>CM072551.1:18686157-19396562 GCA_036898215.1 Platycarya strobilacea | reverse complement strand
GCCACGCGACAGGTCCCAAAGAGATGGAGGGAGCTCAGTGGACCCTTGAGCTGATGGAGCCTGTGAAGTTGAGTCGTGCATATGATCCATTATGGCATGAGTGTCATGAAGGGTATCTAGTGTATTCGTGAGGCGTGTCCCGAGTGGCACAATGGGAGCGTTGTGAGTAAGTTATGCGACTGGATGAGCTGAGGGGCATGTGAGCCCATGTGATGGTAATTTGGGTTGGAATCTGAGATGGTGTCTGTGATAGACAGGTTCTCGAGCTCTGATTACGCCCAAAGAATAACGTGGTCGTTTGCAGTATAGCTTTGGGGTGTCGATTCCACAGGGAGATGGATTGAGAAATTGAAGAATAGTAACGAAATTAACAAAAAGATTTAGATGTGTGCGAAAAGTAAATTTTAGAGTGTGACGTAAATTAAAACTAAATGAGTAATTTGAACAGTATAAAAATGAGACAAAAAGTAGAGCGTAGGGAATTCCTTGTGTATTTGTGGTATTCAAATTTATTCTTAATTCATTGATAACTCAATTAAGAATTCTATGTCCAAATTCTTAATCGGAAGATATAACATTAATAACCAAAATTTAAATCACATGTAACTCTTTGAAAAATCATTCTTCACGCTTAATTCTCATAAATTGTTATCGATATTGAGAAAATCCAACGACGACAATATACCCAAAAGGCGATATTGCAGCAGAGAATTAAATCAATATAGATAATCAATTGCTCCAAACATAATTATAGAACTAATTCACTCAATAGAAAAAGCATGACTGAATCCATAAACGAAATAGATTCTATAATTATTTGAAGACGAAAAAACATCACAAATAAATTGAGAATAATAGAACAAAAGAGTTTTAATATTTAAAGACCAAATACATGAATCAAAAATAAATTACAAATACCATCACACACACAAGTTCATCCCTAGCCCTCCTTGAGAATTTAGTTACACATATTGAAAATATGCAACAAAAATTCTCCAAGGGATAATATGGAAGAGCCAACCATTATTTTCTTCTCTCTTTTTTGGTTTTTCTTTTCTTTTCTCAAACTCTCAAAATAATGGCTCTTCCAAAGCATCCTCCCACACTAAGCATTCTTAGAACACACACCCCTTCCTTCTATTTATAAGCATCCTTCATGCAAGTTGTCATGACAAAATCATCATAATTTCAACTTGTTTTTCCATGTGCCATTCTTGAATCCAAGTGATTTGTGAGTTGTCATTTTGATCATTTGTTTTCCCACCATGCATGAGCTGGATTTTGCTTGTAGGTTGAGTGTTTCAATTTTGCTTCTCTATCCATTAGTTGTCTTGTATGACTTAATATCTTGTGGTCAAATAATTTGTCTACAAGAAACTTGAGTGTATTTCATTTTGCATATGAATTGATCATTGAATTGCCAAGTTGGTGTAAGAGTGCTTGCTGGAAAATATTATGATAACATTTGGATTTGATGCAAGTGGCTGAAAAATATCCAGGAACGTCAAGTGCAGGTGCGTCCACTTGATGATCGATTTTGTCTTAGATTGAGTGGATATCTCTTCAAACATAAAACACAAAAGTTATATATATTTCTCTTTCGGTTCTATATCATCTTGAATCAGCTCAATCGGAGATTGGATGAGAGAGTTATGCCCATATTACGAAAAGATGTCAGAACTGTCTAAAATTCTGCAATTATCTTCATTTGCTCCTAATGTCTCCATTTGTGTCCTAAATCAAAATATAAGAATAATGAGTATATTTAGGCATCAAATAAGAATAAAGTATTAAACATTAAGAGAGGAAAATATGGCATTTTATATTCTCATCAATATATTAAATCATGCTTATATCTATCTCAAGATAAATAACCATTAATTTTAATAACATGAGTTATATCTATTGTTTTCTCATTTCTTTTAGTATTTAAATAGAGTATTTAGAGTGCATTTTTGTGCACTCATCACACCCCCCAACTTACTCATTGCTAGTCCCTAGCAATTTTCATGCAAAATGATGAGAAAGGCCAAAGAAAATCACACATAGGGGCCATCAAGACACATTTTTCAAATTTACATATCAAAACAATCTTAGAAATTCAATAACCCTTTCACAAGTAATTCAAATATAGCAATCCACAGAGTGTGTATGTGTTCCAAACTATTTTTATCAAATCAGAGGTTTCGACACATGCAACATTAGAATATCTTAAGCAAAAAGGTTCAACTCCATAACTCACTGGTATAGAAGTGTTTCATGTATGGGTTCTCTCTATGGAGTTGACAAAGGTGTACATTTACTCTCATGGAAATTTAGCCAATTATATATAAATAACAAGTAAACATTGATCTTATGATAGGAATACTAACAAATGAGATTTCCACCATTCTTTCCACAAGCATACTTAGGATTGGAAAAATCAACACAAAAGGTTGTAATGTGGTTTAGGGTTGGGGTTCATAAGAAGAAAAGGTGAAGAGATTTCAAAAACTTCCAAGTATACACAAAAGGGAATCTGTTAAATTTTTCAGTAGACTATACTTTCCTTTTGATGTACTTTTCAATTTTTTAGATTTTTGACTAAGTACACTTTTCCATCTTCTTTTGCCACTGGTGTCTTCGCAATTTGATGAACTCTTTCATGAATAATTTGATGGACACATCTAGCACCATGCCATTTTTGTCATGTTTTTTTTTTAATGATAATTTCACACCTAGTACACACTTGGAAGTAAAATGGTAGGAAAATATAGTGTATAAGCTATACTCCAATGTGGAGAGGTATGGATGATGTAGATATGAAAAGAAAAGGCCATATGTGTATATTGGCTCAAAATTGGCTGCTAGGGATCTATGATGAAAAGGCTCAACTTGAAAGGCTCAAACGTTAATCCTAAGTTGACTTTCGTCATATCCCAAGTATATCCACCATCTTACCATAAACCATGTAATGATATTCTCAAAAGAAGTGTCAAATTCAGTAGATCAATGGATACTTATCACAATTTATGTATTTGTAAGCTCTCAATTCTCACAAAATTCACATGAATACTTGAGCAAAATAATTCTTTAGTTACATGTGTCAAATCACCATATTACCACAAAGTTTGGAGAAGTGCATAAATGGCTCTGTGGATGTTTTAGCAAAATGATTTAAGTTGGGTTTGTTGAATTCACCAAGATGGTTATGAATGAGCATAAGTATCATGTGTGAAAAGATGCCTGTGTGAAAAAAAAATTTGGCAATTTTAATATATTGATTGAAATATGCCACAGAGTTTAAATAACAGATTTGTATTTCCACCCCCCAACTTAAATGAAACATTGTCCTCAATGTTTAATAATCAAAATTGGATGGGGAGTAATTAAAAAGGGTAGGATACACCTGATGTGTGATGTAGATAGCTCGCTAAGCGTCAAAAGTAGTGATCTGAAATGACAAAATGATACTATCCTGCAAACAAAAATAAAGAAAACAGTAGTAAATAAAAACAAAACAAAACAAATAAGATGATAATAATAATAATAATGATGATGATGATAATAATTATAATAATAATAATAATTATTGTTGCATGCTGTGGTCAAAGTTGGTAGACCAAGTTTACAACCGGACTATCTTCTACTTCTTGAACTATTCCTCCTGGGTCAAAAATGAAACGCTTATTTGCCCAATAAACTCGGTGCTCGAACTTCACAGATAGGTGGCAAGGTTTAAGATTAACTTTAGTTACTTGCCCACTTGAAGGAATCTATTTTTCATTTTTCTCAAGAAACTCCTCAAACTTCGGTTGCCAAGCCCATGTGCTATAATCTTGAGTATTGTCAAAAATTGCACAAATATTAGCTACATCAGATGAATTACTGATAGGATTATACTCAAAATCAACAATAAAATTCTCAAGGGGATCAGAATCATGAGTTGTGAAAACTTCCCTGTCTATGAGTGAGTCAATCATATATATCTGCTGGCACTCGTGATTTTTCACAGTTTCTTGTGCCATATGTTGACCATGAGGTACAGACTGAGCTTGAGAAGGGAGCTTACCTTGCTCATTTACACTCAAGAAACTCGTTATTTTAGATACCTGGCTCTTTATCTCCTTTTGTTCTTCAACAACCTGCATAATTAAAGACTCAAATTTTTGGTTAGTCTTACCCTGTACTTCAATAAATGCATGCAAAGTGTCTTCTAAAAAATTTCTAGAAGATTGAGGTGCATGGTATGGTGCAGAATATGATCTAAAAGGTTGTGCAGGCTGTGCAGGCTGTTGATTTTCAGACTTCCAGCTGAAGTTGGGGTGATTACGCCATCCTCTCATGTTAGCATGTGTAGGACAGTCTTGGGCATGATGATCTACCCCACCACAGACAACACATGGCCCAAAAGATTCTGCATGATTAGCCATGTGTGTTGGTTTTGAGTTTTTGGTTTTCAATAATTCTAATTCTCTAGTGAGCATTTCAACCTTAGCCTTAAAGTTATCCTCCTCCC
Source organism: Platycarya strobilacea (assembly GCA_036898215.1). NCBI lineage: Eukaryota > Viridiplantae > Streptophyta > Magnoliopsida > Fagales > Juglandaceae > Platycarya > Platycarya strobilacea. The sequence goes on along the minus strand of CM072551.1, from coordinate 19,392,064 downwards.
TTAGATGGTAAATACCACCACTCAAGTTTCCTGTAGGTCGTAACCTGTTTGTGCTATCAGTAGCACTAGGTCCAGTCCAAGTATGAGCTTTTTCAGCAAGCTCATTGAAGTACTCTATGGCCTCATCGGGATTTTTCTGTAAAAATTCTCCATTGCACATCATTTCTACGAATTGACTTTCCCTGGGCGTAAGGCCTTCATAGAAATAACTCACTAAGCGCCAATTCTCATATCCATGGTGGGGACACATACTCAGTAATTCTTTAAATCTTTCCCAAGACTGGTACAAAGTCTCACTATCCTTTTGTGCAAAGGTAGAGATTTGTCTTTTTAAAGCATTAGTCTTATGTTGGGGAAAGTATTTATTGAAAAACACTTGAGTCATCTCACTCCATGTTCCAATAGACCGTGGTCTTAGTGAGTACAACCAACTCTTAGCTTTATATTTCAAAGAAAAAGGAAAGAACTTTAAGCCTTACCGTGTCGTCAGTAGTATTTTGACTGTAGAATGTTGCAATTACTTCCTCAAATTCCCTAATATGAACATAGGGGTTTTCATTTTTTAGACCATGGAAAGTCAGAAGTAATTGTATCATTCCTGTTTTGAAATCTACATGACAAACATTAGGTAAGAACATAATACAGGATGGTGTGGCTGTTCGTGCGGGATGAAGATAATCTTGAAGGGTTCTAACAGGTTGGTCCACGTGTTCACTCATCGCGTCAGAATTGGAAAAATTGTCAAACAAGTGATTAGAAAAATTAGATTCCGAATCTGATTCTAGCACGGGTCTACTAGCAAACCGTCCAAAAGCGTCTCTGTACCTGCGCATGCAAAGTAAAGAAAAGCGTAATACTGAAAAAAAAACTTACGAAAAGAAAAGTAAAATAAAATAAAGATGCAGAAATCTAAAAAGAAAATGAACGAAGTTACCGTTCTCTTTTTTTTTTTTTTTTTTTTTTTACAAACTACTAAAAAAAACTACAAATTCTTTTACCGTCTCCCCGGCAACGGCGCCAAAATTTGATTACGCCCAAAGAATAACGTGGTCGTTTGCAGTATAGCTTTGGGGTGTCGATTCCACAGGGAGATGGATTGAGAAATTGAAGAATAGTAGCAAAATTAACAAAAAGATTTAGATGTGTGCGAAAAGTAAATTTTAGAGTGTGACGTAAATTAAAACTAAATGAGTAATTTGAACAGTATAAAAATGAGACAAAAAGTATAGCGTAGGGAATTCCTTGTGTATTTGTGGTATTCAAATTTATTCTTAATTCATTGATAACTCAATTAAGAATTCTATGTCCAAATTCTTAATCGGAAGATATAACATTAATAACCAAAATTTAAATCACATGTAACTCTTTGGAAAATCATTCTTCACGCTTAACTCTCATAAATTGTTATCGATATTGAAAAAATCCAACGACGACAATATACCCAAAAGGTGATATTGCAGCAGAGAATTAAATCAATATAGATAATCAATTGCTCCAAACATAATTATAGAACTAATTCACTCAATAGAAAAAGCATGACTGAATCCATAAACGAAATAGATTCTATAATTATTTGAAGACGAAAAAACATCACAAATAAATTGAGAATAATAGAACAAAAGAGTTTTAAAATTTAAAGACCAAATACATGAATCAAAAATAAATTACAAATACCATCACACACACAAGTTCATCCCTAGCCCTCCTTGAGAATTTAGTTACACATATTGAAAATATGCAACAAAAATTCTCTAAGGGATAATATGGAAGAGCCAACCATTATTTTCTTCTCTCTTCTTTGATTTTTCTTTTCTTTTCTCAAGCTCTCAAAATAATGGCTCTTCCAAAGCATCCTCCCACACTAAGCATTCTTAGAACACACACCCCTTCCTTCTATTTATAAGCATCCTTCATGCAAGTTGTCATGACAAAATCATCATAATTTCAACTTTTTTTGCCATGTGCCATTTTTGAATCCAAGTGATTTGTGAGTTGTCATTTTGATCATTTGTTTTCCCACCATGCATGAGCTGGATTTTGCTTGTAGGTTGAGTGTTTCAATTTTGCTTCTCTATCCATTAGTTGTCTTGTATGACTTAATATCTTGTGGTCAAATAATTTGTCTACAAGAAACTTGAGTGCATTTCATCTTGCATATGAATTGATCATTGAATTGCCAAGTTGGTGTAAGAGTGCTTGCTGGAAAATATTATGATAACATTTGGATTTGATGCAAGTGGCTGAAAAATATCCAGGAACGTCAAGTGCAGGTGCGTCCACTTGATGATCGATTTTGTTTTAGATTGAGTGGATATCGCTTCAAACATAAAACACAAAAGTTATATATATTTCTCTTTCGGTTCTATATCATCTTGAATCAGCTCAATCGGAGATTGGATGAGAGAGTTATGCCCATATTACGAAAAGATGTCAGAACTGTCTAAAATTCCGCATTTATCTTCATTTGCTCCTAATGTCTCCATTTGTGTCCTAAATCAAAATATAAGAATAATGAGTATATTTAGGCATCAAATAAGAATAAAGTATTAAACATTAAGAGAGGAAAATATGGCATTTTATATTCTCATCAATATATTAAATCATGCTTATATCTATCTCAAGATAAATGACCATTAATTTTAATAACATGAGTTATATCTATTGTTTTCTCATTTCTTTTAGTATTTAAATAGAGTATTTAGAGTGCATTTTTGTGTACTCATCAAGCTCCTACGGGAAATGTCCGAGTTCATTGAAGTGTGCTCAAAACTCAAATAAAATTGCGAGCTCGAGGTGTGGGCAGTACCCTGCGAGTTGGGCAGAGCTTGTGTTGAGGGAAAACACAGGCTGTTGAAGCATGGCTGAGTAATGTTGTTGATGATGAAGAAGAAGAAGTTATGGTTATCAAAATCTGATGCTTTCATAGGGTGACTAGATGCGAGTCATTAGGTCTCATGTCCTATCTGCTCATCCTCTGGGCAGCCAAGTCGAAGAATTTTATCAAGCGGATGGATTGCAAAGTGAGGAAGGAAATTTTGAGACAAAGGAATCTAGTTTGATCTGAGAGAAATCCGAGTTGAGAAAAATCCAAGCTGAGAAAAATCTGAGCTGGCTAGGAGAAATTCGAGCTGGTGCTCGGTCTGTCCGAGCTTGAGAGGTGTTTCTAGATGTGTGTAATCTGAGCAGAGAGAAATCTAAGCAGAGAGAAATCCGAGCTGGGAGAAATCCGTGTTGAGAGAAATCCGAGCTGGTAGAGCTCGGACCAAAGAACGTGGAGTTAGTGGAGCTTGTTTCAAGGGCGTCCTAGTATGACGAATACCGAACTGGTGGCATCCCTGGGCTGGGGGAGATAGCAAACCAGGTCTAGTGGGCGGCTGAGCTGGTTGGCATGAGGTGTCCGTGTGTGAGAGGTGTTCCGACCGAGTTGAAGGTGTCCGAGAAGAAGGGTCCAGAGTGGGCTGAAGGCATCTGAGGTGTGAGGGGTCCCGAGCGGGTGGTGCTAGTGAACCCGAGCTGGACGAGGGTGTCGACCAGAGAGGCTCAGACTGGAGGTCATGTCCGAGTTGGGATGTGGTCCGTTTATGGTTCCCGAGTTAAGGGAGGCTTGGATTGAGGGTGTTTGTGATTGATGAGTTGTGCTCCCGAATGTGTTTAATGTGAGAAAATTCTGATATGAGGGAATCCAATCCGAGCTTGGAGAAATCTATGTTGAGAAATCCGAACTGGGTGTGCGTAATCCGAGAGGTGCTTCCAAAGTGGTGGAGAACCGAAAGGTGTTTCCAAATGGTTGGGCTGGTTCGAGAGATGAAGTGTCCCAAGCGAGTGGTGCTAGTGAACCCGAGCTGAGGGAGATCCATTGCCCGTGTGGCATGAGCATGATTCCGAAATAGTGAGTTGTGAGGGCGTGGTGAGCTTGTTCTTTTGAGTGTGAGAGATGAATCCCGAGAGGGTAATTCCGAGGGACCTTTCCGAGTTGAAGAATTTCGAGTTGGTGCTCGAGTTGGAGGGACTTGGACCGGAGTTTTCCGAGCTGGGAACCCCGAGTATGGTGGTGCCCGATCCCAGGAGAAGGAGTTTGAGTATGAAATCTCGAGCGAAGACGGGGGGCCCGAGCTGAGGAATCTAGAGCTGAGCCCGAGTAGCTGCCATCCTGTTCGATTGGATTCCGGGCATAGTGGGTGACAGCCCTAGAGGTTTTTGGCGGGCCGGCCATCCTCCGGCGAACTCAGATAGAGCCGACGACTCCCAGGGGAGTTGCCGGCAGGCCTACCACTTCCCCACGGGATTGGGTCCGAGGGTGACCGTGTTGAAGGGTGCTGAGCAACCCTATTATTCCCGACGAGATGGCCGGTTGGCCCCAAGCTTGCCGAAAATAGAAACTGCCGGCGGTCAGGGTAGCAACCGCCGGTAGGCCACCGGAGCTTACGGCTTGATGCCGTGAGCTTCTCGGGGTAGCATGCCCGACGTGTCCCTGAGAGGCGTCCAGTGCCTAGGCGACCGGGACCCTTTCGATGGGTCGCCGGACAGAATTCACCGACGGTCCCCGCTGGGACCGTCGGTGATCCAGCTGAGCTCACGGCTACCACCGTGAGCTTTGGGGCGCACTACACCTTGCGTCCGAGGACTGTACATGCATGCAGTACTGTGCACGCATGCACAGTACGTGCATGCATGAAGTACCGTGCATGCACAGTGATTATGCATGTGTTCGGGTATGCCTAATTTACTGTACATGTCCGAACATGTGTATAATAGACCCACACTGTGCACCTAAGTGCACAGTGCCGCTTGTTTATGTAACTTCCCGATCGGGATGTGCACAAAAATTATAATACCTACATCTCAAAAATAGAGGAAATAGAAGGAGTTAGATGATCGAGTACACTTATCTGGGAGGAGCTTTTTTTGTTGGGTCGGTCGGAGACTTCTATTCAGTAGGTTGGAAAGTTGTCATTCTCTCACCACCGACTTAAAGAATCCCACAGACGGCGCTACTATTAAGGTCATAAAAATCGGACAACATGTCGGTGTGAGAGAAATAATTATTTCCAACCCACTGGCGCGAGTTGAGGCTTCATTTGAGGTCGTTTGGGGATCCTGGCGAGGTCCCGACATGATTGTCCGTACGTGATAACAGATGAAATAAAGAGAGATGGACACACAATTTTACGTGGTTCGGTGAATGCCTACGTCCATAGGTGTTTGGGGATGAGAATCCACTATAATGAGAATTTTTACAATCTTTCATAACTCACTGTACAGAGAAATATAAATGAATATTTAGATAAATTCGCTGTGCTGCTTTTGGAGAAATCTGGGGAAGCCGAGGTTGAAGAAGAAGAGAGCCCCCCCGTTCCAGCCGGCCAGAGTCCCTTTATAGCCAAGTGAAATATCTGGGCAGATCTTTGTCTTGCGTGTCACAGTCGACTTCATTTTCCTTACCGTCTTGCTTTTCTTCTCTTCTACTCCCAACGTCTATCAGCTCACCTTTCAATCCCATCATCTGTCCTTTTGTTCCCTTTGTCATAAATGCACAATAAGTGCCTTTAATTTCATCCCTTTCACAGTTAAATAGAGAGAAAGAAAAGGAGCTTCGGTTGCAGGCTTAGCAAAGGGTTTGTCTGGTGTTTTGTAGACATGAAACCGACCTTTAGAGAGCAGAATTTGAGTGGGAAAAACTCATGGGAAAGCTCACTAATATCAAGCCAAGAGAACCAAGCTGAAAAAGAGAAGAAATGCTAAATTTTTCGGGTGAAAATGAAGGCAAAAACAGAGTTACGCACACGGTTTCAAGCCGTTTCCGAGCACGTACAGCATCAATCGGTACCAAAATCAAAGGGGAAATATTCAACTAGGTACTGGGTGTATGATGAAATAACACGTGTATTGAATGAGGAAGAAGAAAGCTGCAAGATCCAAACTTGAACTCACGGATGAACCAGGTCGTAAACAGGAGACGATGACGAAGAAGAAGAAGAAGAAGAAATGTAGATGCGTATGAGGGAAGGTGAGACGCCTGGGTTCAAATCTCCCATAGTAAATGGCGACATTTTTAAAAAGTTGAAAGGTTGGGTTCAATACATACACGGGCCAGACTTCCAAAGATCCATAACAAAGCTTAACAAATGAAATAAATTCAGTACAAAAAATGAATAAGCCCAAAACTGAAAGTCTATTAAATAAGATAAAATAAATTAAATTAAAACACAACACATTAAATTAAATACTCACAAAATAAAATAAAGAGTTTAAATCCAATCATTAAAATAGAAGCATCACATTAAAATAATGAGAATATAAATTACTACACTTTAATTTAAATACCAATATAATAAAATAATGAGATTAACTTCAAGCATTAAATTATTTAAATAATAATATACGCCAACTCATAACACCTAAAATTAAATTAGTAAATAAAAGATATTTAACATTAAAATATTCATTATATAGGGAGTAAAATTACGAGTTCTCACATTTAAATTAATAAAGAAAACAACGGAACTCAACATATAAATATAAAACAACGTAAAACTAATATTAACAAATTAATAGCTCAAACAATTGTTTTAAAAAAATAAAACATCACTGATAATATTATTATAATAAATTAAAATAATCAACAATAACAATAAAGGTAATACGTAAAATAATGTAAATCTGGGATCTCAAACAAACAAAATTAATCGAATCGAACGCGATTTATATATGTTCAAAGTGAAAATATCTATTCGAATAGGTGGTTTGATATTTTTTTCGAACTGTATATGGTACATTCGAACGATGAAAAATGTGTTCGATTAAACTATTATTTGTTCAGATAGGATTCAGGCTCCAGCTTCTTTAGCATGTTTTGTTCTAATCTTGTCTCGATATTTGCTATCTCATCTGATTGAGTTTGCAACTCTCCTTGCTTGGATCTTAAATGTTCTATCTTGAGCCCAACTTCCACTAAGTCCTAAGAATATTTATTCAATTTAACTTGGAAAGAGGATGATGATGTTAAGAAAGTTCTCATGTAACGTTCTAAGTTTCTTAATATCCTGAACATGGTCCAAGAACTTGAGAAAAGATCTGAACATTGTTCACGGATGATTCATCAGATGGAGCCGAACAATATTATTATACAATACAAATAAAAAACTCAACCTTGTATAATTTGCTTCTACTTTGCGACTTGTGTAAACACCATCATGATTTTTATGTGATTTAGCATATAATTGGGTTAGATTATAGTTTGTATGACTTTCTTGTTCTTGCAAAAGGAAAGTCTATATTTTGATATGTTAATATTTAATGGGACTACTATAACGTTACCAATTTTTTAGATAGTCGATGAAAAGATCGATAAACTGCATGATGGTATATTATTAAATTCACTATTTACTTTGTTGATAGTATTTCGTTGCTAAAAAAGAAACAACATTATTGCTATATTTTTTAATGCATCTATCATATACCATAAAGAAAGATAGTAGAAAAATTACTTGATATGCGAGATCTTCACACATATCCCAAAACTTCTCCCATTCATTTGATGGCATTTCCTGGAATGGTTTTAATACTATGTTGAACAACATAGTTTCTAATAGTGTGTATGACATCTACCTTTGTACCTCCAAAATGCGTTGGACATGCAAACCAATTAGAGAGTTAGTAATGGATAGAGATGGCACAAATTGTTTTGCATTAGGAATGTATATCTATTTTAAATTGTAATAAATTATTATTCTCGGTTAACTCATGTTGCCCTGAAATCCACCCTCAATTACTTCTTGTTTAACATCTTCTTTACACAATGGAGCCATGTCATATTGGCTGAGATCAACAAATAGATTGTTGACTAATTTGATTTCTTGATATGCTTTTTCATTTGTTGGACCATTAAATTCTTCATGTATTTCATCCACTTCTAAAATGTGGTCATATATATATTTTTTGATGCAAACTTATGTACTACTTGTGATGGGTTCATGTACTCTGAATCATTTAAATAAAAAAACTTGATTTGCTTGTTAAGAGAGAATGAAAAGATCATTTTCATACCATGTGTGAGATGTATTGCCACACATCACTACGCACTCCCTACCTAAGATTTGAGACATCCCACCATTTCATTTACACAACTATACCATATGTCTCCCATGTACTTTAACTCAATGATACATTTGACAACTCTATAGAAGTCAATGTTATCCTTCTCGTGGCTTCCTGTAAGATAAAATATTTACTTGATAATATTTTAAATGAATTTATTAGAAGGATATATTTTTTTTCTGAAAATAGGATTTGAGGCTTAGATGTATTCGAAGAAAGATTTTGGATTGACCTTTGGGAATTTAACAAGGTGTCAACTAGAGAAATTCAATTTGGATCTAGAAAAAGATAACTTTTTGATATTTGAGGAATAAATTCAAATAGAAGTGATAGAACAAAATATCAAACACTTGGTCTACCAAAATGAGTTTTCGGGCTGATCCGTCGGGTTTTGGTGTAATAATCATAACTCATTCATATAAAGTCAGAACGAGGTAATTGTAATTCGTATAGAACTTTAAGAGGCATACATAGAACTTTCATGTTTTTGGGTTTTGAGGATAAGGAATGGATCAAGGACTACATCGGGTGTGAAGTGGACAGATAAGAATGGGAGTCAATTGGTAACCGACTTAGATGAGTTGTCTTATATTCTGCCATGTGATGAAAATTATGATTGGCTATCAATTTTTCTGAGGTCTTGACATGTGTGAGAACATATGGAAACTTCATAAGAATTCATTAGAAGCCTTTGTGCGCAAGAAAACAAGGGAAAACAAATGGAGAACTCGGATTGGATTTTCTCGGGTAAGTTTTGACGTATTTTGGTGAAATAATCATATCTCTCTCATCTGATTTCTTAATGCTGTGATTCAAAATCTTATAGAACCTTAAGAGGATGATATTAAACTTTCATGTTTTAAGTTTTCGAAGAATTGAATTGTATCAAGGACTTATTTGGGCTGGAACATGACTGACCCCTTGGAGAGGCCAAGTGGCTGGATACACCCCATTGGAAGATATTATCATGCTATTTTGTCTCTACCTCACATGAGTTAGTTTTACTTGAGCCATTGATCATTATTAATCTTCTAGATGGCTTAAATCAGACTATTGGATGGAGATATTATCAGTTAACCTAAGGTTTAGAGGTAATGATGGGAAGATGGGCAAGTGTATATGGTAGATGGTAGGACGGGAAAATACCCTAGTGGAACTTCCTGTCTACTCTAGAGTGTTTAAATTTGAGTGGAGACCTTTAGGTCAATGAAGTATAGTCGACAAGTCTCAAATGGTTCTTATGGAAGGATACCGGAATGAGGTTGCTCATGTTCTAATGGGTGCCCCAAGGTGAAGGTGAAATATGCGATTTTCCGTAAAAGAATATGTATATATTTATTACATAATCACCTTGACCAAGTAGATTGTTGATTGATGTGGTAATTAGCGAGAATACATGTTACTTAAAGGAACCGTGAGGTATCCAATGAAGTGAATGATATGATATGATATGAACAAGGTATTTGAGCTATATAATATGATAAGTTATGATATACCATGATATGATGTGACATGATATGTTATTTATTGATATGTTATGAAATGATGAGACGTGGTCTCAATATGATAAGAACAAGCACTCAAGCTCAACTAATATCTTATGACAGGTTATGAAATGATAAGAATTAGCATGATATCTTATGATAAGAACAAGCACTCAAGCTCAACTAATATGAACATGTGTCAAGAGTTTAAAAATATGAAAATTTACTTTTACAAGAAAGTCCATGTTGCATATGTCAACGTTTTAAGTCAATGCACATGTCTATGCATTCATTTATAGTTTGCTTTTATATGCTTGTAATATCTGTGGATGTTGACTATTTACTTACTGAGATTTCTCCAAATCTTACTGCGATAATTTCCACTAACATTCCCCTTTTGGATGGTATAAATTGTAATAGGAATACGAAATCCAAATGACCAAAAGGAAGAGGACAACACTTCCACTAGAGATGATAGTGCCTAAAATGAAGATATGCTCTCCCGAGCCCTCCATGGAGCGGCTAGAAAGTATTGACCAAGCTATACTGATATTTTGGAGTTGATTGACGAGTTTAAGCAACACATGAACTTTGACAAGGATCATTTTTTGAAAAAGAGAGTGAAAACTGAAAGTGTGAGGGTTGAGGAAAGATTAAGGAGGTTGGGACCTTAGTTTCCTTTAGGTGGAAATTTCTTTTGTGGACATGACTATATTTGGATGTGGTCCCATGTTTTGGAAATACTTTTAAACTTAATTCTTTTGATGGTGCATTTGCTTAGTAAAGCTTTTGAGATATTTGTACTAATTGGTACCATATGTCTTATTGCATACTACTAGAATCTTAGGTGCATTGCATTTTAACTATAATGTATGAGAGAGATGTAGTCTTGTGTTACATGTAAAAAATGCTATTAGTCACCATCAAATCCTAAGCAGGGGCTGTTTGTGACGCATCATTTCATTAATTTCCTTCTCTATTTGATTACATGTTGTTTTCAATAATTTGTTTTTATTGTTAATTTTATCTCTTTTATCATATAAGCCAATATTTGTGGATTGGACCTTGTTAAGTACTACAACACTTGTATATTTGTAGGTAAAACTATTATGAATTTTTGGTTCACTACTTTTAGTCAAAGTTTAGGCTTCACAGGAATGTGGGCGCCATACAACCCTTTTATATGAATAATGTTGAACAGATTAAAGTAGGTTAAACGGGTTGAAATGGGTTAAGCATATTGAAATGATTTATATGGTTCATGTTAAGATTAATTAAATAAAAATAAATCAGTATATACGTTAAGCGAGTCGTGTCATGTTACCTATTATATATACGAGTCATGTTAAGATTTGGTGTCGAACTAATTTAATTAAACAACTCAAATTAAACTGGTCGTGTTCAAGTTTACCTATATAGTCTAATACTCATAACTTGACACGACACCAACACAGCCTGTGAATTCGAGTTGCCACCCATAATTAGTAGTAGGGAGTGTGTGAGACACTTTATATGATTAAACATTTTACATTTCGTACTTGAAATTACAAGCAACTTTTAGGTTTCCCATGCAACCCCATCTTGAGGGAAAGGAAAGAACCTTTCGCCAAGTGTCATGCATGCATTGGTTGGTGATTTTTCAAAAGGTCAAGAGGAGAGGGAAGGCCTTATAAAAGGAGATAGCTAAAATTTGTGGAGGCCTTTTAAGTAAAGAAGTTTCCATATTTCTCCTTGACATTTGGCCACACCAACTTTCCTCTTTAACTTTTATTTTCCCGCATTTTCTCACCAACCAAACACTACCATTATCTTCTATATTTCGAGTGGAGTTTGGAACAAGGAGATAAGGAATCTTTTCACCTTTTCTTTTTGCACATACATGACCCAAGGAGAGAAAACTATACACACTTCATTTTCAGATTAGGGTTTGCCTCACAAGCACACATCTTCACTCTATAAACTAGGGTTTTGTCTTCATGGGAAGAAGGAGCCCAAAATGTTCTTGTTGTTTTAAATGCATGAACCGGTGATCTAGGGTACAGGAAGGTTACTTCATTCATGTGGAAGAAAACTAGGGTTTGTGGTTTTTTGAGGGTTTTGGCTCTAGGGTTTTTACCATTAGAAAATGTTTTCCAAAATCTTAGAGACTCACACTCACTCTTATATTGAGATTAGGGTTACTTGTTTTCTTACTTGTTTTCCAATATGCCTTAATGTATTTTCAGATTTTTGCTATTTTATACATTGTATTTTGTAAGTAAACTTTCAACTTACTCTCAATAACTCTTGTATATATTGTATAAACTCTTGTTTGTATTTCATTGGTTGAACCTTGTTATCTTAGTGCCTATATATTCGATTTTTGCTAAAGTGATGGAAATGCCATGTTTTGTGATGCTGTGATTGAAGACGATTTCAAGTATCATGCCATATAAGGATTTCGGTATTTGTCATGTATATGTGCTATGCATGTTTGTTTGACATAAGATTGTGTAGAAGTACAAGTCTATGAGTGGTGTTGATGAAAATCATGTTTTGGAAGGTTTGAATGAATTGGTTAAGACCATATTAGAATTTTAAAAATCTGTTTTATGTTTATGAGTGCGATTTGAATATATTTATGTTTATTTATTATTTGGTTGCATGTTTTAATCTTTTCAAGTCATATCATGAGAAGTATGTTGTTATTTGGAATAAATGTTTCAGCTTTTACATGTTGCATAGGTATTATAAGTGTAACATTATGTTTCCATGTCTTATGCATTTGGGTCTATGTTTTTAAAAGAAAACTCAAAGAATATTTTATCACAATCCCAAATTCTAGGACAAGAAAATGATGTAGCGCAACTCCATATCTATTTTGAAGTGTTTGAAGTCGAGTGAAAACTTCTGATTTGACGAAGTACAATCAACTGGCATTGAATGGTTTCTATGGAAGGATAACAAAGTGAGGTTGTACCTAAAACCAGTGGGTGTCATACGGTAAAGGCAAAATAAACAAACTGCTGTAAAGAATATGTTTATAACGTAGTCACCTCAATCAAGTTGGATTATTGGTTGATGTGATAACTAGTGGGAAACACTCGATACTTATGGGAATCGTGAAGTATCCAATTAGGTTAATTATATGATATGTACAAGAAATTTGAGCTTTATGTATCATATGTTGTGATGCCCCCAAATTCTCCTTAAAATAACACGGGAATCAAGGCGTCAAGATGATAACAATACGGGTCACACATCCCAACGACTAGTGCCAAACGTGTGTGCACACGTGACATACATAGAATAAAAGTCGCAGCGGATAATAAAGTAATTATCTAAATACCAGAATTTTAGAATTATTTTACAAATCAATTTAACAAATAGTCTCCAACAGGAGATTTAATACAGTCATCCGAGAGATAATCATAAAAATACATATTTATAAAAAGGGGAAAATAATTTCCCAAGATAACAATTTTACAACTGTACATCAATGGCAGAGCCGTCTCCTCAGGCTCAGCCTCTTCAAAATCTGTATCTAAAAACTACGATACCAAAAATGACATCGCAGGTAAGTATAACCCAAACAAATCAAAAGACAGAAATACATTCATGCAACAACACTACATGAACAAGACGCCACATGCATGGAGTTTAAAATCATCTTTCTCAAAACAAATACAATAACTACACATGCCAAAATCCCAATTTGGCTCAAATTAAAACTCCAATAAAATCATCCATCATTTTCCTGAAAATGATGTCTGTAAATCTATTAAAACCACAACCATTTTCTCAGAAAATGGTCCACGTAAAATCAATAAATACATCCTACCAGTTTCCCATAAAATGGCCTAAACATCCGTTTCATTAACCGTATGCACCATGATCTCTCCTAAGGACCATCCGCATATCCTGGCTATCATCATCACACTGAAGTAACGACCACACATGTGATTTCAGAACGGTCGATGCCTAACTAACCGCGCCCAACACATACCATGAACAGGCATCCCCTAGCTCCCGCCAGTGAGGAGCCACAGAGTCGGCACGAGAGCGTTACCATCCCGTCCGATCCCGTCGTTGCTCGGCGACGACCTAAGGGACATTACTCAGTATATTCCGCTCCCGAGTGACCAGAGGAGCTCTATCGAGATAATACCCCATCCCAGCTTGGGATTGTGATACACACGTACCCGAAACTATAAATACAATGAAAACTCAATTTTCATTTCCAACACATAAATATGCACGTAAATACACAATACAGATGATCATGCACCAAATAACTAACAACTGATAATTTTCAATAATGACGAAACACAAAATCTATTGATGCCAAAAATATATTTAAATCTTAAAATTTATTTGAAAAATACTTACAGCAGTTAAAAGCGTAAATCTTTGAGCAAACGTCATTCCGCAGCGCTCGTAGTGGTCACTTGTACGTTAGGTTAAAGTGCTCGGTTCAACACCAAAATCTTGGAAGATACTCTTTGGAAGGTGGAAAATCTCATGGAGGTAGTGGTGTGGCGGCACAACCACCAAAAGGTGATGGATCGGGCTCCAAAAGGATGGAAACTCATGTTCGGGTTTGGGGTTGTACCGGGAAGGTGGCGCAGCGGTTGGGAAAATTGGGCTAGGGGGTTGGCCGGCTGAGCAAGGGGAGTCTTTTGGTGGTGGTGGTGAGGCCTATGGTGGCCGGACGGCGGCGCGGCGAAGATGGATCCATTTAAGGACCCATTTCGGGTGGAGGAGAGAGAGAGGGGTTAAGGTGGCTACCGACGGTGGGTTATGCTCGCCGGAGGGTAGGGAGTCTAGTGGTGGTAGTCGAAGGCCTAGGTGACCGGCAATGGCGTCAAAAAATGGGTGAAAGGCAAATCCACCCATTTCGAGTTTGATGCTTACGCGCCAGTTAAGGGGTTGCCGGAGGTGTACCACCGGTGCAGGGGAGGTCGCCGGAGGGTAAGGGTGCCGGCAGCATAGGCGGTGAGGGGCGGTGGGCGGCGGTGGGGGGGGGGGAGAAGAAGTCACGCGGGGTTGGGCGTATGCAGGGGAAAAAGAAAAGAAAAGAAAAAAAGAAAAGAAAAGAGAAAAAGAAAAAGTAAATGAAATAAACGAAATCCAGTCTCCACAATTCTATTCATAGTGTTGATCCAATAAAAAAATTCCAAAACAGAGAACTGAATAAATTAATTTAAACCCAGAGATTGCTTAAGATAAAATAATAAATAAAAACACATCAAATAAACTCACATAATAAAATAAAGGAAATTAAATTCCAATCATTAGAATAATTATCTCACAATTTAAATTAATAAGAAAGGTAACGTAACTCAATAATTAATTATAAAAATAACATAAAACTAATATTCACTATCTAATAGTTCAAATAAATATCTTAATCAAATAAAGTACAATCAATAATAGTATTAAAATAAATTAAAATAATTAGTACTGAGAATAAAATAATATGTAAAAATACATATAAATTTGGGATCTCACATATGTTATGTTATACTTTGCTGTGATACATTATGTCATGATAGATACGATATGATACGAGATGAAAAGAAGTGATATGACATGATCACAATAAGACATGTTCTGAAATGATAAGAAAATGACATGATATGTTATGAAAAGAACAAAAACTCGAGCTCAAATGATGTGAACATGTGTTAAAGAGTTTAGAAGATGAAAAGATATTTTATGAGAAAGTCTATGTCCTATATGTCAAGGTTTTATGTCAAAGCACATGTCTATGCATTCATTTGTAATTTACTTTTATATCTTTGTGATATCTATGTTGACTATTTACTTGTTGAAATTTCTTAAAGTCTCATTGTTATAGTTTTCACTACCATTATTATTCCAAAATAGTAAAAGTTGTAACATGTGTAGACAATCCCGATGGGAAACATAAGAGACTAGCTCCCTGGACAGTCAATGAGGCCCTTAAAAGTCCTGAGAGTATCTCGAATTCTTCCACCATAGATAGATGGGAGGCGACCGACCTGTTCTTAGTTGAGATCATGAAATTGTTTAAGGAATTGAGGAGGATTTTGAGTAAAAGGAGGGCCAAGTAGGGACAATCCTATGGTAACTTAAGAAAGTTTACTTTTGTGGTCTGGACGATTTTTTGTTTTGGTCCCTTGTTTCTTAGAAGTATTTTGGAAACATAATTCTTATGGAAAGTGCGTATGCTTTTGGAATATTTGCACTATTTAATACCATGTTTTTTATTTAATTTTTCTACCGTGTTTAAGTAGATAGAAAATGAGTATTTGTAACCAAGCATTTGCTACCAAAATGATTATTTGTGATTAAAACAGACTGAGAGAGACTAAAATGGACTATTTGTGACTAATAAATTGTTGCAAATAAGCAGTTTTCTTACAATGATTACCTAGCAAGTTTGTCAACAATAGTCTGTGTGTCGAGTTTCTGAATGGATCACTTAAAAAGAATTCCATTACATTTTTAGCATAGGCTTGAAATCCAACTAGTTATTGTAGTATTTACTAGTATGCAGCTTGAACTTGAAGAGATGATAGAAACTCTCCCTTGATTGTACAAATCCGCTTTTGACACTGGATCCTCATATTATGGCTGCTTCTTTTTCCATCTCCGATAATGAGTATATTAACCTCTTTCAACATCTCTCTTAAAGCATCCATTCTATGTTGTAAATCTTGCTAACATATGTCGATAGCGATGACTAAACAAAACACTACAAAAGGCTGGTGAGGATCCAGCTTGTAAATGGACAAGGGGAACAACTCCGAAGTCAAAAGAACACCATTTGGTGTTTTTATTTTTATTATTCTTTTATTTATAAAGTATTAATCGAAGGTTTTAAACACCAAGTTTTTTTTTTTGGAGATGTCTTTGCATAAGTGTGGTAGTAGAAAGGAAATCAAAGACAATTTGATTTATCATGCGCGCATATATCTACCTAGCTCTCTTGTATTATGTATATGTATGGATGTATGTATAGACACAAACCCACACACATACTTGCATGGATTGGCAAAATATATCAACTAAAACCAAAGTGATAGTGCTTTCCTATTAATATATTCGGCTCATGCATCTAAAAAGAAATTAATGATAAGATTACAATCAATAAACACTCCCTACAATAATATTACGATAATGATAAAGATTACAATCAAGCAAATTAACTAAAAAGATGACTACAAACATAGTTTCCAACTAATTAATTATAATAACATGATATATGACTGCATAATCATGGATTCATCAGTACTTCTCATTAGATAATTAATAGGTAAAGTACTTAACACGTTGAAAGCCCAAAACACATATATGAGACATAAAAGGCTTGCGATCGGTGATCTATATATATCGATATTAATTCCGTACTTTAATTTGCAAAAGCTTGAAAGCATTAGCACATCTGAACTAATTATACTTTGATCCTGAGTCGCCACCAATATAATTGTCAATGTCCTTTCTAGGAATTTGATGGTGAGCATTGGCATCATGATCTACATGGTACCCGCTGTTCATCTTGTTATCGTCGTCCTCTTCTAGCTGCCGCTCATGTTCTTGCCCATAGCCATGATCAACCGCCAGAGTTTTTCGATTAAGCTATTGTCAAATAAGAGCTCATGACCACCATCAACACTAGAGTGAGTGCTAGGAACCTCATTCTTCAACTAACTAAACCCAAATGAAACATGAGAAAGTTGAAAGAAAGAATATCATTTTCATGGTTGTCGATCTGTGTCATGTGCAGTATACATGATAAAGTTTTTGGAAGTGATATATAGAATATATATTTACTCACCTAACATTTAACAGAGTATAAGAGGCTTTCGGAGATCTGCCAGGGGAGGAGATGATCAAGTTGAAGCGATTTATATAAAGAGAGGTGCTAGGGTTTAGATGATAGCTAGATCAAATATTGTCTGCATGAAAGAAGCAAAACAAAGTGCATGGGATGCCCCTATAATTGAATTAAAATTGTTTTTAAAACAATTAAAATGATGAAGTTGAAAGATTTTTTTTTGTACAAAAATGGCACTGTAAATAGGAAGATTTGTAATGCCGGGTACTCGTAGGGGGTTACGAAGTCCAATCTGTTTGGTATAATCGATACTCAACTACAAATAATAGGTCTCCAACCATGTTCAAATAAAAATATTTTCCACATCTCAATCCATATAACAATGTCCACCAAGTCATAAATAAAAGAATATGAATAAATCATAAATAAGAGGGTTCACATTCTCCCAATAAGCTTAACAATAAAAAATAACTAACATTCTGGAATCCAATGAACTAAAAACCCAGCATCTAAAATAAATATTAATTTTTTCCCCCATCTAGTCTGTGGCTCTAACTGCTTAAACTTGGTCAAAACTCTACTCTTGGTCCTCTGATGGAACATCCAAATCATCTAAAAAATATATGAGATAAGGGGGTGAGTTTTTCTATAACTCAGTAAGCGAGAAACTTATATAAGCATGTAAACATGAGCATTTACCAAGTAATGAAGTACGGAACAAAACATAATTATGCATAAAAGAAACAAATGATTTTCAAAACAATTAAATCATAAAGTATTTTGGCATAACAAAACTAAGTATTATCACTATATTAAACGGAGTATCTCACAAAGCAAAGACCATGTTTAACCCCGTTGGTAGGGTTGTGCAAATTCTGGTGTCCAAACCAGGCAGAGACAGAGGTGGAACTTTCCCTTATTCATTCTGGAGCCCCGAGTGTGCACATAAGAAAGCCCACAATAAATCACTTTATTTTCAAAGTGGGTGCACTCAGAGATAGGAAATTGGTACCAATCCAAACCGAACATAGACAGAGCAGAGCAGAACAAGCAGAGATAGAATAAAATACCAACCAGGAATACTATGCCAAAGGTTTTCAGAATTATTAAAAACACATAGTTCCAAACTATTTTCAGAATAAGGCTTATATAAATAAAACATAGTCAACGCATTCAAAGCACAATTTTTCTCAGATAGACAAACGCTTTTCTTCACATTTCAGAAAAATAGCATGACAATAAAAAAATAGCTCATGTCTACACAATGCATGACAGAAATATTTTTCTTTCTTTTATACAAGTTTCATGAATAATGCAAATAATTAACTGAGGTTGGTTTTTCTCAAGTTCTCAATTCAAAATCAGACATGCACAAATTTTTAGAAAATCAACTTCAATCTACGTCTAGTTTAAAAATCAAGCATATGAACCTTACTTACCTGACTCCTGCAGCGAAAAATCAAAATTTTGAGTCTGACTATTAAGAGTTTCGTCACTCATTCATAAAAACATATTCCCTAATGTTAAAGACTACTCCAAAAGTTTTAAATCTGAAAATTATAAGCTAAACTACTCTGCTTGCCTAAAATCATAAATTTCTAGCAAACCACGCCCAAGCAACCAGCCACTACAAATCTGGACAGCCCCCAAAGATGCACAAAAACTCAATATTTTAATCATTTTAAAAACTCTAAGGTGCACTGAAATTTCTCCTTAAATCCACACAACCAACGGCTATTTATCTTCTTAATCAAAATACTTTTAACTTAACACTGTCAAGAACATGAATTTTCATAATCCATTTCAACCCGCAAAACCAGCGCACTCCATACTAATAATATCATTTCAGCCCACTATCAACTCATCTCAGGCATCCCTCTGATAAAGCCAACCCAAAAAAATTTATAGTCTCCCATACGTTCAATACTACCAAACCCAATCATTTATATCACACAAAACATCCCAAACAACCCATCGACAAAACCAAACAGCAAAAGAAAATTAACAACGAATCCCTCGAATATCCACCAAAAATCACTTCGAAAATGGATTCGGAAAATAGAGAAAAAAATATTCCATAAATATTTCAGCATAAAAATGGTACTCAACCGAGGTGTATACGTTTCAAATAAATCAAATTTTCCTCATCCCACACAAAATTCAGCAACTGTTC
Source organism: Platycarya strobilacea (assembly GCA_036898215.1). Lineage (NCBI taxonomy): Eukaryota > Viridiplantae > Streptophyta > Magnoliopsida > Fagales > Juglandaceae > Platycarya > Platycarya strobilacea. The sequence continues at coordinate 19,372,509 of CM072551.1, read as the reverse complement.
ATCAAATCCCAAAACCACCGCCAACTAATAAATATATATACTATGCATAACCAAGCGTACGAGCTTTCGATCGGTCTCAAGAAAAAAAGGGTAGAAATTCTTACCTGAAATGAACCACGACTTGCATCAAAACGAAGTGACAAACTAGACGAAGAAAGGCACTAAAGGAACGAATTTCTGGCTTCTCCACGCTCGACTTCACCTACCGAAAATACACAAATTTTCAGTGATTACAAGTACCAAACCGAACCCATGGATAGAAGAAAACGTAGGAAGAAGTTTGAGAATCTTACCGTGATTCATGCGGCGAAACCAAAACTAGAGGGGGGGGGGGTTTTACGGAAGGAAGAAGCTCAAATCAAGGGATAAAACGCCATATGGAGAGAGAGAGAGAGAGAGAGATTTTCATCTACAACAACGTAACCACCGGGATCGTGATTTAGTGCGGAAAAAGTGGAGCTGCGCAAAACAGGGGAAACTGTCGAGCAGGGGAAAGGAAAAGGAAAGGAAAAGAAAAGAAAAGAAAAGAAAGAAGAAGAGGCAGAAGGTTTAAATCGGGGGTGAAACGACGCCATTCGGGCAATGGGTTGGGACTGGGGTTGGGACTGGGGTTGGGGCTGGGCTGGGCGTGGATCATGGGCTGGCTAAAGGGCTTTGGGCCGGGCGTTACAAGATTCCACCATATCGGTGGAATTGTCCAAGTAAAACAAACGTGTCAATCAAGCACGGGAATTGCAAGTTGCATCGCAATATTAATGTGACTTAAAATCCTATAACTACTGTAGTTCTCTATATATTATATGAAGATCATTATATAATAAATATATGATTAATTTGTGGATAGAAAGTTTCTTAAATAAGGAATGACAATAATAACTAGGCGAGCAACTTCATCAAATCAAATATTATTAACAATACATTAAAAGTCAACATTGTAGCTTAATTTTAAAATCAATACGTCAATTTTGTCAATTAATTAATTGGTGGTTCAGATTAATTACAATGTAAAAAGGCCTGCTGCAGGCGATGTGTGGGATCTAAAAATGGCAGTCTTGTTCACAAATGGTCCAAGTCTATTAGATTATTTCTGGACTTACTGGGCAGGTTTATAACAAAGTTGCAGATGGAGGAGCTAGAACAGGTGATATTTAATAATGAATTTATTAGTTTTTATTTTTTTAGAAGAGGACAGAACCCAAGTTTATTGATAGATTTTGCTTATGACGGAAGAAAATAGTCATTACAAACAGACACTTAGGGGTTACAAGTAAGTATAAAAGCCTGAACTAGGCCTTTATATTCTTGAGGATCACACCGGTGGCTTCGGGATTCATCAGCTTAGCTTGCTTCTTATGCTAGTAATCTCACTCACACATATGCACCGATAGCTACTTAGTAAAAAATTAAGTATAACATGTTTATTTATAATTAGTTTATATTTATACTTCTGTTTAATTTATAATTCCGTTTATAATTTTTCAAGGCCGAGTTTGAACTTAATATTGATTGGTGAGAGGATTGACTAACATTTGACGATTTGAAGTCTAATGCATAATTTTGTAGGTACAAAAGTTGATATCATGCACACTATCAGAAATTTAGTATTGCAATAGGGAACGTCAAAATCTATTTCAAGTAATGCCACCAAACAAATGAGAGAAAATTTGTGATTTGTTTGAAAATCTTGCTAATTAGGTAATTTCTCAGCTATCTTTTTCCTATAGTATATGATAGATTTATTAAACATATAGATACGATGTTCTTTCTTTTTTGAGCAACGAGGTATCGTGAACAAAATAAATAGATCAATTTAATGATACACCATCATGCAGGTTCTTAATCTTTACCATCGTTTATCTAAAAGATTTGTAACGTTATACCAGTCTCCATTAAATATTAACATATATACTTTTTTATTTAAATTTTAATATAGATTTCTCTTTTGTAGAAAGAAGAAAATCCTACTAATTATAATATGATCTAATTGTTTGCTAAAGCATATAAAAATTGTGATAATGTTTTGGACCAGTCTCGAAGCAAAAGTAAAATATGTAAGTTTAAGTTTTTTTAATTGAATTTTCTAATATTATTTTTGTTATTTATACTAAATTCAATTTTTTTAGGACATGACCATGATATCACTTAAAGAAACTGATGCGAATTCATCTAATGAATCATCTACCAATGATGCTCATATCTTAAAGAAACTGTGGTTTCGTGCAAATGTTCAAACGGTACTAGAACCTTTGAACAAATGTGATGTTTACATTACATTATTCAATATTTGTTTCGTATTTTGAATTAAAATCTATTTTGTATACACAAGTACCATTTGAACAGTAAATACTCAGCTCAGATAGTAAATTGTAATTTATAGACTTGCGAGAGATTTTTAGCTTGCGTTCAAATCGGAAATCGAAATCATTCAAACGACTTGAGAGAAATCCAATCCGTTAGAATAGTCAATGTGACGTCTTCAAATTTTTCTTAAAAGAATACGAGAATCGAGGCGTCGAGATGATGACAAGATGAGTCATACACCCCCAACGTCAAGTATTAAGTGTGTGAACACGTGGCATGTATAATTAAAAGCAGCAGATAATTAAAGTCAATATCTAAGTATCAAAACTTTTAGAATTATTTTACAAATCAGTTTAACATAAATTCTCTAACAGAAGATTTAATACGGTCATCCTAAAGACAAATTATAAAAAATACATTTATAAAAAGAAGAAATACATTTTCCAATATAACAAACTATATAAATAGTACATCAATGGCAAAGCCGCCTCCTCAAACTCAGCCTTCTTAAACTCTACATCCAAAAATTACGACGCCAAAAATGATATCATAGATAAGTACAAACTAAACAAACTACAAGATATAAAATATATTTATGCAACAACAACACGTGAAGTGACACCATATGCATGAAACTTAAAATCCTCTTTCTCAAAACAAATATAATAACCACACACACTAAAATCTCATTTTGGCTCAAGATAAACTCCAATAAAGACATCCATCATTTTTTCAGAAAATGATACACGTAAATCTATTAAAACCACAACCATTTTTTCAGAAAATGGTCCACATAAAACTAATTAACACAATAGATGGGTATCGCAGACGGGACTTTACCACTATCCCTACTTACCCCCATATTCATGTCAGTCATACGGGCATTACGTATCGCCGTCCCCGTCATGACACAAACACTCATATCATATCGGGCGTTACGTATCGCCATCCCCGATATGACATACATACCAATCATATTGGGCGTTACGTATCACCATCTCCAATATGACAGTCATACATCACCAATCATGACAGGCGTTATGTATCGCCGTCCCCGTCATGACATCCACACACTAATCATATTAGGCCTTACGTATCACCGTCCCTAATATGACATCCACACACATGGACCATAATGGACATTACGTATCGCCATCGCCGTTATAACTCTATCAAAACTGTTAAAATCCATAATCTAATAATACTGTAGGCAGGAATCACAGGCGTGACTATACCACCATCCTTGCTTACCACCATCCCTACAATACCTTTCTTTCAAAACCATTCAACCAAATCATTTCGATAACCCAAAAATCATGTCTCACATAAAAACTTCAAAACACCAATTATACACATGAACTAGCGTGCAATTACACAATGCGTATCACTATAAATAATTATCCAACATTTAGCAAGTTCAATCACCAACCAAACACACAATTGTTAACGCAAAAATATATTTAATTCTTAAAGTTTATTTGGAAAATACTTACAACGGGTAAAGCAAAGATCTTCAAATAATCGTCAATCCACAGCGCTCATAGCAGGTCATTTCGTACGTTGGGTTAGGGTACTTGGTTTGACAACAAGATTTACGAAAATACTCATTGGAGGGTAGAGAATCTCATGAAAGTGGTGGTGAGGCAGTGCAACCACCAGAAGGTGGTGGATCGGGCTCAAAATGAGTGGAAACCCATTTTCGAATTTATGCTCATACATGGGAGGTTGGGCCACGGATGGCAAAACTGAGATAGAGGGGTGGTTGGCTAAGCAAGGGGGACCTTTCGGTGGTGGAGGTGAGACCCACGACTGAAGGACGGCAGTGCGGTAAAGATAGGTCTGTTTAGAGACCCATTTCGAGTGGAGAAGGAAGACGGGAGCTAGGGTGGCCACCTGTAGTGAATTTTGTACTCCGGAGGGTGTGGAGTCTAGTGGTGGTGGTGATGGGCCAAGACGGCCGGTGGTAGCACCGAAAAATGCAAGAGAAACCACAAAACCCATTTCGAGTTTGTGGCCGTGCAAGGGTGGTGGGGGTAACCGGAGGTGACACTTCCGGTACCGGTGGACTCGCCGGCGGGTGGGGAGGCCAGCGGTGTGGGCGGTGAAGAGTGATGGCTGGCGGTGGAGGTCGGCTGGACTTAAGGCCAAATAGGAGAACAGAAAATGGGGGTTGCGCACGGGGCACCACGCGCGCGCGGGGGGGGGGGGGGATCTAGGAAGAAAAGTAAAGAAAAAGATAATAAAAGTCAATTGAAAATGCTACAATTCAATATCAATAAAATAAAATATTTAAAACTTAACAATAAAATAAATTAAGCCAAAACACAATTTAATTACAATACAACAATTAAAATAAAGAAAACACATCAAATAAAATCACATAATAAAAATAAAGAATTTAATTCTAATCGTTAAAATAATTACTTCACATTAAAATTAATAAAAAAAGTAACGTAACTCAATGTTTCAACATAAAAACAACGTAAAGCTAATATTAATTAACTAATAGCTCAAATAATAATTTTAAACAAATAAAATACCACCAATAATTTTATTAAAATAAATTTAAGTAATCAACAACGAGAATAAAGACAATACGTAAAAATATACGTAATTTAGAATCTCACAGTCAAACCTAACATTCGAATAGACGCTTGTTCAAACGCGTTCTATATTCAAATTTGCAGCAATCATTCATATTAATTATGTTCAAACAACAATTTATATGTTCAAACACCTTGGGGGTTTGAACACTCTGTCCATTCAATGAGGATCAAATTTATTCGGTCGTTTGGATCAAGTTTCTGTACCGTTTGAATAGTTTTGTATTTGTTCGAATGGATGACTTTTCATTTGAACGGACGAAATGATTCATCCCAAAAAACCAATTCTCCTATACTTATAGTGCGTACTATTATGAATTACCCCGCAAGTTCATCAACAGTACGTTTTAAAGTGTATCGATTTTGAGGATTTCCATTACATTTTTAACGTGGGCTTGAAATCCAACTTATTGTAGTATTTAGTATATATATAGCTTGAACATAAAGAGAAGATAAAACTGTCCTCATACATCCTCTTTTGACACTAGATCCTCACAAATTGTTGCTGCTAATTCTGTTTCCATCTCTGATTAATGACTACATTAATCTCTTCCTTCTCTCTTAAATCTCCCCTTAATTCTATGTTGTAAATTTTGTAGATGTATTTCGATAGCGATGATAAAACAATACTACAAGAGGGTGAGAATCCTTGTACCTGGACAAGGTGAAAAACACTCCCAAGTAACAAAAATGCCCTAAAGTGATTTGGCGTTTTTATTTTTATTTAGTTTATTCAAGTATCAACCGAAGTTTCAAACACCAAGTCTCTTTTGGAGATGTCTTTGCAAAAGTGTGTTAGTAGAAAGGAAATTAAGGATATATATAATTTAATTTCTCAAATATCTACTTAGCTCTCTTGTACTATATATATATATATATACGTATGTATCACACCCACACACATACTAATTGGTTGGATTGGCAAAATATATCAACTAAAACCATAGCGATTGTGCTTGGCATTCAGCTCATGCACAACTAGACTTGAATGACTACTTAGAGTTCACACGGCAACTGGAAGCAATAATATGGCTTATAGAATTAAGAAAGTAAAAGTAAAATAAAAAAACACTCACTCCAATAATATTTTACATTTATAAGATTGCAATCAAGAGAAATTAATTAAAAACATGACTGCAAGCATATAAGTTTCCAACTAATTATACATAACATGGGTGCATATGCGATGATCTATATATATCGATATTAATTAATTCCGTATTTCAATTTGCAAGCTGCATACATCCATGAACACGTCTCATGAACTAATTAGGCTTTGGTATTGAGCCGCCACCAACATATTTGTTATAGTCCTGTGGAGGAATTGTATGGTGATCATTGGCACCATCTACATGGTACCCGCCGTTCACCTCGTTATGATCGTCCTCTTCTAGCTGCTGCCCATGTTCTTGCCCATTATATCCATCAACGGTCGGAGTTTTTCGAGCTATTGCCAAATAAGAGCTCATGATCATCATCAAGACTAGAGTGACTGCTAGGAACCTCATTCTTCAGCTGGCTAATTAAATTAACCTTCCTGTTTATAACTGCCATTCAGAATCCAAAAGAAACATGAGAAAGATAAAGAAAGATCATTTTCATGATTGTATGTGTGTTTGTGTATATGGAATATATAATATATCTATACTCACCAAACAATTAACAAAGTAGAGACTTTCCGAGATCTCCTAGGCCGTGAGAAGAAGTTGAATCGATTTATATAGAGAGAGGAGCTAAGGTTTAGATGATAAGCTAGATCAAATATTTTCAACGTTAACAAAGAATACTTAATGATGAAGTCTCCACCAAAGAAAGAAGCAGAACGAAGTGGGATGCCCCTATAATTGAATTTGAATTGTTTCTAAAACAATTAAAATGATGAAGCTGTTGAAGGAATTTTTTTGTCCAAACTGGCAGTGTAAATAGGAAGATTCCACCATATCGGTGGACTTATCCAAGTAAAAACAAATGTGTCCATCAAGCACAGGAATTGCGAGTTGCATCGCAATATTGTGACGTAAAAGCCTATAACTGCAGTTGTCTCTATATATTATCTGAAGATCATTATATAAATATATATGATTAATTTGTGCAATGGCCATAAAAGTATTTTCAAAGATAATAAATGACATTAATAACGTAGGAGAGCAAGTAATTCATCGTTTCAAATATTAACAATGTCAACATGCTAGCTTAATTTTTAAATTAATAATGTTAGTATATGTCTCAAATAAACAAACCTCATAACTTAAATATAATATATGGTATAGAAATTATTAATATGATATTTATTCAGATTTTTGGTAGCTTTGATATGTATACAGGGGCATAAATTATAGGCGGATCAATTATGTAAATCTTTAACAATTTTTGATTGCAGATGCACGGCAACTTATGGATTCTTGTGGTCACTCATGTACAGTTTCTCATGCTTACATAGGCTAGGGGCCAACATGGCTGCCCATCATTTAGCCAAGTCTACATTAAATTGTTAAGAGGACTTATATGATATTGAAGATTAATGTCCATTATGCATTTAATCTACTGTAACCAAAGAATTAATGTGAAATTTCAGATTTATGTATATTTTTACATATTATTTTATTCTCGATATTAATTATTTTAATTTATTTTAATAATATTATTGGTTGTGTTTTATTTGATTAAGATATTTATTTGAACTATTAGATAGTTAATATTAGTTTTATGTTGTTTTTATAATTAAATGTTAAGTTATATGGCTTTACTTATTAATTTAAAATGTGAGATAATTATTTTAATAATTGGAATTTAATTTTCTTTATTTTATTATGTGAGTTTATTTGATGTACTTTTATTTATTATTTTATCTTAAGTAATCTCTGCGTTTAAATTAATTTATTCAGTTTTTTTTTTAATTTTAGAATTCTTTTATTGGAAAAACATTGTGAACCGAATTGTGGGAATTGGATCTCGTTTATTTCCTTCACTTTTTCCTGTTCTCTTTTCTTTTCTTTTTCATTTTCTTTTTCTTTCCTTTTTCCCCTGCATTTCCCCCTAACCTTGCTCGACTTCTTCCCCCCCTATTTGGCCGTTCGGCCTTAAACAACCTAGCCACCCCTACCTCGGCCGCCTGCCCTCACCGCCCCCACCACTAGGACCACCACCTGCCGACCGGCCTACCCCAGTGATCCCAGCCCCAGACCTCCTCCCACCTCCCCTCCATGGGCTAAACCCGAATGGGTATTGTAATACTCATTCATGTGTTTTCCAGCCACCACCGATCACTACCGGCCACCATCTCTTCACCACTTCATCACCGGCCTCCTAGCCCCCTAACCCACTGCCGGTAGCCTCCCTACTCCTCCCATACGATCAAGCCAAGAAATGGGTTTTAAAACCCACAGGTTGGGCAACCCAGCCGCCGCCTACCGCCACCGTGAGCCTCACCTTCACCACCAAAATGTTTTCCCAACTCAGCCGACCACCCCCCTAACTCAGCTCCTCAAAACGCGGCCTCACCTTCCCAGTACAATCCCAAACTTGAAAATGGGTTTTCACCAATTTTGAGCCCGATCCGCCACCTTCAGGTGGTTGTACCACCACACCACCACCTCTATGATATTCCCCACCTTTCAAAGGTATCTCCCTACATTTTGGTATCAAACCGAACACTTTAGCCTAATGTACAAGTGACCGCTACGAGCGCTACAGAATGACGTCTGCTCAAGGATTTATGCTTTTAACCATTGTAAGTACTTTCCAAACGAATTTTAAGATTTAAATATATTTTTGGCATCAACAGATGTTGTGTTTGGTAATTGTTGGATTTTATTAATTGTTGGCTATTTGGTGCATAGTCGTCTACATTATGTATTTACGCACATGTTTATGAAAATATTTGGAAATTAGATTTTTGCATGATTCCAGATATTCATGTGTTAGAAATGAAAACTAGGTTTTCATGGTGTTTATGGTTTTCGGATGCGTGTGTATCACGAAAGCCGAGATGGGGCATTATTTTGGTGGAGCTCATCTGGTCACTCGAGAGTGGAATAAACTAAGTGACGTCCCCTGGGTCGTCGCCGGGTGATGACGGGATCGGACGAGATGGTAACGCTCTCATGCTGACTCCGTGGCTCCTCTGCTGGCAGAAGCTAGGGGATGCTTGGTCATGGTACGTGCTGGGTGCGGTTAGCTAGGTATCGCCCATTCCGAAATCACATGTGTGGTTGTTACCTTCGATGTGATGATAAAAGCTAGGATGTGCGGATGATACCTAGAGGAGATTATGGTGCATACGGTAAATAAAATAGATGTTTAGGCCATTTTCTGGGAAATTGGCGGGTTGTATTTATTGGTTTTACGTGGATAATTTTCTGGGAAAATAGTTGTAGTTTTAATAGATTTACGGACATTATTTTATGGAAAAATGATGAATTATTTTATTAGAGTTTTAATTTGGGCCAAATTGAAATTTTGGCGTGTATGGTTATTGTATTTTTTTTGAGAAAAATGATTTTAAACTTCATGCATGCGGTGTCCTGTTCATGCATAGTATTGTTGCATGAATATATTTATTATCTTGAGTTTGTTTGGGTTGTACTTACTTGCGATGCCATTTTTGGCATCGTAATTTTTGGATGCTGATTTTGAAGAAGCTGAGTCTGAGGAGACAGCTCCACAGTTGATGAACTGTTATTATAAATTGTTATCTTGAGAAATTATTTTTCCCTTTTTATAAATATGTATTTTTATGATTTATCTTTCGGATGACTGTATTAAACCTCCTGTTGGAGAATTATATTAAACTAGTTTGTAAAATAATTTTAAAAATTCTGATACTTAGATAATGATTTTATTATTCACTGCGACCTATATTTTTGTATGTCACGTGTGCACACACGTTTGGCACTTGTCGTTGGGATGTGTAACCCGTGTTTTCATCATCCAAACGCCTCGATTTCCGTATTATTTTAAAGAAAATTTGGAGGTGTCACAATTAAATTTTGTAAGCTCTTTCTTATTAATGAGATGATCAATTTCTTTTCAAAGAAAAAAGAACTTGCTAAATATACAATGACAGTCGCGGCGTAAGTGAAGTGGGAAGTCTAAAAATTAATTAAAAACCAAATTAAGAAAATGAAAGTTGGCACTAGCAACGAGGAATGCATTGTCTTTAATAGCAACCGTGGCAAACCTTGGTCACAGCTCCAGTCTTTCAATTGGGGCATTTTTTTTTAAAAATCTTTAATTCCTTAATATATTTTAGATCTTTTATATAAATGTCACTCCATCATTAGAGTTTATAAAGGCCCACTTGGATAGTAAGTGTGACATCTCAAATTTTCGTGAAGAATCTTATCCATGTTTGAAATGAATAATTATATTATTTATTTATTTTTGAGGTATTTAGAGTTTTTTTCTTAAAAAAAGAGAGAGGGAAAGCCTTTTTAAGAAAGACTAAGTTTGTTAGATTTAGAACTTATTAGTGCAAACCTTTTTATTTTAATTAAGGTATAGTGATATTAGGCCCAATAGAAGAGAGTAAGCTCATGAGGTTAAAGCCATTTCTTGAAGCCCAATTAAGCAAGAACATATTAGGAAACTAAAAAATAAAGAACAAGTTGGACACTTGTTAAATTTTGGCAGATAAAAAAGAGAGATTGGAGAAGGCCCAAGAAAAGCCCAAGGGAGGGCCGGCCATGGTGCTAGGCGCCACATGCTTTTTGAGTCCCTCATGGACATGTGTCAAGCTATGATACAAAGCGTTTTGCCTTTCCAAGAAGCATCTTGCATGGAGAATATGAGAACAAGGAAAATAGAAGGATTTTGTGAGAAAAGAGGAGTGGTAGGCATGTAAGATGGGAGAAGAGTGTAGGAGTAAAAGAATCATCTTGAAAATAACAAACAACCCATACACTCCACATGCCATGTGTCAAGCTAAGAGACTAGGGTTAAAACAAATAAATAAAGAGATATTCTTAGGTTTTGGACTTAAGTTTGGATTGATGGGCGAAATAGGAAACTTAGACTTGAGATTTTTGGATTTGGCAAGAGGGAGATCCTAATATTTGGTGACCTTTTGTTTTTCCTAAGACAGTTTCATCATATGAGAGAGAATAAAAGATTTCACCACGTGTTGCACATACATTGGAGATTGTTAAGAACGGAAGAAGACTAAATAAGGAAGGTGCTGAATTTGGGTTGGGGGGCTTTTCCCAACTATTTTTTACTTTTCATCTCTTAGGATTTTCGGCCAAAAACGCTCACTCTATGTACTCTTATTTTCTTTCACTTTCTCACTAGCCAAACGCTTCTATTTGTTGGATTCCAAATATTTTCTACGCAAATCATTTTAGGAACACAATCTACACAAGGTAAGTACCGCTTATTCTTATTTTTGAATCACCATGTATGAATTTGACAGAAGTTTCATTTCTCTATTTTGGCCCCAATGGTTTTCTACACGAACACACTTTCATGTAAAAAATAGGGTTCTTGTTTTCTCTAAAAGGGAACTTTAGGTGTTCTTAAGTCTTTAAACAAAAAAAAAGTGGGAGATTTCATAGGACAAGTTTGTGTTGTTTTTAAAATAAAAACGAAAATTAGGATTTTATCTTTTTGTGAGCTTCGACCCTAGGGCTTTTGGAGGAAAGGTTGATTTTTTTCTTGGAAGTCAAACACTCTCTTATTTCTTAAAGTTTTAGATTAAGGGTTTTCTTAGGTTAAATCTTGATTTTCTTCTTTATTTATTTTCAGATTTACTTTGCTTGTATATTTTAGAAATTGTAAGTATGCTTTTAACCTATCTTGGATATTATTTGCATATATTGTGTGAACCTTGTTTGCTATTTTGTTTGTTTATTTATTTGCTTACTTGATTGTTATATCTCCTCAAGATTATGTTAAGATTTTACTTTATGGTTCGAAGGATACTTTTGATGGATTATTGGTAGTTATTTCATGAAATATTAGAGAGGTAAGACTTGATGATTTTTAGCCTAAGTGGTTGGATTGAGATGGATTGGTTATTTGATGAAAAATATGAGGTTTTGGGATCTACGTGGGTTGGCGGTGATGTTATTTTGGGTTAAATATTAAGTATTCAACTTGTAAATGGAAGTATGATCTTTGTACTAGATTTATTGTATGATATGGATTTAATTCATCAAGTATCATGGTATATGTTTGGGGTATATGTAGGACAGGCCCCATTGAAACTTTCAAGGACATGAAAAGGTAATTCATAATCTAATTTATGTTTAGCCGACGATGAAGAAAACCGGCAACATATTTGTTGACTATAAAATAGAGGGAAGACAAGGGTCTGAATGCTTATTTAGCATGATTCAATAAATAGAGAATGATGACCTATGACCAAAACGAGAAGATTATGTTACCCACTCAAGGAGATTTGGTTGAGAAGTCCCTTTATGGTCAAGTTTGGGAGGAAAAGTCCCTCCATTTTATGTGACTTTATGGATCTTGTAGATGATTTCGTCAACACCAAATATACGTTAATTGCCCTAACTTCTAGACCAGGGTAAAGAGAGGAGAGCATGTCAACAAGAACTCCCAAAAGGGAACGAGATGGTGGCCAATACAAGGGGAGACGAAATACACATGAGGGGGAAAAAGGACCTAACCTGATGAGGATCGTGGGGAACAAACCCAAAAGTATTGCACATACCACATGATGAACGGTCATTGCAATGAGAACTATCACATTCTTCCCCCAATGGCATTTAGACGATAGGAGGAAGAAGCATAATCCCAAACGAAGTGAGAGCCCAAGGAGAAGGGGATTGCCTAAGAAGGTAAGGAGGTCAGAGGAATCGCGTGATCATCAACCCAATGACGTGGATCGATGAAACTCGCCATTAGGAGAGATCCATACCGTAGCCAGAGGGTATGCAGAGGGGGGCCAACCTCCTCAAGAAGGAAGGCCTATGATAGGTAAGGTATGAAAATATATATAGCATGGAGAGACCTATTATGCTGCCGCACGTACAAGACTCTCTCCTAATCTCTTTCGACAACAATGATTGTTAGGGAGTATCTGCACGATGCTGCGTTGGTTATGACAATGTTAGCAGCAAACTACACCACACAAATAATTTTGATAGACAATGGAAGTTCAACAAATATTTTATTTTAGGATGCCTTCATGAGGATGGGACTAAATGTGGACCACTTTCGTCTAGTGCCAACTATGTTGAAGTGGTTCATAGTAGATTTGTAGTTCAACGCACGAGGTCCATTGCACTACCTGGGTTAGTAGAAATAGACCCCTACCTCACCACCACCATGATGGAGTTCTTGGTGGTGAGAACATATTCAACATATAACGATATTATCAACTGGCCAATGTTGAACGCCTCAAAGGCGATCACATCTACCTACCATTTGATATAAAGTTCCCTACAGAGGTGGAGATTGGAGAGGTATGTGACAAACAAGTGCTTGCTTGATAATGTATGTGCAGGAGCGATGGGCAAGGGGTAAAAGGTGTGAAGGCGGTCGAGTCGTGAGAGTGTGATGATGCGACCCCACCGCTATTGCCACTAGAAGTCTTTATAATGGCGGCAAAAATGAGAGATGAGGACTCCTTGAGATAGGGAAAGGTAGACAAGACCAGGAATTGGCAAGGAGGTTGTAGAGCACCAACTTAATGTCATCTCAGACGCAAGGCCTGTTAAATAGAAGAAGAGAAGTTTTATTTTTGAGAAGTACAAGGCGATAGCTAAAGATATGGATCAGTTGTTGGCAGTGGGGTTCATAAGGGAAACTCAATACCTATAGTTGTTATTGAATGTAGTATTGGTGAAGAAGCCATTAGAAAATGGCAAATGTGTGTAGACTTCATGGACCGCAACAAGGCCTGCCAGAAATACACTTTCCCTTTCCTCTAGAAAGACTTGATAGTCAACACCAAGATGGGCGACGAGAAACTTAGTCAGGAATAACCAAATCACATTACTTGGGAAGGAAATTTTTTTATTTTTTTATAAGGTTCAAATGGGGATCTAATTGTATCATTGACTACTACTTGTATTGTATCAACCAGGTATTTTAGGTCTTCCGTTAGAGCATTACATGAGGGAAATTTTCAATTTGCTACACCGCCACCAATTGAAGCTTAATCTAACCAAGTGCATATTTGGAAGATTTTTTGGGCTTTATTGTGTTTGAAAGAGATATCGAGGTGAATTCTGAGAGGCTTGGGGTGATCATCGAGATGAATTCACCCATGAATCTCAACGAGGTCCAAAGTTGGCAGGGAGGATAGCGGCCCACAACAGGTTCGTTTCCTGCATAACAAATAAGTTTATTCCCTTTTTCAAGCACTAAAGAAGGCTCAAAACAGGGGTTCTCGGTGTGAAAAGGCATTTGCACGATTGTAAGAATACCTAACTCACCCATCGTTGCTTAACCAAGCCAAGAAAGGGAGCCTCTGTCACTGAATCTAGCCACCACCTAGATGTCTTATTGGTCACTCTTGTTAGAGATAAAGGGAAGGAATAAAGGCCTGTGTATTATGTCAGTAAAGAGCAAATGCCTGTGTATAATGTCAGTAAAGCCTTAAGTGGAGTCGAGAAGAGATACCCGAAGATAGAACTAATCGCCTTTGCACTTGTGACATCGGCCTAGCAATTACACCCTTATTTCAGAGCCCATTTTATGTCAGTTGTCACCTCATCTCCCTTGCAAAAAGTACTTAAAAGGCCTGACATTTTAGGTTGGTTAGTTAAATGTTCTGTCGAGTTGAGCAAGTATGACATCAGTTATGTTCCCAAGACCGCCATCAAAGGACAAATCTTGGTTGACATTTTTGTAGAGCATACAATCTTTATTAAGGAAGTACCAAAAGCACTTGAGAAAGTAGAGGGCATGGAGTCATACGATTGAACTTTAAGGTGTTGAACAGCAACGAAGTGGTGATACTAGGGTTGGCCATAGCTAAAATGTTAAGTGGGGTGGAGGTTGTGATGAAAGTAGACTCCCAAGTGATTGTTGGATAAATTATAGGAGAATTTTGATCGAAGAGGCCAAAGTTGGAAAGATACCATCATCAGGTCCAAGATGGGTCTTGTCACCTTCGGTATTTTTGAATTAAATGGATTCCAAGAGGCAACAATGGAAAGGCCGATTGTTTAGCTCAAGTGGCATCAACAAAATAAGAGGAAGCATAACCATGGGAGGTAATCCTCAAAGCCATTGACACGGTAGCCATAGGCGAGGAAGTCTTGGAGATTGAAGGGAGCACACAGGTTGGGAGGATGACATCATTATATATATGAAAGCCGAGTTGCTTGCCACCTCTTGGAGGTGGCAAAGGAAGGCATAAGGTGGCAAAGGAAGTCAGAAGTAGGGCGACTCAATTTACCATATTAAACGATACACTAGACAAACAGGATTTTTCAGCCTCATTGTTAAGGTGCATATCAAACAAAGAAGTTGAATATGTAATAAGGGAGATACATGAAGCTATCTGTGGAAACCACTCAAGTGGAAGAACATTAGCCATAAAGATCATGAGAGAAGGGTACTACAAGCCCAAGCCCTAAAGGATGCAAAGGAGTTCATAAAAAAAGTGTGTTCAATGCTAGTTGCAAGCACCAATTTTGAATATGCCTCTTGAGGAGCTGAAGTCAGTAACCTCTATATGGACATTTGCTCAATGGGGATAGATTTGTTTGGCCTTATACCCATAGCAAAGAGGGAACCAAGTCCATCATCGTCTCTATCTTCTGCTTCACCAAGTGGGCAGAAGCTGGGGCATTGATAACTGTGACTGCCTAATGTGTAATAAACATATGGTCATATGCAGGTTTGGGCTACTGCAAGCATAATCTCTAAAAAGGACAAACGATTCCAAGAATTATCGGAGGTGGTGTTCAAAACTCGAAATCAAAGTCAAATACTCATCTCCCTAGTAGCCACAAACAAATGGGCAAGTTGAAGCAACCAACAAGACCATCATTGGGATATTAAAAAATAAGGTAGGTGAAAAGAATGGGGCATTGGTGGATGAGCTTCCCAAAATCTTGCGGGATACATGACAACACTGAAAACATCAACGGGCAAGACACTTTTCTCCCTGACGTACAGAACCAAAGCTATTATATAGTGAAGTGGGGATACCAAGCCATAGGAGGTAGGGTTTCAATGCCAATGCAAATGAAAGGAGTTAGAAGAAAATCTAAACCTGCTAGAAGAAAGAAGAGTGAGCGTCGAAACATGGGTGGTTGCCAGCAAAACATAGTTGAAGCAATATCTCAACAAGAGAGTAAGACCAACGTCGTTCAAGGTGGGCGACTTAGTGTTGAAGGAGCCCAAGGTAACCACCACAGGAGAAGGGTAGCTGGCGGGATGTGGTGATAGCTAGTCATTGCCAAGCAACTTATAGTCTCAAAGATCGAACTGGACACAGACTACCTCACCTATGGAATGCTGAGCATTTGAGGAAATTTTATGTTTAAGTTCTTGATGTATTGGTTTTGTTGAGACAATCACATTAATTTCATTGATTTATAGCATGCTTTTTCAAATTATTCTGCCTTGTCACAATAACATGGGATACTCTCTCGTTACACTACTTGCCAAAGTTACACAATCAAGGGACTTTCCCATTACACTTTCTTCGCCAAGGCTACACCATTCAGGTACTCTCCTATTACGCCTCTCATCAAAGTTATGTGGTCAAGGGACTCTCCCACTACACCTTTCTTGCTGAAACAACCCTTCATTATCTTACTCTACTAGAATAGCAGTAGAAAATCAGCTATTGTGTAGTCCTCTTTCCTACACCTTTTAAACTACCACCATCCCAACAAAAGGTCATTCAAGCACCACCATGTCAACCCTTCTTTATACCCCCACTCCCCTTGCCTTTTCCCTCCACACTTAGCTCATTTACCTCATTGCCAGGAAGAAATTGAGAGAGAATTGAGAGAAAACTACATTAACATGTTCTTATGAAACATTTGCTTTTCGGAAGATGCAATTATGACTTTGCAATGCCCCCATTGATATTTTAACATTGCATGAGGACCATGTTTTTTGATATGGTAGAAGATGTCATGGAAATTTTCATAAACAACTTTTCAATTTTTGGTACATCTTTTGATCATTATTTGCATAATTTAGCTCTTATTTTGTAGAGATGTGAAGATAAAAATCTAGATGGAGTTGGAGCATCTTGAAGAGAGATTTTGGGCAATTTTATAACATTCAAAATGTTTCTATTTTGGTAACTTCGTTTTCTGCGGGTTTTCTTTCTGGGATGCAGATTTTTGAATTGAAGCAACAAGGGTTGGTTTCGAATGGTGGGTTTGAACCCTCTGATGGTGGCACCATCCGTGGGGACGTCGTTTTTGGTGTGAAATCGTATGCTCATGAGGTTCCTCAGACAGCAGAACATGTTTCGTCAAAAATTTCCATGCGTTTTTTGGTGGATATTGATGAGGAATTGTGTTTTTTTTTTTAATTCGAAATGGTGAAAGTTGCGAAGGATTTAAAGTTTGCTCTTGTGATGAAGTTCATGCGAGTTCGTCCTTCCATTGATAAGATATGACTAAATGTAGTGAATAAGTGGGGTTTGACAGAAATTCCTATGATTAGTTTTATGGATGATTATCATGTTCTGATCCACCTAAAAAATAAATGTAACTTCATACATGGTTGGGCACATGAAGGAAGAACAATGGAATGAAATTCGTTTCGACTTTTCAAATGGACTAGAGTTTTTTATTTGCATAAAGGAACTCCTCTGGCCCTTTAATGGTTTTTTTTTTACCAAGTTTACAGATGCATCTTTATCGCCAAGATTTTTACTCAATCATAGGAACTTGATTTATTCCCAACCTTGGGACGGATAATGCTACTTTGAGTCGTACAAGAGCCATGGGTGCTAGAATTTGTGTAGAAAAGGATTTATTGTTGGAACCGATGAAAGGTTTTCTCATAGTAGTTTCCTCCAATAATTGTATTTGGCAAAAGGTGAAATATGAAAAACCCAGTTTTTATTGTAAGAAGTGCCTCCAGCAAGGACATATAGTAGTGGTGTGTCGAGTTGGGGAGAAGCATAAAAAGGAAAACATAAGGATAAGAAAGTTTGGCAGCCCAAAGTGTCTAGAATAGTTGGTGAGCCTTTGGGTTCAAAAGAAGAAATGGTGCCAACAGTGAATAAAGTTGGCATCGAATGGAATATAGTGATACAAGAACTAAGACATGAGGTTGCTCAGGTTGACAGAAAGAATGTGGAAAAATCGAATTCGTTGGTTCATAGTGAAGATGCTCGTAGCAGAAAAAATGGAGTGATTCAGGCTGATGTTCTCATGCAGGGAGATCAGAATTGACATGAGGTCGGTGATGAAGATTGTAAGGAAATCTGGCGAGATGAGGAAAATGTAGCATTTCCTAAGAAAGAACCATTGCAAGTGGAGGAAAATGACATGGACGTTGGGAATTTTAAGGGTTCGGGTTTCTGTTCTAACGATAGTATTTTTTAAAGGCATCATGGTGAATTAGCCCTAGGATATTCCTCGGATCGGGATGAAGGTGAAATCATTGGCTTGAAAGAAAAAGAAAAGGCTTATGATTTTGAAGTGGATATTTGTTCGGATGCTGGAAAATTGAATAATATTGAAGCCATATCAGTGAGGAAGTCTAAAAAAAAATTGAATTTATGATAGAAAAAATCTTGTATTGGAATGTGAGAGGGTTGGGGAGTTCTCGAAGGAGAGTGAAGTCTTTGATTAATAAGGAGAATATTACTATATGTGTTATTGCTGAGCCGTTTGGAGGTGATAATCTATGATGGATCTTGGAAATATTTTCAAGTCTAATATAGTGAATGGTGGTAAACTATGGATTTTCTGGAAGGAACCTAATGCGTTTCAAATGTTGTTTTCTACGTCACAATCGATAACTGGATGGCTCTCTTTGGATAATCAAAAGATTCTTATTACTTTTTTTTATGCGATGTGTTCGTACATTGAAAGAAGGGAGTTATGGAAGGAGTTGGGGGAGAGACAAGTTAATGAGCAACCGTGGGTAGTTTTAGGTGATTTTAATGCTATTCAAATGGACTCAAAAATAATTGGTAGACATGCGAGGCCATTGATTACTATGTCTAAGTTTAATGACTTTGCCTTGACAAATGTGGTTTGTCTAAGCTTTCAAATGGTGGCCAAACCATGACTTGGTGTTATGGTCATAAAGGGGTGTCTCGTAGCTAGGCAAAATTAGACAGAGTGGTGCTAAATAATGCTTTCTCAACTCATTTTGTGGGGGTGTAGCTAACTTATTGGAGTCAGAAATTTTTAAACCATTGCCCTGTGGTTATGAATTTTGATAGGCCCACTTCTCTTATGGTCATGTTCCTTTCAGATTTATGAACATGTGGTGCTTGCATGAGAAGTTTTTGCATTGTGTGCAAGAGGCGTGGCATAGGCTGGATATTGTTTCAAGTCTGATGATGCTAGCTATGCGGCTTAAGTGTACGAAGGTAGCTTTATGTGGTTGGAATAAAATAGTTTTTGGGCATGTCAAGAGGAACTTAGATGCACTTGAAGAGAGATTGGAGATTTTATGTAACAGCCCGTAATTTTTAAGATGAAGTTTTTACTTGATTTTCTTTTTAAAAAGAATTTATTGGTAATATATTCTCTAGGGAAATAAAGTTGGAGACTTAAATGAGAATTATGAGTTAAGACAAGGTGAAATCATGCATTTTAGGATATATTATGGAAGGACATTTGAGACTTGGAACAAGGTATCAACTAGAAAAATTTAATTTAAACTTAGAAGGAGTTGAATTTTCAAAAATTAGAGTATAAATACAAGAGGAAGTGATAGAATCAAAGATTAAACACTTGGTGCCCGGAATAGGCATTACCGGATTAGTCTGTCGAGTTTTAATGTAATGAGCATAAATTACTAATATGAGGTCTAAATGAGCTGATTCTAATTTTTATAGAATCCTAAGATACAGATATAAAATTGTTATATTTTAAGTTTGAAGATTTGGATGGGATCAATGACTTATTTGGAATATAAGTAGACTGTTCTGGATTGAGCTCAAGTGGAACTCGAATTAGATTAAATAGATTAAATTAAGGCGTGTGACGAAATATGTAACTAGTTTTGAAGTTTTCAGGTATCTTGACATGTGTAAGAATTGTTGGAAAGTGATTAGGAGTTGATCTAGAAGTTTAGTTAGCTTGTTTTTGTGATGAAAACACAAGAGAACCAAAATATGCTGATAGGTGACTAAGTGAATCAAGATTAAACTCTGTCTTAACTAAACGAAAAAGTGGCCTTCTAGAATATGTTAAATGGAGTCTTAGGAGGATTATCATGTAACCAAATGGGTTAGGAGAAGGTTGGGGGGTGTTGCATACCAAGATTGGGCTTGAAAGGGTTGACTCATGCATGGTTATGTGAGATGCCATCTTATGCCTTATCTCATTAGCTCCATTCTCAATCATTAATCAAATTGGCTGCAAAAGTATCTCAAATATTAGCCATTGGATGATTATTTTAGCTGCAAAGCCTAGGATCTTAGAGGATTAAGTTTAATCATGAAATTTTTGAGGATGGACACCTCATGCACCAATAGGTAGCCGGTTACACCCATTCCCCTTAATCTCTTCTTTCCTTTATGTGGGTCGACCACTCCCCTATAAATAAGTGTTGAAGAGTCTCCTAACTCTCTTTAGAAGCATAGTACACATTCCACTTGAAGGAAGACTAAGAAAAGCCCTCCTTAAGTTTCTAAACTTTCACACAGCCATTAAGTGAGCTAAGTGAATTATCTTGAGGAGAAAACTTGCAAGGATCGATTTGATTATTTCTAACAAGCTTTGGAAAACTAGTAAGTCCACATTCTAGCTTAACTTTAGCATGGAAATAGCTTATTTGAGTGGTTGAACTACGCATGCTAGTATTGGACCCTTAAAACCATGTTTAAGTGACAAAATGAAATCTAAGTATATTTAGATTGATTTGGTTATGGAAAGGTATTAAATAAAATTAGAAGAACCTAAATTTATGTTTTAATAAGTAAAATAAGGTTTATGTGAAAGAATGACATGATTTAGGTTGAAAAACCCTATGAACTGTGACGTTGCTCGACCCTCACTCGACTTATGGATCAAGCAAAAATCAACTATAACCCATTGCTTGACCTCAATCAATATCCTGCTCGAGCAAGTGACAACCCGAGACTTCGCTTCATGCTCGCTCGATACATTACTCGAGCGAGATACCTTGTTTGTTTAAATTCAGGGCTTTTACTTGGATAAAAGTTGATGTTTTAGTAAAAAATAATTATATTGGTTATCTAAGCATATAGCTTGTATGATACATGTTGTGGAATTACGATACATGCATGTGCAATTACTTGATAAGTTTTTTAACAGAGGCATAGCATGTATTTATGAGAATAAGAAATATTTATAAAAATAAGAAATGAACAACTATAAATAAGAACTATGAATAAGTTAGTCACATCGTGATGGGGACGGCGAGACGTAATGCCTACATGACTGACGTGCCAACAGGGACAACGATACGTAATACCTGTCGTATGATAAGAATGGTTATTGTCATCAAAGGGATGAAGATACTAATACTTTTAAGAATGACATGACTAGCGGGGACAATGATACATAATGCCTGCTATGCTAAATTTGTTCCGTATCAAGACGGGGACGGCAATACGTAACGCTTGGAAGATTGACACAAGACTCATCACAATGGGGGCGGTGAGATGTAACGCTCGGATGACTGATGAGTTATATGCGATGGGAATGGCGATACATAACGCCCATCAAAGATAAGAAGTAAATAAGTTTTTTCTTTAATAAAATGGTGAAAAGTCCTCATATGAATGCATACTATTTAAGTTAAGTAAAGTATAAGTTATGCATAAGTCACATGGAATATATATCGAGTTATGTCCTTTTCTCTAGGAATATAAATTTTTGCCTATGTCTATACTCTTTTAAGCTAATTGTGTACTTACTGAGATTTCTAAGGAAATCTCAACCTTTAATGGTTTTATATTTCTTTCTTGTACATATAACCTGTACACAGGGTTTGATGGCCAACAAGGAAAAAGCCCCAATGTTGTAGGAGACTCAGAGGAGTCTTGAAGGACCCTCTAGTTATAGCCCCTATGTAGATTTTACTTTTGCTTCCTTGGGACCTCCTATCTATGATCAGCCGATGGAATTTTAGAGTCACGATGCATTCACTTTTTCTAAAGAGGAATAATGTACGGGATGCTGCCTAACTTTTAGGTTTAGACAGTTCCCTATCCATATGTGGGGCTTACACGACACCACAGGGACAATATCTCTAACAATACTTTTGTCTTAGTTTAGATATGTTTCACTATAGGAGGAAATTTCCTGAAGTGAAGAAGGAACCTAAGTGGCTTTAAGGATGGTCCTTTGATATGTGATAAATATTTTTCTAATTCTGATAACAATTTCAATTTGTATATATAACAATACAATGTTTGGTAATGAATGAATGGTGTGGATGTTATAAGTATACTTTTTTCCATGTGATTTTTAGAAATTTTTAAATTTGAACCAAATCTGCTACGAATTATGACTTATATTATTAAGTTTAGATGTATTCATTAAATTTTTGTTACGTACGATGGTGAATAGCCTAGTGTTACTTATCCTGACACCTTGGTTTACGTTAAATCCCAGTTGTAAATTGTGACGTCACATTTTAGAAAGCCAACTGTTGGTGGGTTATACTGAAGATATTGAAGTGGACTGTCTTGTGACTAAGATGGAGATATAGGAGAAAAGGGAAGCTACTCGGCTTGGGCAAATTGCAAAAAAAAAAAAAAGTGGATGACTGAAGGCAATTAGAATACGATATTTTTTTCATTATGTATTAAATTAGAGGCGTAAACAGAGCTATATATCTCGGATGGTACTTTCGGATGGGTAGATTCTGGATAGCGCTGAAGATGTCCACAGTGAAACTGCACAGTATTTTTGAGAATTACTTACAGCATCGGTTGATGTTGATCAAGGGGACTTGTCGAATCTTTTGCAAACAGTCATTACGAATGATGATAATCATATGCTTTGCTTAGAACCTAAGAAGGCAAAAGTCAAAGTAAAGTAGTCTGGGGTCTGATGGCTTTGGGTTGGAATTTTTTCAGTCAGTGTTGGGATTTGATTAAAGAAGACGTCATTGAAGCTGCCAGAGATTTTTTAGGGGTTCGCCGTTATCCAAGTTTTATCCTTCTAGTCTTGACAAATTTAGGCCTATTAGTTTGTGTTCTGTGGCCTATAAGATTCTTTCTAAAATCATTGTGAGCTAGTTGTCTTGGGTGATTCCTTAATAAAAAGTTGGCCTCTCATGAATAAGGTGCTTTTATTCTGGTAAGATGCATTTTTTATAATATTACACTTGCACAGGAAATGGTGCATTCCCATATTAAAAAACTTTTTAGGGGTAAATGTGTTAATAAAAATCAATATGGTAACTATGACAGACTTGATTGGAGTTTTCTTTTAAAGGTGCTACATAGCTTTGGTTTTTCAAATGTTTTTGCAAATTGAAAGGTGAATGTGTGAAGTCTCCGTGATTTTCTGTGATGATGAATAAGACTTTTAAAGAGTTCTTCCACTCCTCTTGGGGTTTGAGACTAAGGAATCTTTTATCTCCTTATTTATTTATTATTATGAAGGAAGTATTGACACGTTTGCTTTATAAAAATATTGCCAATGGTCGGATTGGAAAATTTCTCATCCAATGGGGGCACCCTTAGTATCTCATTTACTTTATGCTGATGACCTTTTGGTTTTTGTAAATGGGGGGAAAAACTCTATGAAGAGACTGGTAGAAGCGCTTACTTTGTGCGAGAAATGGCCGGGATAGAAAATCAGGAAGATGAAATCGACTTTATTTCCATCTAATTTAGTTCCTCTGGATCAAAAACATGAATTGTTGTGGATTACAGATTTTAAAGAAGGAAAATTCCTGATTATGTATTTGGGTGCGCCTTTTATCTCAGGAAGATTAACAGCTCATAGTATGAAACTATTGGTTGATAAAATTAGAAATAAGGTGGCATGATGGCAATTTAAAGTGCTTTCACAGGGAGGTCGCCTAATCTTATTGCGACATGTTTTGTCTAGTATGCTTATACATGTTCTCTTAGTTACTAATGTTCCATTGGTTATGATTGCTTGGATAACCTCAATGTTAGCGAATTTTTTATGGGGCGAAGTTGATGGGAAAAATAAGATGCATTGATGTTCCTAAAACAAAGTTTGTAAACCATTGAAAGAGAGAGGTTTGGCATTAAAAGATTTGGAGGAAGTTCAAAAATCTCTTCATATGAAATTTGCCTATAGGGTCCTAACTTTAGGTAATTTATAGGCCAAATTTTTTCGAGCAAAATATCTTAAGGATGGACATATTTTGGAATATGTTCATAGACCCTCTGAGTTGAGATTTTGGAAGTCAGTGGTGGGTTCGTTACTTAAGGTGATGGAGAATGTTCAAGTCTTGTTAAGGGGTGGTAATTCGTCATTTTGGTTTGATAGATGATTGGCTTTGGGGCCACTTGCAATGATAGTTTTTGATATTCGTAACAACCATATGCACATTAGTGATTGCTGGGTGGATCGGGCATGGGATATTGATATGCTTACAAGTCTTGTGAGGGAGATCGTTACAACAAAGATCCTTCAAACAAGGATTGTTCGGTGTGATGAGCAAGACATTTGTATTTGGAAACCCTCTTCTCTAATGGCAAGTTTAGCACTGCCTCGGCATTCGTGGTTACTTGGAAGCTTGGAATTTAGATGAACTAGCATGAGTATCTTTGGCATAGAATTTTGCCTAATTTTTTTTTATGTATGACTAGAAAGCCTGGTTTAATAGCCTCGCTGTGGACAATAGGATTTAACAAAAGGGTATAGCCCTTGCCTTGACGTGTGATTGTTGTGCTGCAAAATTGGCGGAATCGCTTGATCATGTTTTAGCCACACGTCAGTTGGCTTATGATATTTGGAATTAGGCTAGTAGGCTTTTGAATGTTCAGTGTATGAGGGCTGAGTCTTGGCAAGCAAGAATGTCAACGTGGTTCAGGTGTGCTAAGAAAGCTTCCATTTTCGCTGTTCTTACCGGTGTTATTCCACATGTTATTACTTGGTGTCTTTGATATTGTAGATGCAAAGCAAGGACACAGGGTGTGAAAGCTACTTTCGACCAAGTTTGGAGGACGATCTGGGTATGGATTAAAATACTTGCTGCTGAGATAAATAAGCCTTTGGCTACACTGGACTTGAGGATTTTGGAAGAATTTAAACTAGAAAAATTGATTGCTGCTATGCGAAAACAAAGAGTTCTAGCGTGGGGTAAGCCTCCAGTGGGATGGATGAAATTGAATTGTGATGGCAGTTGCCATAATAGGAAGTAATATTTGCTATGAGAATTTTCACCAATTTCCGAGGCTCTTAAAGGAGTCCTTCATATTGATAAGATTGGTTTACCTGCTTTCAGGAAATAAAGGAGTTGTCTTGGGGTGTTTTGGTTTGTTTTATTTAGGCTTGTTTAGATGTTTTTGCACTTTTAGAGCCTTGTTAGATTTATTTTTTCATATAGGCTTGTTAGAGTTGTGGCCACTTTGGCTTTTTTTGTTTTGTTTTATTTATTGGGGTTGTATTTGGGAGATTTTTTTATATTCATATTTGTTTACTCCTAGACACTTGACTTGTAATCGCGATATTCCTCCGCCATAAATGAGGGCTTATCAATAAATTTGGGATTGAGCTACTACTAGACTTGTGGCTATTAGCTCTTTGCTTAAAAAAAAGACAAAAATCTAGATATAAATTGGGAGAAGTGACATTTTATGGTTCAAGAAGGAATTGTGATTGGCCATCCGGTGTCATCTAAAGGAATTGAAGTTGATTAAGTTAAGATTGCAACCATAAGAAAATTACCACCTTCAAAGAATGTGAAGAGAATCTGAAACTTTTTGGATCATGCGAGATTTAATAAAAGATTTATAAAGGATTGTTCTAAACTCTTGAAACCCATATTTGAAAACAATTACCTATTTGAATTTGATGATGCTTGTTTACAAGCCTTTAATGCAATCGAGAAGAAACTAGTTTTAGCACCAATTATGATTGTACCTGATTGGAGTCAACCTTTTGAAGTCATGTGCGAGGCCAATGACTTTATAATTGGAGGAGTATTCGGGCAAAGGCAAGACAAACTATTTAGGGAAATCTACTATACAAGCCGGATTTTGAATAAAACTCAATTAAATTATACAACAATCAAGAAGGAGATGCTTACGATTGTTTTTTCTTGTGATGATTTTCGGTCTAACCTCATTGGTACAAAGGTAATAGTGTTGATTGATCATGTAGCTACCCGCTATTTGTTTGACAAGAAGGATGCTAAGCTTAATTTGATTCATTGGGTCCTACTTGTTCAAGAGTTTATTTGGAGGTTCGAGATAAGAAAGCAAGTGAAAATTCTGTTGCTGATCATTTCTCTCAAGTGAAGCAAGTAGAAATAAAATCGGATAAAGTGGTCCAAGAGACATTCCCAAATGAGCAGCTATTTGCAAGTGAGAGCAAGCTTCCTTGGTATATTGAAAATTACAAAGATTGTAAAGTACTGCCAACATATCTCACTTACCACCAGCATAATAAGTTTCTACATGATGTGAAATATTGTCTTCGGGATAAGCTTTTGTTGTTCAAAACATGTCCTCACTAAATCATCCTAAGATGTGTGACATAAGAAGAGATGCAAGTCATTCTCTATTATTGCCATTCATCATCATATGGAAGACACTCAGAGAAACACGAACGGCAGCTAAAATACTTCAAAGTAGTTTCTTTTGGACTTCAAATTTCGTGGCAGTTATATCTTAGTGATATCTTGTTATCGATGCCAACGTATGGGAATTATCTCAAGGCGTTAAGAGCCATCATTTAAAAACATTTTGGAGGATGAATTATTTGGTGTTTGGGGAACCGATTTCATGGGTCCTTTCCTCCTTCCTTTGGCTTTGTTTACATCTTGCTACTAATGGATGATGTATCATAATAGGTAGAAACATTTGTTGCAACAACAAACAATACAAAGGTAGTGCTCGAATTTTTGCATAAGAATATATTCACAAGATTTGACACTCAACAAGCTATCATTAGTGATAAAGGAATCCACTTTTGCAACAAGTTGTTAAAGCCTTCTTTCTTAATAAGATGTGAAGCACAATAGGGCACAAAGTGGAAGAACAACTCTTTCAATGAAACCTTCGTTCTCAACAGTACCTTCAAAAGGAAGATTGAAAACCACGATATTAGGTTCTACTACAAAGTCCTCAGCCTCGTCAAATCCTGGGTAGTGAGTATGGAATGCCAATTAAATCCCTCAAAAAAATGGGCGTTTGACCAGCAGAAAATTCAAGTGTAGAAGAGGAGGAAGCGTGCCTTGGTGGGATTTTGGCAAAAGCACGATTGGGGCTACAAGAAGAACCACGTTGAGCCATCATATTGGAGAATAAAACATGGGCCATATAATTAGAGAAAAATAACTTTTAAAGCCCACACCTCAATTAACATAAATGCCCAATGGGGTAAGGGAGTAATGATCCCAAGGATTATCCACCTACTCCAAAGTGGCAGGATAAATAGATGATGAATTAATAAATTTTTCATATGCTGGCATGAAGAAAATTAGCAGAATAAATAGGAGGGATATTTAAGCCTCCAAAAGTGTAAGCCCATAGCCAAAAGGCCAAGCCCTAGGCCTCAAGAGCTAAGCTCAGTTCTTCAAGGTGAGAGTTGCAAGGCCAAGTATCCAGCTAGCTGATGCATAAAGGATAATGTGATAAGTAGATAACACATCCATCTTATTAGAAAGGTTATCTTATTGGGTTATGCAAAGTGACCAAGGATACACTTGAAGAATAGTTTGTTCTTAGTACTTATCACCACATTTATAGTCCTATAAATAACACCCAAAGGTACGTAATTTATAAGATTTTCATATATGCATATTGAGATAACGTTTTTGACTTAGGCATCTGACTTCTCCAAAGCATCCTATGCCACTATCATATATGTTGCAGCTTATTCGAGTAGATGGTAGTGTGGAACATGTCCTCAACAATTCTTATCCTTGAGATGAAAAAATTTTCTGGTTTTCAGGAGATCATTTGGTTTTGTATTTGGTGGTTCTTCAGGAATCTTATTTTTTAATAATTTAGATGTTTGAAATATGAGATAGATGGATATGCAAGTTGTTTTAGACTTGAGTTTGGCTGCATATTTTTATTTTTATTTTTGAAGGACGCAAACGACAATAATTAATAACAAATATTACAATTGGAATTGAAATATACATTACAAGCCAACTAATCAATGATCTGTAGCTCCTCATGTACTAAAAAGTGATTGACATAGTCTAGTCCTGGCTTCAAACTTTTCTAGATTACCGTCTGAGAGACAACTCAACTTTGACTAAGACAGAGTTAAAAAACACTATCTTGTTTTAAGACGGAATAGGAAAAACACACTCTCCAAACCAAAAGTCTAAGGGAAAATATTATACGGATCAAAGATTCTAGAAATAATGTATTTTTTTTTTTAATTTTACTAAACAAAAAAATAAAAACATATGATAAATAGCATGAAAAAACTGAAAATATATCACAATGACATAGTTTGGCCTCATATAAACATTGTCAAACATCGAGTATTTTGAACCGATCATTTTCGGCCGATCATTTTGGCCGCACATAGATAAATTTTAGATGCTCGAGGTTCATCCTCAACGTGAATGTGGCAACACAATGATGTCCACAGAGGTACAATTTCAAGATTTTAGGCAGACGTGCTGGCTTAGAGCTGGACGAAGATCCTGACAGTGCTAAAATGGTACGTACCGTTATTCTTAAAAGAGATAAAACTAATAAAACTAAGCAAGAAGTACAGTGCATCATTTAAAGACAAGAAAAAACAAGAAGACGATAAAGCTAGAAGTTCATCATTGCAATCATGAAAATGTAGAGTGCATCTCTCGCACCCTTGGACTGAACCTAGAACTAGGTTTCATTAATATATGTGAGAATAATTAATGTATATTTTTTATACGTAATTATATATAAAAATAATAATCAAACAACATAAAATTATATATATATAATCAATATATTGATTAATA
This sequence comes from Platycarya strobilacea, assembly GCA_036898215.1. Classification (NCBI taxonomy): domain Eukaryota; kingdom Viridiplantae; phylum Streptophyta; class Magnoliopsida; order Fagales; family Juglandaceae; genus Platycarya; species Platycarya strobilacea. The sequence goes on along the minus strand of CM072551.1, from coordinate 19,343,383 downwards.
TATTTTTTTACGTATGAATAAATATTCTGAATTAATCTACAAATTTACAATACTCAATATTATACTAAAGATGGACAAATCCGCGCAACATATGAATAAGTAACTAGACACGAATATTACAATTCAGAGAGGATTATCCAAATCTTCTTAATTATGTTGAGGGATTTTATTTAAATAAAATCCTTAAATAAAATCCTTGAAGATTACTTTTACTTTAACATATAAGAAAAAAAAGATTAAAAAAATAACGACGGCTCTCAGATTTAACTACAAATATTCTAGACTTCCAACTCTATAAAAAAAAATGCTCAAACTTAACAAGAAAAAAAATGCTCAAAAAATAAAAAGATATGAAAATAAAATGACGAAACTGGCTCAGACTTAAATCAGACTTCTCCGACTTGAATGAAGAATATTCTAGACTTCCAATTCCATAAAATGCAGACTTATCGACATATAACATCCACTAACAAAGTGGAGAGAACTTGTTCAAAAAAAATTTAAAAGAGAGTGCTTATTACTCGTTGAAAACAGAGAGGAGGGATGGGCCGATGGCGATCGATCACAAGCTTCGAGTCTGAGACTCTCTGAGACAAAGCTTGAAGCTTCAGAGGACCGGATAGAACCCACAAATGATGGAACTCAAAACCTTGCTCTCTGGTTTCGCAATCACAGCGCCAACAAACGACAAAACCCACAAACGACGGAATCCGAGCTACGTGTGTCTTTTAAGTTTTTACTGTAAAGTAGCTTTTGAAGTTGTCAAAATCTTCTTCTCATTTTTCAATAGTGAATCAGTGATATTCTTAAAATAATGAAAGAATCTGATTGGAGGTGCACATTGACCATTATATAGGGCAACACCGACATGCAAACACAGAACTCAGAAGTGTTCAGTGCTACGTATTTCATGGACTGATGGACTATTTTTATAGACTATAATAGTCTCAAAACTCAATGGGTAATTATGACTGATGCGTAAAAAGAAGTTCATGTGAGAGATGCTAGTTTCAATTTGGGAGGGCTAATTTAGCAAAATTTTAGTAGATAAGAGAAATTAGACTAATTTACATATTATATGAAGTTTTTCAAAAAATTTGGGGGAGCGATAGCCCCCTTAGGGTGTATGTAGTTCCACCCCTGATTGGAGATGATACGATGATGCATATATTTTGGAGGACAACATACAACATTAATATAAACATTAGGCCTTTATTCTATCATTTTGGAATCTTATAGAATTGGGTGGCTTGTATTGTAGCTTCATGCTCATCATGTATGAGACACAATGATTAAAATATCAAGTTGACATGATTCATTCACACAATCAAGATCATGTGACTCACACTATTTAGTTTTATAAATGTTAGTTAAAACTTCGGAATAATAAGGCTGTAAATGTTATTTTTTAGTTACGTCTGTTGATTAATTTGTTTCTTTCCTTTTTATTAAAGGCCTTTTCTTTTGTATTTTAAAGCATGCACTTCATTCAAAATTGTTTATGCTAATTCGTTGGACTAATAAAATTAGAGGTATTTATCCGCATCCGGATATCCGAACATAACCGGATTCGGACCTGATTTTTAAAAACGAGTGGTTATCTGTCCAGAATGGATCTGGTTTCAAATTGGGCGGATAATCGAACTAAATCCGGATATCCAGATTGTAACTTGATATCCGGAAATCTTGCCATTTCTCTCTTAAATTTGGGTATCCGGGTATATTATAACCGGATTTAATCAGGTTTTTTAATATACTTGGATATCAAGTTTTTTTTTCTTTCTTTAAATTTATTTATTTTTAATAAGACTTTAAAAAATTGTTTTATACCACTTTTTAAAAAAAAATTATGATATCATCTTTAAATTGTCCATATTTAAAAAAAAAATTAAACACTTTAATTTTTTTTTTATATAAAAGAATAATTTAAATAACAATATAAATCAAATGCAAAAAAGAATATATTGTTGTTAGATCACAATGAAAAATATAAATTTACAAATAACAAAATAAATAATAATACATCACAAATAAATTAAACAGATACATAACAATGTAAAATAAATAACATTGTTGAAATTTTCCAATATCATTCTCACATTTTGGTGAATATTTGCTCAATATAGAGTGTTGGGTAGTTCCTTCTCAACACAAGAAGCTGGATAAAAAAAAAAAAAAAGTCAAGTAATGAACAAGAGAATCATACTCAAACTCAAATTGTGGATTTTAGATAATTCAATTATTTAATACAAATCAAACTCAAACTAAACATAATTCAATTATTTAATACAAATCAAACTCAAATTAAACAATCTGAAATGCTTGTTTTTTCTATTTGTTAATGTTGACCTGAAGAATTTAGAAGATTAGAGCACCTACAAACATATTGCCAATCAATAATACTTGGCTGAACAGGAAAGTAATGGGAAACTTTAAAATTCTGTCTTAGCTATTGCCAAACTACCATAAAGACAAGTAACATGCTCTTTATTTTTAGAATTCTACTTTGCAATATATGCGAGTCTGTAATTCTTTTAAACGAGAGGGCTCTATCTTTTATTGGTTATATAATTTGTAGAAACATACCAACTTAGACAAGAATGCCATCAAAAGGACGAACAAAAGAAGCATTTTCTCTGTAAGGCAGAAAGAGAAATTAATGGGGGGGTAGGGAAAAAAAAACATTTACAAACATTTTGGCCACTATCCAAGTATTTTTACTTTAAGAGATGCATTTGCTAGCAAGTGAGGAGTTACATGAAACGAGATTCCTAATTGTCTCTAGGTTTTTTTCAAAGACCCAGGATCATTACTTTACCCAATTGATTCTTGATAAGTGAGGAGATACCACTACTTTACCCAACTGATTAATGTTGAAATCACGTTCAAGACTAATGGAATAATTTAAGATATAAAGAAACTCTACTTAGTGTGATTTCTATGGTGAAGAGGATCACATAGAACCTGAATCAAGTTAATTCATTTTTAACATCTTGTCATCAAGAACCTAAATAAGTTAAGGCTAATGAATACGATGTATGCAATTTACACGGAACAAAGAATCTCCTGTTGTTCCAGGAAAACATACAGAGTCTGAAAAAAATTATTGCATCAGAAGTTTTATAATAAGATATCAAAACCAAGAAAGGAAAATATAAATTAAAAAAAAAACTAAAAGAAAAAGGTATCTGTCCTGAGGTGTGGGATCCTTTCGTTGTAGCCATTAAGGAGAAAGTTCATGGAATGAAAGCAATCTTACTGCTGATTTAGGGAATTTTGTTCTTACTCCTTCGGATCAGAGTCCCAAAAGCAAATCTATAAACCTAGAAAACAGATATATAAACCCAAGAATCAGATCTATCAGTAAAAGAAATCAGATCTACAAACACAAAGTTAGATATACAAACGCAGACATTCAAATCTACAAATACAAAATCTTAGATCTACAAATCCAAAAACTCAGATTTACCAAAAAGAAACTTAGATCTAGTTAAAATGAGCAACAACCAACGAGAGATGAAGTGATATACAACCTCTGTGTATGTGTGTGAGAAAGAGAGATTGATAGAGAGAGAGAGATAAGAATATACCATAGGGATGTTGATAGAGAGATGGGGGAACTACGATCAGTGAAGGGATGGCTAGGGTTTCTGTCAATTTCAAGAGATGAAGGGAGAATACACCATCGCAAGAGAGTGAGAGAGAGAGAGAGAGAGAGAACATTTCTTAAAGGAGAAGAGTCCAAAACCATTTATCCTTTGTTTTAAAACTGGCTATAGATAACCGGATTAAAATCTAGATCCGTAATTAAATCCAGGCAGATATCTTAATTCTAATATCCACCCAAATTTTATCCAGGCAGTATCTGCTCTGATATCTAGTTTTTCGGGTTTGAAATTGGATCTGGGTTTTTCCCAAATCTGAATGCACACCCCTAAATAGAATCTAGTATCTATATATGGTCATATGAAGCTTTGGGCAAAAAACTTGAAAAATCGAGGTCACATGAAGTTTTTATTTAGAAAAAGTCATACTTGAATGTTTTATCTTTTGTCGTTTCCATAATCCAAACTTGTCTGCCATTTAAAATAAGATTTACTTTTTTTCTTGAAATATAAATTAAAGCGATGAGTACTAATCAGCGACCAATTGAGAAACCATAAAGCATTGAGCTGATTATAAGCTCCTTAGGTATTAAAAAAATCTCTAAAATACTATAACAAAAGGAACATCTAGTCTGTTTATATATTATTTGAACTGTCTAAGATTAATGCCTTGCGTGGACGTACCTAAACAAATTTTTTCCTATATATTTTGATTTGTCACGATTGAATAAACTCGTTCGTTGTTGGATTTGGTGTGGATCCTTTATATTGATCGCAACACGTTTCTACAGAAGTCAACCACGGAAATAATAAAAGATCTAGAATTCTGAAATTATTTGGCAATCGCCAACAACCCTTGAAACGATAGATTCAAGAATTAGTTGGTGCATATTACATATTTAGTGAAGGAAAAAATTCCAAATCGACAAATCATATAGACCCACGATTTAGAAGAGGAAAGATGCAACCTGAAAAGCTTATCGCAAAGCTTGGATGTCTGCAATAATCATTCCATTAACATGAGTTGCTTCCATGATATATATAACTATATACATATATATATATATATATGTCTATTATATAAAGCAAATAGTATGGTGGATATTAATTGCTTTCCATTAACAGTGAGCCTATTATTTTAGGATACAAGACTTGATTTATGATATGAGGCTCTTTTAAGTGGGGAATAAATAAGTCATTTGGGGTTTGTTCTTGCTGTTTATTGGTATTGGGATGTAAATTAACGAGTAACAGCAGCAATGGAGATGGAAGTCTTCTCATCTAGAGGGAAGAAGAAACTAGAGAATCTATGCTGTCCCTTGCCATCACTCGCCACTTTGCCACTTGCATTAGATTCTAACATATATTATTTCTTCGTCAATTTGGATATAATGCTGCCACAAGTGGTCGGCTAACTAAGAGTCATAAAAGTTGTTATTGGTTTCGATTAGTGCTATGAAAAATCAAATGATTCAGAACCCACGAAACCAATAAAATCCAACAGAATTATTTGATCTATATATATCCCACATGATATAAATAGTAACCTACCTGTAATGTAAATTTTACAGAACTAGCTAGGGCAATACAACAGGAATTCCACAACTATAGTACTTGGTTTATTTCTGTTGGTTTAACTAGGTAAATTTTCTTCTGTTAATTATTACCAGCTAATTAATTTAGTAGGATGGAATTCCTGTTTATGATGCGGCCACTAAGGACCAACTTCTTGATTTTTTCTTAAAAACAATATTAATGAATGGTATATATGCATCGATCCCACTACGAACCAACAGATCTAGATATAATTATTTGGTATATATAAATATATATATATATATATATATATATATATGTTTAAATCACATATAAATGGTAACCTACTTGGAAAGTAAATTTTTCAGAACTAACTAGGGGCGCAATACGACAGGATTAATTCCACAACTATAGTACTTGATTTATTTCTGTTGGTTTTATCTAGCTATGTTATTTTTCTTCTGTAATTATTACCAGATAATTAATTTAGCTAAGGTGGAATTTCTGTTTATGATGCGGCCACTAAGGACCAACTTCAATATTTTTTCTTAAAACAATATTAATGAATGGTATATATAGGGGCGGGATCCACGTTGGAGGTTGGGGGGCAATTTTCCAAAAAGTTCATCTAGTATATATATTTACATATATATGATATTAAATTACTCTTCAAATTATAAAAAAATTAAATTCTTATATATAATATTTACGTTGGAGGTTGGTCCGCCCCTTATATATGAATCCCGGCCACTTTAACCCTACCTCCATTGGTGGAGACCCCATCATTAAATTTATATAGATCTGATTACTGTTAGGTCCCGTAGCCCTAATATTCCTAGTACTGCGTGCAAATATTGCTTAAATCTCTCCTTCTTCCCTCGTGAACTTGTGCACCATTTTTCTTATCTCTCGCTGTTGTAAGAAGCTTTTGAAGTACTATCACTTCGGTTCCCAAACAGTATAGATATGATGGTAAAAAACCCTTATTCTTTTCTCAATTTTTTTCATTTTTTTTTTTTTTGAAGTTTGTTATACCAAAGTAATTGGGAAATTTATATATGCTAGCTAGCTAGTTCTCTGATAATCAATCCCTTGCACGAATTCGAGTTTTTGCATCTGGGGTTTAATTAATTAATTCATCTTGACCTGATTTTATTTTTTTCTTGAGAAACAGGGAAAGCAAAGAAGCTCAAGAATAATGAGGTTTGCAGCAGTTGCCCTTGTCCTTATAATGGTTATTAGCACTTGCTTCGCTGAAAACATGAAGGTTTTAATGGCCAAACCGATGAATAAGGAAGATAGAAATCTGCATGAAGAAAATGAAAAAGGAAATGCTGGTGATGGTACTACTGTAAGGAGTGTGAACAACCATCATTACATCCCCAGGGAGGATTTTAACAACTTCGGTGGTGGCGGTAGCAATGGTCCTATGAATTGATGGAAGTACGATACCATGATATATATATATATATATATATATATATATATATATATATATTTGTATAATTCATGATGCTGGTGTTGTAGTACTGCTATTCCTAATATTACTCTGTATTAGGGTTCTTTTTCTTTTATTTTCTCTGTTTGGTTATAGTTATAATCATATGTTTGATTATTAATCAGATGATGGTATATATATCTTGGTTATTAGCTAGCTGGATGCATGAGTATATAATTGGTTACAACGTGTATATCGGCATGACTTGAACCTTTATGATTTTTTTATCACGTTATCCATGCATGCTAGCTGCAACGATCGATTCTCAACGGTTCAAAATATTAGATTGTTGGAGTATGTAGCTTATATTTGATGAGAATACAGTGGCAAATGGCGGAGCAAGTGGGCAAACGACGTTGATTAGTTGGGGGTGCGGAGGCAACACCCTCGCTGTACGATACAGGGGTATTTTTATAATTTTTTTATGTACGTCCGTACACCTAAGGTTAATATAAATACGTATGATGTAATTCTAATTTAGAGAATAGTAAAAATTTAGCCACTTGCTCCTATGAATGTAAGCACATCGCCGAACTACGTAAATTTCTGTATTATTTTTTTTTTTTATTTTCTTTTCAATTATTTCGTATTATTCATCATAATTGACGCACAATCACGACAACTAGTATCAAGAGCTCATGTTATGATGAAAGGATTTCATCTCCGAAATTCAATATGATCAGGTTCGATAGAACTGGTAATTTTGGATTATGGCAGAGGAGGGTTAAGGATTTGTTAGTACAGCAGGGCATGGTGAAAGCGTTATGCGAAAAGAAATTGGAAGCATGGAGAAGATAGAATGGAACGAATTGGAAGCGAAGATTGTGGTGACTATCAGGTTTTGTCTGGCTAATGACGTGATGTATCACGTCATGGATGAGGAACCACCTGCGGCAGTTTGGCTGAAACTGGAATGTCAGTATATGTCTAAGTCGTTTTCGAACAAGCTTTATCTTAAGCAGAAGCTATTTGGCCTTAAAATGTTAGAGGGCTCGGATCTGAGCCAGCACATCAATGTGTTCAATCAGATTATTAGCGAGTTGATGTGAAGTTTGAAAACAAAGACAAGGCATTGATGGTGCTGAATTCCCTACTGGCTTTGATGTGGGAAAAATAAACCTTTGAGTTGGAGGATATCACAAGTGCTCTGTTAGGCTTTCATCAGCAGAAGAAAGCCAGTGATGAGAGTTCACAACGTGAAGAACTTATGCTGAGAGGTAACGAGGAACGTGGAAGAAGCAAGTCTCAGAATGGATCAGGTAACAATAAAGCTCAATCTAAATTAGGAAGAAGAAGGATATCACATGTTACAAGTGCGGGAAAAAGGGGCACATTAGGCGGAGTGTCAGGAGAAAAAGAAAGCGAATGCAAAAAACAAAGAAGGTCTATCAAAGTCTGCAAACGTAGTGGAAGAAGAAAATTCAGAGAGCGGTAACAGTGATATGCTATCTATTTCATCTAATTTAGATCATCTGGCAAATTCATGGATTATGGATTCAGCATACTCCTATCACATGACACCTAACAAAGATTGATTTGAAACCTACAAGTCAGTAAATTCTGGTTCTATCCTAATGGGTAACGGTGCATCCTGTAAAGTTATTGGAATAGGGAATATCAGGATTAAAATGTTTAATGGTGTGGTTAGAATGTTGTGTGATGTTAGACATGTGGATCTAAGGAAGAATCTAATTTCACTGGGCACTTTAAATTGTAATGGTTATAGTTACAAATCTGTAAGTGGAATAATGAAATTGAGTAAAGGTCTGGGGATAGTGATAAAGGGATAGAAACTAGCAGGAAACATTTATATACTGCTAGGTACCACAATTGTAGGTAGAGTTGTTGCTGCGGAGTCTGAGTCAGATAGTACTGTCTTGTAGCATATGTAGTTGGGTTATATGGGTGAGTGTGGGATGATGGAACTTCATAAGAGAAATCTATTAAAGGGTGTCAAGCCATGCAAGCTCGATTTCTGCAAGTATTGTGTTCTTGAAAAATAGAATAGGGTGCAGTTCAGGACAACCACACACAAGACATGAGAGATTCTTGACTATGTTCATACATATATTTAGGGACCAATCAACGTAGCACTACGAGGAGGACATATATATTTAGTGAGTTTCATTGATGACTACTCACGAAAGGTCTGGGTGTACTTCATGCGGCACAAGTTAGAAATACTTGCCCAGTTCAAGTTGTAAAAAATTGAAGTAGAGAACCAAACAGGGAGGAAGATCAAATGCCTCAGATCAGACAATGGTACTGAGTACACAGATTCAAAATTCTAGGAGTTGTGTGAGCAGCATGGAATTAATAGACACTTCAAAGTTCACAAGACACCACAGCAAAATAGTGTAGTAGAAAGGATGAACAGAACGATAGTTGAGAAAGCTCGGTGTCTGAGGTTGAATGCAAGGCTTGCAAAGAACTTGTAGGTAGAGGCAATGAAAATGGCATGCTTCTTGATTAACAAATCATCGAGGGCATCACTAGATGAATGATTATCAGATGAGGTGTGGACAGGCAGTGTGGTATACTACTCTAGCTTGAGAGTGTTTGGATGTCCAGCCTACACGCATGTTTCTAGTAAGGACAGATTGAAACTTGATGCAAAGTATAGATAGTGTATTTTTTTGGGTTATTAGAGAGGGGTGAAAGGCTTTAAACTGTGGGATCTGAAAGCAACAAGGTGGCGATCAATAGTGATGTGGTTTTTGGTGAAAAAAGTTATGTTATAACGTACTTAGGTAGAAAAATAGATGCCAGAAAAGTGCAGCAATGATGAGCATATGGTGCAAATGGAGTTAGAGACCTATGATAGAGATAGCAATGCCCATGATTTAGACATTTCTAACTGAGAGAGTCAAAAACATCACACTATAGCCATAGACAGGCCAAGACACACTATCTAGCCACCCACTAGGTACGGTTTTGAGAACTTGATTTCTTATGCACTTATCACTAGTAGTAGAGAATTTACTACTTTTCAGGAGGTAACACTCAGCCAAGAGAAAAATAGATGGATGGGTGTTATAATAAAGGAGATGGAGTTGCTGCATAAGAACCAGACATGCCATTTGGTGGAGCTTCCAGAAAGGAAGAGAGCGATAGGATGCAAATGAGTGCATAAGAAGAAAGAAAAAGTGTCAAAAAAAGAGGGAGAAAAGTTCAAGGCTCGCCTAGTAGCAAAAAGTTACCCACAGAGGAAAAGGGTTGACTATGATGAGATTTTTTCCCCTGTGGTCAGGAACACTTCCATTAGGGTAGTGTTGGCTTTGGTAGCACATTCAGACATGCAATTGGAACAGATGGACGGAAAGATAGCTTTCCTTTATGGTGATTTGGAGGAGCAAATTTATATGGTACATCCAGAAGAGTTCAGTCATTCTGACAAGAGCAATTAGTCTGTAAGTTGAAAAAAATTACTTTATAGGCTTAAGTAGTCTCTAAGGCAGTAGTACAAGCGATTTGACTCCTACATGATCTAGATTGGCTACAAGTGATATGAGTATGATTGTTGTATTTATGTGAAAAGTCTTGATAATGGTTCATTTGTTTCTCTGTTACTCTATGTGGATGATATATTGATTATTGCAAAGAGTATGAGTGAGATCAACAAGTTAAAGACTTTGTTGAGCAAAGAATTTGACATGAAAGATTTAGGTGCTGCCAAGAAGATTCTTGAGACAGATTCACAAGGACAGAGTCTCCAGGAGATTATGGCTATCTCAACATAGCTATGTTGAGAAGGTGTTGGACAGGTTCAGCATTGATAATGCAAAACAAGTAGGTACACCATTGGCACACGCTTTAGAATGTCTACTGCACAGTGTCCAAAGACATATGATGAGCTTCAACACATGTCAAAGGTTCCATATACAAGTGCAGTGGGGTGTTTGATGTATGCTATGGTTTGCACAAGACTAGACTTGGCATAGGCTGTCAGTGTGGTGAGCAAGTTTCTATCAAATCTAGGTCGACAGCATTGGGATGCAGTCAAGTGGATTTTCAAATACTTGAAGGGTACTACAGACTATGATATTATGTTCAGCAGACAGTAGAGTGACCTTTTAGTTGTGGGATATATGGATGCAAACTATGTAGGGGACTTGGATAACAGAAGATCTACCACAGGATATGTATGCATTCTTGTGAGAGGTCCTATTTCTTGGAGGTTCATAGTACAGTCTCTAGTTGCACTATCTACTACTAAGTCAAAATATATGGTAGTAGCTGAGGCTGACAAAGAAGTTCTATGGCTTACAGGGTTAGTCAGGGAGCTGGGTCTCTAACAAGGTGAAGTTCAGTTGTGTTGTGATAATCAGAGTGCCATCTATTTGGCGAAGAACCAGGTGTATTGTGCGAAAACTAAGCAAATAGATGTGAGGTTTCACAAGATCAGGAAGTTGGTTTCTTCTGGTGAATTACTATTTGAGAAGGTTCACACTTTTGAGAATACAGCAGACATGTTGTCAAAGCCTGTTACTACAAATAAGTTCAAGCATTACTTGGACTTGATTAGTGTTTTCAGCATCCTAGGTAGAGTTCATAGTCATACTTTCTTTTCTCCTAAAGGGTGGATATTCGTCAAGGTGGAGATTATTTGAGTATATGGCTCACAGAGCGAGTGTGTAAGCGACGCTAATTAGTTGGAGGTGCAAGGGCAATGCCCCCACGATATGGTATGGGAGTATTTTTGTTGTAATACATATGTTATAATCATAATTTAGATGATAGTAAAAATTTAGCCGCTCACTTTTGTGGATGTAGGCACATCACCGAACTACGTAAATTTTTATGTTATTTCTCTCTTATTTTCTTTTTGATGATTCTGTATTATTCATTAGAATTGCAGCACGATCACAACAGAGATGATTGTCATGATTTAATTAATGTAGCTGGAAGCTACAATATATATTGGCAGTTTAACTCTCAACTGTTTGGCGACTAAATAAATAATATAGTTCATGCATGGCTAATTACCGGATGGAGGCTCCACCTTATGATTTTTAAGAAAAAGGTCCACCTTGTGTGTGCTAGCTAGTTGTCATTCACCAAGACGGCCGAAAATCTTTTGAATTTACAGTCTCAAGTGAAAGTGGAAAATATATATATATATATTATATACATGTTGGTGAAATAAATAATAATATAATAAATTTACAATAAATTTAACATTTAAATGAAATTAGTTTGGATTGTGACACAGAAGTCTTGTTTGTTTTAAGGAGATTTAAGTCCTTTACATTATATAATATCATAGATTAACCGGTGCAGTAGAACTCCAATACGTTGACTTGGCTATTTTTTAGGATACAACAACCTAATTGAAAATCGTATGGCTTAAACCTTATTTTGCACAAATGATTAAGTCCAAAACTCTCATCAAAAAGCACATTTATTTTATCTAGAAGTAATCTAAAAAATATATATATACTCTCAGGTTGATTTTTCTTGTCTCACTTTTTCCATAAAATATTGTACATTTCTCAATTGTACACCTTCAATAATCGAAAAACAAATATATATATACATGTATATATATATATATATTATATTATCAATCGGACCAAAAAACGGATGGCCTGGACATTCAAATATATTATATTTTTTTGCCATCCTCATTTTTTGACTTCTTGTCTCCTATTGTCTTGGCTGGGGCCTTCTTTCTTCTCAGCTACTATCCTATCTGCTATCCTATCTACTTGTTGGATTTCTCTCCTTCGTAGAGTTATCAGGGCTTTAAGGGTATCTTTGGCGTTGATGAACCCAACGGCCTGATCCATAAACTCACATAGTATGGTCGGGATTTTTTGTGCGATCTCAGCCACGAACAAGCTTCTGGGCTAAATGCCACCTAAGAGAGCTGCCAAAGTAATTTTTCCATCTTGGTCGTTGTTGGTCATGCATTCCCAATTAAATCAAGAAAGGTGTTTTTTTAGGCTCTTTGTGTTCCGTTGTTGAACCATGAGGAGGCATGTGGCCAGGCGTATCCTCTTTCGGCTGGCGATGAACTGTGTCATAAAAAAGTGAGCCAACCCTTTAAAGCTGTTGATAGTCCCCAGGGGGATGCTGCCAAATCACATCCAAGCCGCTCCCTTTAAAGTTAGTGGGAAGGCTCGATAGGAAATTTCACTCAAGTCATGCAAACCCATAGGAGCTCTAAATGTCTCCAAGTGCTCAAACGAATCATTGAAGCCATCATAGAATTCTATTTGAGGAACCTTGAACATGGCTGAAAGGGGAACCACCATGACCTTGTCAACGTACGTCATTCCTAAGCTGTTACATAATTAATTTGCTATAGACAACATTTCAATCAATATAGTCATCTTCGTGTACTTGTCTCCTAGCTCTCGAAGTTCAAGGTGCATCTTTCATCGTTCTTCTTCCGTCACGGTATGCTCTAGTTCTCATCATAAGGCTACTTGTTTGTCAGTGCTGGGTTTGCTATTGACAGCATGCTTCTTGTTGTTTCATCAGGGGGTCGCATTCTCCTCTATCAATTTCTTGATGGTTTCCTTCATTAATGCTACTCTTGCTTCCATTGTGTTTCTCAATGTTCTTCCTTTCGGGTTGCTTAGGATTGCGTCGTTGCTAGCATTCGAAGTATACGCTGCTTACAGAATTAATATCTCATAGACGACATCACTGTTAATGTTATGTTACGCAACCTGGGCTACTCAACATTGGCCCAAACAATCCAAACATGCAAAACAAATGAAAGGGGAAAGATCGGGGTCGATGATTGCTCCAATGATAAAGTCAGTCAAGGTTGAGGGTAGTAAGAGAAATGGAGAATAATGGAGAGTATTAGGAAACATAACCTCAATTCTGAAGAGTGTGGCACTATTTATAGAATTGCCCAAATTCTGCTTGTTGGTGAGGAATGATGAAAACGTCTTGTCTGCTTACTCGATCATCATTCATTTTGTTGTGTCAAAGTGGGCAAGTCTGCCATGGGCAGTGTCCCCAAGAAAGGTCTGGGAGTGGATGTCTTATTCGAGCCACATTGGTCTCTCACTTTCCGCCGCTTTGTGATCGGAATTTTCGGTTCACATTTAATGCGACGTGTCTCTTTCCTGCTTAACATTTAATGTGGCATGGTATTAGCTTGATCCCTTATTTAATGAGGTGCTAGGCACCATTCTTATCCCCTCACTTTTGAGGTGCTTCCCTTTGCGGATCCCTTCCTTTTTTGGGTCAAGCATTTGTTGTTTGGTTGACCGGTTTATATGACTGAGGCCCAAGTATGTCTCCTCTAGTTCAGGTGCCCACCCTACGAGTATCACTTCCTTATACTAGGCTTGAGTTTTAATCCTATCTTAAGCCCAAGTCCTTCTTATTTAAATGGGCCTCCCTTCACATTATTATTTAATGAAAAGCTAATAACATTATCACCAAGATGCCCATTTTATCATCGAACGTCTTGAGAATTCTTCATAATCTGTATGAAACAATGTATGATATCATGCATTAAAACATAATGGTCAGGATAAGATTTTGTGAGGCATTGATAATGATTCAATTATGAAAATAATAATAATATTTTTATAACTTATTTCACTATACTTTAATAAACTGCATTAAAGTACTTTTTATAAAAAATTTATGTAACCACCAATATGTATTTAAAATAGAATTGTAAAGAAAAGTTGTTAATTCAATGTAGGTAAATTTGTTTGGATAATAAGATAATATGATATGATTTATAAATAATAATAAAATAGTTTGTGAATAATAGTAAAATAGTTTGACTTTATAATATATTTTACGAAACTTCGGGAAACAAAAGAGAAAAAGTTAAATAAAAATATTATTATATTATAATTTTTATGTTGAGATTTGAAAAAAATAATAATTTTTTTTATATTTTTTTGAAGTTAAAGACAATGGTAATTATTAAATCAAAAAAACCAAAAATTTGAAATTGGATACTATTTGTATTTATGCTGCTTATATATTAAAATGAGATATAATGAAATGAAATAAATCTCAAAGACTTCATTATCCAAACTAGACTTGAGAAAGACAATATCTACTAATGCGGGTTATGCAGATGCATTAACCCAATTGATTGTTTTTTTTTTTTTTGGCTAATAGAATGTCAAAATGTATTATATTGAATTATAAAAATGTAAAAAGGGATGACTTTTTGCTACAGTAATTTAGTGTTTTGGGGTCATGAAATTTGATTGTTGATGTAGCATGCATGACCAAAAGGAATAAAACAAAATATTTTGTTTTTTACTTATTATTATGATTTGGTTGCAGCAATTTTTTAAGGATTATAATATTATTATTAATGAACATATGGTTAGTAGAATGGTTAAACATAATAAAATTAAATAATTTTAAAATATTAAGAAATATTAATATTATTTTATTATTATATAAAAATATATGAATAATCCAATATAGAGATTAGATGGAGATAAAATAAGTAAAGATAAATATTTCATATTAACTAAAACTTGAGTTTGAATTAAGCTAATCCAATGAGAGTGATATAAGTAGTTTGAATGTAAGAGCCTACGTCTGGACTTAACGCTATATTTTTATTATCATAAATTTTATGTAAAGTTATTTTTGTGTACTCTTTCGTACAATTTACTAATGTAATTAGTTGGGTCACTTTTCTTAAAAGATAAAGTAAAAATTTTAATCAATCATATGAGCGAAGTGCACAAAGAATGCAAAAAAATGACTATATATAACATAGCTCTTTTATTATTACGAATGAATTGAATACAAAGCATGCATGCCGTTATCTATTAAAAAAGGTAAAAACATATCAAATAACTAAGATAAATATAATGAAATTATAAAAGCTTTATCCTTAATAATTAAATTAATTTATTGATTTGATTTTATAGTTATAGGATGTATTCTATTACGTAAGCCATATATATAACCATATGTAATTGTTGGTATTTGGTAAACCCTAGGTCTACACTGAACAACTCTCAACTAAGACCATCATAAAGAAAAGAAATAAAACAAATCAAGAACATAAAACAAAATCAAAAGAAAATAAGAAAAAACATAACACAAGTATTTTTGTGGTTCGATCTCTATTGGATCTACATCCACGATGGGAACTGGCTTAAGGATCTTCTTTTATTGATCAATCACCGATTACAAGCGCAGATACAAGCTTCAACAGCTCAAAGTCTCTTTTACAAGTTTATCACAAACTTTCTTAGATTTGTGCCCTAGAATCAACGGAGCAAGAAACTGTCTCTTTAGTATATCGCAGCTTCTCTTTCTTAAGGTTACAGAGATGAATAAAGTGATTTATATACGATCGATGTGTGTGTGTAAATGGAATGCTATGGTCGTTCAAATCATTACATGTGGCTTCTTCTTAAGCCATTAGATTACAGGCCCATAATACACAAATTACAGAAATAGACATGTAAACTCTAATTATTTACACTATTACATGACAATCTCCACCTTGTACATAATTATATCTTCACAGCATCTCCTCTCCAAGTCAGGTAGCATCCTCCCTAATCAGGCAGCTTCCTTCCTCAACTAGGCAGCCTCAGTTCTAAATTTCCCACTTCTAAATTTCCTACTTCAGTTCCCTTCCATGTTGATGATGTCCAGGCAGTGACTAAATTTCTAATTAAGCAAAGACTTGGTCATCATGTCAGATGGATTTTCTTCAGTAGGTATTTTCTCCACCTTAATCTCTTCACTAGCTATGACATCCCTAACAAAATAGAGTCTTATATCCATATGCTTAGACCTTTCATGAAATACTTGATTTTTAGCTAAATGAATGGTACTTTGATTATCACAGTACACTATGATATTTCTCTCAAAAATACCTAATTCATTTTACATTCCCTTTAGCCATATATCTTCCTTTATAGCCTTAGTCATAAAAATATATTCAGTCTCAGTTGTAGAAACAGCTACAATTGATTATAACTTGGCTTCCAACTTATAGCCCCTCCAAAAGTTGTAAAGACAGCCAATTAGAGATTTTCTAGTGTCCTAGTTTCTAGCATACCCACAAATTTCATGACCATTTACAACATATTTAACAAAACTCAAACCTAAATGAGAAGAACCTATAAGATATTGAAATACCCACTTTAAGGCATGCCAATGAGGTTTACTTGGGTTTGCTATGAATCTGCTAACTATGCTGACAGCATATGACAGATTTGGTCTAAAACATACCATGGCATACATGACACTTACTACCATATTAGCATAGGGTATTTTCATCATATAATTTTCCTCCTCCTTAGTTTTAGGAATTTGAGTAACAGAAAGTTTAGCATGCTATCCTAGGGGTGTACAGATAGATTTAATAGAATTCATAGCAAACCTTTTATGGACGTTTAAAATGTATGATTTTTGTAACAAGTAGAGAAGCCTTTTATTCATATCTCTAGTTATCTCCATACCCAAAATCCTCTTAGCAGACCCTAAGTTTTCATTTCAAACTCAGATTTAAGAATTATTTTAATATGTTCAATTAAACATTTATCTTTACTTGCAATTAGCATATCATCTATATATAGCAGTAAGTAAACAATAAAGGTACCAGAATTCTTAAAACATACACAACTTTCAAAACTACTTCTTTTAAAACCATTTTCAAATCATTTTCTATCATGTGAATATCAAACCTTTTATACCATTGCCTAGATGATTTTTTTAAACCATATAAAGATTTATTAAGCAAACACACATGATTTTCATTATATTTACTCACAAAATCCTCAGGTGGTTGCATGAACAAAGTTTCCTCCAACTCACCATGCATAAATTCAATTTTTACTTCTAATTGTTCCAAAAAAAGATTATGATATGTTATGTATGCAAGAATGAGTCTGATTGAGCTATGTTTTACTATAGGGGAAAAGATCTCATTGAAATCAACCCCCTACTTTTATGTAAAACCCTTAGCATCTAACCTAGTTTTGTACCTAGGTTCCTCTATCCCAAAATAACCTCCTTCTTTTTATTGATCCATTTAAAACCTATAAGTTTGACCTTTTCTGGTTTAATCACCCAATCCCAAGTTTTGTTCTTATTAAGAGATTTCATTTCTTCTTCCTAGGTTCCTCTATCCCAATATACCCTCTTATTCATGGCCTCCTTATATGACCTTGGTTCTAAGTCAACTTTTTCTTGTGCTACAGAAAGGGCATAGATAGTAAGGTAAACTTATCCATATCTAAGTAGTGGTTTAATAGTCCTTTTAAGTCTATCCTTTACGAGGTAATAGGACTTAGGACTACTCTGCCTAGTTTGTTCCAGGTTGGCATTTCCCTTAGTATTTTTGTCAGTCTCCTCACTAGGCAGGTAAGATGGCTCCACCTCAATCCGAACTCTCCCTAGGACAGGTTCATTTATTGGATTATTGTTGAACAGTGAGGTCATAGCCATCTGTGACTCATTAAAAGTCGCATCCCTACTTAAAATACACTTTTGCTTACCTAGTTCTAGAACCCATAGTTTGTAACCTTTAACTCCTTCAGGGTATCCAACAAATACACATTTTACTACTTTATCAATTTTTGTGTGTGCATAAGTAGTGCAACCAAATACCCTCAGATTACTATAATATGATGGAGGCGTTTTCAAGTTAATAGTAGAGGATGGGATTTTGTTTATAAGGTATATATTAGTATTAACTACTTCCGCCCAAAAGGTTTTAGGCAACTTGGCATTTCACAACATACACCTAACCCTCTCTAAAATTGTCCTATTCAACTTCTCGGCTAGGCCATTGTGTTGTGGGGTTCTCTCACTATCTTAATCCTTACTATCCCTTCATTTTGACAAGTCATTAAACTCATTAGATAAGTATTCCAGCCCATTGTCAGTCCTAAGCTTTTTAACCTTTTTCCCAACCTAATTTTCAACTAGGGTTTTCCATTCTTTGAACTTCTCAAATGTGTCACCCTTGTGCTTAAAGATATACACCTAGACTTTCCTAGAGAAGTTATCAATTATGGATAAAAAATAATTTTCCCCACCATGTAAGCTTACCCTTGTAGGTCCCCTAAATCAAAATGCACAAAATGAAGACACTGTTTAGTATTATGAATTCTAGTTTTAAAACTAGTCCTAGTGGATTTTTCCAAAATACAATCCTCACAAAAAGGTAACTCCCCAGGTCAGTGTCACCAAAAAGTCTTTTTTTATGGAATTCTTGTAATCCTTTCATGCTAACATGTGCTAGTCTTCTGTGCCAAAGCACAGATTTACACTCATCAATTTTTTGTGTAACAGAGGCTTCTCCTATAATAGTTCTACCTTCAACGATATAAAGACCATTTTTTATAAACCCTTTTCTTTAATGTTATAGGCCCCTTCAACCAGATTTATCAAGCATGCCAAGAGAAATTAAATTCCTTTTCAACTCAGGTATGTATCTAACATCCTTAAGTTATTGTACCAATTCCAAAAACTATACAAGATTTATTATTCCCTAACATTACATGTCCTCCATCTAAATCCCTAAAAGCCTGAAACCAGGACTTAGAAGGACACATATGGAAGAAACAAATAGAATCTAGGTCCATTCTTTCCCAAATTCTATTTCAGAAATACTTAGGACTTCAACACTCTCATAAACCTCAAAAGAAACAGATACATTTTCCTCCTTTTTAGACTTGTATTCAGTGTTTGGTTTTCTTTTAGAACAATCTTTCTTAAATTCTCCTTCTTTATGAAAAACGAAATATTTCAACTATTTCCCCTTTGATTTTGATTTACCTTTGTTTTTCTTTCCCTTATTAACAGATATTTTAGGTTTTCCCTAAGCCACTAGACCCTTTCCACCTTATGGTTTGGATTCAATTTTTTCTTGTAATTCTCTAGTATGCAAAATAGATTTCACTTCATCCAATGTTAAACTCTCTCGACCATATATGATGGTTTCCTTGAGATTGACATATGAATTATCCAAAGAACTAAGTAACAAAATAGCTTGGTTCCCATCCTCAATTGTTATGTCAATATTGGCAAGATCTAAGATGCTTTTGTTAAAATCATCGAGGTGATCAACCAAAGACACCCCTAAACTCATTTTGAAGGTGTATAATTTGGTCTTTTTATGGAGATGGTTTGCCAGGGACTTGGGTCATATAGAGTGACTCTAGTTTTAGTCAAATCTCTACTGTCATCTCCTCACTAGCTACCTCCCTAAAAACTTTATCACCCAATGATAAAATAATGGCGCTATGTGCCTTCTGAAAGATCTCGAGTTTTACCTTCTCAGTCGTGGAAGAGCTTGATTTTTCCTTAAGAGATGTAGCGGTGTTCTTCTTGTCTCCAAGAAGTGCATCTTGGAGACCATTCTGAATCAAGAGGGCCTCATATTGATTTGCCACAGGCTGAAGTCTTTTTTTCCCATTAACTTCTCCACATCGAACTTGGTTGACCTCATCTCAACTTAGCTCTTGAGAGCACTTGTTGGTATTTGGTAAACCCTAAGTTTACTCAGAACAACTCTCAACTAAGATCAGCGTAAAGAAAAGAAATAAAACAAATCAAGAACAAAAAACAAGGAAAAGCATAACACAAGTATTTAGGTGGATATAGATCCAATGGTTCGATCTCTATTGGATTTACATCCACGATGGAAACTGGCTTAGGGGTCTTTTCTTATTGATCAATCACAGATTACAAGTGTAGATACAAGCTTCTAACAGCTCAAACTTTCTTTTACAAGTTTCTCACACACACTTTCTCGTATTTGTGCCATAGAATCAACAGAGTAAGAAATCGCCACTTTAGTCTGTCGCAGCTTCCCTCTCTTAGGGCTACAAATGAATAAAGTGACTTATATACGATCGGGGGTGTGTGTAAATGGAACCCTATGGTCGTTTAGATCATTACTAGTGGCTTCTTCTTAAGCCATTAGATTACATGTACATAATACACAAATTATAGAAATAGATATGTAAACTCTAATTATTTACACTATTACATAACAGTTATGAAAAGCCCAAAACAAAACTAATTAATAATTATGCTTGTATTAATGTCGAATGACTAACAGTCAATTTACCACCAAAATAAATAGAAATTTGGATGTTTGGGCCCGTCGGTGGAGACTCATGTGAAGGTGCATATAGATCGATAAAATTTCAACCGCCCATAAGCTTGTAAAAGTAGTACTCTTGCAATAAATTGCAAATACTCCAGCAAGAGCGTTTAATTTTGGAGAGAAAACATCGAGCAACAGTACTACAGGCCGAATATTGAGATATTTTTTGTTCAAAATATATTAATTAGTTGGAAAATGAAATTTACAAGAAATTTTATGCAGAAATTATGCAGAAAATAGGTTGTAGTTCGTCTCCGATTATGTTTTTTATTTCAATTTTCTTAATTTTTAGTTCAATTTGTGTTGGATAAATAATTGTTTTTTTATATTTTTTAATTATAATTGACATGAAATTAAAAAATTATTCTTATATAATTTCTGCATAAAGTTTCCTGTATATACATGTGATGTATATTGTCTTAAGGTTGTGCAAAAAAAACAAAAAAACAATTGATTCGCCATTAAAAATAATTTTTTATATGTGGATCCAACATTTATTTTTAAATAAATATGCGAGTCTTCCACATGTGAAGATTGTACGTACATATCATTTATATATATATATCATTTCATATGATCTCTCTTTATGGTCTCAGTTAATACTCATGATGCAAAGAAATTAATATATACATATATATATGTGGCTGATTATATATATATAGAGAGAGAGAGAGAGAGAGAGGATTTTATATATGCTCCATAACAAACGACAACTAATGATTTATATATACATATATATGCTCCATACAGCTGGAAAAAATAATTATTTCCTTTCAAAAAGGAAACTAATGATTTTATGCCGATCAGGGCATGCCACATGCTTAACAATGAAGGGCTGATCAGGCTCGGCCTAATAAGTTTACTTAATCGGCCATATGCCGCTTTGTGAGGTGTTCGAACAATGTTTGAATGGGTCTGTACAGCTAATGCTTCGCCCCCTATTAGATTAATTAGGTTAGTAAAAATAAAGAGAATGTTTTAATAAAAACAAACCAGGGTGTTTAGCCGCTATGACTCATTTTTGCACGTTGCTATTTGTCTGCAACTTGATTGATATTTCCAGCGACTCTCGTCATCCATTTTCTGGCTTGCTCCTCATTTTCATCATTTTTCTTTCTATTTATTTTTTCCCTTCTTTCCTTCTTTCTTTGTTTGATGAGGTGTTTGCCTCTAAAGTTCATGCTATCCTTTCTTTATTTTCTTCATTCTCTCTCTCTCTCTTTCAGCCTGTTGTTGAGAAAGTCATCCATCTTTCAACTTTGTTCATTTTCTCTCAGTTATATACCGTCATGATGTTGTCCATCGAGTAAGGTGGCGGGCCACACACCCGCCATGCAAGACTATGTAGGGTCGGCCATAACTCTTCTGTTTGTGTTGTCCTTTAATTGAGGAGCTCTTCCTAGTGTGAATGGACAAGACATTGGTAGAAAAAGTGAGATTACATGCACTGCCAGGGAGCTTGACTCGACGGGTCATTTGCATGTGGCCACGAGTGAGAGAGGAACTCCATTGGATTAGCTGCAAATGGCCGAGCAGCTCGTATGTTGGGGTGACTCTATCCAAGGAGCTTGACCATGGAGCATGTCTAAGGAGCTTGCAAGGTAGGAGTACGTCTGAGGAGCCTGCATGCATCACTACAAGATTTTGGACTTTTTGTCATGAATTTTTTTGTTGCGACATACTGTCGTGGCAATAAGTCATCTTTTGCCACGAAATTTACTAGAGAAAATAAATATCGACTTTTTCTCACAATTTTGTTGTGGTCAAAAATATTTCATGGCTAAAGATTTTTAACTGCGATATAACTATTTTTTGCCACCAAATTTTGTCCTAGGATATAAAAATGACTAGAACCTAAATTAATTGTAGGAAAAAAGTTATCGTGTCGAGTTCAATTACCTTTTGCCCAGAATCATTTAGCCACAAAAAGTGATACAAATGAAAAAATTTCTATTGTGGATTATACTTTTTTACGACTTATTTATCAATTACCATGAATGTGTCTCACTACAAAAGGTGAAAAAAAAGTACAAAATGTATAAATGAATTATTTCCACAAGAGCAACTCGTGGCACATAATTATTTTTGCCACATAATCACTTTTGCCACGACTTCACACCACGATTTCAAAATCGTGGGTAAAACATACTTTTGTAGTGACATCTCTTTATGGCAAATAAGTATTTTGCATTAGTACACATTTTATTTAATTTTTAAAAATAATATAATTATAAAATATTATTTTAATTTTATCACTTGTTTAATAATAAAATATAACTATTTTTTATAAATTAAAGTTTATTTTTTATGATATGATATTTATATTTTAAATTATTTATTTTAGTTAGTTTAATTTAAAGTTTCTCCTCCCTTAGTCGAGTATCATCTATTGCACATGAACTCAACGATGCCATTTCAGGTGAGAACTCTACAACATATAAGATTTTTTGCTGCATTTTTTTTAACTGGGAGTTAAATTTTGCTGCAAATAATAGCATTTGCTACGTTT
This sequence comes from Platycarya strobilacea, assembly GCA_036898215.1. Taxonomy (NCBI): domain Eukaryota; kingdom Viridiplantae; phylum Streptophyta; class Magnoliopsida; order Fagales; family Juglandaceae; genus Platycarya; species Platycarya strobilacea. Next base: position 19,320,146 of record CM072551.1, on the reverse strand, counting down.
TTTAGCCAGAAGTCAAATTTTGCCGCAAAATAGTGACATTTGCTACGTTTTTTCTAATCTGGAGTTAAATTCTACTGCAAATAGTAGTATTTGCTACATTTTCTCTAGTCGAGAGTTAAATTCTATCGCAATTGAAGCAAAACTCCCCAATAACAAATCTGTGATATCTCGTATTTTTGTATATTTTAATTGAAGGATTATTTTATTTTATTTTATTTAGGTTCTTTTCTTTTAAATTTATCGAATTTCTTGTTGAACTTATTTTATGATTTCAAGTTATGAAATTTAAATTAATATACTTTTTTAATATTAATTAATGTTTTGTATTTAAATTATTCTTTAATTTAAATTAATTTATTATTAGATTTTAAATTATGGTATTGTTGTTTTTTATTTATTATTTTATTTTAACTAGTTCTTGTGTTTAAATTAATTTATTCAACTTAATATTTTAAATTTTTTTTCATTAAATCAATTCTATGATTAAAATTATGAAAATTAGATCTATTTTCTTTCCCTTCCTTTTTCTTTTTCTTTTCCTTTTCCTTTTTCTTTTTCCTTTTTCTTTTCCTTCTGGTTTTCTTTTTTTCTTTTCTTCTTCTTTCTTTTCCTTCTTTCCTTCCCCATTTCCCCCTCCCAGCCCGCGCGACCCCCCGTCCCCCTCTCTTCTCCTCTTCGCCCGTTTTTCCCCCTCTCCACCCAGCGCCACTGTACGCAGCCGTGACCATCACCGCCCCTCCCATCCTCTTCCCCACAAGCTGGCGACAATCCCCCATTAATCTCAGCCCAGCTCATCTGCCCCACTTCCCTGATAGTTCATTCTCTCTCTCTCTCTCTCTCTCTCTCTCTCTCACTACCGCGCCGTCGACAAAACTCTACTGGGCTCCTAAACCTGTGTTTCGAGCATTTGAGTATGTCTAGATAGTTTTTCATTTTAGGGTTTTTGGGTTTAATTTCTCTAATTTATTTTAATCATTTGGTTTAATCCATCCATCTAAAATTTTTACTGGTCTCAAAGCAAAGTTTGGTGAATTTCTTTCAAATTGGGCGTCAATGGTGTTTTGTCATGGCTGGTGGTTCTAAACCCCTAGATCCAGAGGAGTGGGATTCATAGGAAAAGGTGAGTTTCTTTCCCCTTTTCATGTCTGATTCAAGTTTTCATTTTAAATTAGCTAGAACTAGGGTTTAGATATAAGAGTCTACACCGATTATGTTGAGAATCAGTTTAATGATGTTGTTGGAAAATCTCTGTTCGAAAATAATAAGCGAGCGACGAGATGAAAATGAAATTACAAGTTGTATTTTTATGGTTTCCATTTTTTTCATGCATTTTAAATATTGGCTTAATTCACGATCTACATCACTTGGCCCTCTGTTTTCAATGAAAAAAAAATATTTTCTCTTTGTTTAATGGTTTACTTTGACATGTATACTTACTTTGCTTAGAGATGATGTGCATGGCGGTTTAAGCCCATTTTTACCTACTGAATCACAGGGTTCCTAAAATTTCTTGGCTGGGTATATCCCTTTATCTTTATTGCACATCTTCTATTATGGGTCTAAACACCTTATCAGCTTAGAGACACCATAGAACTTTATTTAATTGACTGATGGATGTTATTGAAACATTAGTTTGAAGCAGGAACAAGCTCCAAATTATGTTGCTTTCTACAAAAAGGTGCATTGGTTTGAAAACAAGGGTAGCTTTATTGCTAAAGCAGCTGAGCCCAACTATGTGAGTTGTATTGTGTCTATGTATACTTTTAGCATCTTTGTTATCAAGCAACAGACCAATATCATTGTCATTTTTAAGAAACCTATAAAAAGAAACCGTTGTCATTAGAAGATCTGTAACTCTTATCATTTTCCTTGTCTACTTCATTTAAATTAAAGGTCCTGACAAACAGTGATAGTTAAAACAGACATTATATATATTGTTTTCGAAAAACTAGAAAAGCACACTCTTGCCCTTTAAGCTTACTAAAAAAAGTGTGCACTTTTATAAATGTGCTCTACTTTTGGTAAGAGAAGCATTTCGGCCTTACAATTTAAGCTTGGATATACATACAGTGTTTTGAGTAGCACAGGCACAGAACTACAAATTTAATTGAAGTTGCTTGCTGACAGCTTCATCTGAACATAAATACCCTCTCTTTTTAATGGTGAAATTGCTGAGGATCTATAATGTCTTGCAATGTTCCAGTTCCACAGGGTGAAATTTAACTGGTCTTATCTAACTCCCCGTGTTACAGTGACCACTAGTGGGAATTTGGTTTGCAAATCTGCCTCTCCATGGTTCTTGAACTACTTTTAGGAAAGCTGGGCTGTTGGAAAGGAAAAGGACGAAGAAATTGAGGCAAAAAGAACACAAAGCAAAAGAGCTTAAACATGTGGAAGCAGTTGTTAATGAATGCATCAGTAATACTCTGGAGGCACCTATAATGCTAGCTGGAACATCCAGCCCTTCAGCCACACGTGATTCTGGCATGCCCATCCCAGAAATGCTGCCAGATCAAGTTCACTTATCTTCTGAACCATTCGAACTCTCAAACTCAGATGAAGAAGCAGGTCCTGATTCTCGATCTGGGTATGGCTGTGACTGTACTAGTAGCGTTGAACGGCAGACAATGCTGGGAAGTGGTCGCAGGCATGGAGTTTTTGTTCGATGGCAATTGCCCCCAAAATCGCATAGGGGAGTGCCAAGTGGCTTCCATTCAGGTCAGAATTCTCAAGCATCAAAGCTTGGTGCTATGCAAAAACTTGGGATCCACCGGGATTTGAGGACTTCTCCCGTAGCCAACACCAATAGAGTATTGTGTCTATGTATACTTTCAGAGTTGGGTGATGCCTAGAAATGTGGTAAAGAGTTTTTAGCATGCTAGAAGAGTTGGTTTGCACTAGCATAGTGAGACAAATTTATGTGTGTTCCTACTGATGTCTCTCTCTCGCTAGCTTTATTTTTGAAGTTTTCTTTTTATTTTCTCTCTCTCACTATGTGCATTTGTTTGTATAGCCCTCAAGTTTTCTACAATGGCTATTCTAAACTACACTTTTAGCTCACTCAAATATGATTGAAAAAACAAGTTTTTTTTTCTTTCATTATATTGTAATGCATTTTACTTTCAATCTATTGGTCAGGAAACATAAGACCGGCTGCTGTCTAAAACTAGGCATGATAGGTATAGGTTATTCTATTGCTGGAGTGATGGTCCTTGATATCTTCCAGGACCATGTAGTCATGAGTAACTCTTTGCTATACATGTAGTCATGCATTTTTATTTTTTTAAGTTTTGATTAATGTGGTTTAGTTTTTGTTTCTTATTATCTGAGTACAGGAAAGGAAAGTAGAATACATGCCTATATAGTTGAACTTAGTTTGGTTCATAATTTCTTGGCTCGTTATGTATATTTTTGCCTATATAGTTAAACTTAGTTTGATTTATAAAACTTGTATGAATTAGGTATAGATTAATTTTGTAAAAAAAAATGTATATTTCAACTTATGTTAGAGTATTTGTTATGATTATTTTTTGTTTAAGTAGCATTTTTTTATTTTCTATTTTTTTTTCTAAATTCTCTTAGTATTTGCCATGAACATAATTCATGGCAAATACTTTTTCCCCATAATATTAGTTGTGGGAACAAGTTATATGCCATCAATATATTTGTTGGTAAAAGCTTTTTTCGGCCTATTATTTTCATGGATAGTATCATCTTGGGTACATGGAAATGTTATTTGTCACGAATTTTTCATGCTTTACCCACAATGTCAGGTGGTGGAAAAAAGTTCCTATTTGCCATGAAATAAAATTTTGGTGGAAAAAGCTTTTTGTTCATGAATTATATGCCACCAACATCCCACCAACAAATTTGGTGGAAAAAAAATATTTTCCACTGAACATATACTTTTTTCCACCATATAGCTTTATGGCAAAAAGCCCAAAATCTTGTAGTGCATGGTGGAAGCTTGTTCATGTAGCCAGAGCAGGCCTAGAAAGGTGGTCGAGGAGGAATGGCTATCGAGTGTACACTCATCTTGCGGTGAAGCTAACCACTACAGATAAACGACACCGGTAGGCCAGATGGTGATTGGCGACAACGCTTCCCTAGTACACCATGACGGGCCATGGCACTTCTCCATCATGTTGCTGCGAGGAGAGGTGTGAGGCCTCTGGCAGCTGTTAGCCCACTACGATGGTTGCGACTAGTTATGGTGGAGACAAATAACACATGCAAACTAGGTGGTGGTTGTTGGCATCCTTCCCTAGCCACGTTGTTGTTAGGCTGAGGTCCGTTTTCGTGTGTAGAGGGGAATCTTTTGGGGGAGCACTATTCATGGCTTCCCGCCAGTGGAGGTAGGTGAGGTAGCCATAAAAAATTGACAGTGTTCGAGCGAGGCCCATTGACGGGAGGCTTAGGCTCGTGTCTGGGTATTGCGAGCTCCTAGGTACACGGCAACGTGCACACGAGCGGTACGTGCAAGACACTGTTCATGCCATGCACAGCCACATCCACATCCACAGTGCATACTTCTTCAATGGTTTGCATGTTTTTTTGTGTATTCCAGCCACTTTTTCTTGTAAATCGTGTGGTCGTGCATTGAATATTTTTAAACCCAAAGGGCTGAAATATTTGGCCTTGTATCCGAACAAAAAGTAGATGCCTTTTTTTTTCCTACCAAATACTTATAAAATAAAAGGTTGGAAAGTTGAAAATACTTTTCTAGTAGATTTCCACCAACACCTTCAGATGTCAATTAGCACGTCGAAAAATCATCCTGTTTTCGCTTCTAGTTGCCAAAAGACCTTGATCTCACAGACAGTGTCATCTGTTAACGTCATTTATAAATATCATATTAATAAATATGGTGCAGCCCAGAAGGAAAGATAGATCCATTCTTGGGATGCTCTGAGGTAACGATTAAGCTTCAATTGTTGTGGTGTATAGCCCCTGGTAGTGATTCGGTACAGCTGTACAGTGTCTGAGCGTACATTCATGACAATGAGTAATATTTAAATGCAAATACAATAATAAAGGAGGCACAAAGATTTATGAACTTTTTGCCACTAGACCTATGTCTATGGGGGTTTAGGGAGGGAAGTTTACACTATAATAAGTTTGTTTATAGTCTTTCGTGACCGGTCAACCTCACTGTACAATGGAGATTTGTGTTCTTTCTGATTTTTTCTTGTGGCTAGTCTTTTTGCCTTGAGATTGAAGATGATGAAGTCTAGCCCCTAAAAGTCCTTGAAAAGATCCTCAAATCATGTATACATGTCTCCTTTATCTCTTGACTCTCCTAGCTTTATGTTCTTTCTCTTTTTTTTTTTATCTCAATCATTTTATTTTTCTTGATAATTTATTTTTTCCATGCCTAAAATGATGTACCTCCATGCATTTATCCCGTCTTTTACTCCTTTATTTTCTTTTAGTGGGTTCTTCCAATGGATTGTACCTAAGAAATTTTATGGGTTGGGAGAAAAACTTCCTCACAAATAACTTTATATGAGCTAATGTATAATAATATATAAATTATGTCCGTTTATAAATTTTTTTACTTCAATTTTTTATTCATAAAAATACTTTACCTAGCTATTCTATATAAAAAAATATATTATATAGCTACCAAAAAATTACTCTTCCTACCATACAAAGAAAAGAGCTCAACTACAGGTAACCGCTGTTGCGTACCTTTTGAAAAATCAGCTGATGTGGCACTAGCCACATCAATTGATTTTTAAAAATAAAAAATAAAAATCGATTTCGGAAGAATCTGGAGCCTCCACTGTACTTATCTTCTTCGTAGCGAACCCAAACAGAGGCCTCCAGAACGGTTTGGCCACGTTATTGCAATGGTCGATGTTCGCACTTGCTTCGGTCAGGAGCTTCACTCATGGCTAGAACCGAGCCCGGCGACGAAAATAAGTGCGGTGTGTTCGTCTAGGTCCACCGCATCTACGTCTCGCTGGTCTTCCTCAACAGAAATGAGCCGTTGGTAGCGGTCCACTAAGGAGTCTCGTACTTGGCCACCACATCTTTGGCTATGAAATCGGAGGGGACCCATGATGGGGAATGCCCGTCTTTCCACTCAATCAAGTACTCCATCTCGATACCACCTTCCAATGCTATGCTAACAATGATTTTGTTGACTTCACCGTATGACTCATCCTCGTTAGTATTTCTGGCAAGAGTTTTATGGGAATCTTGGTTTTGGATGGCAAATACAATGAAGCTACGAGATTGATTTTGAGTCTGGAGAGAGATTGGTGGTGGGGAATCTTGCAGACGAAGCTTACGTTTTACTGTTCAACATAGCCTTGTGTTTTCAACCAAGCCAATTGAACAAACAAAAACTCTAGGGACAAACGGTGGATCACAAATGCTGGATAAACGGTGCTCACGTGGAAAATAAAACACTGCATTTTGGTTTTAGTTCCTTGGAGCTCTACCCCTCCCTTCAAATTCTACCATTTCTTTCGTTGATTACGAAACTTCAAAGAACTGGAACAGATCACTCTCTCCCTCCCTTCATCCCTTCGAACTCTTCTTCTTCGCATCTTCCAAACAGACTCCCTCATCTTCATAGCGTTGTCTTTGCAGTTTCCTTTTTGCAGTGTTTGAGTACATGTACGGTTCAAAGAGATAATAGGAGGTTATGAATTAAATTTGAGCAATTTCTCATCTTGCACTTTCTCACCAACCCAATCTGTGTCAAGTCGTTCATCTTTGAGAACCCAGATGATAAGATCTTGATTTTCATTATATTCTCTCTTTTATTAGTTTTATTCCATTTTCAGGTGAATTTTTGGAAATTAATTCTCCACTCTAACAACTAAGTGATGAAAAAATACATGCATGTGTCTCAAATTGATCATTGCTTGATCATGAGTTTGAAAAGAGGTGAGTTTTTTCTTGGAGAAATTGGACGAGACCAACGATGATCAATAAATGGATGGACAAAAATGGACAAGAGACCCAAACTGGGTTGGTGAGAAAGTACTGCAAAAAGATTTCCATCATTTTTTTTTTAATTTAAGATTCTTGATTTCCATTATATTCTGAAGAAGGAAAAAAACAGAGACATAGAGAGATGTCTTAGATTCTTAAAGGCGAGGATTTGAGAAACACGTTCGAAGTGTAGTCTTCTTGCTAAAGAAGAAAACTGTGTTCTGCAGCTTCTGATACACATACTCGCACTGAAAAATAATTTTCTTTTTTCACTTTATTTTTATTTTTTATTTTTTATTTTCATTTTTCATCCCACCTAAACAGCCTATTGTCCCCCGCTCGTCCATCCTGTTTGTCCCTGGCAGAATCGTTGAACGAAATACACCATTTTAATATTACACATGGATAGACGTGTACGTGAGAGTTTCTCGAGCGCGTGTGTAAACAGGTTTTTCCCAAATAAAACATGCATTACGCCTAAAAGGCTTCAATTTCTTGTCAGACACGCATTCAAATTTTCTAGGACTGATGCTACTATACCGGTAAAACGGATCTTAATTGGATCTCGTTTCATCTTTTTATTTTTTATTTTTTAGTTTTAATTTATTTTTATATTATTTTTAAATAAATATTTTTAAATAATAATATGATTTTTTTATATTTCTAAAAATATGTTTTAAGATGTTAAAAAAAAATTTAAAAATAAAAATAAAAAAATAAAACGAAATCTAAATGAGATCCGTTTCAACAAAAAACTTAACATTCTCTAATTTTTTATTCAACTTAAAAATCTAGGGCCACGGTCAAAATTTTGAAATGAATCTTATTGTGCAACTCATCCATGCATGTACAAAAGACTTTCTAATTATAATTTAAGAAAAGAAGTTGACATGTTTGTCCTTGCGAATTGTAATATATATAATAATATTATATACTACGTTATTATCTTAATTTATTTTACTATATAAAATGAAATATATTTATTATTATCAAATAAGAAAAAATTCAAATTATAATTTAAGAAAACAAGTTGACATGATTGTCCTTGCGAAATGTAATATATTTAAAATAATATATTATATACTACGTCTGACATCATTATCTTATGTTTATTCTACTATATAAAATGAAATATATATATATATTATCAAATAATAAAAACATTTATTAAAAATATTCAACAATAATAAATATGAAATATCATAGATATATTATGATTTGATATATGATAACGTCGCGAAAAAAAAAAATGATAACGTCGTAGGTGTACGGTGTACCTGTGAAACGTGGAACTGTATATATATATATATATATATATATATATGTATATAGGAGTGCTAGAGTGAAGCCACACTCAGAGCACTCACTCTCACATGTTACTGTTCACTTGAACAGTAACATGTGAGAGTGAGTGCTCTGAGTGTGGCTTCACTCTATATTTTTTCACATATATATATATATATATATATATATATATTAAGAAACGAGTTCCACGTCCGGCTTTATTGCAAAAACGTGGCAGTTTTCATCTCGAGAAATTCTATTGGCATATTATTTGAGTATTTTTTACATATATATTATATATTATTTTTATTTTTATGCATTCTATAATTTAATTACTTTTATTTTTATTTTTCTTTCTCTTATTATGTTTTAATATATTTTTTTAATATTTTAACTAACGTAACATTATTACCATATCATCGATTTTATAAAAAATATACGATCTCATGTGCATGCCGCTGGAATGCCGAAGACTTGAATTCCGTTCTGACCTGAATTTCGATCATTCCGACTCATTTCAAATGATTTTGGCTGGATTCCAATCATTCTGGCCTATTCCAGGTAATCACATTTTTTTTTAATATTTTTGGATTACAATATTATTTTAATATTTTTTCTTCGTTTATTTTTTCATTCTTTGAAGCTTTTATCATTTATTTAGTTGTTTAGTGTTATCAACTCCAAACATCTATATTAACTGAATTAGTTTTATTTTTTAATAATTATTTTTAATAAATCGAAATTCTTAAATTTATCAAGTTTATCAGGTATATATGTTTTTAATTAAATTTTTATTAGTTTATTTTAGAATATAGTTATTATATATATAATTTATTCATATAATGTCTATTTCAAAACAATATCCGAAACGGTATTTATATCGAAATTTTTCATTCCAATACCTCAGTTGGAATGGTCACCAAGACGGAATTAATAACTTTGGTTCATACAACATTGCTCTTCCATTTTATCTATAACACTTTCATGAGTTACAACTGCAAATAAACAAAGTAGTTTGTGACTAGAATGAGCTTAGCTCGTATATATTCAGTTTGAACCCGATTCATTTAATAAATAAGATATTCATAAACATCAATATAGGTCAGCAAAACTCGGTTCGACTCAGTTTAAACTTGTGAACCAAACTCATATAAGCTCGATTTGACTTGTTTGAACTCGTTTTGAAACTCATAATATATTTTATATATGTATGTGTTATATATATATATATATATTACAAGTTAGTTAAATTTTATTTACTTAGTTACATATTATTAATTTATTTATAATTCACCTTATTTAATATTGATATATTATGTTTCCAAAATATGTAGAGGATAATTTGTATGATAATATATCATGCAACTACAACTATTGATGTATTATATCACCTATAGGTATTAAATAGTATTGTTTATTACATTTATCTTGTGTTATTCTTTTAATTTATAACTATAAGTTATATTTATAAAAAAAAAGTTATACAATAAGAACTTTGAATTAAAATTATTTGTCTAAATAGTTAAATGTTTTGAGTTTTCTTTTTTTGGTGAAATTTAGAATTATTTTATTAATCAAAAGATAAGATTAGAAATTTCAAAATAAAAAATCGAGTTCGAACTCGAGTAGCTCAAGCTCAAGTCGTTTGTTTATTTTAGTAGTGCTCGAGTCGAATTCGAACAATATTAATAATTAAAGAACCAAGTTTGAGCAAGATATTCAAGTTTTATTCGAGTTTAAGCCGAGTTTGGGCGATAAACATATTAATGGAGCTCAAGTACCTTTGTTTGAATTCAACTCGCATTATCAAAAAATTAGCCTTTTACAACGCCAAATTTCATTGCAAAAAGTTATTTTTAGTGAAAACAGTCATTTTGAATGCAACAGAATAATTATTTCTACTCATTTTTCATATCGATTGAATTCATTTGCAACCCTACTACAAAAAAACCAAAAAATACCGACGTTTGCTAAGCGCTGGTAACTATCAAAATAAACATAAGCATATTGTGGTCATTATTTATACGTCCTGGCATTTATTTAAGCATCGAGACTTGAAAATCTCATTAGTTGCATTTTTGTCTAAGTTATCAGCATTTATTTAAACGTCGCCAAGGTCTTAAAATTGCTGGTGTTACCTAAACGCCGCTACTAGATCATTGTCATTCCTATGCATAAAATAACGGCGTTACAATAAACCCACCACTAGTACCTTATCGATGTATTTTTATAAATTACCTGCGTTAATATAAACGCCGCTATTAGTCTATTTTTGCACATTTTATAAATTACCGGCATTAATATAAACGCCACCACTATTACATTGCCAATGTATTTATAAATTACCGGCGTTTATGGAAACACCGCATTTTCACCCAATTTAGAGTGCGCCAATAATATGAGATGCCATAATAAAAATATATATATATAAATTAATAATAAATATAATATAATGGGTTATTATTCATATAATAAAAAAAATTACAAATCAAATCAGATAAAAGTGATTTAATAAAAATTATTATATATAAAATCATTACATGTGAAAAAATCTCAACATCTTAACTAACAAACAATTTTGAAATGAGAAATGATGCTGGCCAGCTAGTTGTATTTGGGTCAAAACCAGCCCTACCAAATTGTAACACCTAAACAATATAGGAGTTTCCAAAATAGTCATAGATACAACTGGCTATTTTGAAATATTCATCTTCCCTTCAGTTTATTTTCCTCCATGGAAGTTTGTTCAAGGCCATTAGCTTCCTATTCACAGCTTTTGATGCCGCAAAGCCATTTTCCTTTGCTTCTCTCTGGCATCTAAAGACATGAATGAAAGAAACTGTTACTAAAAGCATGGCAGGGTATCTTTCTGGAAACTAAAAAAATAAATGTAGGTGAAGAAGAACTTGTCTTTGGGCACTCATGATAGAGCCTCTCAATGGCTTCAACCTGCTAACTTTTTGATATATATAATAATAATAATAATAATAATAATAGTAACAATAAATAAAAAAAAACTGAACCAAAACCTCAAACAAACAAAAGCAACCACAAATTTAACTCGCACTTCAAATATAAGTACTCTACCGAAAAAGAAAGAAATCCCAAGTAGATTCACTTCCTTATCGATCTTCTTAAAGCTTCAAAGCTGCAAAATTAGCCACAAATAGAAATCTAACTTCAAACTTGTTGAAGTAAATAAAATAACAGCTATAAACTGTTTGAGAAAATGCCTCAATGGGCTGATTGTATTAAAATAACATGTTTACTCTCTCTTTTTTACACAAATCACATTTTATTTTGGCCCTCCTCTTTCCCCTGTTCAATTCACTGACTTCAACACCCATAAATCAACATGCAATTCACTCTTATCATCCCCAAAAAGTCATGAGATGGCAATTATCATTTGCTTAGGAAAGAGCATAAATACATATAAACACCTCATTGTGGAAGCAGCAAATAATCAGAACGAATTTGGATATTATGCCAAGTTATTATGCAATATTGATTGAATAAGAATATACATCTAGTGGCTGCCACATATGTAACGACTAAAGAGATTTCTAGGTAGAAATAAAACAGAAGGAACAAGGCTACGATTAGAAAACAAAAGCTTGCTTGGATAGCTTCGTGGACATCAGTCACTATAAAAATATCAAACGCTAGTTTTACTTTCTCAAGTATCTGCAGATAAAGAGTAGAAATAAAAAGAAATCATTTTACTGGGTCTCAAGATTAATCTCAGGGTAATTGTTGGGAATAAATCGATAAAACAAATAATAAAGATAAGAAATCAAATGTAGCGGTAATAACTAAGAGAAGTAAAACAATAAAGACAACACAAAACACCAAATTTAAGTGGTTCGGCTCAACTGAGCTTATATCCACTGTAGGGTTGGTTTCAAAGCATCACTATAATCAAATGGAGTACAGAGAGAGAGAATCAATAGATTCTTACAAGAGAAATCACTCACCTCACGTGTATACACTCAAAGAAATGGAGGAGAAATGAGGTTTGGAAGGTGCTCTGTTTGTCGTGGGCGAAAATAGATCTCTGGTTCTTCATTCGTTATTCACACGAAATGAAGCTCACGATATTTATATTAATGCGATCTCGCTCGAGCGAAAGTTAATCTCGCTCGAGCAAACACTTCTAGGCCGAACTCGCTTGAGCTAGATGTCGAGTGAGGATTTCGCGAAATCTCTGCCTAAATCTCGCTCGAGCTAGATGTCGAGCAAACTCTTGGGTTGGACTCGAGACGTTGAGCGAGAGTCGAGCGAAAATACTGGGCAAACAGAATTCAAACCACCTCTCAACAAATATCCACCTTGGCTTGAAAACTCACAAGCTTCACTGAAATAAACCATTTTTTACCAAAAGAAACCAGCCCCATCAAAATCCCCTAAGGGACCTAGAAACCCCGAACTCCAATCAAGTCCAAACTGAGTTTGAACTTGTGTACTGCAATTGACTTTGTCATCATGTCCGCTGGATTCTCTGTAGTAGCAATCTTATGAATTCCTCTTGTACCATCTGCAACTACTTTGAGGAAATGATACTTGAATCAATATGTTTTGTCCTCTTATGATATATTTGATTTTTGGTTAAATGTATTGCACTCTAACTGTTATAAAATATTGTCATTCCCTCATACTAAAGACCCAAGTCACTAATCAGCCCCTTCACCCAAATGGTTTCCTTAACAGCCTCAGCTGTTGCCATGTATTATGCCTCCGTAATTGATAAAGTAACAGTTGATTGAAGTGTCGCTTTCTAACTAATGACAAAACCACATAATGTAAAAACATAACTTGTCAATGATCTTCTCTTGTCTAAATCTCCAACATAGTTAGAATCAACAAATCCAACAACATTAGAACTAAGATAAACATCTTTATCAAATATCAAGCCAAAATGCGAGGTTCCCTTCAAGTACTTCAGAATCCATTTCACTGTCTACCAATGAACTCTACCAGGTTTAGCCATGTACCTGCTAACCACGCTCACTACCTATAAAATGTCTGCACTGGTACAAACCATGGCGTACATACTGCCAACAGCACTTGAGTAAGGAACGTTTGCCATGGATTGTTCCCCCTTATCTGTCTGGGGAGATAGAGAAGCTGAAAGTCTAAAATGCAATGCCAACGGCTTGCTTACAAGTTTGGAGTTAGACATTCCAAACCTATCAAGAACCTTCTCAATATACTTTCTCTAAGACAAGTACAACTTCCTAACTTTCCTATCCTTGTGAATTTTCATTCCCAAAAGTTTCCTAGCAGCACCTAACTCTTTCATCTCAAACTCATTTTTAAGTTGAGTTTTTATCAAATCAACATCAACCATGCTTTTAGCAGCTATAAACATGTCATTAACATAAAACAATAAGTAAATGAAAGACTTATCAGACAATTGTTTATGATACACACAACAATCATAGCTACTTCTCAAATAACCATGATCAATCATAAACAAATCAAAATGCTTATACTATTTCTTAGGCGATTGCTTTAAACCATACAAAAACTTCTTCAGTCTACATACTCGGTCCTCTTAGCCTTCAACAATAAATCCCTCTGGCTGACGCATATAGATAGTCTTTTCAAGCTTGCTATGTAGAAACACTCACATCAAATTACCAAAGCTCCAGGTCATACAAAGTCGTAATGGCTAGTAAAACTCTAATTGAACTATATTTTACCACTGGGAGAACACTTCATTGAAGTTGATCATTTCTCTCTGACTGTAGCCTCTGCAACTAGGCATGCTTTATATCTTGCATCTGTCTTAGACTAAATTCTCTCTTTTCTCTTGAAGACCCATTTACAGCCAGCAACCTTAGCCTTTGCTGGTAACTTGACTAAATCTCATGTTTGGTTCTTATAAAGAGGCTCAATCTCTTTAGTCATAGCTGAGTACCACTAAGCAGATTCAATACTCTTTACAACCTCCGAGTAACTGGAAGGCTTCTACTCAACAATTTCTTCTACTATAGTGAGTGCATACATGATCATGTCTGCTTGAGCATATCTCTGAAGTGGTCTGATCTGCCACCTCTATCTACCAGTAGCTACACTATACTACTCATCAGCCAGTGCTTCAGTCTTAAATTTAAAATCATGCTTATCAGCTATAGCATGATCCTAAGAATCAGGTGGTGTTCTCTGTTGAGCCTGTTGTAGCTCCACCTTCTTTCCTATAGATACAGGAATCTCCTTTCTCGGTTAAGTATAGATTTTTCATAAAAAACAACATTTCTGCTAATCAAGATTTGGGTCACTTGGAATCAGTACACCATAACTTATATCCCTTTACCCTAGTAGCATATCCCATAAATATGCATTTCTTTACCCTAGATTATAGCTTACAATGATTGACATAAAAGTAAGCAGGACAACAAAAAATTTTCAAATTTGAATAATCACTAGGTGTATCAGACCATACCTGATAAGGTGTCTTCAAACCAATAGCTGTAGCTGGAGAGCGGTTCACCAGAAAGCAGGTTTTGTTAACTGCTTCCGCCCAAAAGTCCTTAGATAGGCCGGCATTTGAGAGCATACTACGTGCTCGTTCTAACAGAGTTCGGTTCATCCGTTCAACTACCAAATTTTATTGTGGAGCGTGCCTAACTGTATGGTATCTGACAATCTCTTCATTCTTGCAGAACTCATCAAAATCACTACTACAAATTCTATTCCATTGTCAGTCCAAAACCGTTTAATCTTCTTGTCGGTCTGGTTCTCAATCAAAACTTTTCACTGCTTGAAATTCTTGAAGACATTACTTTTCTGCTTCAGAAAGTAAACCTACACCTTCCGTGAGTAATCACCAATCAAAGTAAGTAGGTAGTTTGTTCCACCTTTTGATGAAACTGAGGATGGACCCCAAAGGTCTGAATAAATGTAGTCCACTGTACCTTTAGTTCTGTGGACGCCTATAGCAAACTAGACCCTGCTCTGTTTGCAAAACACATAGTGCTCGCACAAGTCGAGTTTACCAATATTCTTGCCACCTAACAACCCTTGCTTACTAAGGATAGATATCCCCTTCTCACTCATATGGCCCAGTCTCATATGCCATAAACAAGTGACATTTGACTCTGCCTCATCAGATACTGACACTGCAGCTTCACCACTGATGCTACTGCCTTGGAGAAAATAGCGACCATTTTTCTAATCTCCCTTCATCACAGCCATGGAGCCTTTGCTGACTTTCAATACTTCACCTTGTCTTGTGTACTTAAAACTCAAAGAATTAAGAGCCCCTATGGAGATAAGATTCTTCTTCAAGTTTGGAATGTGTCGGACATTAGACAATTTCCTAACTATCCCATCAAACATCTTTATATTCACTAAGCCAATTCCTACAATTTTAGAAGTCGTGTCGCTCCCCAACAAAATAGAACCACTGTTGACTGGTTCATAAGTCATGAACGAGTCCTTCTTGAGACACATGTGAAAAGTGCAAGCTGAGACCATAACCCATTTGTCACTAAACCGACTGCTTGAATCACTAATTGTTAGGACCATATCTAAGCTATCACAATCATTAACAACACTGACGACATTAGAGGAACTCTTGAATTCCTCCTTCTTTAGTTTTGTACATTCGCTCTTATAATGTCCAAACTTCTGGCAGTAATAACACTTGGCCTTTTTCTTGTTGGACTTAGATTTTGATTTCCCTCGAGACTTCCCTCTGCCCTTCTCTAAACCCTTATCACTGGATCTTCCTCTGTTGGAGGAGTCTGACAATCAACCCATTGGCTTGAGTTTCACCACCCTTATCACTGTACCTGTTCCTCAACTCCTTCGAGTTCAAAACTGACTTCACATCCGCTAAGGAGGTGGTATATCTTTCATATAACATAGAATTTACAAAATTCTCAAATGATGCAGGTATTAAACACAAAAAAATTAATGCTTGATCTTTATCATCAAGGTTGATGTCAACATTTCTAAGATCCATAACAATCTTGTTAAACTCATTTAAGTGTTCAGTAATAGACGAACTCACATTCATCTTGAGTGTATATAACCGTTGTTTCAAATACAAACGATTTGTAAGAGATTTCTTAATGTACAAGCTCTCAAGCTTGTTCTAGAGACTCTCAGCAGTCTCTTCCTTAGTTACCTCTCTTAATACTCCATCAGATAATGACAATAAAATGGTGCTATGTACCTTTTCTTTATCATCCTTAGACGGTATAGGAGAATCAGCAGACATTTTCTCAAAAACTTTGAACAATTCATGCTGGCGCAACAAGCTTTCATCTTTAAGCACCACAGACTGAAATAGTTCTGTCCGTCAAACTTCTCTACTTTAAATCTTGCTATGGCCATCTCTTCAGTCCTTCACAGAGCTAGATAACTCTGATACTAGTTTATTGGAAATAAACAAATAAAACAAATAACAAAGATAAGAAATCAAATGTAGCGATAGCAACTAAGAGAAGTAAAACAATAAAGACAACACAGAACACTAGATTTAAGTAGTTCAACTTAACTGAGCTTATATCCATTGTAGAGTTGGTTTCAAAACCTTACTATAATCAAATAGAGTACAGAGAGAGAATCAATAGATTATTACAAAGAAAATCACTCACATCACGTGTATACACTCAATCCTTATGTGTTTACACTCAAACACTCAAAGAAATGGAGGAGAAATGAGGTCTAGAGTTGCTCTATTCGTCAGGGGCAAAAATAGAGCTCTGGTTCTTCGTTTGTCGTTCGCGCGAAATGAAGCTAGCGATATTTATATTAATGTGATCTCGCTCGAGCGAAAGTTAATCTCGCTCGAGGAAACACTTCTAGGTCGAACTCGCTCGAGCTGGATGTCGAATGAGGGTCTCGCGAACTCTGCCTAAATCTCGCTCGAGCTGGATGTCGAGTGAGAATCAAGCGAACTCTCAGGTTGAACTTCGCTCGAGCTGTACATCGAGCGAACTCTCGGGTTAGACTTTCGCTCGAGCGAGATGTCGAGCGAAAGTCGAGCATAAATACTGGGCAAACCAGAATTCAAGCCACCTCTCAATAATAATTAATCCATGTACAGAAAGAAGATAATGTTCTTCCTCTTTACTAAAGAAAAATACTATTCTAGATATGCAATCATGGTTCCTATGCAACTTTTTATTTGAAACAATTTTTTAATTAGTATTGTATCATAAATAAACATAGAAAAACTGCAAGATGAATAAAAATGCATCCAATCACCCAATACTCTATTTGAAACTCAAATAAGAGCCTAAATTTAATTTCTTAATTTCACATCCAATATTCACAGCTATCTAATATATATCATAATGGTAATAGTGATCTGAGCAATGTGTACTTTTAGACTAATACAAGTGATACACAGACATTTCAACCATACTTTTATGAAAGAAACTTTTAGACCTAAAGATTGCAGTAGTCAACCTTACCTAGTGCAAAGGATAATGAATTGACTTCGATAAACATCGATGGCTTTGAAAATTTTTTTATTCTTAAATGATCTGGTGTTATCCAGATTTGACCATAAGCAATCAACATGTGTTGCTGTAGAACTCATGGCCCATGCCTAAACCAATAGAAAAAGGATCTCGTCCATCGGAAGACTATCAATCATCTAGATAGCCACTTGCTTGTTGAGGATGTAGCATATCAACCCAGTCGGTACAAAATCAACAATAACATAAATGCAAAAAAATAAATAAATAAATAACTGAACTAATCTATTGCATAACCTCTTTGTGATACCATGCGCCCATGAAGAACAACATCGTCTTCTTAATATGGTATCCAAAGCCAATTGACCTACATCTCCTTCAACCTTCGGCATCTTCTTCTTCTTCTTTCTTTCCCTTGTTCTCATTTTCGTTCTCTATTTTCAACATCAACACAATGGCATCTCCCGAATCCTCTCCCATTTCTTCAACCCAAAATACAACTTCAGGTCCTCCACCTACGCTCCACTCTGCAAATCACATGGGCGATAAAAAGTGAGACACTCAACCATTTTTTAAAGCCATTGTTAGAACCAAATATCAGAAAAACAGAGGAGGCAGAATAGGATGCAATTGTTAGAGCCAAATATCAAAAAACATAATCACAAAATAGGCAATGAAGACTTGGAGATAAACAATCATGCAGTAGCCATAACCAATAAAGAGCCTCTTCTACGAATCTCACTTGCATCAATTGGCATCTCTGCCCTCTGCTTCTCCCATTTCAACTGGCCTTTAGGGTTTGAAATCAAAAGAGCACCCAATGTGTTTTGAGGGCGGGCAGTAAAGGCACACGATTTTTGGCTCCACGTATCTTTATTTGAATAGCTCAATCGACATCTCACTTGCATCAATCGGCATCTTTGCCCTCTGTTTCTCCCATTTCAACTAGCCTTTAGGGTTTGAAATCAAAAGAGCACCCAATGTATTTTGAGGGCGAGCAGTAGAGGCGCGCGATTTTTGCCTCCACTTATCTTTATTTGAGTAGCTCTAGTATGACTGGGATCCTGCGCAAAGTTTCATTTTTATTTTTTGATTTTGTTCTTTATTCAATTTTTTTAAATAGTTTTAATATATTATTAAAAAATATCTTACTTATTCATTAAATAAATAATAATAATTTTTTTAATAAAGTGTAATTTTTGTTTGTAACTTTAATAAAATATTTCCGGTTTAGTTCAATCCAATTTTTTGGTTTTAATAAAATACAAATTTGTCATAAGAAAAATCCATTTATATAAAAAAATAAATGAAAAATTGCATTACATTTACTAATTTATTATGTAACTAATATACTTTAAATCTATATATAAATTACTATATAAACCTTACTATAGTATTAGTTATATTAATATTATATCACTGAATGATATTATTATAATGATATATAGTATATAGTAATATCAATACCATCAATGGTATAGTTATACTAATATAATTAATAGTAATATCGTATTAGCAAAAAGCCATAATTAAAGTATAAATTTTAATGGTATACTGTTTGATGGTCCATTTAGGATGCTAGCTAATGTAAAGTCTATCAACTTCCTTCTACTTATTTTTAGAAAGGTCATATAAAATTAAATTGATTTTTTTTTTAATCTAACTTCTTGATCGCTTAGAGTTAGTTTTCAAAGAGAATACCTTTAGGTTTGATTTGTTTTTGCAGATAAAATTAGTTGAAATAAAAATTGAAAGTGAAATAAAATATTATTAAAATAATTTTACTTAATATTATGTTTATTTTCAAATTTAAAAAAATTGCCTTGTTTATTTTATTTTATGTGTGTGTAAGATAAATTATATCATAATGCATATAATAAATATATTGCAAACATAAAAAAAAATGTAAAAATATTATAAATTTATTTGTAGTTGAAGAAATATTAAAAAAAAAATCTATGTAGATGATATAAATAAAAAATTACTTAAGTTCTTGACCCAACAAAATGGAAAAAACAATTATAATATGTCATTATCACCACCTCTCCTACTGAGTAAACAAAACTAAGATCACAATAAAATCTCAAAAAAGTTATAAAAAAATTGATGCGTCAATATAAGTCTGAACTAAACATGCCTAGCTATAGAAACCAGAAAGCAAATAAATCTATATAGGCTTAGGAAAAAACAAATAAAACAAGTTATTTCTCACTATGGGCAGTTGGTACTGAAATAGATTGTCCTTGCAAGCATGGTTTAATAGTCCCTGCCTTCTTTTTTCGAGCCATTGTACCTATACAAAAAAGAAGTCTTCAAAACATGCCAAGAGAAACTAAACATGCCTAGCGAAAGAAACCAAATAAATCTACACAGGCCTTGGAAAAAACAAATAAAACCGATTACTTCTAACTTAATACTCTTAAAGAGTTTTAATCGTCATTCCATCTATGTCATTTCGCGTCCAGACGACATCATCAATAACAAAATTGGTGGCTTCATTGTCGTAAGTGTTACAATGTTCGTTGACTAAATATTTATTTTCATCATCATGAGTCACTTCCTCTTCACCAATGTCATACACGTCTCTTGGTTTTGTCTTAACAACAACAATCAAATTTGGGCATCTTTCATCTGCCGCATAATATACTTAAGATGCTTGGGAAGATAAAATGAATGGATCATCAGTAATTCGATTACCAGTGTGTACTAAATGAGAGAAGTTTACAAGACTAAAGCCAAACTCATCCACCCTGAAACCTCTATCCCTAATAACGTCTGCCCAATCACATTTGAATAACAAATATCGAGACCCATCATAATACATAACCTCAATTATGTGTGTT
The DNA here is from genome assembly GCA_036898215.1 of Platycarya strobilacea. Classification (NCBI taxonomy): domain Eukaryota; kingdom Viridiplantae; phylum Streptophyta; class Magnoliopsida; order Fagales; family Juglandaceae; genus Platycarya; species Platycarya strobilacea. The sequence continues at coordinate 19,299,637 of CM072551.1, read as the reverse complement.
AGTTGGCCATACCAAGCAGGGTCATCTTCGGTACACACACTAATATCACAATTTTAAGTTTTCTTCCCATTTTCGTGACTCCTTGTGCGATACTTTGTCTCATTAATAACAATTCGCTTAAATTCTTTGGCTACTTGTAAGGGACCTTTAGAATGCATTACAACTTTATGCCTCAATTCACTCCTTCTATTGTCATCCATTTTCATTACCTAAAAGATTGAAACTTTAACATTTATTAAAATGACGAAAACAGTATAAACGTAATAAATTATGTGATATTTTATTGAATTGGGTATATAAATATTACATAGTCTTGAAACCAATTGAAAAATTGGTCTTGGTGCCTCTTCTGTAGTTCATCATCCGATAAATGATTCTCATCAATTGAATTCCTCAATATTTCCAAATGCATCTTATATATGTACACAAAATCACAAATGTATGTTATGATCAAACAAATGTAAATGAATCATAATTTAACTCGTACGTATTAAGAAAGCAACTCACATGCGGAATAGAGTGAAATCATCAGAGTTGAAGAGGATATAACGATGTGCCTGAGTCCATGAGGTAAAATCGAGGTAAGTGTCAAGAACTTCTCCTCTAGAATCATCCGGATTTCTAGATGGTCTATTGAAAACCGTTTGAGCGGATTCTAAATAACGATAACAAAACATCAGTAATTCCTCCAACAAATATCCTTCAGCAATTGAACATTTTGGCGCAGCTTTGTTACGCACATGAGACTTAAGTCGATGCAGGTACCTACCAAAAAAATCACTCAGTGACTTTTACCATTTTTTTTTATATATATGTTTTTACTTATGTAGATTTATGTGATTTTGATTTAATAATTATAACATACCTTTCAATGGAATACATCCATCGATATTGAATAGGTCCTCCAAGTTTACATTCAACAACTAAATGTATAATCAAGTGCACCATAATTGTGAAAAATGATAGCGGAAATATCATTTCCAATTGGCACAATATATAAGGTACTCTAGATTCCAATCATTCCAAATTTTCAAGTCTCATCGTTTTTGAACAAATTTCTCTAAAGAATCCAAATAGCTCGATTAAAGGTTCTACAACCTTATTAGATAATGACCCACGTAATGCAATTGGCAGGAGTTGTTGCATTAATATATGGCAATCATGACTCTTCATGTCCACTATGGTACGATGTTGAAGCTTGACACAATGTGAAACATTTAAAGAATAACCATCTAGTACTCTTACCTTTTTAATAACCTTTAACAAGTTTTCTTTCTTTTTGTTACTCATTATGTAAATAGCTGGAGGTAAATATGTCTTATTTGCAGCTGTGATAAATGGATGAAGTTGTGGTCTCAAACCCATCTCTTGTAAGTCAAGGCGTGCTTGTATGCCATCTTTTGATTTTGTATCAATATTTAACAGTGTACCAACAATATTATCCATCACATTTTTTTTTCAATGTGCATAACATCAAGATTATGACGCAATAAATTATCTTTTCAGTAAGGCAAACTAAAGGAAATACTATGCTTCTTCCATGAGTGTTACTTAACATTAGTGGACCCTACAAATCTAACTCTTTCACAATTTGTTATGTCATTGAATTCTTCATGATCTAATTGTTCTAAAATCTCATCAACTATTGGCATAGTAGGTGGAGGATTAATTTCTCGTGTACCATCAAATGCTCTTGCAATCATTCTTCACTTATGATTTCTTGGCAAGAATTGTCTATGACCCATATAAGAAAATTTTCTTCCATGTTTCAACCATCTAAATCGTATATTGCCCATACAACAAGGACGAGCTAAATGACCTTTCGTATTCCAACCAAACAAATCATCATATGCAGGAAAATTATTTATCGTCCACATTAAAGCTGTGCGCATTTTAAATATCTCTCTAGAACAAACATCATAGGTTGGTGCTCCAACCTCCCATAATTCATTTAATTCTGATATAAGAGGCTCTAAGTACACATCTATATTCATTGAAGGTGATGATGGTCCTGGTATAATTAGCGATAGCATGAAAGTTGATCGTTTCATGCACATCCAATGAGGTAAATTGTAAGGTACCAACAGGCCATGTACTATAGGAAATACTCATGTTATTAAAAGGATTAAAGTCATCTGCAGCCAAACCAAGCCTAACATTGCGGGGGTCAGAGGCAAACTCGTAATGTTTTGACCATTTCTTTTATGATTGATCATGATCTTTTGTAATGTGATGTTGTTATGCAGTCTTGTAATAATGTAGATCCTAGAACCCAAGCAAGATCAGAGAGTCCACAATCTAGAGAAATGTAACACTCTCAACTCCTTTACCCTCATTTAGTTAACCCAAATTTTAAAGAATGGTGACTGTAAAATTTGCAATGCTTGGTGAGAAATGTTGATACTCAAAATCGAAGCTCAATCAAATTGAGCATTACGACTTACAACAAAATTTGCAATGCAATACCGTTGTTTAATGCATAAAACATCATGCCTTTTTTTGAAGTTCTGAGAAGAGAAACAAATGTTGGAGATTGAGAATGCTAATAATCGACACTTGGGAAGTGAAAAGCTTCACATGAGAATGCAAAAAATGAGAAACTAGTCTTTGAGTCTTTTTTACAAACACTTGTATGCATTTCTCAAGCATGATAGCAAAAATATACGGCTTCAAATTTCCATAGCCCATCTTATAATCACGCCCAAATTACAATCACTTTACATTTCAAGAAGTGTCTAACTCTAATATAATCACTTCACATTTCAATTTAACTTCAATTCCAATTCCTCCAAACAAAAATAGTATTGCTGTCCATCCAGCTTAATGGCCACTGGAATCATGTTTCAGTTCAAAGTGGTGACTCGCCGTAACGAAATCGTGTTCTCTATCCGTCATGTTGATGATCAAGCGAATAAATGCCGCCTTGAATTTAAAATTAATGTTACTCATCATCATTTTTTATCATTTTCTTATCAGATATGGAATTAAATAATTGGATTTTTTTTTTTTTGAACTTATCTGATTCACATCAATTTTTAGTTGATTTCCGCTAGTGTCAACCATCAAGGGTACTATCGGACGAGTGAAACCTCAAGGAAAGAATTCCTTCAGAAAAGTTTGGAATTTTAAAAGGTTTTGTTGTGAGTCAAGTCGTCAAAGTCTACCTAGCTAGTTCCTATTGCAGGTCAATGAGGAACATGAGTAGGAAACTTCCTCACTTGGGCCGATGGAAGTGTATGGATGACTAGATTGGAGCTCTCAAATTTCATGCAAAATAGCTCTTGACAGCTCTTGGATTTCATGCAAAGATCTCACATCAAAAGCATCTGCCCAACATCAATTTAATTGGATCATTTCATTAATAAAAATATAATTAATTAATATAATTGGATTATTTCTTCAAATCTGAATTAAAAATTAAAATGGCAACAATGAAGTCTAAACCTAATAAAAATATATAAAATTAAACTACAACTTAAAGTTGAAAATTCATAAATTGGTTCATTCAAAATAAAAATTGATAAATTGGTAAGGAAAAAAAAAAGATAAATCGGTGCCATTTTTATAAACACTAGCAATGGAATTTTATAAATGCTGGCTTTGTCATATATTATTATCGGTACAATAATATAAACATTGAAAAATTTAATATTTGCCGGCGCATAAATGATAAATTTGTAGCGTTTTTATAAACACGGGATATTACCGACGTAACAGTATAAACGTCGGGAGATTTAATATTTTCCGGCGCATAAATGATAAATTTCTGACGTTTTGATAAATGCTGGTACAATTGTATATCATTACAAGTGTAACAGTATAAACGCTGGAAATTTTTTTCATTTACCGGCGTAAAAATTAAACGCCCGCAATAATTTATTTTTACCGGTGCATAAATAAACTCTGCTAATATAAACGCCGCTAATTTTAGATTTTTGTGTAGTGAGCTTGCCTACTACTACTTACAATATGGCTTCTTGGCTCTTGCTTCCGCTAACTTGAAAACAGCTGGGGCTTGCTATTCATCATCTGGTTTTTCAAATTTGTAACAATGATTCAATGCTCATTCAGCTCAATCTTTGCCGAGTTTTGGTGAATATATTTGTATTTATAAGGTGCCTTAATTAATTTGGTTGTTTCGTAAAGCAATTTGAGTATTGTTTATGATGTTATTATTATTTAATGAAATAATGAAACAACGTTATGCATTAAAAAATAATGGTGATCATGGTATGATCATGGTAAGATTTTGTGATGCATTAATAGTGGTTAAGTGAAAATAATAATAATATTTTTATAAGTTATTTTGCTATACTTTTAATATATATTAAAGTACTATTTTATGAAAATTTTACCTATCCACCAATATCTTTTAAAAATAGAGTTGTAAAAAAAAAATGTTAATTCAATGAAGGCCAGCTCGATTCGATAATGAAATTAATGAGATTATATGATTTATGAATAATGGTGAATATATTTTACAGAATTTTGAGAAATGAGAGAGGAAATTAAGTTGAATAAAAATATTAAAATTTAATATAATTTTTAATATGAGTTTTGTTTTGAGATTGAAAAAAATTATATTTTTTCGAAGTTTGAGAAAATTATAATAATTAAATGAAAAAGTCAAAATTTGAAATTAAAAAACATTTGTATTTGTGATGTTTAGTATTGAAATGAAATGGAATGAAACTAGATCGAATAAATTGGAAGGACTTTGCTATCCAAACCAAATTTAAGAAAGACAAAAGTTCTACTAGTGCTGGTTATGCAAATGCAAAATCCAAAGATTTGTTTGGCTAATGGAGTCTCAAAATATATTATATTGGATTATGCAAATACAGAAGGAGATGGCTTTTTGCTACAGTAAGTTAGTGCTGTGGATCAAATTAATTTGATAGTTACTATAGCCTGACCAAAATGAATAAAATATATTTTCTTCCTTATTTCCTACCATGATTTAGTTACAGCAGTTTTATGAGGACTATAATATTATTATTTATTAACATATAATCCATAGAATGGTAAAATATAGTAAAATTCAATATTTCATTTTTTTAAAAGTAAATTAATTAATATTATTTTATTATTATATAAGAAATATATAGATAATCCAATGTAGAGATTGAATATAAATAGAATAAATAAAGACAAATTGTAATGTCATATTAGCTAAAAACTTGAGTTTGAGTTTAGCTATTCTAATGAGAGTGAGCACTTCCAACGGATTATGTAGCATTACTCTTTGTAAAACCCAATCTTATGTAAAATTTAAGAAAAATGGCTCAAAACTGCTTCCAACGTTATGTATGTATGCTTGTTTCTATGTTATATTATATTTATTTATTCTCTTTCCATGTACTTTGTCTCCCACATGAATAGGTTCTCTCTCTATGTACTTTTTTCTCCAACAAAAACTATTAAATAATATAACAAATGATATGAAGAAAAAATAGATAAATTGGTAAATGACATAATGCAAAAGTCAATATGTATAATAAAAAAAAAGTAGATTTTGGTGATATAATTTAAAGGATAGGATACATAAATCATTATAAGTGCTTACATCCAGACTTAAAGCTATATTTTTATAAGCATTGATATATACAAAACATAATTATATAGCATATTTCATAACAAGTATTAAATAAGAAATAATTATATAAAACACTTTATACACACAATATTTTGCATAATTATTCATCATTTAACATTTTGTTGTGAAATATATTATGTAATTGTTTTGAATATATATCATTTTCCTATTTTTATTACTACCCCAATTGAATACAAAGCATGTATGTCCCTATCTATTAAAAAAGGGTTAAAATTAAAAAAATAATGAAGATAAATATAAAGAAATTATAAAAGTTATATCCTAACTAATTAAATTAAATTATTGATTTGATTTTATCGTTATAGGGATGTATTCCATTACATAAGCCATATAGCGGCCATATGTAATGAAAGGCCGAAAACAAAACTAATCAATAGTTATACATGTATAAAAGTCAATTTACCCACCAAGATATATATATATATATATATATATATATATATATATATATGTACACATATATATATAAATTTTGATCGTTTGGGGCCACTCGGTGGAGACTCGCGTAAAGGTGTATATAGATCCATAAAATTTAAACCGGCCCCAAGTTTCTTGTTAAGGAAAATTATTTGATTATAAAAAAATACACAAAAATAATTAATATAATTATTCAAATTATAAAATTATTTTAATTATAAAATAGATTTAACAGATTAGATAAAAATATATTAATTTATTAAATTACTTTTATATAATTTCATTATGATTGTTGTCCTCCTCTTCTTTTTTGATCCTCTTCATGGAAAGTTATTTTTCCAAATTATTAATTGAACGTCATGAGACTCGCACTCCACCATTATACACTAGTCGTGGACATAAAATGATGAATAGTTAGTTCTGTGAATTAATATAAAATATATTTTTCTCCGTTTTCACCCTTAAGAGTCAAACGTTAGACCACCATCAAAAAGATTTCAAAGCATTGGAGGTCGTCCCTACTTCAAACGTCAGAGTTTACTTGAGCCTTTTTCCGACCACTCTCCCAACATTTCTGATTTTGGGGTGGTCAAGCATTGCATCATCTTCATGGGGAAGATATTAAGGGCAGAAGGTCTTGCTTCAAACATCAGCGTATACTTATCTTCAACAACTTATCTCTCTCTTTCCATCTTCGAAATTAGCACATTAAAATGCTAGTTTGCTTGCAGTTGATCAGCGACTTTAATTTGCTTTTACGCTTAATAATGTGAACTTTTGACTATATTACCATATAAATAATCAAATTTTACTGCTTCTATGTTTGGAAGAGAGAAGAATCATTCCCCCAACAGCTTGTTCCTTGTGTGGTCGTTGGAATTGAATTCTTGGCCTATGCGCTTTATTCATGTTATCTAGTCATATTTAGGACTTTGAAGCATGGTCATGATGTTTAATCTGACCCTTGTATGTGAACACTAAATGGCCGGTTCCTTGGCAGGTAAAAGAAAGATATTGGTTCAACATGCATATGCAGTTTTGTACCCCCAACAAATTAATGCCTATATAATGTGCTTGCAATTCATGAAAAGGTGGGTCTTTTACTCGACGTTTAATCAAAATAATTTTGGGTTAAAAATGTTCGGGCCATTAAGCTGTCATCTATATATAAAAACTTATAATCTCGATCGTTAGATTGGCAAAAAACTCATTAATAAGTGGAGCAAACACGTGAAACATATAATCAAATTGAAGAAGTTTATGTGTTTAATTCATCTCATAAATTCGGTTCAATAAGATAATATAATTATTCATTTGCCATAAATAATTACAAAACCTTGTTCACAGACAATATGAAATTTATTCTCAATACCTTCCGTCACGTGTAAGTTAGTATTTTTTCTGGTCCTTATCATAGAGTAAGTAGTGTGGGCCTACATTTGTTCTATGGTAGACTCTCATACCATGAATAAATTTATGGGTCTAACTTATCTTAAAATCGTTTCAATAATAGAAGATTTCTCAATACTTTTAAACATATCCAAAATTTTGTCTACAGAAAATGTAAAATTTATTTCTCAATATAAATTGGGAGCCAGATAAAGTTTGGATTTCAAAGTTTGAGTTTATAATTTTACTCAAATACCATGTTAAATTCCAACTTGCTTTAAAAAAAAATAAAGTTAATTATCTAACTATATTCTAAAAAATGGCAATGTTGTATTATCGTAGTCATAATTATTTGAGATTTGTCTTCTAGAACATACTTTCAATGGAGGGGATCATGCATAACTCCATATATTATTATTATATGGAAGAGGCTTGAAACATAAAATTCTAATGGAGACAGTTCAAAATCTAGATGTTTCTCAAAACCAGTTATCATCCACATCAATTATGTTTAAAATTGGAGTCGAAACACCTTTTGTTCTCGATCCCTCTGCCCTGATTCATTTTTTTTTTTTGACTCCGTACGCCCAACCACTTTAACAAATAAAATAAAAAAACCTGCTCCAGAAGAATCGATTGCCAACTAATTCTACATTATATTATGAGAAATCATTTAATTATAAATAAATTACGTAAAAATAATTTTATAAACTAATATAATTTAATATAACTTGTAATTAGTATTTTTAGAAAAAAGAGACTTCATTATATTCTATAAGAACAAAATTATAGCCATGATTGAATTACAGGAAAAGACTTGAATTATAAAATTATTTTTATTATATAATAGATCTAATAAATTAGATAAATTTATGTAAATTTATATAATTATTTTTATATTATAAATATAGCAGGACACATATATTATTTCCCGGAAGCTGGAATCGTCACGTGTCCATTTATTTATATCATGCTGGCTGGCCCCTTGTTTGTTTGTGTTTCCAAGCCACATATTTCGATGGCCAAATAAAAGTTTTCTTCGTATTTTCAGTCAGATTTATTTCAGAAAGTACTAGGTTTCACATTAGCTTTAATGATTTAGTCCAGTGTTCTAACAAGAAACGTCGCAGACCAAACGTTGATCAAATAATGTGTTCTTTCCCAGGAAAAGTATGTAGAAACGAATTTACAAGCAAGTAATAAAACAACAAAAAGGCCACCTGGGTTGTCTTCTAAACAGTAATTAATTAAAATATTGGTGAAAAAAGGCGGGTTGGAGGCAACTTCTCATTATGATCCTATTTTTCAAACCGGCAAGTTGAAAATGGGCATTTGGGATATAAGCAAGAAAAAGATCGATTCAATGCACATAGAAAGATTTGGTTCCCCACGTGTATATATATGCCCATCCGAGTCCTCAAACGTCTCCAGCACATATTGCAAAAATTGAGGAAATTCCAAGATCGAAAAGATCATGAAGCTTGTTACCCAATCCTTGTTTTGCTGTTTCTTCATTGTTCTTGTTTTGCATTCATCCCGGCCTGCAACATCTCAAGAAGTTGGTAAGCCAAAATCCAACGCTTCTCATGTATTGAAATCCATCTTATTCTGTTTCCATCAAACGAGCATGTATGGACATCATGACATGCATGTAGGACGCTTGCAAACACTTTCTTCGAGGCTTTTCTATTGTTCTATCTTGTTTTTTTAAGTAATTTTAAAATCTGACAGATTATATCAAGATATATCTGTTTGTCAATTTATAAGATTTTTATTTTATAAAATTACTTTTAGATCAAAGTATTTTCTTTCGTTAACGGTGCAGATGATGAACATGAATTTGACTACAATGAGAAAAGTGGAAAGGGACCGTCTCAATGGGGAGAGATTCGCCCTGAATGGAGCCTGTGCAAAAATGGATCAATGCAATCTCCGATTGATTTGCTGAATGAAAGGGTGGAAATAGTTTCCCATTTAGGGAGACTTAATCGAAATTACCGTCCCTCTAATGCTACTCTCAAAAATCGAGGCCATGACATGATGGTAAGCAAATTAAGATGATGCTCAAGAGGGAATTATTAAAGAGAAATTAATGAAATAAATAATGGGAATCCAATAAAGTGCGATTCCATATCCACCAACTAGATGACAAAACATTATAGCTATTTTCATACGTGATTGGAATTAAGAAATCTGCAAATTATTTTTCCTTCCTCATACGCCATGATTTCTTTGAATTAAGTAACCATTCTTCTTCTTGATTAATTAACTTAAACGTTTGTGAATGCAGCTGGAATGGGAAGGCGGCGCAGGATATCTTGAAATAAATGGTACTCAATATGTACTCATGCAAAGCCATTGGCACTCACCCTCTGAACACACTATCAATGGCCGGCAGTTTGATCTAGAAGTGCACATGGTCCATAACAGTTCCGATGGAAAAGTTGCTGTCGTTGGAATTATGTACACTATTGGACGCCCTGATTCTTTCTTGTCATCGGTAAATAAAAATTAAAGACTCTCTCTCTCTGTCGTAAAGAAATTCTCTCTCTCTCTCTGTCATGGCTTGTGTTCATGTGTATGTCTACGTACAGATGGAGCATCATTTGTCAGCCGTTGCCGGTAACAGTGAAGAAGCGACGCCGGCGGGAATCGTCGACCCAAAGAAGATAAAGATAGGCAGTAGAAAATATTACAGATATATTGGGTCCCTTACAACCCCTCCTTGTACTCAAAATGTTGTATGGACCATCGTGAGAAAGGTATGTAATTATTTGTTTCTCTTTTTGGCCAACTCTTTTATTGTTATATTTAAAGATCATGTAAATATTTCCCGGGCTAATTCTGATCACGTTAACTCATTATGATCAGGTGAGGACTGTTACACGAGAACAAGTTAGGTTACTTCGCGTGGCAGTTCATGATGTGAGTATATCCAGTACTCTCACATGACTCGATTATTCCAGCTTTACATATCAAACATGTACATATCATATCCAAAGTTTCCATCTTTTTCATGAGGCGATCAGCGGTTTTTTTGAACGATAAGTATTACATACTCAAACAGATATTTTATGGGTGGCTCTACAACGACTGTGATGGGTGTAATATGTCATTATATTTTCTTAAATTATTATATAAAATGTAAACAATTTAACTTTTTCAAATTTCAATTCAATTTTTTCAAATTTTAAAATAATAATAATCTTAAAAAATAATATTTTATATAAGTAAACTAAAATATTAAAAGGGTTTCATATTCTGTTTCACAATAAATTAATTTTGCAATTCGACATATAATTACATCAAGTCATGCATGTCAGTTTGTGAGTTTGCTAAGATTGTTCCTCATATCCTATTCTGTATTCATGAAATTTTAACAATCGGATTTTATTGAAAGCGAGCGCAGCTTAATTACTGCAATTTGATAGTTTAAGATGTGAAGCTAGAACTATGTAGAAAAAATAAGGATAATCCTTCTAAAAAATACAGCATTTTATTCAGTAGAAGGGCTAATTTATTAGCCGCAAGGGTAGACAACGGGTCGAACCGAGATCTTATATGCTTAAACTCTCTATTCTAATACATGATAAATTTATCATCAGTCTTAATTAGTGTTTGAACGCAACAAATTAAATTCAAGAGGGCATGCATGCATTGACGTATATATTCATGTAGTAATTAGAGATGGTTGTTCCTTATTTTTTTCAGGAGTCAGACACAAATGCAAGACCACTACAACCAATAAATAAACGCTCGGTGCGTTTATATCGACCAAGTGAAGTGGAAGATTAAATTCTCATCACTTTACAGCTGGAATGCAACCATCAACCTATGAAATTGCGTATTTCTGATCAGTCACTATCTAGGGTTTCCCCTTGAATCATATATATAATAAATATGGAGTGAGAAATATTTAATCTATAAAATATCTTATAAAAATATTTACAAACTGATATGACTTGATATAAAATAGATCTGATGTATCATATTTAGTCTCGATCACATCAGTTTGTAGCTTACTTTTTTGTAAGATTTTTATAGACATAGTATTTTGATCTTTTCCGTTGTTGATGGAACATAGGATAGAATTTGAGGCTTAGAACTTGGGACAGATTACACATACATGATATAGTAAATTTATTTCCTTTGTTATACATTGTTTATTCTTCGAGAGCATTTATATGAATAAATTTACCACAGGATATTTATCTGTATATATCTACCATTCCTGAAAAAGACGTGTGCTTTCCAATACTTGAAATTCTTCTGTCATATATATTGATTGGTTTCTGCTATAGGTAGGAAATTTTGTGCAGAAATTGTGCAAGAAACCAATTTTTAATTCCATGTTAATAACAATTAAAAAAATTAAAAATAAAAGTAAAAATGACAATTTGTCCAACAAAATCAAAGATGAATTATAACTCGAAACACGGTCATAAACGAATTGCAATCTATTTTCTGCACAATTCTTGCGTCAAATCTCCTACAAATATCATTTTCCATATTGATTATGCAGCAGCAAATTCATGTGAACATTTTTAATTTTTTCATAATTTTGAATTCTATTCTGTTAGTTCGGACCATTCCGACTGAAATAAAATTTTAAATAACCCATGACTGATCTCCTTCTATCTTCGATATTAACTATTACTTCCTATATTAATAAAAAACAATTATGCTTGCAAACCATGTAGTTGATCAGCACCACCGGCCTCAGGCCATGCACCTTGCTAATGTCACATGAATATTTGATTTTTACTACGAGTTAGAATTTTAACATCTTCTATAAATATTGTTACATAATCAATATGGAAAATGTGTTTTCTATACCGACATGCAAGTAAAACTTCTCTAAAAGGACTTCTCCTGCTACAACTCTTGATTCAATCGACCGAAAATTATGTTGAGGATGATACTATCCACGGGGAAATTTCGCTTTTGGGCCCCTAATTATTACCCCGCACGTAGACTATAAGATACAGGGTAAACCATGAAAATTTTGCAATATCATATATCCGATCAAACTCTCAATAAGTTGTAGTACTCCAAACGCTCAAGTAAGATTATAAATATAGTTATATATTTAAAAGAAAAGTAATAAGTGTCTCAAGATCATTGGTCATCACACTACAACACATTTAGGCTTTTGTGATAGACAAAATGGTCACAAAAATGGCCAAAACGTCATGAAAGACTTTTGGTAATGGTTTGGAACCGTCACGGCAATCGTCACAGTAAATGCATCACAAATACGTATTTGTAATAGTTTACTATTCAACCATCACAAAAAGGTATTTTTGTGGCAGTTTGTGTCTTTCTGTTTGATGTAACGATCGAACGTTAGAGCCTTTAGTGATGGTTCAAATATGTCACCAAAATTCATGTTTGAACGTATAACATAACGTTCGAACATAAACTCATATGGCTAACATTTGAACGACACACTAATTCGTTTGTTTCTCAGATGTTTGAACGTTAGTGTTGTTGTTCGAACATTATATATGACAATGTTGGAACGTTAATTTGATGAACATTCGAACGTTTTTTGTATATTCAAACTTGCTTGAAACAAAGGTTCGAACATTTACTTGTGTACATTTGAACGTACTAGTCAGAATTGGTAAATTTTAATAAAATTAAAAATCATATAAATTGTATCATGTTACAAATTATATAAAAATTGAAAGCATACAAAATTATACAATGTTACATATTTAAAAGCATAACATTGTCTTTCAAACTTGGATATTAAAAATTACAAATAATAAAAAAAATGATAAAATTTATCTCTTCTATTTTTCTCGTCTACCGCAATCCTACTACAATGACATAACATACTCCATCTGTGCTGTCATCTCTCTTTGCACTTGTTCCTAAACTGCAGTGCGCATTCTTTCCTCATGCTCTCTCTACTGCTCCTACATACGCATCTCTAAATCAAAATGTCACTCCAAGAAAGACTTCAAGTCCTGCTGTCTCATTCTCTTGTCGTGCTACTTCTAAATCCCTAGTGAGATTATTAATCCTTGAAGTCGAGAAATTCATGGAGGATGATGAACCAGTTAAATGCTTGAATGAACGTCCCAATTCTCTGACCATGCTAGACTTTGTTGAAAATGTCTATATCACTAGGTAAGAATTCCCAAAAGTTTAATACATCTCCAATATTCTGTCCTGCAATTAGAAAAAAAAAACACACATTAAACAACAAAATTAATTGAAATACGAACAACAATGAATTATTTAGATATATACTAATTTATTTAGAAAAATTAATATCGCTCAAATAATTTTTTGTAGCAGCAGAATCTATCCATTCATTACGTTCATTAGTTTGAGTAACAGCATAGACATGAATGAGAGAAGATTTTTCAAAATCATCACATTTCTAACAAAGACACATTAACAAGTGAGAAATTTAATGTCAGTGACTAAATAACATTAAATATAAGAAAAATAGTAGAATTTCTATAAGTTGTGAATTACCATCTTCTCAGCAAGGTGGTAGAACGATCTTGAATCGACACGAAGGCGAACAGTGAGAATAGATCTATTCTGTGCATTCATCAAACTTAATTTCTACAAAATTAATTAATAATGTTATTGCTAATTTAGAACGAATACAAATATAAATAACTAACTAATTTATAATACCTAATAATCAGGACTTACCAAAAGATCACAATACTTCACCCAATCATTTAACTTCATCTTCTGGAAAAGGAATTTCGCAGCCTCTTCCAATATCTAAAACTTCTTGAAGTAATCATAATATCCGCCCTTGTGACGTTGAAATAATGTAGCCATCAGTTCGTTCACAGTTCTCGCATCTTCGGTATGAGTAACAAAAATGTGTAATACAAATAATATAATCTCAAATTATCCACACCGAACAGTTCAGGAATCAATGGACACCTGAGTGTACACTGATTCCCAAACGGGTATAAGGTTATTCATATATATAATGTCATAAATTATACTATTTATTATTCATTTACGAATTTCTAACTATTATATAAATTGTAAAATATGGGTTAGGATTTAGGATTTAGGGTTGAGGGTTTAAGATTTAGGATTTAGGGTTGGGTTTGAGATTTGGGATTTGGCGTTTGGCATTTGCAGTTTGGAATTTGCAATTTGGGGTTTGGGGTTTAGGATTTTGGGTTTGGAATTTGGGATTTGGGATTTGAGATTTAGGATTTAATGTTTAGGGTTTAGGGTTTAATATTTAATGTTTGGAGTTTGGGGTTTTAGATTTGGGATTTGGAATTTGGGATTTAGGATTTAGGGTTTGTGTTTAGACTTTGGGTTTGGAGTTTGGAGTTTGGAATTTAGGATTTAGAGTTTGGAATTAAGGGTTTAGGGTTTAGGATTTGAGGTTTGGAATTTAGAGTTTAAGATTTGGAATTTAGAGTTTAGGATTGAGGATCTGGGATTTAGAATTTAGGATTTAGGATTTGAAGTTCTAGAGTTCGGGATTTTATGCACAGTCACCCAATATTTTTGCAAACTTCTGTTACTAAAATAATACAAAAAATTCAATATGCATAAATGCCAACATAAAAAAGCACAAAACACTGTTTAACACATCTAACAAATTATCAATTCTAAAATACTTAATATAAAAATACATACTTTTAAAATCAAACAAACTAAAATATTGGTACAAATATAAGGTACCCAACAAATTATCAAATATGAAAATATTTGAAGCATGGATGGTTCTATTATGAAAAACTATTAACTATTTAATAACCATATATTTATACAATTTCAAAGATATTGCATTTGTTTAGAAATAACTTTAAAAAAGTGATTTTTGAAATAAAAATGACGATAATTTGGGTTTTTTAAATTATAATTATATCTTTAAAAGTTTGAAATTCGTAATTATTTTAAAGTTGTATAGATATTTTCACTCGTTAACAATATTATAAAATATAAACTACATTTCAAATTATCCAGAATGGACGTTACTTTTCATCAAAAATACTTTTAAACTTATTTAAGCATGTTTGCGGTTGCTATAAGAATATTAAAAATGCTTAAATAGTTTTAAAAATTCTTTAATAAAATAATTAAATTGTTTGGATGCTACATATTAAACCACTTTTAATCTCAAATAAGCTAAAACTTAAGCTCAAGGAAAAACATCAACTGTGCTTTTTTAGGATAATGCAGAACGTAATTCAAATTTAAAAAAAACTGTCAATAGATAAAAATATCCATGTAACCTTCAAATAATTAAAAATTTAAACTTCCATAAATATGTTCATAATCTTTAAAAATGTAAATAATCATCATTTCTACTTTAGAAAACGCTTTTTTAACCTATTTCCAAATAAACACACGTATTTGAAAGTGCTTTAAACAAATAGTTACCAAATAATAAATAATTTTTTAATAATAGAACTTATACTTAAATTATAAGTTATAAGTCTTAAAATTATAGGATGTATTTTTCATTGCAATCACAAACGTACATGCACTTAAAATTAATAAGTACTTCAATATATATATATATATAACACCCAAACAATTAAATTTTTCATTAAAAAACTTTTAAGACTATTTAAGTACTTTTTAACACTCTTAAGACTACTGGTATTAGTCAGAATTTCACTAGGAAGCTCAAAAGTGGGCTGCATTTGGACTAGACAAACATCCAAGGCTCCACTTTTGAGCTACAGTAAATCTATATCTTTCTCTAAATCTAACTAGTCACTATTTATCTTCATATTATTATTTTACTCCACAATTCTTCTCAACAAACAATTATTCCCAAAAAAAAAAAATTCATAGATTCAGTTGATTGAATTTGTCTCTTACCATTGGCGATGCTTATCTCGCTCTCAATTGACTGTATGGGATGAATTGGTCATTTACAAAGTATAAAAATAAATAAAATAATATTATTAAAACATATAATATTATTTTAATTTTGGATGAACCTCTCTAAACATTTTGGCCATAGTCAAAACCTTAAGTTTTATTCAAAACTTGAATTTGGCAATGGCTAAACTCTGCTTAAGCTCACCTGCATTAGACTAACTAAATTCCTTCAAATCAAATTATTGAGCTACAATAAATGAAAAGTCAAATTCGTATTTGGCAAGTTATTGTTCACCAGCTAAAAGCATATTTTATTGAAAATAATACTATGTTTCGAGCCTTGATTTTCTAAACCCATCTTTCCCTTTTTTGAGCATTGATTTTCCAAACCCGTCATTTTGTCTTTCGAGCCCTAGTGTCAGACACCAGTTGTCTAATGCAGAAGTTAATGTCATACTACCTCCATACCTGTCAGTCTCCTTGATTCTCGCAACGAGCAGCTAACTGGACATAAGTTATTACCATACCCCCACGTCTTGAGGCCCTGATCGGTCTGCACTTGCGACGTGCACACCATGATTATTACTTCTCAAACTGCCATCTATGCCTTCCAGTTCGTATTGGGCAGTGCCTCCTATACGCGCATGGCATGTCAATCTTCACTCGTATTGGCCGAACTATCGAACTATCACATTGCTTCATTTCCCGCACGCATTCATTCATCCTCCGGCTATAAAAGCATGTCCTCTTCTCCCTTCTTTCCCTTTGTTTCACTTGGCATTCGCAAAACTCCCATTTCCTTCTCTTTCTCACTCTCGTTTACAGAGTTTCCAAATTCTTTCCTTTTTCCCATTTTTGTGCAAGCTTTGAGTCTCTTTGTTTGTGTCAGTGGCTGCCGAAAGTTCTAACCCTTCTACGCAAGTCTTGACTAACGTGTAATCTTCCTTCGCGAGACACGGCTGGGTGTTTGTCCTTACCCCTTCTGAACTCTAGTTGTTACGTTACACGGTCTCTCACCGCATCGCCATGGAGTTACCCCGAGGGATAGAGCACGCCTGTGACTCTAATGGGAAGTCACAAAAGGAAATGCTCTACCCGACAATGTTTGCATGCGGTCTTCAACTCCCATTCTTACACTTGATTCGCGAGGTTTTACATTACCTCAGGCTTGCCCTATTGCAGCTTCTTCCGATTGGTTGGTGCTTGTTAAATGCTAGTTTTGTCATTTTCCAAATGATTCAGATCATTCCTCCTATTCTTCCTCTTCCCGTTCCAATTCCACTTCTAGTTCTCAAGAAGGATTAGAGGCAGAGGACGTGGCTGCGAGGACGCATGGGCTGAAGTTGAAGCAAGAAGGGTCGGTTGCCATGAAGAGAAAGAGGCCATGGCAAGACAGAGGTTGAGACCGGAAGAACCAACGATCAAGAGGTGGAAGAGGTCATGGCTAGTGAAGCCAAAGGCCATGTGGATGAAAAGTCCAAGGAACTCAAGGGTCGGACTGAAGAACTCATGATCATTAGCGATGGAGCTTCCCCAACTTTCGAGGTTGGGTCGAGTTCCGGTGCCATGTTGAGTCACCCCCTCGGGGCTCGACACCCTTCCGACATCAAGTGGGATGGCAATACTAGGTCAACTCTTCGGGGCCAATCTTGGAGTCGGAAAAGACAGGGTCTGATACTGGGCCCAACATCGGGTCCATGTTTGAGCTTTGAGTAGGTGCGGGCTGCTGCCATCGAGGGTACAACACGAAAGCTGCAACTTTTTGTTGCTCAAGTATTTCCCTTCCGGAAATTCTTCATTTATTGTAGCAGTCGCTTTGCTGATTCCTTTTTGCGTTTAGGTGGCGAACCAGCTGACAGCTTTAGTCGGCCCAAATATGCAGACCTCGAGGAATCTAACCAAAAATTGAGCTGAGCGTGCCACTTTGACTTCTTTAAGCTAAGGAAGTTGGACAAGTAGCTTAGGACTACTGAGGAATGGAAGAGGTTGGTTCAAATCGTGTGTTGTGCCTAATGCTGCCCAGAAAACAAACATAAAATAGATAGAGACAATATTGAAGTGGTTCGGCAATTTGTCTACGTCCACTGGAGCGAAAACTTACTATTCAAAATGTTTGTATAAGATTACAAACACTCTCAATGCTTCTCTATCTCTCAAATGACACTTACACTCTCACACACTCAAACACTTCTTCTTGTTGGGATGATCTTAGCTTCAACATTTCTCTCCTATTTATAGGAGAGGTTGGACTTCTCCCTCCATGTAACATGAGGTGGAGATGCTCAATCATTCCAATACACATGGTGATTCTCATCACAATGTGGAATATCACCACATGGGTGGACCTCAATATGAGTTGGAGAATATCAACACATGGGTGGTCCTCAACAATCACCCCCTCCACCCAAGTGTGCCATACTAGGATACTACATGTTGCATCCTTGCAATGATTTCACCTCCTTATTGAAATGTTCGTTTGCCATGAAAGATTTCCGCTATCAAATGCACCCTTAGGTGCTCAACAGTGTGAGATATTAATCAAGTCCAAACAGTGTTGAAACTTGATTCCAGTGACAACTTTTGTCAACATATCTGCTGGATTATTTTCAGTGCCAATCTTCTGAAGTAGAATGTCCCCTTCTTCTAATATCTCACGTACGAAGTGGAAACGGACATCTATATGTTTTGTTCGAGAGTGATAAACTTGATTCTTGGCCAAATGAATTGCACTCTGACTGTCACAGTAAACGGTAACTTTTTGCTGCTCAATTCCCAAATCTGTTACCAATCCCTGTAACCAAATGGCTTCTTTTACGGCTTCTGTTACAGCCATATACTCAGCCTCTGTGGATGACAATGCAATCGTAGACTGCAAAGTTGATAGCCAACTAACTGGTGCTCCAGACATAGTGAACACGTATCCAGTTGTCGACCGCCGTTTGTCAATATCACCTGCATAGTCTGAGTCAACGTATCCAGTTACTAGATTATCTTCACTCTTCTCGAACTTCAAACCAAGATCTACGGTCCCTAGAATATACCGTAGAATCCATTTAACCGCATGCCAGTGCTTCTTTCCAGGATTATGCATATAACGACTGACCAAACTGACGGCCTGGGAGATATCAGGTCATGTACACACCATGTCATACATTAGGCTACCAACAACACTTGCATACGGGACATTTTCCATGTAGTCCCGCTCTTCATCATCTTTAGGAGACTGCAATGCACTGAGCTTAAAATATGGGACCATTGGAGTACTCACAGGCTTCAACTTTGAGTCCATATTGAAGCGTTGCAATACTTTCTTTAGATATTGCTTCTGAGTAAGGTGAACTGTACATTTCACCCTATCTCTGCTGATCTCCATCCCCAATATTCTTCGTGCTTCTCCTAGATCTTTCATTTCAAACTCATGACTCAACTGAGTTTTCAAACGATTTATCTCCACCTTGCTTTTACATGCAATCAACATATCATCTACATATAAAAGCAAATAAATGAAAGATCCATCTGTAAGTTTTCTGAAATACACACAATGATCATATTGGCAACGAGTGTATTTCAGATATCATAAAATGGTCAAACCGCTTGTACCATTGCCGAGGTGACTGCTTCAGTCCATAGAGAGATTTCTCCAGCCTGCAGACTAGTTTTTCTTTACCAGTTTCTTTAAACCCTTCTGGTTGAGACAGATAAATCTCCTCTTCCAGATCACCATGCAAGAAAGCTATATTCACATCAAGTTGTGCTAACTCAAGATTATATTGTGCAACCAAAGTTAGCAATATCCGAATGGATGAATGCTTCACAACAGGAGAGAATACTTCACTGTAGTCAATTCCTTATGTCTGAGCGTAGCCCTTGGCTACCAATCTAGCTTTGTATCGAATTCTATTTTTAGCAACTTGATCATCTTTCTGATTAAAGATCCACTTACAGCCAATTGACTTCTTTCCTTGTGGCAGTGGCACAAGTTCCCAAGTCTGGTTCTTATGAAGAGACTGCATCTCCTCAGTCATCGCCTTTATCCATTCATCCTTTTCACTGGATTGTATGGCTTCTCTGTAAGTGGTGGGGATCTCACCCCCTTCAACTGGTAGTGCATATGTCACGTAGTCTGCATAACGTGTCGGTACACGTTTCTCTCGTCTCGGTCTGTTGGTTGTTATTGATTCAATTTGATTTGGAGGTGCTGTGACTGGACTATCAACCTCCTCTTGTCTGTCTTCTCTTGAATCATTTGGAGTGATAAACTCCACCTTCTGCGAATCACCAGGTGTTTCGCCATCATAGCTGCCTTCACTGGAATCTTTATGCTTATGTGAGTATTCATTCGTTCTGCCACACCGTTTTGCTGCAGTGTTCCTCGTACCGTGAAGTGTCTGACTATTCACTCTCTCCGGCATACTTCCATGAAAGGGTCTAGAGTATACTCCCCTCCATTATCTGATCTGAGCCGCTTAATTTTTCTGCCGGTCTGAGTCTCAATCATCTTCTTCCAAAGAAGAAAGATGTTCAACACTTCATCTTTATTCTTCATCATATACACCCACACACGACGAGAATAATCATCTACAAAAGTTACAAACCAATGCTTACCTCCCAAAGATGCAATTTTGGTAGGTCCCCAAACATCGGAGTGTACATAGTCAAGTATCCCCTGTGTATTGTGAACAGCGGTTCCAAATTTGATCCGCGTCTGCTTGCCTAATACACAGTGCTCACAAAAAGACAATTTACCAGTCTTGGCACCTTTGAGTAAGTTTTGCTTTACGAGTGTTTGCAAAGCTTTTTCTCCAGCGTGTCCCATACGCATATGCCAAAGTCTGGTAGTGTCAGCATCAGTCTCATCTAGCTTCTCACAACTTGTAGAAGCTCTTCCAACAACAGTACTTCCCTGCAAGAAATACAGGTTTCCTCGCCTCAAGCCTTTCATAGCCACCTGAACTCCCTTTACCACTTTGAGAGTTCCGTCTTCAATAGTGATTCTGAATCCCTTTGAATCCAGAGATCCTAATGAGATAAGATTTTTCCGCAAGTCCAGGACGAATCGAACTTCGGTCAGAGTCTTGACAGTTCCATCGTGCAGCTTCAACCGAATGCTCCCTATCCCTCGAGTCTTACAGGCACTGTCGTTGCCCATAAGTACTGCTCCACCTTCAATCTCTGTGAAGTCAGTAAACCAATCCCGATTGGGACACATATGATAGGTGCATCCGGAATCCATAATCCATTCATCAGGATGACAAATCAATGATGAACCTGTCAAGGCAATGTCTAGATCTTCATCTCTATCCGCGACATTTGCTGTGATTGGTTGATTCTTCTGTTGTCCCTTCAATTTGGGACAATCATTTTTCCAGTGTCCTTTGTCGTGACAATAGGAACACTCATCTTTGGTGAGTTTTCTGCCGACTGATGAACCATGTGATGTGGCCCGAGTTTTCGATTGAAAACCTTTCTTCTTTCCGGGATACCTTGACCGCGATCTCCCTCTTGCTATCAGTGCTTCACTTGATGTATCTAGCTGTACCTGCTTATCCTTTTTTTAGTACTCATTGCTAATCAGAGAACTAGATACATCGTTAAAACTAATTTTCTCCTTCCCATACAATAATGTTGTAACTAAATGATCATATGTATCGGGTAAGGAATTTAACAAAAGTAAAGCCTTATCTTCATCTTGGATTTCAACATCCAAGTTTAGTAGATCAGCAAGAATTTGATTGTAACTATTCAAATGTTCAAACATACTAATACCTTCACGAAATTGGAATCTGAAGAGCTTTTTCTTCAAATGGCGCATACGGGCTCCTCCGATGTTCGTTTTCGATGCCGTTCGCGGCAACGGATCCGTCTTGACGAGAGGAATGTTTTGGTGTGATCAAAAGTTGATTTCGAGCAACTGAAATTTTCTGGATAGCACGAACCGAAACTCTGATACCAATTGTTGTGCCTAATGCTGCCCATAAAACAAACATAAAATAGATAGAGACAATATTGAAGTGGTTCGGCAATTTGCCTACGTCCACTGGAGCGAAAACTTACTATTCAAAATATTTGTACAAGATTACAAACACTCTCAATGCTTCTCTATCTCTCAAATGACACTTACACTCTCACACACTCAAACACTTCTTCTTGTTGGGAAGATCTTAGTTTCAACATTTCTCTCCTATTTATAGGAGATGTTGGACTTCTCCCTCCATGTAACATGAGGTGGAGATGCTCAATCATTCCAATACACATGGTGGTTCTCATCACAATATAGAATATCACCACATAGGTGGACCTCAATATGAGTTGGAGAATATCAACACATGGGTGGTCCTCAACACCGTGGAGGAGCTAAAGATGGAGAACGAGCTTCCGCAGGAGCAGTTTGATTAGGCCTGTTCAGATCTTGAGGCCACAGTAAAGGGATGCGAGTGCTTTAGGAAAAAATGGAGGCCACTCAAAAATGGAGTTGGCAACTCGGGAGGGAGAGTTGGAGGCCATTTAGGAAGTTGTATGATTGTACTGGGTGACTCTCAACCACCTTCGTGGGTTAATGTCGGCACTCTGGGCTTGTTTGGTGTAACGAGGTCTTGAAGAAAATGGTCTAGAGGATACAGGAACGCAATGTCAAGTTGGTTTGGGACTTAGACTCAAAGGACTCCTGAACCAATAGCTCGGGAGTTGAATTGTCTGGTATTTGGCAAGTACGGTTCAATATATTTTGTGGCATTAGACAATAGTTAAATATATTATATTTTAATTTAAATTATAATAGTATTATTTAAATATTAAATAATAAAATATTATTTGAAGATGTTGAAATGCAAATATAATATACTTCTTTATAAATTAAATACTTACTTTTATTTTAAGTAATATATATTTATTTTAATACTTAATTTTGAAAATAAATAAGACCATCAACATCAAAATACATGTCATTTTATTACTTTTATTCTATTTTTACTATTGTTTAAAAATTTTGAACATTTTAAATAAAATCTTTGTAAATAAAAATTTATATTTATTTTTTTAATCAAATTCTTCATTATTTAGACAAAATTTGGAGGCCTATTTGAGATGGGGTCTTAGGCGGTAGCCTAATTGGCTATCTTTATGAGCCGGCCTTGGTGTTTGGATTTCTTTGGAGTTTTGGCCCCAAGTGAGGTAGGCTCAGGCTATTTGTAACTAGGCCTGGAGTTACGATTATTATCAAGAGGGTCTAAAAAGGCTAAAGTAGCACATCCTAGCCAACCCCAGGCTAGACTTGTAAACATTTGACCCGAGCTCTTCTTCTCGATTCGACGCGGAAGGAATTTGCAAAAAATCTAGGAAATTTTGGGTAACCCCCTTTCCAGGGCCCTCTTCCTCCTCCTCAATGATGAAGCTTTCACTTTCCTCCTCCTTTTGTAAACTCCTACTATTTTTCTTTTACCGAGAAGAAAAGAACTTGTTATGATGAAAGTAGTTCCTTATTTTCCTTGCATATTGTTTTTTTTTTTTTTGGCGATGAGTTAACTAGCCTTGGCTTTATCTCAAGAGTAGGGTCTGGCACCCGGTCGTTGCCACGAGGGTTTACAGAGCACTCGGGTTTGGTGCCCTACCCTAGCCCTGCAAGAGTTGTCATTGCCAAGGTTTATCGAGGGCTCAAATCCGATGCTTGGCCTCGAATCTGCAGGACTCGTCATCACCAGGATTTATTGAGGACTCGAGACTGATGCCCGGCCTTGACCTTACGGGAGTCATCATCACCAAGGTTTATCAGGGCTTGATGCCAGACCTCGACCCCACGAGAGTCATCATGCAAAGTTTTATCAAGGGCTTGGGGCTGTTGCCCAGCCACGACCCTGCGAAAGCCATCATCTCCAGGCTTGGGGCTGATACCTAGCCTCGACCTCAGGAAAATGGTCATCATCAGGGTTTATCGAGGGCTCAAGGTTGATGCCTAACCTCGACCCTGTAGGGGTCATCATCGCTAGGGTTTACTGAAGGCTAGCCTCGACCTCACAAGAGTTGTCATCGTCAGGGTTTACCAAGAGATCAGATATGATGCACAACCTCATTTCTGCGAGAGTTGGTATCGCTAGGGTTTATCAATGGCTTGGGGTTGATGCCCAGCCTTGAACCTACGGGAGTTGGCATCACTAGGGTTTATTGATGGCTAGAGGTTAATGCCTAGCCTCGAATCTGCAAAAGTTGTCATCGCTACACTTTATCGAGGACTCGGGATTATTGCCCAGTCTTAGACTCACGAGCCTTTGGGAGTCATCATTGCCAAGATTTATCGAGGGCTTCGGGATGATGCCCAGCTTCAGCCCCACGGGAGAATAGGAGTTTGACTTTGTTGATTTCTGACTAAAGAGCAAGATCAAGACTTCAATATCTGGTTTCATTGATAATGCCAAAGACAATACAAAAGATGGTACAAGAGAAATTATACATAGATGTTTTAATTAACCCTCATACATAGTACAATTTCAGGTGCTCGACATTCTAAGGATGAGGGAGTTTGACCCCTTGGCTGTCTTTGAGGCTATATGAGCCTAGTTGGTTGCTCACGGTTACAACATATAGGCCCCTCTCATTGTGATCCTAGCTTTCCTTCATCGAGGGTGGTGACTCCCATTTGCCTTAGCACTAGATCACCTATCTTGAAGCCACGTGATCTAACTCTTTTGTTGAAGTACTATTCTACTTTTCGTTTGTTGTTTGCTTATTGTACTACTGCTTCCTCTATTATTTCTTCCAAAAGGTCTAATTTTTCAACCATCTTCCCATTGTTGGTCTTCGAGTCAAAGTGTTGGATGCATAGGGTGGACATCCCTACTTCCCTCGGGATTACTACTTCACTCCCATAAGTGAAAGCAAATGGCATTTCTCCAATGGGAGCCTAGACAGTCTTTCGGTAGGACCATAGTACGTTGAAGAGTTCATCAGCTCACGCCCCTTTGTACATTTGGAGCCTCTTCTTGAGTGCTGACAAGAAGGTCTTCTTGGTCACTTTGGCCAGGCCATTGGCTTTACAGGTACCTAGGGGATGGATACTTAACATTAATCTTTATCTCGGCATACCACTCTTCATAATAGTCATAATAAAATTACTTTCTGTTGTCTAAATATAAGTTTTGGGATATTCCGAATCAACAGACCATAGACTTCCACAAGAACTAGGTGATAATCTGGAAGGTGGTGTTGTCGAGTGCCTCCGCTTCGACCTACTTTGTGAAGTAATCCACCATTACCATTACGAATTGTGATCCTTCCCTGGCGGTCGAGAATGGGCCAATCAGATCCAGACCCCATTGTGCAAAAGGTCATAGAGCCATGGTCGACGTTAGTTCCTCGAGTGGGCTATGTGGCACCAGGCCATGCTCTTGGCATCTTGGACACTTCATCGTAAAGTCTTCTGCATCTTTTAAGAGAGCATGGCCACTAGTACCTAGCGAGGGTTTACTCATTGTAACAACCCCTTTCCTGAGAAATGTTACGTGATTTTTCTAAAACTTTTAATCTGGTACAAGATTCTCAATTTAATAACAAAATAAATAACATTTGTTCTATAGAAACGAAGTTCTAATAAAATGTCTTTTACAAAAAATTATTTATTAAAATAACTGAAAGTAAACTTGTGTCATAAAGACACTTATTTCTAAAATTGCTGAAAAATTAAATAATTGTTCAATCTACTCCTAGTCTGTCTACTTGCACTGGTCATTTTCCCCACCTAGGTGATTTTAAAAATAGGAAATAAACTAAAATGAGTTTATAACTCAGTAAGAAATCCACCATAATGTGAGAATAATACTAAATGAAATTTTCATCAAATTTTCATGCTAAGATCTGAAACATACTGATGTTTATGCTATGCATAATTGAACTATCTAATTTAATTAACTAACTTAAATGACTAGTCTGAACTAACTAGTTGATCTGACTAGACCTATAACTGATTTAACTAATCTGACTTAACTGAACTGATCTAGCTGAACTAATTTAACTGAATTGATTTAACTAAATTGATTTAGCTGAGTTAATTGGCCAACACACTTAACCCTGTGTGCAAGGTTATACACCGGCCCTACGTCTCGCTACAATAAATGGAGCCACTAATAGTATTCTAGCATACTATGGTAGACCACATTTAGGTTCGTGACTTATACATCTATCCTGATCCAGTATGCGTTGGTACCATACATCTGAATGACTATCTGAATTAAGTGATTTACATAACTGAATAACTGACTCACTGATTAATTGATTTCTGATTTGATTTAATTCTATGCTTGAGCTTAACTTAAGTTATGTGACCTATGTACATGAAATGTATAATTTACATACTAATATAAATAAATATAACTCATTAAATCTAAACATGATGTTGAATGACACGATCGTGTGCTATATTGTGTTAAATGACATGCTTCCATTACATGAGAAGTATATAAAAAGTACTATCAAATAACTGGCTCTACTAATATATAAGCTAACTATGAGGATTCTAATTTTTGTGATCAAATTCACTTACTTTGCTACCCTACTTCTTGAATCTCACTTCATACCTTGTCACTTATACGAAGTACAAATTGTCACTAACGTTTCTAAACGAACGTGCCAAATATTTCAAATTAATTAAATTCATACTGTAGAAAATAGACAAATGAATATTTTGTTCAGTTAGAAAATCAATAAATTCTAATTATTAAATAATTCACCTTTAAAAGATAATTTAGTAAAATACTTTGACTATATTATTTAAACAATAATATGATATAATCCTTCAAGTATAATATTCTAGTAAATAATATATTTTTATCTAAATCCATGAAATAACAATTCAAATATTTAGTTTATAACTTAATAATATTTTAACACTAATATTATACTATAATTTAGTAGGAATCATATTTGGTTTAAATCTATTAGTAATACTACAAACTTGTTTAATAAAATATACTTAATAGATTAAAATAATTCAACTGTATTTATTACTAAAAAGGCCCACAAAGAACAAGACCAACTTAAAAGGTCCAATGCAAATGTGAAGGAAATGAGCTACCGCCATATAAAAACTTCTTTTTTTGTTTTCACTTCATAGCAGAATACTCAATACGTAAAAGAATGAGTTAAGCGACAGAGGCTTACTCAGCAAAATGTAGTACACCGTGAGTGAACACAAGGCGCAACGGAGCTGGGTTGCGTTGACAGTGGCTGGACAGAGGTTGGCAATGCTGGGGGAACTTCTTCTGGCATTTTCGTGGCTCACGTGAATGCATGACTGATTACGCCCAAAGAATAACGCGGTCGTTTGCAGTATAGCTTTGGGGTGTCGATTCCACAGGGAGATGGATTGAGAAATTGAAGAACAGTAATAAAATTAACAAAAAGATTAAATGAGTGTGATAAGTAAATTTTAGAATGTAACGTAAATTAAAACTAAATGAGTAATTTAAAAAATATAAAAATGAGACGAAAAGTAGAGCGTAGGAAATTCCTTGTGTATTTGTGGTATTTAAATTTATTCTTAATTCATTGATAACTCAATTAAGAATTCTATGTCCAAATTCTTAATCGGAAGATATAACATTAATAACCAAAATTTAAATCACATATAACTCTTTGAAAAATCATTCTTCGTGCTTAACTCTCATAAATTGTTATCGACATCGAGAAAATCCAACGACGACAATATACCCAAGAGGCGATATTGCAGCAGAGAATTAAATCAATATAGACAATCAATTGCTCCAAACATAATTATAGAACTAATTCACTCAATAGAAAAAGCATGACTGAATCCATAAACGAAATAGATTCTATAATTATTTGAAGACGAAAAACATCACAAATAAATTGAGAATAATAGAACAAAAGAGTTTTAATATTTAAAGACCAAATACATGAATCAAAAATAAATTACAAATACCATCACACACACAAGTTCATCCCTAGCCCTCCTTGAGAATTTAGTTACACATATTGAAAATATGCAACAAAAATTCTCCAAGGGATAATATGGAAGAGCCAACCATTATTTTCTTCTCTCTTCTTTGGTTTTTCTTTTCTTTTCTCAAGCTCTCAAAATAATGGCTCTTCCAAAGCATCCTCCCACACTAAGCATTTTTCCACACTAAGCATTGTCTTAGAACACACACCCCTCCCTTCTATTTATAAGCATCCTTCATGCAAGTTGTCATGACAAAATCATCACAATTTCAACTTGTTTTGCCATGTGCCATTCTTGAATCCAAGTGATTTGTGAATTGTCATTTTGATCATTTGTTTTCCCACCATGCATGAGCTGGATTTTGCTTGTAGGTTGAGTGTTTCAATTTTGCTTCTCTATCCATTAGTTGTCTTGTATGACTTAATATCTTGTGGTCAAATAATTTGTCTTGAAGAAACTTGAGTGCACTTCATCTTGTATCTGAATTGATCATTGAATTTCCAAGTTGGTGTAGGAGTGCTTGCTAGAAAATATTATGATAACATTTGGATTTGATGCAAGTGGCTGAAAAATATCCAGGAACGTCAAGTGCAGGTGCGTCCACTTGATGGTCGATTTTGTCTTAGATTGAGTGGATATCTCTTCAAACATAAAACACAAAAGTTCTAGATATTTCTCTTGTGGTTCTAGATCATCTTGAATCAGCTCAATCGGAGATTGGATGAGAGAGTTATGCCCATTTTACGAAAAGATGTCAGAACTGTCTGAAATTCCGCAATTATCTTCATTTGCTCCTAATGTCTCCATTTGTGTCCTAAATCAAAATATAAGAATAATGAGTATATTTAGGCATCAAATAAGAATAAAGTTTTAAACATTAAGAGAGGAAAATATGGCATTTTATATTCTCATCAATATATTAAATCATGCTTATATCTATTTCAAGATAAATGACCATTAATTTTAATAACATGAGTTATATCCATTATTTTCTCATTTCTTTCAGTATTTAAATAGAGTATTTAGAGTGCATTTTTGTGCACTCATCACACCCCCCAACTTACTCATTGCTAGTCCCTAGCAATTTTCATGCAAAATGATGAGAAAGACCAAATAAAATCACACATAGGGGCCATCAAGACACATTTTTCAAATTTACATATCAAAACAATCTTAGAAATTCAATAACCCTTTCACAAGTAATTCAAATATAGCAATCCACAGAGTGTGTATGTGTTCCAAACTATTTTTATCAAATCAGAGGTTTCGACACATGCAACATTAGAATATCTTAAGTAAAAAGGTTCAACTCCATAACTCACAGGTATAGAAGTGTTTCATGTAAGGGTTCTCTCTATAGAGTTGACAAAGGTGTACATTTACTCTCATGGAAATTTAGCCAATTATATATAAGTAACAAGTAAACATTGATCTTATGATAGGAATACTAACAAATGAGATTTCCACCATTCTTTCCACAAGCATACTTAGGATCGGAAAAATCAACACAAAGGGTTGTAATGTGGCTTAGGTTTTGGGTTGATAAGAAGAAAAGGTGAAGAGGTTTCAAAAACTTCCAAGTATACACAAAAGGGAATCTGTTAAATTTTTCAGTAAGCTATACTTTCCTTTTGATGTACTTTTCAATTCTTTAGATTTTTGACTAAGTACACTTTTCCATCTTCTTTTGCCACTGGTGTCTTCGTAATTTGATGAACTCTTTCATAAATAATTTGATGGACACATCTAGCACCATGCCATTTTTGTCATGGTTTTCTTTTTTTTTTTTCTTTTTTTTTTTAAATGATAATTTCACACCTAGTACACACTTGGAAGTAAAATGGTAGGAAAATATAGTGTATAAGCTATATTCTAATGTGGAGAGGTATGGATGATGTAGATATGAAAAGAAAAGGCCATATGTGTATATTGGCTCAAAATTGGCTGCTAGGGATCTATGATGAAAAGGCTCAGCTTGAAAGGCTCAAACGTTAATCCTAAGTTGACTTTCGTCATATCCCAAGTATATCCACCATCTTACCACAAACCATGTAATGATATTCTCAAAAGAAGTGTCAAATTCAACAGATCAATGGATACTTATCACAATTTCTGTATTTGTAAGCTCTCAATTCTCACAAAATTCACATGAAGACTTGAGCAAAATAATTCTTTAGTTACATGTGTCAAATCACCATATTACCACAAAGTTTGGAGAAGTGCATAAATAGCTCTGTGGATGTTTTAGCAAAATGATTTAAGATGGGTTTGTTGAATTCACCAAGATGGTTATGAATGAGCATGAGTATCATGTGTGAAAAGATGCCTGTGTGAAAAAAATTTGGCAATTTTTTATATATTGATTGAAATATGCCACAGAGTTTAAATAACAGATTTGTATTTCCACCCCCCAACTTAAATGAAACATTGTCCTCAATGTTTAATAATCAAAATTGGATGGGGAGTAACTAAAAAGGGTAGAATACACCTGATGTGTGATGTAGATAGCTCGCTAAGCGTCAAAAGTAGTGATCTGAAATGAAAAAATGATACTATCCTGCAAACAAAAATAAAGAAAACAGTAGTAAATAAAAACAAAACAAAACAAATAAGATGATGATAATAATAATAATTATTGTTGTATGCTGTGGTCAAAGTTGGTAGACCAAGTTTACAACCGGACTATCTTCTACTTCTCAAACTATTCCTCCTGGGTCAAAAACGAAACGCTTATTTGCCCAATAAACTCGGTGCTCGAACTTCATAGGTAGGTGGCAAGGTTTAAGATTAACTTTGGTTACTTGCCCACTTGAAGGAATCTGTTTTTCATTTTTCTCAAGAAACTCCTCGAACTTCGGTTGCCAAGCCCGTGTGCTATAATCTTGAGTATTGTCAAAAATTGCACAAATATTAGCTACATCAGATGAATCACTGATAGGATTATACTCAAAATCAACAATAAAATTCTCAAGGGGATCAGAATCATGAGTTGTGAAAACTTCCCTGTCTATGAGTGAGTCAATCATATATATCTGCTGGCACTCGTGATTCTTCACAGTTTCTTGTGCCATATGTTGACCATGAGGTACAGACTGAGCTTGAGAAGGGAACTTACCTTGCTCATTTACACTCAAGAAACTCATTATTTTAGACACCTGGCTCTTTATCTCCTTTTGTTCTTCAACAACCTGCATAATTAAAGACTCAAAATTTTGGTTAGTCTTACCCTGTACTTCAATAAATGCATGCAAAGTGTCTTCTAAAAAATTTCTAGAAGATTGAGGTGCATGGTATGGTGCAGGATATGATCTAAAAGGTTGTGCAGGCTGTTGGTTTTCAGACTTCCAGCTGAAGTTGGGGTGATTATGCCATCCTCTCATGTTAGCATGTGTAGGACAGTCTTGGGCATGATGATCTACCCCACCACAGACAACACATGGTTCAAAAGAGTCTGCTTGATTAGCCATGTGTGTTGGCTTTGAGTTTTTGGTTTTCAATAACTCTAATTCTCTGGTGAGTATTTCAACCTTAGCCTTAAGGTTATCCTTTTCCCTTAGATGGTAAATACCACCACTCGGGTTTCCTGTAGGTCGTGACCTGTTTGTGCTATCAGTAGCACTAGGACAGTCCAGTCCAAAAGCGTCTCTGTACCTGCGCATGCAAAGTAAAGAAAAGTGTAATACTGAAAAAAAAAAATAATTACGAAAAGAAAAGTAAAATAAAATAAAATAAAGATGCAGAAAGCTAAAAAGAAAATGAACGAAACTACTGCTTTTTTTTTTTTTTTTACAAACTACTAAAAAAATCTACAAATTCTTTTACCGTCTCCCCGGCAACGGCGCCAAAATTTGATTACGCCCAAAGAATAACGCGGTCGTTTGCAGTATAGCTTTGGGGTGTCGATTCCACAGGGAGATGGATTGAGAAATTGAAGAACAGTAATAAAATTAACAAAAAGATTAAATGAGTGTGATAAGTAAATTTTAGAATGTAACGTAAATTAAAACTAAATGAGTAATTTAAAAAATATAAAAATGAGACGAAAAGTAGAGCGTAGGAAATTCCTTGTGTATTTGTGGTATTTAAATTTATTCTTAATTCATTGATAACTCAATTAAGAATTCTATGTCCAAATTCTTAATCGGAAGATATAACATTAATAACCAAAATTTAAATCACATATAACTCTTTGAAAAATCATTCTTCGTGCTTAACTCTCATAAATTGTTATCGACATCGAGAAAATCCAACGACGACAATATACCCAAGAGGCGATATTGCAGCAGAGAATTAAATCAATATAGACAATCAATTGCTCCAAACATAATTATAGAACTAATTCACTCAATAGAAAAAGCATGACTGAATCCATAAACGAAATAGATTCTATAATTATTTGAAGACGAAAAACATCACAAATAAATTGAGAATAATAGAACAAAAGAGTTTTAATATTTAAAGACCAAATACATGAATCAAAAATAAATTACAAATACCATCACACACACAAGTTCATCCCTAGCCCTCCTTGAGAATTTAGTTACACATATTGAAAATATGCAACAAAAATTCTCCAAGGGATAATATGGAAGAGCCAACCATTATTTTCTTCTCTCTTCTTTGGTTTTTCTTTTCTTTTCTCAAGCTCTCAAAATAATGGCTCTTCCAAAGCATCCTCCCACACTAAGCATTTTTCCACACTAAGCATTGTCTTAGAACACACACCCCTCCCTTCTATTTATAAGCATCCTTCATGCAAGTTGTCATGACAAAATCATCACAATTTCAACTTGTTTTGCCATGTGCCATTCTTGAATCCAAGTGATTTGTGAATTGTCATTTTGATCATTTGTTTTCCCACCATGCATGAGCTGGATTTTGCTTGTAGGTTGAGTGTTTCAATTTTGCTTCTCTATCCATTAGTTGTCTTGTATGACTTAATATCTTGTGGTCAAATAATTTGTCTTGAAGAAACTTGAGTGCACTTCATCTTGTATCTGAATTGATCATTGAATTTCCAAGTTGGTGTAGGAGTGCTTGCTAGAAAATATTATGATAACATTTGGATTTGATGCAAGTGGCTGAAAAATATCCAGGAACGTCAAGTGCAGGTGCGTCCACTTGATGGTCGATTTTGTCTTAGATTGAGTGGATATCTCTTCAAACATAAAACACAAAAGTTCTAGATATTTCTCTTGTGGTTCTAGATCATCTTGAATCAGCTCAATCGGAGATTGGATGAGAGAGTTATGCCCATTTTACGAAAAGATGTCAGAACTGTCTGAAATTCCGCAATTATCTTCATTTGCTCCTAATGTCTCCATTTGTGTCCTAAATCAAAATATAAGAATAATGAGTATATTTAGGCATCAAATAAGAATAAAGTTTTAAACATTAAGAGAGGAAAATATGGCATTTTATATTCTCATCAATATATTAAATCATGCTTATATCTATTTCAAGATAAATGACCATTAATTTTAATAACATGAGTTATATCCATTATTTTCTCATTTCTTTCAGTATTTAAATAGAGTATTTAGAGTGCATTTTTGTGCACTCATCAATGACGCTACAGGGAAGTGGCTGAATGGTATTCTCTATTTCGTTGATGAAAATCAGGGTTGCGTTCACCTCTTGCAGTCTGTGACTGTTGTAGCGCTTCCAGCCCTTGGGTCATGGAGATCTCTCAACGTTGAAGGATGTGTGAAGAATGGGAGGTTGATCGGTCAGTTTTTTTAGCTCAACAGTGCTTTGTTTCTTAGAATCAAAACAAAGATGCACACTCACTATTTTACCCATGCAAGTGGTTGCCATGTGGGGTTTATTCCTTCGGCAATGGCAGCAGCTACCAATCATTGGCATGATTTTTGAGAATGTGTGGGTTGACAGCTGTGGTTTTGAGGGCATGAGGTAGTTTCATTGGGAGGCCATGAGCTAGAGGGAGGAAGTCGATGTGAGTGGTTAGAGGTACTAGGCTAACAGTGGTGTGAAGGGTAGCGTGGTGGAGTGTGGCGACTTGGATCCTGGGAAACTATCGTCCTGCGCAATGGGCTATGGTTTGAGGATGCTCTGGACGGTGGAAGGAAGGTGTAGATGTGGTATTTATCTGGGAACTAAGCAAGCTATTTATAGGAAACAAACCCTAGGTATGTTGGAAGAGTTACATAGTGCATAGAGAGCTGGAGTCGTGCGTGGTGGAAGGAAACCGTTTGAAAAATAGTTTTGCTAATACCATCTGATCCGTGAATGAAGGTGTCGAGGGGAAGGAACGTGCATGGGATTGAGGGTGGCCAACGTGATAGAGTCGAACAAAATCTAGTTCAAAATATACTTATCTAATAAGGTTTTAACTCCAATTAAAGCCTACTTCATCTAAAAATATTAACTGAAAATATAACCTAATTTTAACGACAAATATTTCGTAATTACTCTAAAAATATTACAATACGGTTAAATATAATAGCTATAATAAAATCTATATTTTAAAAAAATGTGAACAACTTATTAATGCCAAAACATTCGATAAAATTGATAATGCTAATAAAAATATATAAAAAAGAAGTAAGAAGGTTTGAGAGATCAAGCTATCCACATTTAAACTCTAAATCTCTAGGTTGGGATGTTACACTCTTGTAGTTAGCTCTCTTCCCCTACATGACTTTCGCATATGCCTTTGTGAATTTCTGCCAAAACATCCTAGGTTTTATCCAAGGACAGGCATCTGAGGAGGGGCTCGGAGAAATCTCTTTTGTACAACACTCCTTTTTGTAGGATGAACTGAGCTGATTTGTTTCTAACTTTGCGCGCTTCATCCTAATCTAGGTATGTTCCAAGAGAGGGTGTTCATCTTGTTCGAACGTAGCTTTTGCCAACCTGCTAGCCATCTAGCTTTCTCCCCTCAGGGTTTGTTGGATAAGGAACTAGCGGAAGTTATCTCTCTCGTTGCACACGAGCAATAGGTACTTGTTAAATTTTTCCCTTTTAGTAATGAATTGTCCCAGTACTTGGCTGACGATTACTTGGGAACTGGCCTCGGCTTCAACTTCCTTCTCCCCTGATAACCGGGCTATAATCATCCCGGCTAGGAATGCTTCATAATCGTCTTTCTTGTTTGTGACTTTGAATGTGAGCTTTACCACATAGTCATGCTCGGTTCAATGAACTCGACTATGAAGTCTGTCAATGCATGCCCTTTGATCACTATCCGAGGCAAGTACGCCAATTCGAAATCACTCAGCTCGATTGCCCATTTGGCAAGCCGCTCAAAGGTGTTAGGTTTTTGGAAGACCGTCTTTGATATGATGGGCTTAGAAGTATCGGGCTTTGGCATCACAAAATGTCCGATTGATATATTAAACATGTCATAGTCCCTATTTTGCCTTGCAGATGAGAACTGAAATGGTGTGTGGGGAGACTTTAGGTAGATGGTTAGCGTCTTGCCTAAAACTATTTGACTAAGCAAGCGGGGATGGATTGGATAGTTTTTCAAATCAATGAAGGCATGCTCACAAGCCGAATCTCATTCATGCACATTTCTCACGATTGGGAAGAAAGGTAAGCTCCAGTCGGTTGAGTGTGCAATAAAATGATTAAGGGCTGTGACTCGCCTAGCCAAATGCTGGACCTCTTGGAGTTTGCATAGAGAAACCATCCCACGATTCCCTTTTCAGAAACCATGTATCTCAAGAATAATCCTAATTTGACCCTGCAGGTACATTTCGCAGGATTGAGATTCATCTTATGTGTTACTACGACCAAGTTTTTTGTTATAATTAATGGTGAGTTGAATGACTTCTTCCTTGGAGGCAGAGGAGGAGTACCTTAGAAGTAGCTTCCAACACTTAAAATTGACCTCCGCAAGTGCCAGATATGAATGTTTTATGAGTTTCATACGGGACCACTAAGTTACCTAAACTTCACTTCTGACTTACCAAATAAGTTTACTAAAGGAACTGACCTAAGCATAGCTCTCTCTCTCAAATACAAATGCCAGAAAAGAGATTCCTTGGATAAGTGGAAAAATGCCTTTAATTTCTCTCAAATACACATGTACTTTGTTGGAACTAAAAAAAAAGGTTACTCAATCTACTAGTGCAACTGAAGAAATTACCTCTTCTGAACTGGAACAAGAAATAGCTCATAACCACTGCTTGTGAACAGCTATCCACAACGAAAGGCACACTTACTGTTCTATCTTGGCCAAGCAACCAAAGTTGCTCGAAATTCATACTTTTGCCCTTTTAAGTGAGTCCAAATGCTACTCAGATTTCTTACTTTTGACTAGGAGGTCATCTACATAGACCTCCATGTTTCGGCCGATTTGATGCTTGAACATTCGATTTAATAATCGTTGATAGGTGACTGTAGCGTTTTTAAGGTTGAAAGAAATGGCTTTGTAACAATAGAGCCCTCGATCAGTCACAAACACTATTTTCTCCTCGTTGTTTATGTTCATCCAGATTTGTTTGTATCTGGAGTAAGCATCCATGAAACTGAAGAGTGGATGCCCAGCTGTGGAGTCGACGATTAGGTTAATGCATAGTAGGGGAAAGTTATCTTTTGGATAGGCCTTTTATGGTCGATAAAGTCGATGCACATCCGTCATTTTCCATTTGCTTTCTTCATGAGGCCCACGTTAGACAGCCATTCTGGGTAGTTTACCTCTTGGATGAACCTTGTAGTCATTAAGCGATCGACCTCTTCAGCTATTGGCTACGTACTTCTCTACACAGAAGTTTCGTCGTTTCTATTTAACTTTTTGAGCGTCAGGATTGACACAAAGGTAATGCTCAATGATGGAGTGATCGATGTCGGGCATGTCTTTTTGGCTGCAAGCGAAGACATCTTTGTTCTCGATGAGAAGCTACTTCAACTTAATCTATAAGTCTGCGTCCATCCTAGTGCTTAACCATACCGTCCTCTCTAGGTTTTGGTGGTCAACCAAAACTAACTCCAATTGTTCATTGGCTTTGGCTTATCTTAGTGCTTGCTAGTCTCGGATTTGTTCATCCCAATCGGTTCCGGCTGGGGTTGGGGGTGGGCTAGTGCATCACCATTTTTCTCTATTGTTGCAACCATTATGGACTCATTTCGAAGTTCCTAGGCATAGTATTCCCTGGCCAACACTTGCTCGCCATGGATTTTGCCTATTCCATGATCGATTGGAAACTTCATCTTGAGGTGGTAAGTTGAGGTAACAAGCTTCAAATTGTTCAAAGTCAATCGTCCAAGGATCGCATTATACGAGATCGGAGCCTTGACCACCAAGAAGTCGGCCATGGTCGAAGCGGTCTTGGGAGCCGTTCTTGCAAGTATCGACAATGTGATGACCCCTACCAATTGAATGGCATCGCCTATGAATCCATGGAGTGGAACTGGGGGTGGTCGCAATCAGTCGAGGTGGATCCCCATCTAGATGAAGGCCTCTCAGAACAACATGTCCGCCAAACTATCGTTGTCACTAAGATTCTTCGGGTGGTAAAGTTGGCGACCTGCCTGTTATCACCAGGGCATCATCATAGGGATGAAGAATCTTCTTTATCTCTTTTGTCGAAGATAATTGGGTGTTCTTTGGAGTTCGACGAACCCCTGCATGGGTGCTCCTTGTAGTGAATACCTCTTCGTAGCAAACTTTTTGGGTGTACGCTCTTTGGGAGGAGGACGTCATTCCCCCCTTTGAAAAACCTTTGGTTATTGTTTGGATTTCTCTAAGTGGTCAGTCTGCTGTCGATGGACTTATCCTATCATTGTGTGTGACCCGTGGGCTCAAGCTCCATCGAGGCCTAAACTGATCTCTTTCTTGCCAGTTGTCTTGTTCTGACGACCAGAGTCTTGCTCGCTGTTGGTCATTCTCCCATTGTTTCAAGACATAGCAATCTTTGGAATTGAGCTCGTTGGTTCGATGATATTTGCATAACTGGTTTGCCTGCCTACTCCGTGCTTGTTAATCATTTGGGCTCGCTCACAGCTGCCTTTGACTGCAAGCTTATATGGCTGCGAGGTTGGCCATGGGCTTTAGGGGGAGGTTCTCGCCTTTTCTTCTTGTCTAAGACTTCCCTTCTCCTATTGTCTGGGCTGGACCCTTCTTTCTTCTCAGCTGCTCTCCTATCCACTTGTTGGATTTCTCCTCTTCATAAAGCTAGTAGGGCTTCAAGGGTATCTTCGACGTCAATGAACCTATCAGCCTGATCCCTGATCTCAGCCATGAATGGGCTTTTAGGCTAGATGCCGCCCAAGAGAGTTGCCAAAGTAATTTTCTCATCTTGGTCGTCATTGGTCATAAGTTCCCGGTTGAATGAGGAAATGTATTTTTTTAAGCTCTTTGTGTCCTACTGTTGAACCATGAGGAGGCATGTAGACAGGAGTCCTCTCTTCTAACTGGCCATCAACTATTTCATAAAAAGGTGAGCCAATGCTTCAAAGCTATTGATAGTCCCTGGGGGGATGCTGCCAAACCACGTCCGAGCCACTTCCTTTAGAGTTAGTGGGAAGGCTCAGCAGGCAACTACGCTCAAGTTATGCAAACCCATATGAGCTCTGAATGTCTCCAAGTGCTCAAACAGATCCTTGGAGCCATCATAGAGTTCTATTTGAGAAACCTTGAACTTGGGTGGGAGGGGAACCACCATGAACTTGGCAATGTACGACATTTTCGAGTTGTTACATAACTGATTTGCTATAGATGGCATTTCAATCAATCTAGCCATCTCCATGTACTTGTCTCCTAGTTCTCGAAGTACAAGGTGCATCTTGCATCATTCTTCTTCCGTCGTGGTATGCTCTAGTTCCCATCGCGAGGCTACTTGTTTTCTGGTGCTGGGTTCGCCGTTGACAGCATGCTTCTCTATCAATTTCTTAATAGTTTCCTCCATTGATGCTACTCTTGCTTCCATCGTATTTCTCGATATTCTTCCTTTCGGGTTGTTTGAGATCGTATCATTGCTGACATTTGATGCACACATTTCTATTATATTAATATCCCACAGACAACACCACTATTAATGTCGTGTTTTACGGCCTAGGTTACTCATCATTGGTCCAAACAATTCAAACATGCAAAACAAATGAACAAGGGAAGATCGGGATTGATGACCACTCCGATGTAAATTCAATCAAGGTTGAGGGTGGTAAAGAGAAAGGGACAATAATGGAGAGTATTAGAAAATGTAACCTCGATTCTGAAGAGTGTAGCGCTATTTATAGAATTGCTAGAATTATACTTGTTGGTGAGGAATGATGAGAATGTTTTATTTGCGTACTCAATCATCATTCATTTGGTTGTGTCAAAGTGGGCAGGTCTGCCTTGGGCAGTGTCCCCGAGAGGGGTCAGGGAGTGGACGTCTTGTCCAAGCCATACTAGTCTCTCACTTTCCGTTGCATGACCGGAATTTTTGACTCACATTAAATGCGATGTGATTCTGACTAGCTTAACATTTAATGCAGCATGGTATTAGCCTGATCCCTTATTTAATGCGGTACTAGGCGCCGTTTCGATCCCCCCAATTTTGATGTGCTTTCCAATGTGAGTCCTTTCCCTTTTTGGGTTTAGTATTTGTTGTTTGGTTGACTCGGTTTACATGACTGAGGCCCGAGTATGTCTCCTCCAGGTCGAGTGTCCACCCTACGAGTGTCTCTTCCTCATACTGGGCTTGAGTTTTATTCCTATCTTGGGCTCGAGCCCTTCTTATTTAAATGGGCCTCCCTTCACATTATTATTTAATGAAAAGCTAATAACATTATCACCAAGATGCCCATTTTATCACTGAACGTCCTGAGAATTCTTCGTAATCTGTATGAAAAAATGTATAATATCATGCATTAAAACATAATGGTCATGGTAAGATTTTGTGAGGCAATGATAACGGTTAAATTATGAAAATAATAATAATATTTTTATAACTTATTTCACTATACTTTAATAAACTGCATTAACGTATGTTTTATAAAAATTTTACTTAACCACCAATATGTAATTAAAATAGAGTTGTAAAAAAAAGTTGTCAATTCAATGGAAATAAGCTTGTTTGGAAAATGAGATGAGATGATATGATTTATAAATAATAGTAAAATAGTTTTATGAATGGTAGTGAAATGGTTTGAATTTATAATATGTTTTATGAAACTTTGAGAAACAAAAAAAAAAAGTTGAATAAAAATATTATTTTATATTTTTTAGAAGTTTAAGACGGTTGTAATGATTAAATAAAAAAACTAAAAATTTGAAATTGAAAATTATTTGTATTTATGATACTTATATATTAAATTGAGATGTGATGAAATGAGGTAAGTCTAATTTGAATACTACGCTATCCAAACTAGACTTGAAAAAGATAAAAGATCTACTAATGCCGGTTATGTAAATGCATTAATCCAATTGATTGATTATTTAATTTTTTTGGCCAATAGAATGTCAAAATGTATTGTATTGAATTATGAAAAGTAAGTTAGTGTTGTGGGTCATGAAATTTGATAGTTGATGTAGCATGCATGACCAAAAGGAATAAAAAAAATATTTTCTTCCTTACTTCTGATGATGATTTGGTTGCTGCAATTTTTGAAGGATTATAATATTATTACTAATGAACATATAGTTGGTAGAATGGTTAAAGGTAATAAAATTAAAAAAAATTCATATTATTTTATTATTATATAAAAATATATGAATAATCCAATGTAGAGATTAAATGTAAATAAAATAAGAAAAGATAAATTCATGTCATATTAACTAAAACTTAAGTTTGAACTAAGCTATTCCAATGAGAGTGGTATTAGTAATTTGAATGTAAGAGCCTACATCTGGACTTAACGCTATATTTTTATTATCAAAAATTTTATGTGTAATTATTTTTACGTACTTTTTTGTGCACTCTACTAATGTAATTAGTTGTCTCACTTTTTTTAAAAGATAAAGTAAAAATTTAACTAATCATGTGAGTGGAGTATACAAAAAATACCAAAAAATAATTGTATATAACAGAACTCATTTATTACTATAAATGAATTGAATACGAAGCATGCATGTCCTTATGCATTAAAAAGGCAAAAAATTATCAAATAATTAAGATAAATATAATAAAATTATAAAAGCTTAATTATCCTTAATAATTAAATTAAATTATTGATTTGATTTTATAGTTATAGGATGTCTTTTATTACGTAAGCCATATATATAACCATATGGACTAATGAAAAGCCTAAAACAAAACTAATCAATAATTATGCATGTATTCTAGGTTGTAGTCTGTCTCTTATTGTATTTTACGTTTTAGCCTTCTTATTTTTAAGTTTGATATGTGTTGGACCAATAAATTTTTTTATTTTTTTTATTTTTAAACTTTTTTAATTGTAGTTGATATGAGATTAAAAACTTAATCATGTACAATTCCTACGTACACTTTAGGAAAACACATTATTTGCGACAAACATTTTCACCACAAATACTACTATAAACGCTGCTAATAATTATTAGCAGCAATTCTCATAAGCCGGTTATTTGTCGCTATTAAACAGTTGCTTATAAAATAACAAAGCGAATGCAGAAAATCGCCGCAATAAAAACTTTATTTCCAGCGACAATAATCACCGCAAGACTTGAAACTTTCATTGCAAATAAGCACAATGTTTGAACAGTAAATTGCTGTGAGAAGCTGTTTTTGGTGGTCGCTACAAATTCTTGAGAATTCGCTGCAATTTTAGAACAAGCAAACATATTTGTGGCGATTATTTTGGCCGCAATAATCGTTTATAGCAACAAATTTACTTTAGCCGGGGAGATCTTCATGCTGTGGATTTCTTTATTATGGCAAATAAGTTTTGCCGCAATAAATAAAAAATTCTTTTTTTAACTACAATACTTTTTTTTTAATAAAACTGCTTGTCACCTGAACGAAGTAATTTCTACTTTTAATTGATGGGGATAATGCATATATATATATATATATATATATATATATTTTAATATGCATATAGCAAGGTCGACAGTCTTTCAAAGTGATCACTTGTACAATTAGATAAAAGGGTTAATTACAAATAAATAGTCTTTGGATTTTCACTATGTTGCCTTCAGCTTACGCAACACATTTCATTTCCACGTCAATGGCTTCAATAAGAATATTTATAAAATATATTCTGCAACAAAGAGATATTAAAACTTCATAAAAATCTAAAAACTGAAAATATTTAAATAAATAACAAGTAAAAAGAAACTAATATTAATAATATAACCACATCATTATAAGTATTGCGAGGAAGCTTGGTTGTTCAATATTTTTGTTGCCTGAAGAGATAATTAAAAATATTCAACCTATTCATCTTGTCCAACTTATAAAATATGAAAATACAGTAGTCAAATTAGACTCTCTAGAAACTCAAAAATTCACAAAATAGAAACTCTAGTTCAACGGAAAAACGAGATGCCCTATAAGAGGTAGATCTATCCACTCAAAGAGAGCTCTTACTTCTAATTAATCCCAGACCTGTAATCATAGCTGTTTTGCAATATTAATTCTAATCAATCCTAGACATGTAATTAAAGATTTTATCTTCTTACAATAGAGATAGCAGCGAGCTATGATCTTTAGTCAATCCTATCAATGTCAATGATAATTCAATGATGTACAAAAATAATGGTCAATAATTTCATTCTTGAAAAGGGTCAATAATGGGATAGACGTGGTTTCATTTAGGCCCCGCTTGGATTCGGAGATGAGATGAGTTGAGATGAGATGAGTTATGAATAGTAGTGAGATGAGTGAGTTGAGATAAGTTGAGATGAGTTTTTGTGTGTTTGGTTTGAAAGTGAGATGAGATGAGTTTAGGTTGTTAGAAAATTAATATAACCAAAGTCCCATAACCTTTTTTATTTATGAATTCGTATATAAATAAATAATAATCATTTTATCCAATTACACAATAATAATTATCAATTTATAAATTTTTTGACGTCGTAAAATTATATAAAAAAAATCAAATTAAATTATATTTTAGTTAGACCATGTTAAAATTTGATAAATTATTTTAGGTAATTCTATGTTTCGTAAATTTGAACATAATGCACGAAAAACCTCAACCTCCATTCGGAATAACTCTCGACAATTTGTCGGATTTCCCTGCAAAACTTCAACGGTATATTGATTTCCGCGCAATCCAATATTATGTAATGGCTGGCCTTGCCCATCTGGCAACATCCCAAGCCACTTCGTGATGAGTAAGGCGTCTTCCATAAACTCTTCACTACTATCAGTTTCACCCCCATCATTTTCACCCCTATCAAAAAATTGGTTCACATACTCATCATTGTTCACACCATTCGACGAGGTTCCTACTTCCCAATTCGCACCATCCATGTTGATGTCAAAATGTATGTCTTCTATATCATTAACAAGTGTTGAGTGCAAATTGCTTTCTCACTACATAAAAAAAAAAAAACCTGTAGATCATAAATACATATCCTTAATAATCAATCAAGTCTGGAAAATATCTGATATTCAACTCATATCACAAATAGAATAACAGTCGTAGCAGTCGTCTAGCATTTAGTAACTAAACATGCCAAAAAAAAAAAAAATTGTCTCGAAAATAAACAACGACCAACGTGACATAAATAAATTATACAACAATTTAAATATGTTGTCAGGCGCAACAACAGTTTCGAGCCCACAACTCTCACCCGGCAGGATCCATCATCAGGAAGGCTTGCTGCACTGTAGGGTCACATAACTCTTTTACAGCACGATACCAGATTGGCCCTTCAAGTCTCGGGGACATTTCGTTCAAAAATGTCATGCACTCTTGTAGTGGATTGTACCCTGCATTGCTGCCCAGGCTTGGGTCTGATCCTTTGCTTCGCTTCTCACTCCCAATATCGGCCCTCTCCTCCCATCGCTTACGACGTGCGGACATAGTTGCTGAAATTTCCTCACATGTCGTCATGATTGCTTCTTTCTGGCTCATCTTCCCTTTGCGCCTATTTGATGATGAAGGTGTAGACCCTTTCCCCAAGCCCAGATTATCAGTAGGGTGATGGGGCCTATGTCGACTGCCATCCGTGGGACCACGTCGAGCTCGCATCTCAGAATCAAGCCACTGCTCCTCATCACTATCTAGTGGTGCTTGCGTCGAGGCGTGTTGCAGGGTCCCATATGCAATTGATGCACCGAATATGGTGCATAAGTCCTCGTACCTAGGTAGGCCAGATGTACGAAACCTCCCCCATTTTGGTTTAACCTGTTTTCAACGTAGAAAACGCACGTCAGTTAGCTAAGTGTAGACACTTGCTTGAAAATGAAGCATAATTGAATAAATTCACCAATATATCATACCTTTATGGCATTTTCCCATGCCTCGTCGCTCGCATCTACCGTATTGGTGACCCTATCCCAACCCATCCCAGTCTGACCCATCAGATCGAGAAATAGACGTAGTTGACTCTTCAACCTTGTGATTTTACCACCTACCTGATGAGCATCAAACACCCTCACATTGAGAGCAGTAAGCCGCTCAGCATAAGCAGTATGCTGAGCACCCGTGATCTTGCCAGGCTTTAATCTACCGTGTATGGAATCGTCATATACCATGTCAATAAATACCTCCTCCATATCATTGCCCCATACGTCACGGTCACGTCGCGTGTTTTCCAAATCATCCATCACAAATAGCTGTGAGAGGATAATATGG
The DNA here is from genome assembly GCA_036898215.1 of Platycarya strobilacea. Lineage (NCBI taxonomy): Eukaryota > Viridiplantae > Streptophyta > Magnoliopsida > Fagales > Juglandaceae > Platycarya > Platycarya strobilacea. The sequence goes on along the minus strand of CM072551.1, from coordinate 19,254,752 downwards.
CAATGCATGTAATTGTGCGAAGTATGCAAAATTAATAATTGTCCATGTGCAAAAATGGTATATACGAGGGCAAATTTTTGTCATCGGGGCATGTAGTATAAATTATATAAAATGAAAACGAGCCTATCGTTTCGAATATAACCAAAGAACCTCCACACATATAGGCTAAACAAAGAAACAATTAATATATACAAAACACATAGCAAGACTATATAAATTTATTACAAGGGCGTATATAATGTAATGGTTATGGAGTTAAAGGGCGCATACCTGTTGAGAGGCCGGATGTCTACGTGAGGAACGCAAGTAGTACCGCTATCAAATGAGAAGAGACTATGCAGTATTAGGCTTCAAATGTCCAACAAAGCATAAGATAAAAATTATGCGTCTTTATGGAAATCAATGATGATATAGTTGGATAAAATTTGTTTGATTTTGTTATGTGTGTAAAATCTGTGTATTAATTATGAGACTAACGTTTTTTGTATTGTACTTTTGGGTTTGGGTTTTTGTCGAAACCTTTTGAAGATGGTATGATTTAATCACGTTTTAGTGTTGTATTTTGAGTTAGAAATCTGAAGACATATGCTGTCATGTCTATTGTAAAAGTAGCTAACCCAATGTTACCCGCAAATGTATGGAAAGATTGAACGTTGAAAATATTTCCAGCTTGGTCTCCAATCTATCTTATGTTGTTTGGCGCATTTCTTTGACCGTATTGGACAATAATTCATGAACTTAACACATAATGAGAACTCATACCATGATGCATTTGTAAGTTAGGACACTACAAGAATTGTGAGTCACTTTAAATAGAAGCTAGTTTCTTTAGATGATCCACATCACACCAGTTGTACTGCCAAATTCAAGTCATTTAAGTTACTTGAACCTATCAAACATCACATGACTAAAATAAATGGCTATTTGCAAGGTAGGCAAATGCAAGCATGTTATCAAATACTGCAAGTCAGATGGTATGATTGTAAATCACTAAAACTGCCTCAAGTTGATGACTCAATGTTGGGAATCTTAATGGATGGCATGATATGTAACATGCCTACTTGTTCCATCCGGTGTTCCCAGAATTATACAATTGTGCAGTGATGTATATATTATATAGGATTATTTAATTAGAATAACTTAATATAGTATAATAATTATACTATATTAAGTGTTCCCAAAACATGTTCTGACATTAAGTATATTAAAATTGCTGCTAGCATAAAGAATAGATAGCAAATTATTTAATTAGGCTATTAGTGACTATCTAGTGGTGCTTGAATTTTCGCGTACTGATAATTATGAAAGAACATCTTTTTAAAAAGCCCATGCATAGTCATACATCAAAACAGTTTATAAGCAGCCCATATAAACCTCCCATTTTAGAACATCAAACCAGCCCAAGCAGCCCATAACCAGCCCAAAACATGTAATCTTCCCAAAAAAAAAAAAAACTAAGCAAGTAGAACAATGAGAAATGAAGCAAACAACCCCAACCATATATCTTAGAGTTAGACAATAATCCATTTGAAGTTAAAGCAATGAATACCAACAATTTGAACAATGAGAAATGGGGGCATAAAAGTAGCGTCGTATTTGACAGTAAAAAAGAAAAAACTGGCCAGCCAGGATACATGACCAATAAAAAAAAAATTGCAACTAGAACAATGAGAAATTAATAAACTTTGAACACGGATTGCATTCATACCCACAAACTGGCCAGCCAGAATACATGAGCCCAAAAATATCTGATATTCAACACTAATAGTACCAATGTTCAATCCCAAACACTGGCCAGCCAGGTTACATACAAGTGATGAAGCATCATCTCAAGTGATGAAAAACAAATTGTACATACAAGTGATGAAGCATCATCTCAAGCAATAAATATTTTTTCTTTGAATTGGAAGAACAAATTGTACATACAAGTGATGAAGCATCATCTCAAGTCAAGGGTTTAATGGAAGAGGTTAACGAATTACAACATTTGAGAACCCAAAAATACCAAAACTTCAACCAATCAACTCATTTCTAATGATATCAGCTCTATTCCAGAACAACAAACACCACCCAGTGTACACAAAACGTGATTTTTTGATATACAAAACAAGTTAGACCAAAAGATATTTCATATTGATATGCATATAAATAAACTTGTCTTAACCAAAGTAACTGAAACATATGAGGAGTTTTTTTGCCTTCTTAACCTACAACGTAAACTCAACCTCCCTTTGCTACTAATTCTCCTCTGCACCCATGAAATGAAATATGCAACAAATGTACATGGCTCGGATTTAACACCCTCACAGCCAATAATTATGCAGGAAAACCCGTAGCTACATCCCCAAATTAGGAAAAAGTTGCGTGATGATTCACAATAAAAAATGACAGTTCAAAAAACCCCTTATGCAGACATAATAACAAATTTGTATAAGTCTAGCTACACACACAATTAGCTTCACAATGGTGAAATTAAATTCACATACTTGGAAAGATCGTGTCCGTGGAGCCGTAGTGGTTGTTGAATGAGACCGCCGGACTCTATGGATAGCTTTGGGAAGCAACGGGCAGTGTTTGCAACAAGGTGGATTCCTGGGTTTGCACTGCCTCGGCATGGTGAAGAAATAGTGGAAATTTCTCCACTATTTCTCGAACTGATTGATCGCACTCCCGAACCCTATACCAGACATGAATCTGAGCTGGGTCAAGGGGGCAGGGGAATCTCTGCCTTCTGAGATGGGGTCAGGGTACTTAAAGTTAATCAAAAGCCAAAAATGTGCTAGGGGAAGAGATTTACCTTCTGAGATGGGATCACAATACGCCGAAATGCCTCTCCTCGAGTTCCAGGTCCCTTCGCTATATTTGTTCTTCACGGGATGCCTTTGAATGACTCCAAAACGTTGCAGAGAGGCATTGAAACGGTGGAAATGTTGAGCTTTCAAGAATCTGCAGAAACCTTGGACTGGGGTTGCTGCGACGGGGTCTTCTACACCGAGAGAATCCGTTTTCGAAACTGTGCAAAACCATGGGCGTATGACTGAGGGGCTGTAAATGAGATGCTGCTGGTTTTAAGGGTATTTGACCGTAAAGTAAAAACACGGTAATAAATATAAGACAAAACCATATTTGACCGTAAACTCAGTTTACTAGCCGCGTTTGGATTCGAAATGAGCTGTCCGTACGAACTCATTTCTAATGTCTTGGACTCAGTTTCGAATCCAAGCGGGGCCTTAGAGACAAGAGTTTTTATTTAAAGATAGAACATATAAAAAAGATATCACAATATTTATTATTATAGAAATTTACTAAACAATATTATATGCTTAATAAAATTTATAAATTTCAAGTTGAGAATTTTGATACAATTCACGAGCTAGATATGAAATTATGAATTATATATACACTACAAGAAAAAGCAGTTTTTGCCGCAAAAATAATCATCACAAATAGTCACATTATTCACCGCTTCGGGCTATAAGGAGCGATTTTCTACTGCTGGATCATTCGCCTCTATTAAAACGCCATTTATAAATTAACGCAGCGAACAAAGTTATTCGCCAAAATAAAACCTTCATCTGCGGTGAATATACTCGCTAAAATATTTAAAATTTTCGCCGCATTTGCAACTTAAATCGCATAACAATAACTTTGCGGCATTACCATGATTTAGATTGCAGCGAATAAAATCGCTGCAACAAAGAATTGTTTGCAGCAATTATTCTCTCGCAGAACAAAGCTACATATGTTTTTAAGTTGCATATAAACAAAAAATGATCCTAGTTATTTTTTCAGATGATTTTAAAATGCTAGATTTTTTTTTTAAATTTTTTTTGGGAATATTAGAAGGGAAATGCTAAAAATGATCCTCTAAAAAAGATGTCTACCCTAGTTAAATATATTTTAAATATATCATCATTAAATATATTTTAATTGTTTTTTTATCCTTTTCAAAATATATTGTAATTGCAAGAAATATAACTGCAGATCAAGCAAGTCAAACTCATATCTATATATAAATAAATAAATATACATATATATATATATATACAAGCATCCCACGGAGACAGCTATTACTTCCATAGCTATTGGAGCTATTACTGTAAATCAGCAGTCTTTATAACAAAAGTATAGGCATCTTCTTAATATCTTATCAGATTCAAGTGTAATCACAAACCTACCTCTTTTCAAAATTCAAGGCAGAACTTGTAAAATTCCTAATGCGCGTGTGCATCATAATGAGTTTATATATGACACAGATTAGGGCTGAGCACCGACTAAGTCGGAGTCGGAAATGGAATCCTCTGACTCCGACTCCGACTTTGACTTTGTCGGAAATGAAATCCAACCTCCGACTCCGACTCCGACTCCGACTCCGACTTCTATACACTCCTATCCGACTCTAACTCCGACTTTGTTAGAGCGGAGTTGGAACGGAGTCGGAATTGGACTTTTTTGTTGGACTTTTTCTTAACCCATTTGACATTTCAATTTTACAATTTTAAACTATAATAAATTGAAGTTGGGCTTCAATATCATTACATAACGAAATACAAAGCCAAAAGTCCAAAATTACAAATTCCAACCGATTAAAATTACAAAACCAAAGTCAAATGTCAATAATAAAATAAAATCATTGTTACAAATTAACAATACAACATACATAATCAAAACCAAATATTGGGAATTACAAAATAAAAGTATTCTTACAAATTAACTAAATACATAACTTGATGGTAGTAACCATACTATTGTCTCATTTCAACAAAAAATAAAAGCAAACAATACCCATTATCTAGTATCTATCATCTATCACATCATATAAATGATTCATCCACATTCCACAATTTATCTTCTCAAATTTCAAATTATCATCCAACAACAAAATATAAATAATAGAAAACAAACAAATAATAGTTTCGACATTTCAACAAAATAACTAATACAAATTATAAATTACATGTCATTTCAAATTTTCCACTTGTGCGGCTGTGCCTGAAGAAAAAAAAAATTAGTAAGGAAATAAGATACCACATAAATTTCTACAAATAAGAAAACAAAATTAAACAAATAAAAAAGTACACAAACTCAACAATAACAAAGCACCTCAAACCTCAATCATCTTTGTTCTTCATGTAGTAAGTTTGCCATATTAGTAATCAATTCTACATTGACATATTAAAATATAAGCTATTAGTATTAAAAAAAAAAGACAAATCAAGTTATGTAACATAATTAATTAAATTTGAAATATGTTACCTGAGTCTAATTTATAACTCTCTGCATCATCAATTAAAGCGATATGATCTTGACTCAAGCATATGTGAGTAGACTTCAACCAGTTTTGTGTACACACAAGGGCCTCCACAGTTTTAGGAGCCAAAGAACTTCATAATGGATCCAAAATACGACCTCCCGTGCTAAATGCATACTCCAAAGCAACAGTGGTAATTGAAATGGCCAAGATTTCTCTCGCCATCATTGAAAGAATTGGATATTTGGTAGAGCTGACCATCCACCAAATTAAAATATCAAAACTCTATGAGGGAATCTCAACAGCTTCCAACAAATACCGTTCTAACTTTGACTTAGTATCCAACATACTTGAACTCTTGTCTTTATGGAGATCAATGTAAATGTCGTCATCAATAACGCTATTGCTATCCTTTTTAAGATACTAGTATCAGTCTGAGCACTAGAAGTATTATCTCTAGGACCACTTATGCTAGTGTACTCACCATTGAACGCTGCATATTGTTCATATAGTCAGGTAAAATCATCTTTAAGGATTCACATTTATCCTCACCCAATGCTTTTTTGAACCAATATTCTTGAGCTTCCAATTTGCACCATGGATCAAAAATCGCAGCAATAAACAATAACCTATTTATTTTTTCAATATTCCCCCAGTATTTATCATATTTTTCTTTCATTCTCAAGGTCATTGAACTGAAGCGTCGATTGTTATTCTCGCAAAAACCCATTAAGTTTTTATGAATGCCGACGAGCTCTTTAAAAAACAGATTCGAAATGATATATAATGTACTAGAAAGACACATTGTAACGTTATAAAATACTCTCAAGAACTTCGAAAAGTTATCTATTGCCTCCCAATCATCATGCACGGGAGCTCCCAATCCTTTTCTCTCATGCTCATCTTCAGACAAATAAACCCATGAGTACGGGTCATCATCAAGCAAAAGTTGTAGGACTTTTTTATACTTGTTAGCCACATCCAACATAAGAAAAGTTGAGTTCCATCTAGTGGGTACGTCAAGACATAAGAAATTATGACATGGAACTTTTGACCTTTCAACACAAGTTTTGAAAGTGGCAAGTCCTTGAGGAGAAGACTTCATATACCTAATCAAATTACAGATCTTGCTGATTGACTCATCAACTTCGCTTAAACCTTCTTGGATAATAAGGTTTAAAATATGCGCAGTATACCTCATGTGGATATAAGCATGATCCTCAACACACTCCAATCTTCCAACTTCAACTGTTTTCAACCAACCAATAGCGGAATCATTAGTGGAAGCATTTGTCAATCCGCTTATGTAAGCAATTTTTCAATCCCCCAATCAAGCATACACTCCTCCAATGCCCTACCAATTGTTGACCCTTTGTGATCACCAATACGAGAAAATGAAATTATCCGTTTATGCAACTTTTAACTACTATCAATAAAATAAGCCGTAACACACATGTAATTGATGTTTTGGATAGACGTCTAAGTGTCAGTGGTCAAGCTCACTCTTAGTAATTAAAAACATTTTCTTCAAACTATCATTTTCTCTCAAGAACAATCTCATGCAATCCCTCATGACCATAAAACGAGAAGGAATAGGAAACCTAGAATCAAGAGATCTAACAAATTCTCGAAACCATTCCCCTTCCACAACTGAAAAAGACAACTCATCAATAATCACCATCCGAGTTAGGGCAGCCCTAATTTTTTTTTCATTGTATTTGGTCATCCCTAATTACTTTTCCCCTTCCCCTCCATCAGTTCTTGCCTCTGGAATCAAGAATTGTTGATTTTTTCGTTTTTTAGGTCCTTTAGAGCAAAGATCAACGTGAGTTTTCAATGCTGAAGTACCCTGCCTCTTAGGATGACATTTAAATTGTTTCCCACAATGGTTACAAGTGCATGTGGGTTTATTAGGATCGCAATCCGTATCTTTTGTGAAGTTATCCCCGACAATAGATCTATTTTTGGGGGGATTTCTTTGACGAGTAGAGTAGGTTGTTTTAGAAGTGGGCTAAGTGGCCGTCGTAGAGTTTAATTGTTCATTAGACTCTATGATCATGGGAGATGGAGGTTCTTCCATATGGGGAAGTAGTGGTCCTACTGGACATGATGCAAAGGTGGATGTAGGAGTACTTCCAGAGCCTTGAACATTCATGATTTAAAATTTCAAAACAATACAAAGAAATAGAGGAAATATAAATATCTAATATCATAATGTTAAATACAAACTATATTTCATTACAAATATAGATTTTTTTAATATATTTTTATGATGAGATTTACTGGTCATGAATTATGATTTACAAAATCTCTCCTCCCCCCTTGACCTCAAAGACTAGAAGTACTTGGTGTATAAATTAGTCTTCCATTATGTTCATATTTTTCCACTCCTTTTTTTTCAATGTTCTGTTATTTTTTGTTGGCTTTGCTTTTTTGCCACTTTTTTTCCCTTATGTTTTGCCTTTTTTTTTCTTTAAATAAGATTGGTGTACACACAGAGTTTTAAGTTTTTTTTTTATCTTTTTAATAAAGCTAACATTTCTCATATCATATAATATGCACATTGTTACTTATAATAATATGGAATTTCTTCTCTCATAATGATCACATCGAGCAGTTATATTTTATGTTGGAATCTCATCTAAATTCTTTTTTATTTTTACAATCTCATCTAGACTCTAACATCAAGACAAATACAAATTTTTTATAACAAAATAAAAAAGACAAATAGTAATCTCTCTCTCTGTTTTTTTTTTTTTTTTAAGAAAACTTGTATAAAAAAATAAGTTATTACAATGCTTTTCTAATGAAATAACAGATAAAACCTCTGGTGGCTCATTTTCAGGCAAATTTTGCCATTACATGCGCTGCTCCATTGGACCATTACCATTACCATTACATATGCTAGAAATATTTCTTTTTTCTCTTCATTTTGTTAACATCAAGGATTCAAATGCTAGAGATGAGATCATTTTGAAATAAAAATATATTTCATTGTAAATCAAAATTAGATGGCTTAACTTGAATAGGATGAGTGTGTGGAGCTAATTTAAGGCATAGTATGGCACTTTAAGTTATATTTCATTTCGATTCATTCTTGCAATTTTTTTTAAGTGATTGAAATAATTAATAAAACTCCTAAACTGATGGCATTTTGTATGACAACACATAGCTTGTAATTAAACTCATAAATAGCTTGAATGTAATGTATTGAGGAGAAGCACTACTTTTATGTGGTTGGATTGAAGATTGCTCAAATTTCATCTCATGACGAAGCAAGAGTAGGAAATACAACGATGGCATCTTGTTAAAAAAAACAAACATTATACACCTCAAATTTTCAATGAATGCCTCTGCAATTAACCCTCCCCCCCCCCCCCCCCCAAAATATGGAATAATTCAGGCCAAATGTAAAAATGAAGCAAAAACAGGGGAGATGAGGACGGTGCTTACAAGGGATGTAGCTGGAAACAACAATTTTTTTTTTTTCTTACATTTTTATAAACAGAAACAACTTACAACCTAGTTATCCTTTGCTCACTTATAAACATAAACGGATTACTTTATACCATTTCCAATCTTATAAATATTGAAATCGAGACACCGAGGCTGGGGACAGAGTATGAACATGAAAACCCACAGAAAATGAATACTCACACTAACACAGATTAGAACCAAAATCAATTAGACCAAACTCAGCGCAGATCAATCGAAATCCAAAACCCACAATAAATTAGACTAAAGTTACGAATAACAGAATAAGCATGTGGGTTATACGAACTAACCTCTTTCGGTAAGCGGTATTGATCTGGAGGAGAGCAACAGTAGCTCCCGACAGAAACTCTTGAACAGTTGAAGCAAGCACGGCGGGAATGAGGCTATCGTTGAGATGCGCAGGGGAGCTCCGAAAGTGAGGGGAGGGGCGCGGGGGAAATGGGGCTATCGGTAGGTTAGTGGTAATATATGTATTTAATGTATATCGTTAGATCTAGGTTAAACCTAGATCTAACGGTATATATTAAATTTATAAATAAGTTTATAAATAAATTAAATAAAAATAGACAATTAAAAGTATAAATATAATATAATTAAATTAAATTAAATACTAGAACTAATATTATTTTATTATAAAATTAAATAAGAAAGTTTATTAAATATTTTTAAAGAAACAAATTATGTTAGTAAATGGAATTTAAAAATAATTTTAAATAATTATAAGTTTTTTAAATAAAACAAATTCCTTAAACTTTATGCAATAGTATTATGATACATTATGATATTTTATTATTTATTAACTTATAATACATCACTACTTATATGTTAGTCTTTAAAAACACATTGGTGTTTATACATTAATATTGCTATTATATTATTATTAAGAAATTATTTTGAAAAAGTTTGTGCTTAAAAAATTATACAATAGTAATTTGATACATTATGATATTTTATTATTTATTAACTTATAATACATCACTACTTATATGTTAGCCTTTAAAAACACATAGGTATTAATACATTAATATTACTATTAATGTACATTGGCTCATACATTGATATTTATATATTATCCAACATACTATTATTTTATTTCATTATTAATTTATGGTTGTAATAGTTTAGGATTTAAGATTAAAGGTTTAAAATTTAAGATTTGAACTTTGGTCTTAATAAATGTCTATTATATTATTAAGAAATTATTTTGAACAAGCTTGTGCTTATAAAATTATACAATAGTAATTATCAACATTATGATATTTTATTATTTATTAACTTATAATACATCACTACTTATATGTTAGTGTGACGTCCTTAATTTACATATGGAATTAACGTAAATTAAGGTGTCTGAATAAGTAATACTTGGCTACTCACCCTCGTACTTAACAAAAATAAAAATGCATATATCACTTAATTCGCAACGGATCAAGTTTTAGATATAAACTTTCTAAAGATCACATGGGAAATATACTTACAACATTCCCAACATGCATTAAAAACTTAACATTGTACTTATTTACATACACAAGGCCCACATTGTATCATGTTAACAACAAAATATATTACATTCATCCAAAAGACTTTCCTTCACCTCACTATTTTTCCTTCTTAACCTCGGGGAATTCTCTCCCATAGCAAAACCTATCCATATTAACACTAAAGTCTCGCTGGAGTAGTTGTCCCTGTGGAGTCATACAAACTCCACACATGGACAATGAGCCATCAAGTCCTAAGATTAAATAGCATCCTGTACGTCGCCTCTCCTCAGCAAAAGTGGATGCGTCAAGGCTCCAAATTCCGGTAGGTTGATTACTGATAAGAGGTCCGAAGGAAACAAAAGAAATGTCCATATAAGGACTATAGTCGAAGAGTCCTTCAGAACTCCCCGAAGTCTCCTGCCTCCTCGGAGCTGTCCCCCTGCTGGTCATCGAATCCTGTACATAGTTGATATACACAAAAAAATATAGAGTCACAAAATAGTGAGATTTCATTTGAAATCTCAGTAAGTACATAAACAGTTTAAAGGAAATAAGGAAAAAACAACTATAATATTATCACCATTGAATGATTAGGGAAATTTACTCTAAGATACACCTCATAAGACCACTGTCTAACTGGTACTTTTCTTACTCAACCGAATACATAATCTTATACTGAATTACACCATTTTCTTAAAAGTTCTTATTCTTTTTCAGCACTGATGGGCATTACGTCTCGCCGTCCCCATCACATACACTCATCAATCATCTGGGCGTTACGTCTCGCCGTCCCCGCTATTCAGATCAGTTTCACGGGCGTTACGTCTCGCCGTCCCCGCTATTCTGATCAATCTCAAGGGCGTTACGTATCGCCGTCCCCGTGGAGACCATACACTCTTATAACACGACAGCATTACGTATCGCCGTCCCTGTTGGCATGTCCGTCATCCGAGCATTACATCTTGCCGTCCCCGTCACGACGTGACTAACTTATTCTTGTACTTCGTTTTATTTATAGTTGTTCCTTTCTTATTCATATGAGTTTTTCACTCATAACCATTTCCATTTGGAACACCGATTTTATTCTAGGAAAACCCTGAGTCTAAGCAAAACAGAGCATCTCGCTCGAGCGGGTGTCGAGCGATCATCAAGCGAAGTCTCGGGTTGGAACTCGCTCAAGCGGAGTATCAAGCGAAACTCTAGCGAGGGGTTATATTTTGCCTTCGCTTGACTCACATGTCGAGCGAGGGTCAAGCGAGATCACTGCTCTAAGAGTTTTTATACTCTAAACATGCCAATCTTTTTACTGAGCTTTATTTGGCTTCTTAAAAACTTAAATCTAAGTTCTTACAATTTTATTGAACATTTTTACAAAACAATTTAAAACCAACCTTACTCATATGTCACTTGTCATTTAATCATGTTCTCAAGAGTTCAATACTAGTAAACATAATTCAATCACTTCAATAAACCATTTCCATGCTTAAATTAAGCTAGAATATGGACTTTTAAATTCTTCAAAGTTCAAGAGAATGGATCCAACCAACTTCTTGCAAGCTTTCTTCCAAACTCAATTACTTAGCTCACAATTGAACTCTTTAAGGGTTTTGAGAGGGTTTTCTGGTGTATCTTCCAAAGGGGAAAGTGTTCTCTCCTTCTAAAGGAGCTTAATGTATTAATACCAATGTGTTTTTAAAGACTAACTGTAATAGCCCAAGTTTTCTAAGGTAAATTATTTTATAGAAATTACTTTAATGAAATTTATTTGATGTATTTATTTACTAGGAAATTAGAGTAGGAGATTTAATTGAGGAATGTGAGATAACACTTGGTATTGGGAATTATGGATTCTCGGATTTATCTGTCGAGTTTTAGTGAAATGGGCATAATTTATTCATATGAGCTCCAAATGAGGTTATTACAATTGGTATATAACCATGAGAGGTAGATCTAAAACTTTTACGTTTGAAATTTTCTGAGATTCGGAAGGAATCAATAACTTATTTGGGAATCAAGTGGGTAGCTCTGGAATGGGCTTAAATGGAACCCGAGTTGGATGAATTGAACTAATTTAGGGCATGTAACGAATTAGGCAATTGGTTTTGAGATTTTCTAGGATTAGGACATGCGTAGGGATGGTTGGAAGTGGATGGAAAGTTGAGTTGGAAGCCAATTGATTAGTTAGTTTGATTGAAACATAAGGGGAGCCAAAATCTGGTTGATAGGTGATTAAGTGGGTCAGATTTGGCTCTACCCTAACTAAACTAAGAAGTGGCATTTTAGAACTTGTTAAATGGAGACTTAGGGAGTTAGGAAGTAACCAAATGAGTGGAAAAATCTGGAGAGGGGTGTATGACACAAGGAGAAGGCTGGAGATGGGAGGTGCATGCATGGTTAGGTGAAATGCCATCTCACCTCTTATCCCTTTAGCTCACTCCTCAGTCATGAATCAAAATGGGTAACAAAAATATCTCAAATGTGAGCCCTTGGATGACTAATTCAAATGCATAGTCTAGGATTTGGGAGGTTTAATCATCATCATGAGATTTGCTTAGATAGACACCTCATCATCCATGCAATTAATGTACATTGGCTCATACATTGATATTTATACATTATCCAACATACTATTATTTCATCTAATTATCAATCTATGGTTGTAATAGTCTAGGATTTAAGATTAAGAGTTTAGAATTTAAAATTTGAACTTTGGTCTTAATAAATGTCTATTATATTATTAAAAAATTATTTTGAATAAATTTATGCTTATAAAATTATACAATAGTAATTATCAACATTATGATATTTTATTATTTATTAATTTATAATACATCACTACTTATATGTTAGTTTTTAAAAATACATTGGTATTAATACATTAATATTACTATTAATGTACATTAACTCATACATTGATATTTATATATTATCCAACATACTATTATTTCATTTAATTATTAATCTATGGTTGTAATAATCTAGAATTTAAGATTAAGGATTTAGAATTTAAGGTTTGAACTTTGGTCTTAATAAATGTCTATTATATTATTAAGAATAAGTTTATGCTTATAAAATTATACAATAGTAATTATCAACATTATGATATTTTATTATTTATTAATTTATAATACATCACTATTTATATGTTAGTCTTTAATTTTGTATATATTAATATTACAAATTATATTAGTAATTCTTAATATATTAGTGTTTATAATTATATATGTCTATAATATTATATGAAAAATACATTTTTTTTTACAAATTATATGCAAAATGTCAAAATCGGAGTCGGATATATAATTAGAATCGTAGTCGGAGTCGAAGCTGGGTTACAAATCGGAGTCAGTCGGGTCGGAGTCGGAGTTGGAGTTTTCAGGGCTCCTTTACTGACTCTGTCTCCAACTCCGATTAATGTCAGAGTTTTTCCTTCGACTCCAACTCCGACAAGTCAGAGTCGGGGCAGAGTCAAAGTTGGATTTTCGGATTTTTGTTCAGCCCTAACACATATTTGTCATTCACCAAAACAGATAGAAATATATGTACTAGTTCTATCAATAAAGTATCCAATAGTAGTTTTTAGATAGAATACCATATACTATATCTGTCAAATTTTACAAAGAAATGCAAAATGAATAAACCATTGTGATTGTTCTTGCAGTTTTTCAAAACCCGATTTCAAAGCCCCATTTCTACATGCAATGACACCGGCTTTACATCCACTTCAAATCCCGATTTCTGCCATTAGTTTCTGCTGAATCTAATTGAATCTCTTCCAGAGTTCTGCTGAGTAAATGGGTAAGAAAGAAAAACTCACGAGGAGAAAATAATGGTACCATTTACAATTCGATAACTCAAAAACTTAAGCTGATAGGGTTATATCTAAATAAATGAGGATATGTTATCATAAAGAAGTGATACATTGTAAGCCGAGTGTGCAACATAGGGAAGGACTACAGAAACAATGTGCAAGTTCCATTTTATACCACTTCATGCGTCTTCCATCATTAATAAAGCAAAAGTGGGAACAAGCATTTGAATCTCAGCAAACTTAAGAATTCCTTGGTATCATTTTGAAAGACAGACTAAAATTCTTCCATGAATTTTTTAGAAAATGGGGGGCTCTCTATTACATCTGAAATGACTAGAAGATTTTAATAGCAAAATTCAGCTAAATTGTTGCTCTTTAATTAGTTTTAGATTAAATCAACATTTATTCAGAAGTAAATAAATAAATCAACATTTAACTACTAATAACTTCCCCTAGATCAATGTCTAGGTCAAAGAATATTTCACTTACTTCATAACTATATACTAATAACGTCTCCTAATATTTCATACTGTTCAAAGATCATCTTTAATTGAAGGTAATCATGGAAAGGGCATTCATAAATGGGTACGGCCTTTAAAATAGCATGAACCTCCAATCTCTCCAAATGCAATATCATGACTGCTGAATCTCTTCCAGAGTTTTGCCTTTAGTTACTGGAACCCAACGTGGCACAAAAACAATAGTAGATGTTGGAATAAAGGAACTATGTCAGTTAGAATACGACAGACGCATGCACATGCAGCAAAAATAATATTTTTTTATTATTAAATATCTTCCTAACTCATCACAATATTCAATCATCACCTTCCTAACTCATCACAATATTCAATCATCCTCTTCCTAACTCAAAAGCGTGGACAGATTTTATACAAAGCACCAACTTAAACATATGGGAGGTAGCTACTACATTGATAATCAGAGAATTCCAAGATCTAACCAAAAACATGCCGTTTGATATCCCAGTATAGAACATATATATAAAGCAGTCAATAACAAAACATAAACAACAACAATAAAGAAATACACATAAAATCAGGAGCATCACTAGCAAAGATGTTTAATTACCTGAGTGATTAACCTAAGAAAGTCGAAATTAGATGCAATTTGCCCTCAGCAGCACTGCAGTAAACAATATAAAAAGTTGTTAAGCATTTTGTAACACTAGCTAGTGTTACCTTACCACTTGAAACTTGAAATTCATAAGAGATTTCTTCATAGGATCATGTCTTAACACTAAATGAAATTACTTAATCTACAAAATATGTATACCTGGGTCGTTGATGCTCTACATGAGAACCACCTAAGATGTAACAATTACAAACGTGAATTAGATGAATAATCCAACCTTACCAATAAAATAATGCATTTAATAAAATTTAATTTTAAACATACACTTAATGCTTTGTGTTTGGGGATATAGATTTTGGCATGATTTGTGTTTGGGGAGATAGATAGGTTTTTAGTTGTAAACTAAAGCTTGTGCTATATATATGGACCATTATTTCCCTACAGAAACAGAGAATTTTCTGTTATATATAGCTAGGCTTAGTGCCATTAGTTCTTAAAGTATACAGTATTTATGTTCATTTTCTAGCCAAATATTCATAAAGTTTTGACGTTTTCGTTTGATTTTCCATTTTCTAACTTTACTACCATCTATGCACTACAATTTTTTGTTTTATTTTTTTCTGCAGATACGTGATTTATAATGATAAGTAGCAGATCACACATAACTTCATTTTCAAGCTTCATGGTCATATCCAACCACCTAGAGACTACTGAATTTTTAGAATTTTCCAAAAGGGATTTATAGCTGGTGAGCTTAACCATACTTGAGAACTCTTTCTAAATTCTACCTGTAGCTTGGAAGTCAATTTGATAAATCTTTAGAATTTTCTGTATTCTTTCTTTTCCCGTTTCCAACAGGTTCTTTTTAGTGATAATTTTCTGAAATGATTTAGAAAATTGAAGTCTGTAACGAGAAAAAAAATTGGCTATAGAAAAAATATCAGAAATAAAAGGTGCCACAAGAAAAACTTTTATAGCCTGAAAAATTAAACCCAACGTCTCAAAATCTCATGTAGTAAACAAGGATAATCGGATTTAAAAAAAAAAACAGATTAACCGGCTAATTACCTTGTCTATCAACCTAAAAACAAAAACTCATCAAAATATCAGTACAAAGCATTAATACATGAGCTAAACACTCACAAAAAGACAATTGCAATATATATATAGCTAAAGTACTCTTAATATTTGCATTGCATGAGATTTCCCTTAACATTTTTGTACTGGATTGAAATGTCATTATCAAAACACAGTTGCTGTCTATTTGTATAAATATTCAGATTATAAACTTTTAAGGCATAATTTCCAACTTCAAACTCCAAAAACACAAAGGAAAAATTCTAAATTTAATTATATTTAAATAAAGGTGAATTCAACCATAAAAATTTTGAAAAGTGTATAATTTGGCATTTTATACAGTATTTTTTAATGTCAGAAACTCAAATATTTATGATCTTAATTTATTATATCTCACTTGAAGTTCCTTGGTAGCTAGGCAAATGGTTTAAGGGAGTTGGACCCCTGAAATCGATTCCTTGGTAGCTACATAGATAAAATTATTTTTATAAAATCATTTTGTAACTAAAATATCTCTCAAAGTCTTAAAAAGCATGAGTTCAAGATAGCTAGCTGAATTATTTGTCAGTAAGTTAAACATTAAATTCCAGCAACACTTCCAAGACTAAATTCCAGCAACACTAAATTCCAAAATATAACCAACACCAATAAGAACTCTGCTGAAAACATATAATCGATTAAAAATGGATGTTTGAGTTACAAAAATAGAACTCTGTTCTCTCCTATTTTCCTATTTATATTAGGCTCATCATGCAAATCATCCAACAAATGACCAAAAAACACACAAATCACAAATGCACTACAAACAAAGCAATATTTATGACAAAACGAATGGAGCAACTCAGAAAAATCTTACCTCAATCGGCAACAACAGAGTGAGCAAATGGTGATGGAGGAGGTGAAACGAGGCCAAAACCAATTCGACGTATTTCCTAATTCTCTAGCCCTAACTATGAAACACACTCGAGTGATTAATGTGAGAACGGGTAGAATTTACACACATCGTAGCTTGACAGATTTTCCAAATCTTCCTTTCAAAATATAAATTCGAGGGATTAGCTAAACCATCCCTTCCGAGCATGGGTGGTGGCAGTCTTCAGTGGAGCATGTCGCTGGTGAGATCGAGGGCATTGGCAATCGCAGCTGGGGAAGGGTTTTTTGGGCGTTCTTCACGCGGAGTGATGTACAGAAGTTGGGCGGGGGGAAAATCGAAAGTGTGGGGGGAAGAAAGAGAGGCTATTCTTGCGGGCTTATAAAACTACCTTGCAGCGAATAAATATCGCTGCAATGGAGATTGTAAGTGTAATTGCAGCGAATATACTTCGCCGCGGTAGCCTGTATCCTTTTTTTGGCGATGTCTTTTGCCGTGACATTCATAAAAGCACTAACACATTGGCTTCCGTCAAATAAATGTGACTTACACATTTATTTGACGGAAAAACTAAGCATACACAGCAAATTTTGATGCAGTGAATTTAAAATCGCTGCGAAAGGTAATGTTTCTTATAGTGATATAGTAGGGGACTCTCATCGGTGTCAATTGAATAGATCAAGTTAATATAAACTTATTTAATGTTTCCCATACTCTTAAACAAAACTCACTTAAGTATTTTAACACATTACTATTCACAAATATTGATTAGTATCCTGGAGCCTTTGAGATCTCTATCATGGACCATGGTGTAGTAATAATTCTTGAAATAATTACTTGTAGCGCAATTACATCCTTCTTTTCCCTCTCTTTGCCCGTGTACTCATGAATAAACTACAAAGGCAATGAAAAATGTCAAAGAGTATTTGTAAAAAAAATTCCAAATAAGAGGACCTTGAGACTTGGAGTACGTACTCCAAAAAACTCACAAAATATGCAAAATAGAGAACCCAGCTCACTGAGTCTCTTAACGAGACATAGTGAGGATTAGGCGGATAGCCAATATCTCCCTCAATATACGCTTGGTTGCCTCATGTTTCTCTTCAAGTACCGTTATCTTCATCTTCATTGTCTCCATCTCACGGTTGGAGGATTCAACTGCATTCTTGTATTTTTCAATTGCAGCAATATACTATTTCTCTCATTCCAAGTCGTGTTGTCTTCTAGTCTCTGGTATGACCATCTCGCTCAATCCTCTTGCATAACCTAGTCTATGACCAACTACCTCTCTAAAGATACTCGCGGCTGCTTCATCAGTTCGTTGCTCTGGTTCTAGATTATCCATCATTCCCCTCATATTATTCTGCAATAGGACATAATTAATTGATCATAGTAGTAATGAGAAGTTGCAAATATTTTTGCTAAAAAAGAAATGGCTAGCTTCAAAGACTTGAAAATTGTTAAAAGAAATACAACTACTAATTATTACTCACATAAACCTCCTCGGTGGCTTCTGTCACAAACATAGATTGTTTCTTCGACCAGTGGGTTTTCTTGTAAAAGTCTACCATCGTATATCCATCAGCATGCTACATGGTCAATCACATCGCAATATATAAATCAAACAATATAGATACAATAAAACTAATGCTTATTTGAAGACTAACCAAGCAAATACTACCTTCTCTTGCAAGACCCTCACAAAGGATTTTTTATCGATTGTGTGATTAACTTGTTTGCTTCTTTCTGTTCTCCCGATTTATCACTGCTATTTTCTGCAATAACAATAAAATACTAGGATAACTACTCTGAGTAAAAAAAAACATCCACCACTTAATAATGCATACCTTGAAGTGCTTGCCAAACTATCTCATACAAAGCTTAACCCAAACCATAGGGATCACCAAGCTACACCATTCGCCAATGCTTCGTGATTGCTTACAAATGAGTTATAAATTTTATGCAATTAGTGGTGAAATGCATTGAAACGCCTCCAAAGCTGCTTTGTCACTGCCAACTGATGGTTCTCCAATTCTCATTCTAATACAAAATCACGCTACATTTATAATAAAATGTTAAATCAAACAACAGTTCTCTTACGACGAATTTAAAAACATCACCACCAAAGTATAAAAGTCTTACCCGAACCCGACCAATTAACTCATCCTTATGTGCTTGAGGTAGATAACTCCATCGTGGGTAACTTATGTCGTAATGTTGTTTAACTATCCAACTTATCCAGGTAGTAAACATCCTTGTATTCTCACAGCACAGTACTGTTTCTCTAGAATTTATCTTTAAAAGCACATTTTCATGCTTACGCAATTTATCGAACTCGGTCATTTTAGTAGGCTCACGTCCTCACCTGGATGTCTTAGCTTGCGTTACTTGTGTGTCTATCGGGATATCCTCACCTTTACGACATAATAACAAAAATCTCTAGTCAATGGCCTAATTGGTTTAGGTGATATTTACATACCAACTGGTAAACACAATCTTTATAAGGAAGACCCTTCAAATGTCTACTATACCAGTTTGTATGCTATCAGGCTGCGGTTCTCTAATTGTTGAGGGTAAAGTATCCGTCTCTTGTTCTCTACTCAACACTTCCTCTAGAATGGGGTCTGCACGGAAAGGCTTCAATGGTTGGCTCGGAGGCTGTGTAGAGTCATCTAATCCACCCTTATCAACCAATGATAGGCTATATTGATCTGATTTGATATGCTAATCTGATAAGATGAACCCCATATCTCGCACCTATCCCTCGGCCTCTAGGTCGACCTCGATCACTATCCCTCATCTGATCACCTGCATGAAAACGACATATCATTCTTAATAGGATCGTGTCTAACACTAAACGAAATTACTTAATCTACAAAAAATGTATAGTTGGGCCTCTAGGAGATTTTGATATCCTATTGCAAAAGCTTCAATCAAATGGCCGACACCATTGCTACAAAACCACCTTCTCTGTTTTTAAAGATACCTTTGATGTAATTACCATGTTGCAAAACCCTACTATACAGGACCTAACCCTTAAGATTTATATTATTTCAGAGTTCAAATTGGATAAATAGCCATTGGAAGTCCCAATAGGTTTCAAATTGACACTATTAATAAATAACCGTTGGAAGTCCCAATCGGTCTTGTTGTATGCGAACACAGACTAAGAAATAATTTTAAAGATAGATACACACAGTTATCGAATTGTTTATTCTTATTGGATGCACTTGATAAAAAAATAAAAAGAAAAGGTAATATTAAGTGCCACTGTCAAACACCATAGGTACACATAACAGGATGGAAGAATACATTATATTATCTAAACGGAGCCTTAATTAATTACTAAAGGATAATGTTGGTGTCATCTTAGTACATCTAATACAACTCTTATACACATAACATCTGCGCATTATTATATAATAATTTTCTGTGGGTAATTAGATGTGGAAATATCTTATCCTAGTACTCGCATGGTCCGACTAACTTTACATAGTAAATTAAATTCATGCACAAAGCTCATAACAACAGTTGAGACGCTCAACACATTTGCGTCAGAAAAACCAAAATGGCCATGAATTTTCTTTAAGTTGATTATGGTCACAAGCCTTGTCTCAAGCCACCGATATTGTTCTGTCACCTTAAGTTTGCTATGTTTATGTCGGTGATAGTCTTATTATTATGATATCAAAAGCTTTAGAGGCCCTATTCATTGACCAAATAGATATTCTAGAACAAATTATTGACCAAACATATACAAGTTGACCACAAGATGTGTAAATATACTAAATGTGTAAAACGTACTTAAGATATAAATAAGAAAATAAACAATCTAAAATGCTCATGGCCCTTAAATCTTTACTCGCTTTCAAGTAAATATTATTGAAACAAGTAAATAGCCATGGTAAAAGTACACACTGAAGGATAATTTGTATCATTTTAAACAAACAAAAAAAAAAAGAGCTTGAACCATGCTGGAAACATATATACAGGACTAGTAGGTCAAATTGCAAGCCAACCTACAAATCTAATAGCTTTAGAGAACAACAAATATTTAGTCAGAGAGACTCATAACAAATGAACAAGCTGAAGAATGTGTGTAAATAAACTACAATGGTCACAAGCTCAATTCAAAGGCTAATAATCATCACGACCAGTCAAAGACTCATAACAAGTTCAATCCAAACCTCAATTTCTAAGGACTCGTCAAGCTCCGCGATGAAGCTCATCACGAAGCTCATCAATCTCCAGTACCATGCTTAAGCTAGGGCTTCCACTAATTCTCGAGTAGAAGTTCTTGTTCTTGCAGGGGACGCACTACGGTTAGGGTTTTTAAGAAGAGAGGCTAGAGTGTATCGAAACCGTGGGAGAGAAAGAGGGAGAAATGGAGATAAATGGAGAGAAAGAGGGAGAAATGGAGGCAAAATAGCGTGGAATCGCGAAATGAAAAAATGGAGGAGAAATGGAATCATGACTTGGGGAAGAAGGTCTGGAAGTGTGGGGGAAATCGCAGAAATGCATGGGGGAAAATAAGGGAAGGCTCTGCCGCATTCATTAAAAGGAATATTTGCGGTGATTAATTTCATTGCAACTATTGAATTCGTTTAAATATGATATGTTACAGCTAAATATTCAAAGTAACAAGCCCAACGAATAGAGTCACTGTTTATTTTCACCGTTATATTCTCTAATATCGACATAATAGCTTGAAATAAAAATTTTAGGCCAAAATATAGCAGCGAATATTAATTTTCTGGAAATAACTATCACTTATGGCAAATTAATTAGCGACGATTTATATTTCGCCAGCAAAGGCCATTTTTGTTGTTGTGGTAAAATTTCAAGTATATACATGTGATGCTAGTATATATTGTTTTAAAGTTATGCAAAAAAAAAAAACAATTGATTTGCCATTAAAAATAATTTTTTACATGTGGATCCAATATTTGTTTATTTATTTTTTAAAATAAATATATGAGCCTTGCACATCTGAAGATTGTATGTACATATCATTTATATGTATATGCTCCATAAAGGAAAAACTAATGATTTCCTTTCAAAAAGAAAACTAATGATTGTATGCTAATCAAGGCAAGTCACATGCTTAACAATGAAGGGCTGATCAGTTTCGACCTAATAAGTTTTCTTAATCCATGTGCCGCTTTATGAAGTGTTTGAACAACATTTGAATGGGTCACTACAGCTAGTGTTTCGCCCCTTATTAGATCAATTAGGTTAGTAAAAATAAAGTAAATATGTTAATAAATCAAACCAAGGTGTTTAGCCGCTACGACTGATTTTTGCTAGTTGCTATTTGTTTGCAACTTGATTGATATTGCCAGCAACTCTCGTCATTCCTCTTCTTTCCATCTTTCTTTGCTTGATGAGGTGTTTGCCATGCAATCCTTTCTTCATTTTCTTATTTCTCTCTCTTCTAGCATGTTGTTAAGGAAGTCATCTGTCTTTCAGATTTGTTCGTTTTCTCTCAGTTGTGTATTGTCATGATGTTGTCCATCGAGTAAGGTGGCGAACCACACACCCGCCATGCATGACTATGATGAATTGGCCATAACTATTCTATTTGTGGTTTCCTTTAATCAAGGGGCTCTGCCTGGTGTGAATGGACAAGACACTAGTAGGAAAAGTGAGAGATTACATGCATTGCTAGGGAGCTTTACTCGACGTGCATTGCCTATGTTGGTCATTTGCATGTGGCTGTGGGTGAGAGAAGAACTCGATTGCATGAGCTACAAATGGTTGAGCAGCTCATATGTTGTGGTGACTCTACCCGAGGAGCTTTACCATGGAGCATGTCTGAGGAGCTTGCATGGTAGGAGTACGTCTAAAGAGCTGGCATGCATGGTGGGAGCTTGTCTGTGTAGCCGGAGTAGGCCTAGAAAGGTGTTGAGGAGGAAATGCTGAGGACGAGCTAGTCAAGGAGGAGTGGCCACTGAGTGTATGCTCATCCTGCAGTGAAGCCAACCAGTGTATATAGACGACATAGGTAAGCTAGATGGTGACTAGCGACGGCGCTCCTCTAGTATGCCACGACACGCCATGGCACTTCTCCATCATGTTGATGAGAGGTGACGTGTGAGGCCTCTGGCAGAGATAGAAAATACATGCAGACTAGGTGGTGGTTGTCGGCATCCTTCCCTGGCCATGTTGTTGCTGTGCTGAGGTCCACTTTCCTGTGTAGAGGGAAATCTTCTGGGGAGCACTATTCATGGCTTCCTACCAGTCGAGGCCGCAGAGGTAGCCATCAGAAATCGACAGTGGTTCAAGCAGGGCCCACCGAAGAGTGGCCTAGGCTCGTGGCTAGGTATCGCGAGCTCCTAAGTGCATGACAACGTGCACTCGAGCAGTATTGTCAGAACCCCTAGGAGAGTTGCCCAGGATCATGCCTCGACTCAAGCCCTGGAGGGCCAGGACAATCTCCTGGCTAGCCTGCATACATGCCTTGGCTCAGGCCTTGACACGCAGAAGGTGCCCAACGAGACTACTGGCCATGCACAGTGCATACGCACAGTCCGGTGTGCGCATAGGTGCACCCTACAGCACATTCACCTGTGCGCACGCGTGCGTATGCACCTCAGCCCCAAAATGCATACATCACTGCACACCACAGCACCACCTAGAGAGGTTAGTGGTGTGTCTTCACAGGCACACCATCCAGCACGTATCACCAGCTTGCGCCTTGCAAAGCAAGTTACTGGCATGCCCATAAAGCATGCCATCCAGCGCGCGGCACTGGCTCACGCCTTACAGAGCAGGCCAGTGGCATGCACACCATGCATACCATCCAGCGCACAGCCCCAAGCCGCACCATGAGCCAACACCCAGACTGCCAACTTAGGTCATGCATGCTCACCACCCTGGCACCCAGCCTGGGCCATGCAGGATTACCGCCCAAGCAACCTGACTAGGTCACCTCAAAGCGACATGGCTTGACCCTGTGCCTACCACCAGGACTATGCATGGCACACTGTCATGAGCACCATCAGTTGGCCCTGCATAGCATTATGCCCCCGCGCACCACCAAACGCCATGCAGCCAAACATCACGAAAACAAACATAACCGTGGACCATGCAACACATTAGCCCACCTTGGGAGCCATGCACCCCACGACCACTACACGCACATAGAGCCCACCACCTTTATTTTTATATTTTTTTATTTATTTCATTGCATTTAATAGTTTAGATATTATTTCTTTTTAATAAGGGACCTATTAAGGGTTTCCAAATTGTAAGATAATATATATAGGATTTTTAGGTTTCATTTTCACATCTTTGGACAATTGAACATTTGGGATTGCTCTTTAGAAGAGTTAGGACGGCCACTCATCTAGTGGTTTGGATTTTGGTGCTTAATACTTGGGTTTCAAATTGTGCAATTCGTGAATCCTTTTGGAGAGGATCACATTGTGCAATTCATGAATTGGAGTGTTCCACATCTATCTTTATTTCCAATTTATTAATAAAAAGAGCTTATTTAGTATATGTATTTTCAAGTGGTGTGTGTTCTTGTATTGGAGTTTTGTTGATTGCATATTGTTGAGTGAGATTGAGTGGTGAGGCCAGATTCACCCCACCGGTGAATTTGAGTATTGTGTGAGTGTTCCCAAGAGAGATTTGGAATTTACAACTAGTGTGAGTTTTGGGTTTCTCAAGAGTGTTGAGAGTGAGTGTGAGTTGATTGAAGAAGTGTTGGAGTTTGTTGGTGAAAGAGCTAGCCAAACCCTTGGTGTTCTTGAGGGGAATGACGTGTTCTTGCCATTACTTGAGTGATCAATCTTCTTTTGATTGTTCATTCAATTAATTTGTGTTTTCCCTTGCCTCATACACCAAAAGGCAACCCCATCAAAACCCTAGCAGCCCACGGCATAAGCCATGAAACCCTAGCCACATCCTTTGCCCAATACGCCCTGCATTAACCCTAACCCTAGCCAGCCATCATCCTTCATATCCCCTCCTATATTTTCTTGATTAAATAAAAATATTTCCACATCCAAAAATAGCCAAAGTCGCCCCACTCAAAGCCCCAACCAACCAGCCACATCTTTTCCCACCAAATCAAATCAATTCAAAATCAATTTTCCCACTTTCCATAATTATCTCATTCGGCCAAATCACCCTCTAACCCTAGCTGAATTCCCCTTTACCACATCATCAAATTATATTCTCATTCCCTCATTTGATTGATCAATTAATCCAATGATTGGCTCAAGCAAAACTAGCCTCAAGTGACACTACATACTCGGCCAAAACCTTAGCCTCATTGCCGCCCACCTCATCTACCCATAAGCCATATTCCTAATTTTTAGGAATTACCAAGTCACCTCAAAACTCTAGCCAAAAGACCACTCCTACCCATGGCTGAAAACCCTAGTGCTGCCCTAGCAATATTCGACCATCCTTAGCCCTAGCAAACCACCATCTCACCCAAACCAAGCCATCCATTACCGTGCACTCTTGCATGCACCTAGCCAAACCCCATAGCCCAAACACATAACCTTTAGCTCCACTAAATCCTAATCTCATTTTACCCTTTCCTTCACCTACTTAATCCTTACCAAGTATAGGAGTCCATCTCGGTCATTGGAGGGAACAACAATGTGAGGAAGACCCCTTAAGTGATCGGGACTTAATCGAGATCCCTATCAACCTAAACTAATGCTTTCCTTGAGAGTCTCATCCAGAGACTCTTACTTGGTGATTTCTTGAAAAGTTTTTACTTCTCCATAAGGTAAACAATGCGTTAACTTAATCTCTTGTGAATTTGTTGGGAGGACCATAAAGGTCATCGACGTTATTTACTTTTGTTGCACATTATTGTTGAAATTGTTGAAAGAAGTTTGGGGTTGAGGTAGAGAACGGGTTGGTTCTTGAAAGAGTCGGCTACCATCAAAGGGTAGAGGACTCAAGGTCGGAAGTGTGCAAGAGGGGTTGTCCATCCTAGAAGGTGGTCAACTCAAGGTTGGACTTGAGTTGCCAAACAACTCCCAAGCCTAGCACCTATTGCCGCCTCCCATAGCTTCCCCAAAGCATCCCTTGTGTTGCAACACCGAGTCCAAGTCAATTGCAAGACAATGTGCAAGCATGAGTCGAGTAGGACCGAGCACTGAGGGTCAAGATGGTTCTAATCGGGAACGCCTTGAAGTCTTGGAAGGACAAGCAGAGAAAGTGACCAAGTCCCTCAATGAGATCAAGACTAGCATTGCCAATTTGGTCATCGCAATGAACAACCAAACTCGTGAGTCCCTAGAGAATCGAAAGAGTATTGAAGCCTTGCAATGTGAGGCTAAGGCAAATCATGAGAGGTTTGCAAGGAGAGAGGCCGTGAGACAAGATGATATGCCACTCTCAAATCCAAACCCATCTAGAGATGATGAGTACTTCATGAAAGACACCGATCATAACATGTATGAGAATATGTGTGACCCCTACCCCCCAAGACGTGTGTACCGACAAGGAGGTCGTGTGGAGAATGCCAGTCTTGTAGTGGAGAGATGGCTATGAGATGATAAAAACCAACCAAGAAGTCCAAACAACTTGAGAGAACCTCAAGATGTGAGGATGGGGCCACTTAGATATGAACCACCTCAAAATGAGAGTCGGGACATACCCTACTATGAAGAACACAATATGGCCGAAAATGAGGTGAACCAAGAGGGGGTAAATGAACAAGATAATCGAGTATCAAGAGAGTACCAACACCGTGAAAGAAGATGCCAAGAATATGGAAGACACCGGGATGATCATGTGAGTGAAAGAAGGGGAAACCGAGCTTATGACAAGGGACTTTGAAGACCTAAGGTGGAATTTTCGAGATTTAGTGAAAGTGATCCTTATGAGTGGTTGGACAAAATAAACCACTTTTTCCACACCTATGATGTTTCAAGAAATAAGATAGTGTCAACTGCTTGCTATTATTTAGAAGGTAAAGCAAGCAAATGGTAGAGGTGGATTCGGGATTAATATGATAAAGATAGAAGAATACTTGATTGGATGGCCTTTGAGAGGGAGTTCCTCCTTCAATTCGACCCTTCACCCACCATTAATCACTATGGTCAACTTGCTAAACTCAAGCAAGAAGGCAAAGTGAAGAATTATGTGAAAGAATTCAGACAACTCTAAACCATGGTTCGGGGTTGGTCCAAGGTAGCACTTGTGGTAATTTTTGTAGATGGTTTGAAGTCATGCCTGGCTAAAGAAGTGAAGCTAAGGCAGCCCACAAAAATCCAAGAGGCCATGAGGATGGCCAAATTTATAAAGAATGGTTCTCCATGGAAAAATGCCTAACCAAGGAAGTGGGGAGCAAAACCATCACACCTTTGCAAACCAAAATTCCTTGGAAAGGTAAGGAGAGCAAAGAGGGGACCTCGAAGCCAAAACCCAATAAAGTGAGAAGATTATCAAGAGAGAGGTCCAAGAGAGGATTAAAAAGGGTCTTTGCTTCAAATGTGATGAAAAGTGGGATACGGAGCATAAATGTAGTTTGGCCAAAGTATTTGTGATAATTGATAAAGATGCATTTGAAGAAACTTCAAGCCGTAAGGAGGAACATGAGGAGGCTAAAACCCTTGAGAAGGAGGAGGAATCGAAATTTCTCTTCATACTATGTCCGGGATCTCAACCCCCACTTCCATGAAGGTCATGGCATGGATAGGAAAAAATGAAGTCTCCTTGTTGATGGATAGTGGGTCTATCCACAGCTTCATTAACACAAACCTTGTGCACAAAATTAGGGTGGAGCCGTGCCCTATACAACCATTTGAAGTGAAGGTGGCCAATAGAGATAAGCTTAGATGTGAAGTCATAGTGAAGAATGTCAAGATGAATGTGTAAAGGAGTAAGGCTAGTGGTGGATTTGCATGTCCTAGCACTTGTGGGACTTGATATAGTGCTCGACAATGCATGGCTCAAGGGCCTTGGAAAAGTGATCAATGACTATGACAGAATGTCCATGGAATTCAAGATGAGGACCAAGAAGCACATGTAGACAGCATTACCATCCAAAGATATGAGGACATGTTTAGCCCTAGTGATGGAAGACATACCTTTGATGTGGACCGTGTATGATGAAAAAGAACCAAACCTTATGGCCTTGAGTGGGGCCAAATGGAGGATATGGGACAAGATTAGAGATGCCACATGTATGGATGCCCCTGCCTTGGAGATCATTGAGCTTGTTGAGATTCAAGATAGCGGGATAGTAAACTACAGGTGAGATATGGTAAACTACAGGTGAGATATGGTTTACTACAAGAGCTATCTGTATGTTCCCGATGTACCTAATTTGAGAAGGGAAATCCTTAATCATTTTCACATTAGTAAAGAGGGTGGACACTCAAGTTAGTTGAGAACCTATATCAGATTGAATAATGTCTTCTACTAGGAAGGATTCAAGAAGTAAGTGAAGGCAAGGGTAGCCAAGTGTGACATATGCCAGAAGGTCAACTATGATATCCGACCACCTTCTGGATTGATGCAGCCATTGACAATTCCAAACAAAATTTGGGAGGATTTGTCAATGGATTTCATAGAGAGTTTGCTGGCCAGTGGAGGATATGATGTCATTTCTGTAGTGGTCGATCGTTTGAGTAAGTATGCCCATTTCATCCCTCTCAAACATCCTTATTCAACCAAGACTGTAGCTAAGGCTTTTGTGGATATTGTTGTGAAGTTACATGGTTTCCGAAGAGTACTGTATCAAAGAGAGATATGGTGTTCATGAGCACCTTTTGGAAGGGATTGTTTGAATTTCAGGAAAGCAAGTTGAGAGCTAGTTCTTCTTATCACCCTCAAATTGATGGACATACAGAAGTGGTTAACCGAACACTAGAGCAATATTTGAGATGCTAATGCCATGAAGAAAAGACTCGGCGGGGGGAGTACTTATCATGGGCTGAGTATTGGTACAACACTACACTACATGCATCGACTCAGAGGAGCATTTTTGAGATAGTTTATGGGAGGCCGTCGCCTATGCTAGTGACCCATGAGCAAGGGGTGGCCAGAAATAATGAGGTTGAGCAGGAACTGATGATTAGAGATGAGATTCTGGCTAAGGTCAAGAAGGAGCTCAAGAGAGAATGAAGAAGTATTATGATCAGGGAAGAAGAGCTGTAGAGTTTGATGTTGGTGACTACGTTTACCCAAAACTACAACCATTTGACTAGAAGACCTTGAGAAAAAAGATCGAGTCTAAAACTTTCCAAGAGGTATTATGGGCCCTTCAAGGTGTTGGAGAGTTTAGGAGATGTGGCCTACAGACTAGAGCTTCCTCCATCAGTGAAGCTTCATCCAGTGTTCCATGTGACCTTGTTGAAGAAGAGGATCGGGAATCCAAGCTTGATAGTGTAGGAGCTTCCTAGCTTTCATAAAAAAGGAATAATGCTTTTACAGCCTAGAGAGGTGTTGGAATATTGAGTAGAAACAAGGGGGATACGTAGGAGGAAAGTGTGGCAAGTGTTGATCTCATGGCAGGAGTTGCCGAAAGAGGAGTCCTCTTGGGAGGACTATGATGACATGTTGACGAGATATCCTTATTTGATCCTTGAGAGCAAGGATGTACTCAAAGGGTAAGAGAATGTTAGAACCTCTAGGAGAGTTGCCCAAGATCATGCCTCGACTCAGGCCCTGGAGGGCCAGAATAGTCCCCTAGCTAGCCTACATGCATGCCTTGGCTCAGACCTTGACATGTAATAGGCACCCAGCGAGGCTACTGGGTGCACCTACACATGCCTTGGCGCACCCCACAATGTATTCACCTACGCGCATGCATGTGTGTGCACCTACGCCCTAGCATGCGCACATCACTATGCACCACCTAGCGAGGTTAATGACGTGTCTTCACAGGCACGCCATCCAGCGCGTGGCACCAGCCCGTTCCTCAAAACAGGCTAGTGGCATGCCATCTAGCGCGCGGCACCAGCTCACACCTTGCAGAGCAGACCAGTGGCATGCACACTATGCATGCCATCCAGCGCACGGCCCAAGTACATGCCAAGCAGTCAGTGTCCAGATCGCCAACTTGGGCCATGTATGCTCACCACCCTGGTACCTAGTCTGGGCCATGTAGGACCACTGCCCAAGTAACTTGACTGGACCATCTCAAAGTGATGTGGCTTGACCATGTACCTACAATTGGGACTATGCATGGCACTTTGTCATAAACACTATCAGTTGGCCCTGCACAGCACCATTTCCCACGCACCACCAGATGACCGTAGACAATACAGCACAATAGCCTACCTTGCACCCCATGGCCACTACATGCACATGGCGCCTACCACCTTTATTTTTATGT
Organism: Platycarya strobilacea; assembly: GCA_036898215.1. NCBI lineage: Eukaryota > Viridiplantae > Streptophyta > Magnoliopsida > Fagales > Juglandaceae > Platycarya > Platycarya strobilacea. The sequence goes on along the minus strand of CM072551.1, from coordinate 19,224,362 downwards.
TATTATTTATTTCATTGCATTTGATAGTTTACTAATTATTTCTTTATAATAAGAGACCTATTAGGAGTTTCCAAGTTGTAAGACAATATAAATAGGATTTCTAGGTTTCATTTTCACATCTTTGGATAATTGAACATTTGGGATTGCTCTCTAGAAGAGTTAGGACGGCCACTCACCTAGTGGTTTGAATTTCGTTACTTAGCACTTTGGTTTCAAATGGTGCAATTTGTTAATCCCTTTAGAGAGGATCACACCGTGTAATTTGTAAATCGATGTGTTCCACATCTATCTTTATTTCGAGTTTATTAATAAAAAGTTGTGTGGTTATTTAGTATATGTGTTTTCAGATGGTGTGTGTGATCTTGTGTTGGAGTTTTGTTGATTGCTTATTGTTGAGTGAGATTGAGTGGTGAGGCCAAATTCACCCCACTGGTGAACTTGAGTATTGTGTGAGTGTTCCCAAGAGAGATTTGGAATTCACAACCCTTTTGAGTTTCGGCTTTCTCAAGAGTGTTGAGAGTGAGTGTGAGATGACTGAAGAAGTGTTGGAGTTTGTTGGTGAAAGAGCTAGCCGAACCCTTGGTGTTCTTGAGGGGATTGGCGTGTTCTTGCCATTACTTGAATGATCAGCCTTCTTTTAATTGTTCATTAAATTAATTTGTGTTTTTCCTTACCTCATACACCAAAAAGCAGCCCAATCAAAACCCTAGCCCATGGCAAAGCCATGAAACCCTAGCACCATCCTTTGCCCAAAATGCCACCTTCAACCCTAACCCTAGCTAGCCATCATCCATCATATCCCCTTCTATATTTTCTCAATTAAATCAAAATATTCCCTCATCTAAAAATAGTCAAAGTTGTCCCACTCAAAGCCCCAACCAACCAGCCACATCTTTTCCCTCCAAATCAAATCAATTCAAAATCAAATCCCTCACTTTCCATAATTATCTCATTCGGCCAAATCACCCTCTAACCCTAGCTGAATTCCCCTTTGCCACATCATCAAATTATATTCCCATTCCCTCATTTGATTGCTCAATTAATCCAAGACTTGACTCAAGCAAAACTAGCCCTAAGTGACACTACATACTCCGCCAAAACCCTAGCCTCATTGCCGCCCACCTCATCTTCCAATAAGCCATATTCCTAATTTTTAGGAATTACCAAATCACCTCAAAATCATAGCCAAAAGACACTCCTACCCTTGGTCGAAAACCTTAGTGTTGCCCTAACAACATTCAGCCATCCCAAGCCTTAGCAAACCATGATCTCACCCAAACCAAGCCATCCATTGTTGTGCACCCTTGCATGCACCTAGCCGAACCCCATAGCCCAAACACATAGCCTTTAGCTCCATTAAATCCTAACCTCACTTTACCCTTTCTCTCACCCACTTAATCCTTACCAAGCATAGGAGTTCATCTCGGACATTGAAGGGAAAAACAACGCAAGGAGGACCCCTTAGGTGATCGAGACTTGACCAAAGTTCCTATCAATTACGTGTAAGGCACTATTCATGCCATGCACGGCCACGCCCACAGTGCACACTTTATCGGTGGTTTGCATGCTTCTTCTGTGTATTCCAACCTCCCTTTCTTGTAAACCGTGTGGTCGTGTCCTAAATATTTTTAAACCCAAAGAGCAAGAATATTTGGCCTTGTATCCGGACAAAAAGTAGGTGCCTTTTTTCTGCCAAATACTTATAAAATAAAAGGTTGGAAAGTTTAAAATACTTATCTAGTATATTTCCATCTACTCCTTCAAAGGTAAATTAGCACGCCAAAAAATCGTCCTCATTTCGATTTTATTTGCTAAAAAATCTCGATCTCATAGACGATGCCATTTGTTAATGCCATCTATATATATCATAATTATAAATATGTCCGAAAGGGAAGAAAGATCCATTCTCAGGACACTCTAAGGTGGCAATTGAGCTTCAATCATTGTGGTGTATAGTCTTTGGTAGTGATTCGATGCAGCTGTACAATGTCTGAGCGTACATCCATGGCGATGAGCAATATTTAAATGCAAATACAATAATACAAGAGGCACAAAGATTTATGTGCTTCGCCACTAGGCCTATGTCGATGGGAGTTTGGAGATGAGAGTTTACACTATATCAATTTTGTTTAGTCTTTCATGACCCCTCATTCTCACTGTACAATGGAAATATGAGTTTTCTCTTATTTTTTCTTGTGGTTGGATTCTTTCAACCTTGAGGTTGAAGAAGATGAAGTCTGACCCCTAAAAGTCCTCGGAAAGATCCCCAAATCGTGCATGCATATCCCTCTTATCTCTTGACTCTTTTTAGTTTATGTTATTTCTCCTACTTTATGTCAATCGCATATTTGTTTTCTCTTGACACTTCAATTTTTCCATGCTTAAAATGATGCACCCCCTATGCATTTGTCCCCCTCTTTTTCTCATTCTTTCTTATCTCTTAGTGGATTCTCCCAATGGGTTGTGCCTAAGAAATTTCGTGGGTTGGGAGAATAATTCCCTTACAAATGACTTTACGAGCAAATGTACAATAATATATAAGTCATGTTAATTTATAAATTTTTTGACCTAAATTTTTTTTTGCAAAAAAATACCAAACCTAACTACTCTATATAAAAAATACATTATATAGCTACTAGAAATTTGCTCTTCCTACCCTAAAAAGAAAACATGCATTACGCCTAAAAGGCTTCAATTTCTTGTCAAGTAAGCAATAAAAGTTTTTATTCAACTTAGAAATTTGGGCCATGATCAAAATTTTGAAATGAACCTTATTGTGCCAACTCATTCATGCATGCACAAAGAGTTTCAAATTATAATTTAAGAAAAAAAAGTTGGCATGTTTGTCCTTGCGAAATGTAATACATATAGAATAAATAATATATGGGTCGTGCTAGGTACAGTCCCAATGAGGGGTCTGCCTGCAGATGAAGAGGGTGTTGCAGTCATTTTACTACAATTTTATTCAAATATAAAAAATATCACTTATTTCATATTTTCTCCCTAAGGACGATTCACAGTTCACACTCTCATTCTTCTCTCTTCTGGTCTTCTTAGAACATAGACCTAGAGTAAAATTCCAACACCGTTGGTTATTTTTTGAATTTCGTTCGGCACAATCAAAGTCATCTTCTCCTCCAGTAGTCAATGACCACATAAAACCTCTAAATCTTCTCCTCCAATAGATTTATTTATTGTGTTTAAGTTTCACTCTTTGAACAAATGGAAAGAAAAAAAAATCCAAATAAAAAATGAAAGCACAAAAGTGATGAATTAAGGAGACAATGAAAAAAGGTTCTATGAATTAAAGAGTGAAACCAAAGCAAGGGAAAATTTCAAATAACTAAGCGCTACGTCCGAACAAGCCTTCTATTTTTGTTCATTTTCAAATAATCTACACCAAAAGTTCCTAGCAACTTAAAATAAGACAAGCCATGATGTCCCCCATCAAGACTATAGATGGCTTACTGGCAAAAGCAACAAGCTATAGAGCAAGGCATTAGCGAGGTGTCTCACATGTTGCGTTCCAGGGACTAGTCTTACTAGCAAAAAAGATTAAGAACAAGTTTTTGGAAAATTTTGAGAGAAAGAGAGAGAGAGTGGAAAACTCAATTGGTTACAAGGAATAGGATTTTCGAAGGGGGAAGATGGATAAAACGAATCATTTTATTTGTCATGCACGAGCAATCCTGAACAGAGGACTGCACTAAGAATTACTCATAATATATTATATACTACATCATTATCTTACGTTTATTCTACTATATAAAATGAAATATATATATTATTATTATCAAAATATTTATTAACAATATTCAACAATAATAAATATGAAATATCATAGAACATATGATGATTTGATATATGATAACAACGCGAAAAAAAATATGATAACATCGTACATGTACGGTGTACCTGTGAAACTTGGAAGTGGGTTCGTTTATATAACACGCGTTTTAAGAAACGAGTTCCACGTCCGGCTTTGTTACAAAAATGAGAAATGCTTTTCTTCCTAGGTCTATATTGGTTCTCGTTTTATTTTATTTTTTAATATTTTTATATAATTTTTAAGTTAATATTTTTAAATAATATTATAATTTTTTTTATATTTTTAAAAAATATTTTAAGATGTTAAAAAAATCGTATAAAAAAACATAGATTTTTTTTACATGATTTTTTTTACATTTTAAAACCTTTTTTAAAAATATAAAAAACCACAACATTATTTAAAAATTATATAAAAAACTAAAAATCACAACATTATTTAAAAATTATACAAAAAAACTAAAAAAAAATGAAACACGACCCATTTCACCAAGATGAGTAGCATCTCCCTTACAAAAACATGCCAGCTTACATTTTGAGAAATAATATTTGTATATAGTTATTGTATCTTTTGTGTATGTATTGTGTATAAATGTTATTATTACGTATTTTATAATTAAACTATTCAAATTTTTTTTATTTTTGTTTATCTCTTGCTAATATGACATTATTGTCACGTCACCAATTTTATAAAAGGTACACGAGATCACATACATGTAGCATTGCTCTTCTATTTTATGTATAGCACTTTGAGTTAGGATTACAAATCAATAAAGTAGTTTGTGAACAGATCAAGCTCAACTCGTCTATATTGGTTTGAACTCGATTCATTTAATAAATAAGATATTCGTAAACATTAATATAGGTTAGCAAAATTCATATAAATTCGGTTCAACTCGATTTGAATAAAATTCGTGTACATGTAGCATTGCTCTTCTATTTTATCTATAACACTATGTTATATATATATATATATATATATATATATTACATGTCAGTTAAATTTAATGTACTTAATTACATATTATTAATTTTTGTATGGTTAACCTTATTTAATATTGATATATTATTAAATATGTATAGGATAATTTTTATAATAATATATCATAAAACTACAACTATTGATTTAATATTTATTACATTTATCTTGTGTACCATTCTTTTAATTTATAATAATTTATTTTTATAAAAAAAGTTATGCCATAATAACTTTGAATGAAAATTATTTGGTTGAATAATTAAATGGTTTGAGTTTTTTTTTTTTGGGCTAAAATTTAAAATTATTTTATTAATTAAATGATAAAATTAGAAATTTTAAAATAAAAAGTCGAGTTCGAACTTGAGTATGTAGCTCGAGTGCAAGTCATTTGTTTAACTTTAGACGAGTTCGAGTCGACTTCGAACAATAATAATAATTAACAAACCGAATTTGAGCAAGATATTCGAGTTTTATTCGAGTTCAAGCTGAGTTTGAGCGAGTAAACATATTAATCAAGTTTGAGTGCCCGTTCGAATTTAACTCGATTCAATTTGTTTGTAGCTCTACTTGCAGTACTGCTACTTCCAATATGGCTTCTTGGCTCTTGCTTCAGCTAGCTTCTAGAAAGCAGCTGGGGCTTGCTTTTATCATCTCGTTTGTCAAATTAGAAATCAATGATTCAATAAGTCGATGCTTAAGCTTTATCTTTGCCGAGTTTTGGTGAATATATTTGTATTTTTAAGGTGCCTTAATTTGTTTTTCTCGGGGTAAGGTGCCTTAATTAATTTGGTTGTTTCGTAAAGCAATTTGAGTATTGTTTATGATATTATTATTTAATGAAACAATGTTATAATAATGGTGATCATGGTAAGATTTTGTGATGCATTATAGTAATAATTTTATAAGTTATTTTGCTATACTTCTAATAAATATTAAAGTACTATTTTATGAAAATTTTACCTATCCACCAATATCTTTTAAAAATAGAGTTGTAAAAAAAATTGTTAATTCAATAAAGGCCAGCTTGTTTAGATAATGAAATTAATCTGATTATATGATTTATGAATAATTGTGAAATAGTTTATGATCTAATAGTAATGAAATGGTTTGAATTCATAATATATTTTATGGAGTTTGGAGAAGTGAAAGAGAAAATTAAGTTGAATAAAAATATTATAAAATTTAATATGATTTTGATTTTGAGATTTGAAAAAATTATGTTTTTTTTTTTTTACTTTTTTAGAAGTTTGAAAAAATTATAATGATTAAATAAAAAGTCAAAATGTGAAATTAAAATGCATTTGTATTTGTGATGTTTAGCATTGAAATGAGATGGAATGAAGGTAGATGAATCTGAAGGACTTTGCTATCCAAACGAAACTTAAGAAAGACAAAAGTTCTACTAGTGCTGGTTATGCAAATGCAAATGCAAAATCCAAAGATTTGTATGGCTAATGGAGTCTCAAAATATATTATATTGGATTATGCAAATATAGAAGGAGATGGCTTTTTGGTACAGTAAGTTAGTGTTGTGGATCAAATTAATTTGATAGTTAATGTAACCTGAACAAAATGAATAAAAATATATTTCCTTCCTTATTTCCTACCATGATTTGGTTACAGCAGTTTTTTGAGGACCATAATATTATTATTAATTAACATAAAACCCATAGAATGGTAAAATATAGTAAAATTCAATCATTTATTGTTTTAAAAGAGTAAATTAATATTATTTTATTATTATATAAAAAATATATAAATAATCTAATGTAGAGATTGAATATAAATATAATATAGAAAGACAAATTAATGTCACGTTAGCTATTCTAATGAGAGTGAGCACTCCGATGGGCCGTTTTGTAAAACCTATTCTGACGTAAAACTTTTAGAAAAGTAGCTCAAAACTACCTCCAATGGATTATGTATGCGTTAATATCCAAGTTACATTTTATCTATTTTCTCTCTTTCCATGTATTTGTCTCCCACATGAATAGTTTCTCTCTCCATGTACTTTTTCTCCAACAAACTATTGAATAATATAAATTTAAATGATATCACGAAAAAATAGATAAACTGATAGATAACATAATATAAAAGTTAGTATGTAAAATAGAAAAAAAAATTAATAATGTATTTTAAAAGATAGAATACATACGTCCAGACTTAATTCTATATTTTTTAACCATTAATACACACATAATTCAATTAAATAATATATTTTACAACAAGTATTAAATGAGAGATCTGCAAAACACTTTATACACACACAGCATTTTATAAAATTACTCCTTATTTAATACTTTATTGTGTAATTATTTTGTATATATATTATTTTTTTTAATTTTTATTACCACCCCAATTGAATACAAAGCACGTATGTCCCTATCTAGTAAAAAAGGGTTAAAATTCAAAAAATAATGAGGATGTTATGAACGAAGCAGAATGAAGCAACGGCAGCCGCCCCCTGTCTCACCACTAAAATTATGTGAATGACTCCACCACTATTATTTTAAAATTTGCATAGTGACTTGTATAGTAACTTGCATAGTAATTTCAACGCCTATAAATATGGGTTTCAGTTGTAATGAAATTCATAAGAAAATATAGATAAAGAAGAAAGTTTCAGAGAGTTTCTTTTATATTTCTCTTGCAATAGTAGTAGTTTTCTTTTTAGTTTTATAACACGTTATCAGCACGAGGTTCTACCGATACTGAAGCTAATGGTCTTCTACTTCAAGTAAGTTTTTCAATATAATATATGCAGTCCTTGAGATAAATATTAAAGGTAATATTTCTGAATATTACTTGATAAAATTTTATTTTTATTCTCATGATAATGTGAATATATTTCTTAAATTCACAGATTTATTTTTGTAATATAATGTCAAATATTGAGATTTATTACTATTGACATTTCTGAAAAATGTTATTTATCCAGGATCCTTGTTGAGATCTATTTGGATATAATGATGAACTTGAAAGATACAATCATAGAAGAAAACCATGTGTCACTGAAGGATCGTACTGTGTATCTCATGATGAAAAATTATCTTACTGTGTGAAATAAATTAAGAGAGTGATATAAGCACCAGAAGATATAATCCTCTCAAAAGATCATTATGATTTATTGCACTTGAAGTTGCAAGATTTTAAGAGTGGTATTGAATATTCTGCACTCTTTAAAATCAGCTCAATATTAAAATTATACAGTGAAAATATCACTGATGATGATATATAAAAGAAGACATTATTTTTCATACCTCGAATGTGCTCTTGCAGTAGCAATATCGAGAGTGAAAGTTCAACAAATATTCTGAACTTTTATTTTGTCTTCCAGTGATTGAGCTCAATAATGAGTTTTTGTTATACCAGTTACGTCCTATTAATAATATCGAATTTACACAATTCCCAGAAGTGAACGGGAACTAAGGGCGTAAACGTGGTAGAAAAATTATAGAAGTGTTGGTCCCAAAAGCGACAACACTAAAGATGATAAAAATATATCGTATCACCAGAAGTGATCAAACTCAGAGAAGGGTAAAGGCTCTCAGAATAATTCTTCATAAAAAGATGAAGATGTTTGTCATAGATGTAATATGACTAAACAGTAGCCACGTACCTATTGTACGGCCAAGCACTTGATTTACTTATACTAAGTTTTTATATATAAGATTATTAATATTTCATCATGTTTTGAAATAATGAAATATCGGTGCCTGAAGCACGACAAGAAATTACTTGGGATAATAAAGCCCTTTTTAAATTTGATCCTCTTACAAATAAATGTGAACCAGAAGTTCAGAGGATTATTTATCTGCAAAGTGTTGCAAATCAATTACATGATGTATTTACTGACACTAAAGGTGTTGTAAAATCATATATTACTGCTGTTAATGCTTAAGCAGGAATTGAAATCCCTGAAGGACGAGTTGTTAAAAGGGCAATAAATGAGTTTAAGATACACCTGAAGCGTTGAAGACCTATTGGTGCAAAAGAAAAATAAAAATCGGTGCTCATGAAGAGACCGTATTTTCTGTATAAAATATAATCCTCCTGAAGAGGTAACTCCTGAAGAGAAAACTCCTGAAGAGTATAACTCCTGAAGAGAAAACTCCTGAAAAGTATAAACCTCCTGAAGAGGAACCTCCTGTAGAGGTGTTTCATGAAATGTTTTCCCCTGGAGAGGAACAATGAGATCTCAATACATTTCATGAGTACTGGAAAATTTATGGATAGAAATAAAACTGTTGTCGACAACATATATGATAACACTTAATATTACCAGAAGTAATAAAGAAAGTGAGCCAAAAATCGTCGAAAAATGTCGACGTAGAAATGATTGGCCAAAATGGAAAGCAGTTATTAAAACTGAATTAAACTCGCTAGTGAAGCGAGATGCATTTGGACCTGTTGTCCAAATACCAAAGGGTGTAATATCTATCAAATATAAGTGAGTATTTATACGAAAGCGTAATGCGAAATGAAATTGTGCGGTATAATTTGTCGCACAATGTTTCCTGTAGAAACCCGAGAGCAATTATGAGGAAACATATTTCCTTGTTATGAATGCAATCACATTCATATTTTTAATCGATTTGGTTATTACAAAAGGATTAGATATGCAGTTAATGAATGTGATCCCTGCATATTTATAAGGATCATTATATCATTACATATATAAAGATTTACGATACTTGAAGCATCTAATCCAAGTACATTTAAGAGTATGTATTTTATAAAGCTTCAAACATCTTTATATGGGTTAAAGCAATCCGAACGTATGTTGTATAATTGAATCAACGAATATCTATTGAAAGAAGGATTTAAGAATAATCCTATATATTCATATGTTTTATCAGAATCCGGATTCGTCATTATTGCAGTTTACATTGATGATTTACCTTGTTAGAACTCTTGAAAAGATTACAAGGGTTGCTATAAATTCAAGGAATGCATTTGAAAAGGAAAGATCTTATTATTTAATTCATAGATGAGTTACAAGAATTTGAGACTTCTAATCTCATCTCTCAAATGCATTTGCTCTTCATAAAGCAACATACCATCCTTATATAAAGGATTAGGCAGTCGAAATGAAGAGGCAAGTAAGGATTTTAAATCCTTATTCTCCTGCTTTAAGTCTGCAATTTTTTTGTCAGACTCTTGAACGAGTCATTGAAGTACAGAAACCTTCCCGTTAATCTCCTCAATCTCACGATTTTTGGATTGTAATCGGTTGGAAAATCCAACAATAGAGGAGGAGTATCGGGTGCCGAGAGTCACCAGCTCATAAACAGCTTCATGATCTGACTTATTAGCCAGATCATTTGCTTGCTACAACATTGCACCTACAGAAGATGCAGGATCAACTTGTAATTGAGGTGAAGGATACCTCATATGTTGATTGTGAGAAATAGTAAAAGGAAATTGATGAGTCATTGGAAATTTGTAGAATAAGAATACAAATACAGGTGAATTATAGATATAAGAAGAAGATTTGATGCGTACTAAATGAAGCTAAAGACGGTTATTATAGAAATGGAAATAAGAACAAGACAAACCATCATCTCTTCAAATCTCACTTTACAAGATATGCTGGATGCATACTTTCAAAAGCCAGCGAAATTAAGTACAGCTATCCCTATTTTCTTATAAACGCTGAACCTCTGCCGTTAGCTGCTGTTGTTGACTTTGTATCTGAGCTTTTTCTCGTTCCAGCTCTTCTACTCGTGTTTTCAGGTCACGAGAATACCAGTCTACAAGTTTCTTCAGCTCCTTGTTATCTTGTTTTAAATCTTTATTTTTTCTATCTTTCGTTGCAAGCGTTTGATGCAACTCAGATATTTGATTTTTAAGATGATCAACCTCACTCGTTCTCACCAATAGCCTCTGAGACATGGTTGTAAGAGAGGCAGCATATTGGGCACTGAGGGTTCTTGATACTGCAACAATTTCAGGATCAGATTTACTAGAAAGATATATCTCTGCTCCTATCATGGTGTTTACAGTCTCAGGAGAAAATATAAGTGGTTGAGGTCTAAAAGGTTCGTGGTTTAAATCTGGGACATTAGAATTTCTATCAGACATAATATCGTTCTGGATGAACAACAACTGAATCTATGAGGAATGCGAAATCTTTTTGCTGGAGTAAACCAATGGTAAAATTGGTTATATTTAAACAACAACCCGAAACCTTCAAATCTCTTCAAGATCTCGTTTGTCCACAATGTCAAGCGGATTTGATTTTCTGCCGAACCGATAATATTAAACCTCAAAAATTTTACAGCTTTTATCATACATAGACGGTTTCCAATGTTATTTCCGCCGTATATAAACAAGTTCTTCCTAATAACGCCGAATGAGGGAGAGAAAATTTTAGATGAAAATATTATCATACTTTCTCTAATGCATTATTTAGTTGGAGATCGTATTTGAATTCTTAACTTGTTATATATACTGAAATCATATTTGCTTATTACTTGAAACACTAACGCATATTATCAGAGGGAGTTTAAGTATTACTGCAGGTATCAGATTTCTATTAAGTCTGTCAATCAGATATTATTTTTCATCTTCACTTAGAAATTATTGCAATTCATGAAACAAGTCGAGAGTATATTTGGCTGAGATCAATGACTAAACAATTTTATACGAAAATAATGCTGCTTGTATCACTCAAATCAAAGGAGGATATATCAAATATACGATCAAGTGATAATCTGGCAGATTTATTCACGAAGACATCACCAACTGCGACATTCAAGAAAATTGTGCAGAATATTAAAATGTGAAGACTCAAAAACTATTGTCATGCACTTTCCAGGGGGAGTAAAAGTCCTGAAGACTTGTGCTGATTGTACTCTTTTTCCTTCGCTAAGGTTTTATCCCATTGGGTTTTCCTTTGCAAGGTTTTAATGAGGCAATGTTAAAGCACTTGTGGATACATAAGAAGACTGTACTCTTTTTCCTTCGCCATTGGTTTTTCTTCCCACTGGGTTTTTCCTTGGCAAGGTTTTAACGAGGCAGATTCTTTATGGGTGGTCATTCAAGGGGGAGTGTTATGAACGAAGCAGAATGAAGCAACGGTAGCCGCCTCCTGTCCCACCACTAAAATTATGTGAATGACCCCACCACTATTATTTTAAAATCTGTATAGTGACTTGCATAGTGACTTGCATAGTAACTTGCATAGTAATTTCAATGCCTATAAATATGAGTTTCAATTGTAATGAAATTCATAAGAAAATATAGAGAAGGAAGAAAGTTTCAGAGAGTTTCTTTTATATTTCTCTTGCAATAGTAGTAGTTTTCTTTTTAGTTTTATAACAGAAGATAAATATAACGAAATTATAAAAGTTATATCCTGACTAATTAATTAAATTATTGATTTGATTTTATCGTTATATGGATGTATTCCATTACATAAGCCATATAGCGGCCATATGTAATGAAAGGCCTAAAACAAAACTAATCAAGAGTTACACATGTATAAAAGTCAATTTACCCACCAAGAGATATAGATATATATATATATATATATATATATATATAAAAGTCAATTTACACATGTATCCGTTTGGGGCCACTCGGTGGGGACTCGTGTAAAGGTGTATATAGATCCATAAAATTTAAACAGGCCCCAAGTTTCTTGTTAAGGAAAATTATTTGATTATAAAAAAATACATAAAAATAATCCACAAAAATAATTAATATAATTATTCAAATTGTAAAATTATTTTAATTATAAAATAAATTTAACAGATTAGATAAAAATATATTAATTTATTAAATTACTTTTATATAATTTCATTGTGATTGTTGTTCTCATCTTCTTTTTTGATCCTCTTCATGAAAAGTTATTTTTCCAAATTATTAATTGAACATGAGACTCGCCCTCCACCATTATACACTAGTCATGGAAATAAAATGATGAATAGTTAGTTCTGTGAATTAATATAAAATATATTTCTCGGTTTTCACCCTTAAGAGTCAAACATTAGATCACCATCAAACAGATTTCAAAGCATTTGAGGAGGGTCCCAGCTACTTCATACGTCAGAGTTTACTTGAGCCTTTTTCCGACCTCTCTCCCAACATTTCTGATTTTGGGGTCAAGCATTGCATCATCGTTATGGGGAAGGTACTAAGGGCAGGAGGTCTTGCTTCAAACATCAGCGTATACTTATCTTCAACAACTTATCTCTCTCTTTCCATCTTCGAAATTTGAACATTAAAATGCTAGTTTGCTTGCAGTTGATCAACGACTTTAATTATCTTTTACCCTTAATAGTGTGAAATTTTGACTATATTACCATATAAATAATCAAATTTTGCTACTTCTATGTTTGGAAGAGAGAAGAATCATTCCCCCAACAGCTTGTTCCTTGTGTGGTCGTTGGAATTGAATTCTTGGCCTATGCGCTTTATTTATGTGATCTCATATTAGGACTTTGAAGCATGGTCATGATGTTTAATCTGAACATTGTATGTGAACACTAAAATGGGTTCCTTGGCAGGTAAAAGAAAACTATTGGTTCAACATGCATATGCAGTTTTGTACCTACAACAAATAAATGCCTATATAATGTGCTTGCTATTCATGAGTAGGTGGGTCTCTTTACTCGACATTTAATCAAAATAATTTTCGGTTAAAAATGTTCGGGCTAATAAACCGTCATCTATATATAAAAACTTATAATGTCGATCGTTAGTTTGGCAAAAAAATTATTAATAAGTGGGGTAAACACGTGAAATACATAATTAAATTGAAAAAATTTATGGATCTAATTCTTCTTATAAATTCGGTTCAATAAGAAAATATTATGATTGTTTATTTGTCATAAATATTTACAAAATATTGTTCACAAGCAATGTGTGATTTATTTTTAATACCCTCTGTCACATGCAAGATAGTATTTTTCCTGATCTTTATCACGGAGTCAGTAGTATGGTCCTACATTTGTCCTGGGGTACGCCCTCATACTATGAATAAATTTATAGATCTAATTCATCTCAAAAATCGGTTCAATAATAGAAGATTTCTCAATATTTTTAAACATATTCAAGATCTTGTTTATAGACAATATAAGATTTATTCTTCAATATAAATTAGGTGCCAGATGAAGTTTGGATTTCAAAGTTTGAGTTTATAATTTTACTCAAATACTATTTTAAATTCCAACTTGCTTTAAAAAAAATAAAGTTAATTATCTAACTATATTCTAAAAAATGGGTTGTATTATCGTAGGCATTATTATTTGAGATTTGTCTTCTAGAACATACTTTCAATTGAGGGGATGCATAACTCTATATATTATTAGAGAGACGTTGGGGTGCGGTTCGTTGGGGTGGACCTCACCCCAACGGATTGCAACTCATTCCCTCCCACCTCAAAAACTCTTATAATTATTATAAAAACATAATAAAAAATACAATAAAAAATTTTAAAAATAAAATAAAATTTAAAAAAGACAATAAAAGACACAATAAAATAATAAAATGAAAAAAAACATAATAAAAAAGTAAAATAAAGATGAAGTTTTAAGGATTTTCAATCTCAGTCCAGTCTCCGCCGCCGCCAGTAACAATGGGCGATACCGCCAAACAGGATTCGAAACAGGTTTAAGGCCGTCGAGGGTAAATCAGGTTGTCGAGACTTGCCGTCGCAGAGATGAGGTCACCAGCTCCCTCCAGTCTAGATGGACTGGACAATATCGCCCACCATTACCAAAAATAATGAGGACTGCAAATAAGAGTTCCAATCGGACTAAACTCTAAAATTTCTCGGCTTATTATTGATATGAAAGAGGCTTGAAACATAAACTTCTAATGGAGACGGATCAAAATCTAGATGTTTCTCAAAATCAGTCATCCACATCAAGTTTAAAAATGGAGTTGAAACACTTTTTGTCCTCGCTCCGTCTGCTCTGATTCATTTTTTTGACTCCGTACCCAACCACTTTAACAAATAAAATAAAAAACCTGCTCCAGAAGAATCGATTGCCAACTAATTCTACGTTATATTATGAGAAATCATTTAATTATAAATAAATTACGTAAAAATATTCTTATAAACTAACATAATTTAATATAACTTGTAACTAAATTATAAAATTAATTTAAAAAAAAAATGACTTTATTATATATTCTATAAAAACAATATTATAGCTATGATTGAATTACAGGAAAAGACTTGAATTATAAAATTATTTTTATTATATAATAGATTTAATAAATTAGATAAATTTATGTCAATTTATATAATTATTTATATATTATAAATATAGCTGGACTCATATTATTTCCTGAAAGCTGGAATCGTCACGTGTCCATTTAAATATATTACGCTGGCTGGCCCCTTGTTTGTTTGTGTTTCCGAGCCACGTGCTTCGATGGCCAAATGAAAGTTTTCTTCGTATTTTTAGTAAGATTTATTTCAGAAAGACATACTTGGTTTCACATTAGCTTTATTGATTTAGTCTAGACTCTTCTTACACCAATACGCAGATCAGTGCGCACCAACTGCAAGCCGACCTAACTGACTAATTTTGGAAGAACGAAAGCTGACAAGAAACGTCGCAGGCCAAACGTTGATCAAATTATAATGTGTTCTTCCCCAGCAAAAAGTGTGTGGAAACGAATTTAAAAGCAAGTAAAAGAACAACAAAAAGGCCACCTGGGTTGTCTTCTAAACAGTAATTAATTAAAATATTGGTGAAGAAAGGCGGGTTGGAGGCAACTTCTCATCATGTTCCTATTTTTCAAACCGGCAAGTTGAAAATGGACATTATTAATTGGGATATAAACAAAAAAAAAAAAAAAAATTAAATGCGCATAGAAAGATTTGGTTCCACACGTGTATATATATATATATATATATATGCCCATCCGAGTCCTCAAACCTCTCCAGCACATATTGCAAAAATTGTGGAAATTCCAAGATCGAAGAGATGAAGCTTTTTACCCAATCTTTGTTTTGCTGTTTCTTCATTGTTCTTGTTTTGCATTCATCCCGGCCTGCATCATCTCAAGAAGTTGGTAAGCCAAAATCCAACGCTTCTCATGTATTGAATTAATCTTTATTTTGTTTCCATCAAACGAACATGTATGGAAATCATGATCACATGCATCATGTAGGCCGACGCTTGCAAACACTTTCTTCGAGGCTTTTCTATTGTTCTATCTTGTTTTCTTAAGTAATTTTAGAATCTGACAACACATAATCTGTCTGTCAATTTATAAGATTAGTTTTGTGAAATCACTTTGTGATTAAACCATTTTCTTTTGTTAACGGTGCAGATGATGAACATGAATTTGACTACAGTGAGAAAAGTGGAAAGGGACCGGCTCGTTGGGGAGAGATTCGCCCTGAATGGAGCATGTGCAAGAATGGATCAATGCAATCTCCGATTGATTTGCTGAATGAAAGGGTAGAAATAGTTTCCCATTTAGGGAGACTTAATCGGAATTACCGTCCCTCTAATGCCACTCTCAAAAATCGAGGCCATGACATGATGGTAAGCAAAAGATCATGATGATCAAGAGGGAACTATTAAAGAGAAATTAATGACATAAATAATGGGAATCCAATAAAGTGCGATTCTACATCCACCAACTAAAAGACAAAACATTATAGCTATTTTCATACGTCATTGGAATATTGATAGCGACGTAGTAATATTTATTTCATAGATCTGTTGGGTTTGGTGAGATTTTCTGGTAAAGAGCATGCTTAAGAAATCTGCAAATTATTTTTCCTTCCTCATGAGCCATGATTTCTTTGAATTAAGTAACCATTCTTCTTCTTGATTAATTAACTTAAACGTTTGTGAGTGCAGCTGGAATGGGAAGGCGGCGCAGGATATCTTGAAATAAATGGTACTCAATATGTACTCCAGCAAAGTCATTGGCACTCACCCTCTGAACACACTATCAATGGCCGGCAGTTTGATCTAGAAGTGCACATGGTCCATGAGAGTTCCGATGGAAAAGTTGCTGTCGTTGGAATTATGTACACTATTGGACGCCCTGATTCTTTCTTATCATCGGTAAATAAAAATCAAAGAACTCTCTCTCTCTCTCTCTCTAATGGCTTGTGTTGATCATCATGTGTATCTCTACGTACAGATGAGGCATCATCTGTCAGCCGTTGCCGGAAACAGTGAAGAAGCGACGCCTGTGGGAATCGTTGACCCAAAGAAGATAAGGATAGGCAGTAGAAAGTATTACAGATATATTGGGTCCCTTACAGTCCCTCCTTGTAGTCCAAATGTTGTATGGACCATCGTGAGAAAGGTATGTAATTATATGTTTCTCTTTTTGCCAACTTTTTAATTGTTATTGAAGATCATGTAAATAATTCCCGGCCTAATTCTGATCAAGTTAACTCATATGATCAGGTGAGGACTGTTACACGAGAACAAGTTAGGTTGCTTCGCGTGGCCGTTCATGATGTGAGTATATCCACTCTCACACTCGATTATTCCAGCTTTATATATCAAATATGCACATATCATATCCAAAGTTTCCATTTCTTTATGAGGCGATAAGCGGTATTTTTGAACGAGAAGCATTACATACTCAAAAGAGATTTTTTATGGATGCAAAACAAATATTAAAATTGTTTCTATTAATAATATCATCTATAATTAAGTAATATAAAAACTTCAAAGAGAATCTGATTTTTTTTATTATAAAGAGTATACTTCTTTATAACTTAAATACCTACTTTTATTTTAAGTAATATATACTTCTTTTAATATTAATTTTGAAAATAAATAAGGAAATCAACATCAAAATACATCATTTTGCTACTTTTATTCTAGTTTCACTATTGTTTGAAAATCTTGTACAATTTGAGTAAAATCTTTGTGAGTAAAACTTTTATATTTATTTTCTTTTTCTAACCAAATTTTCTCATTTAATATTAATTTTATTTTAGGCAAACTGTTTTTCATCTTTTGTACTAACCAATATTTTCTATAATTTTTTTTTTGTGTGGGGGCCTACTCAAATTGAGGGGCCTTAGGTGGTAGCCTTAGTTGCCACCCCTTTGAGCCGGCCATATCACATCAAATTATGCATGTTAGTTTGTGAGTTTGTTAAGATTAATGTTCCACATATCCTATATTTTTGTTCATGAATTAATTTTAACAATCGGATTTAATTGAAAGCAAGCACAACTTAATTATTTCAATTTGATAGTTTAAGATGTGAAGCTAGAACTATGAGGAAAAAATATGGATAATCCTTCTAAAAAACACAGCATTTTATTCAGTAGAAGGGCTAATTGATTAGCCGACAGGGTAGACAATGTGGTAGAACGGATCTTACATGTTTAAACTCTCTATTCTAATACATAAATTTATCATCCGCCCTAAGTTTTCGAATGCAACAAATTAAATTCAAGAGGGCATGCATGCATTATTGACGTGTATATATATATATATATATATATATATGTAGTAATTAAAGATGGTTGTACATTCCTTTTTTTTTTTGCAGGAGTCAGACACAAATGCAAGACCACTACAACCAATAAATAAGCGCTCAGTGCGTTTATATCGACCAAGTGAAGTGGAAGATTAAATTCGCATCATTCTACAGCTCGAATGCAACCATCAACCTATGAAATTGCGTGTTTTGATCAGTCACTGTCTAGGATTTCCCCTTGAATCTTATATATAATATAGAGTGAGAAATATTTAGTCTATAAAAGAATCTTACAAAAATATTTACAAACTGATATAATTTGACGTAAAATATTAGATATGATATATCATATTTAGTCTCGATCACATCAGTTTGTGGCTTATTATTTTGTAAATTTTTATAGGCTTGATATTTTCGTTTATATTTTCGTTTTACGGGGTTGATGGAACGTAGGATAGAATTTGAGGCTTAGAACTTGGGACGGATTACACATACATGATATGGTAAATTAATTTATTATCTTCATTGAACATTGTTTATTCTTCGAGAGCATTTATATGAATAAATTTTCCGCAGAGGATATTTTTCTATATATATATCTACCTTCCATGAAAAACATAAGCGGGCTTTTCAAAGCTTGAAATTTTTCTCTCATATATTGATTGGGTTCTGCTATAGGCAACGAATTTCGTGCAGAGATTACGTAAGAAACTAATTTTTAATTCTATGTCAATTACAATTAAAAAATAAATAAATAAAAATGTTAATTTGCCCATCACAATCAGAGACAAACTGTAATCCAAAATACACTCAATAACAAACTGCAATCTGTTTTATGCACAATTCCTACTTCAAATCTTGTACAAATATCATTTTTCATATTGATTATGCAGCAGCGCAGCAAATTCATGTGAACATCTTTTTTCATAATTTTGAATTTTATTCTGTTAGTTCAGACTATTCCGACCAAAATAAAATTTTAAATATCTCCTGACCGATCTCCTTGATCTATTTTAGATATTAATTATTACTTCCTAAATTAATAAAAAAACAATTATACTTGCAAACCATGCAGTTGACCAACACCACCGGCCTCAGGCCACCTTGCTAATGTCACATGAATATTTGATTTGTACTACGAGTTAGAATTTTAACATCTTCTATAAATCAAATCTTATGTTACATAATCAATATGGAAAAATGTGTTTTCTATACCGACACGCAAGTAAAACTTCTCTGAAAGGACTTCTCCTACTTCAACTCATGATTGAATCGACCGAAAATTAGGTTGAGGATGATACCCTCCATGGGGAAATTTTGCTTTTGGGCCCCTCGTTATTACCCGGCGCGTAGACTATAAGATGCAGGGTAAACCATGAAAATGTTGCAATATCTTGCAGTATCCTAAACTCTCAATAAGTTTTAGTACTCCACACCCTCAAGTAAGATTATAAACACTGTTATATTTTTTTTTCAAAAAAGTATTAATATCGTTATAGGTGTCTCAAGATCATTGGTCACCAGTAGTTAACAGTGGTTCTCCTAGTGTGTGTAGTACTTGTTAATGCTATGTTAAACAAATAGTCCAAAATACTGTTGTACTAATTAAGGCTTAGCTTAGAAAGATAGAATAAAATGTTGTTTACATTTCACTGACCTAGCTATATGTAACACCCTATCTTAATTACCCATTTGCATTAACCCTTTGTATGAGGTGCTTATAATACCATTGTTAAGGATTTTCCCCTCAACCCAAGTAATGAGGTCCAAGGGGCCATTTTAGGGAAGCAAAGCGAGAGGGCCCAATCAAGTGCTAGCCGGCCCATTAGCCCAACCCATGTAAGAACCAAAAAGATTAACACCTAAAGGGGGATAGCCCTATAGAGAATACTTTGTAACGCAACCCTTACGAGTTAATAGGCAGCATAAAAGATGGGACATTCCATCGTACAACTTCTACCCAACCATGCCAAACACTCGAATATATGTCTAAGAGCACTCTCATTGAATTGGCTAAAAGCCATATTTCAAAAAGTACATTTTTACACAAATACTCAAAAATAAATGTCATATTTGATCAAATATGAAAATAAAGTGCGTGGAAAAAGGTTCAAAAAGTATTTCTTATAAATATGTTTTAGCTTTTTTATAATTGTTTTAACTTTACTATTCACAAAATGTACTTTTAAATTTTTTTTTCACAAACTGTATTGTCATATTTGATAAAATATGGTACTTATTTTTTGGTATCTGTGCAAAATTATACTTTTTGAAGGATGCTTTTTAGCCAATCCATTGAGAATGCTCTAAGGCACAAACAGGGAGAGGAATAAGCCATCGATCTTCTGACAATTAAACATAGACAGGCGACCACAAAAACCCACAGAAAGGAGAAGACAGGAGACTCATGCCGCATTAATGGTGCAATGACTCGAACTACATTTCACATTGATGACACCATTGCAAAAGCCACTTTGCATTAAAGGACACTGATAAATGTATAGTGAAAAAGACAAAGGCCCCATAAGAACAAACAGATTTGTTCCCAAGACTCCAAGTACAAAAAGCAGTCTCCTAGGTATAGGGAATCTCTCTAGACTCTCATTATTTACAAGCCTCTGAAGATATTTATTAACTTAAGTATCGGAGACTTCCCAACCCTGAAAACTGCCCTTTTCCCACCTTCTTCTATATCTTTTTCACAAGCCCAATCTAGAAGACCTGAATTGCTGGAACTTGTCTCATAGGTGTGAGAAACACAACGTTGGTGCCGTTTATGGGATGCTTGTAAATTTCAAGTGTACTTCATATGTCTATGTCAACCCATTCTCATAAAACTCAGGGAGAAGGATCAGAGGCGCCTAGACATAAGACTGAAAACTGCAGAACAGTAAACTGCAAGACTGGCCCAGGAGGTGGAGAGGCTTCGCAAAAAGAATGTTGAGCTTAAACAATGCGGCCAAGAACGAAATGATGATGCTAAGCCTAGCTACAACGAGCAGAAGAATCCTGAAAACACAACAGGCAGAACGAACGAGAACAAAGAGAAAAAAAAAATGTTAGATGAGCTCTGCAATCTCAAGGGAAGAAGATGGCCACGTCATCATCGGTAGACTAACTGCTCATAAGAACCGAACTACCCTACACTAAGGAACTAATGGTCGTGCCCCTGCCACTAAAGTTTAGGGTTTCCACCATGGAGATGTATGACAAAGGGAGGGACCCACTCGAGCACTTGGAAACCTTCAGGACTCACATGAAAGGGTGAGCAAGTAGATTTCAAGTCTTCGACACTCAATTCCAAATACAATTTCGGTGAGTTGACACGTCTATTCTTGATCCTGTCCATGTCTAATCGAAGAAGGCAACACCCAATCATGTATGTCCTCACCATCAAGCAAATGGAGGAAGAAAGTCTGAAGCGTTCTTGTCTCAATTTAACAATGAGCGCATAACCACCAAAGACTATGACGAGAAGATAACCTTAGCGGCACTAGTTCAGGAAGTAGTCTAACCGTGATCTCAATTTATGGTCAAGCTAGTGAAAAGGACCCCAACCACGTTAAGGGAATTCATGGACTAGGTGGACAACTTCATCAAGGTCAAAGACACCCTACAGGCATTGATGGAGCCAAGAAGAAAAGAGCTGGAAGGAGCGAAGAAGAGAGCCAAAGCCCTGACAAAGGCTAAGGCACTAAAGAAGGGAAAGA
The DNA here is from genome assembly GCA_036898215.1 of Platycarya strobilacea. Lineage (NCBI taxonomy): Eukaryota > Viridiplantae > Streptophyta > Magnoliopsida > Fagales > Juglandaceae > Platycarya > Platycarya strobilacea. The sequence goes on along the minus strand of CM072551.1, from coordinate 19,202,420 downwards.
AGAGCTCCCATGACAAAGAAAAGTGAGAAGCCTCAACGAGGAGCCTAGGACTTCGTTTAAACCACCCGAACTTTTCTATTCAAGAGGTTGACACTCAAACTACCTTGGAGAAAGAGGATCACGACGTCACCTGCCGTTACTGCACCTACCACAGATTCACCTTACAACACACTAAAGATTGCTTTTCCCAACAAGGGAGGAAAGAGTACAAGGAGCGGACTAGGCGACATGATATGCCTACTTGGAGACTAGAGCAAGAGAGGAGAGAGACATCTAGGAAACGAAGCGCAAACTGAACTAATCGTCATAAAAGGGAAGAAAGATTGTGACACAACTATCGAGACATGACCCATGGCAAGAATGCCACCATTCACCACAACAAGGAGTTCCCAAACTTAGGGAAATAAGGACATTGTTGGAAGGTTTTCCGATAAAGGCACATCTTTCTCAAGTAGGAAGGCCCATGCTAGGTGGTCCCGGTACCACAATGTATATTCAACTAAGTACCGACCCGGTAAGTGCCAATGATGCGAACCAACTCCTATCATCTCATTTGGGAAGGCTGACATTAAAGAGGTTTTGTACCCCCACAACAACGCTCTGGTGGTAACCATGCTAATCTCTAGCTTCACTGCCCATCAGATCCTTATCGACAACGAAAGCTTCACAGGCATACTCTATTGGCAAGCATTCACCTAGATGGAAATAGACGCCACATGGCTACAACTAGCTCGTTTGCCCCTGAAAGGCTTCTTCGATAACATGGTCCAGCTAGTAGGAACCATTGCATTGTCGATCCTTGCAAGCAGTGCCCCCTGCACAACATTTATAATGGTCCATTTCCAAGTGATGAAGTCCCCATCTTCCACAATACCATCATTGGCAGGCCCATCCTCAATGCCTAGCAATCAACATCGTCGACCTACCACCTCAAGATGAAGTTTTCAACCTCTTAAGGAGTGCGTGAAGTCTAAGGGAATAAATGTTGGCACATGAATGTTATGTCCTGAAACTGAAACAAAAGGGATATGCACCATCGAAAGAGCCTAGGGAGGACTATGTCTAAGACTCTTCCTACTGGACTTGAGGGGGAGTAAGGGGTGCATAATCCCAAAAAAGGAAGGCAAAACAGATTAAAGCTCCTCAAATGAGGACTCCCTCATCTTTTATCCCTAATTATTAAGTTCCTCAATGTAAATATTTAGCATGTTTATGGAATGAAGTGATTTTTCAGGATAACGCATCTCGTCCACTCCAATCTTCATAGCAAAGATGAAAGGACTCTCAACCAGCAAAGCATCATTAACAATGAAAAATGTTGTCAATCAATGCCCATCTTCACTACAAGTGTCAATAGGTGGAAGCGGGTTCAGTCTCAAACTACTTAACAATGTACCTCCCATGAGGCCAAATGGATGAGTACACCCAACGTAACTTTATCCATCCCGCAATGGAGAGTGGGTCCACCCCCGACGGCTCGAACAATTTACCCCACCCCTTTAGCAGTAGAATGTGAACTAATCACATCACTGTCTAAAAAATTACCTCCCCGTAGAGCGTCAAAGGGATGAGTGTGCCAGAGGCTACTTTATCCCTTCCGCAGCTACCAAGCACCACCATCAACCTCTCTGCTCCCTTCCCCAGCTCCCCACAAAGTCCATCCTTCTAACACGCACATAAATGGACTACATGATATAAGATTAACATGGAGCCCATGTAAATAATATATTCATACGTTTCTAGAATTTTCTAAATATATGAAAGAAATGAAAATAAAATATTTCTTTTTACGATGCCTTACAAAATGAATGACATTTTATGAAAACTTTCTATGTATAAATCTTCAAGTATATGTAGCTAATGACCATTGTTGGTTGCCTCTTTTTATGAAATCAAGTATTAATTGTATGCATGTGAATGAATGACTATACGTAATAATATTGGATGTATTCTTTAAAATGAAAACATGAGGTTATGCCTCATGCTTTACGTGATGATTTAATGATGCGAAGAAAATGTTTTAAAATGTCCCTATGAACTGTTGCTTTAAGGATGTCATGAAGTGATGTCTTCAATTATGCATCGATTGATGATGTTTAAGCTTGTGCTTTTAAATGAGATTTCTGGATGAATGAACTGAGTAATGAAAGAATGAAATAAAGAATTGAATGAATGAATGCTATAATGTATGAAACTACGTAACGGCCATGATGAACAAAGAATATAGGTACAATGAAAGGGTAGATTGCAATGCTAAGTAGTGTGGCAGTGCACCCAATATTGTCCTCTGACCGATGGATTTCCAACCCGTGGCCATGGGTGACATCAGATTCAAAAGAAGACCGCTAGCCCTAGCACATATGGCATAATAGTGTATAACGGCCCAAAGAAAGTGATAAGAGAATGTATCTATGCTTAGTTCTTTAAGAAATGAAGGCACTTGGAGGGAGAAATGTTTTATGAAAAGAAGACGGTCTATTTTTAGATAATCCCCACCTCATAATGTTTTAAATGAATGTATGTCCTATATCCTGTATGTACTATATCTATGAGTGATGAATGCATGAATGAAAACTTATGTTATTATATTTTTCCAGTATGAGATAAAGCTTACTAAATATTTGATTCATTTTAGATTTTATATATGCCCCTACTCCTCGAGAACTAAATGAGTAGAACACGTTAGGATAGACACTGTCTAAGAGAAAGAGCACGAAAGTCTAGGCAAAAGAGTTTTAAATGTATAAGATGCCTTTTTATTTTAAGTTTAATATTTTTCGTTGTAATCCTCTTTTAATCTCAAAGCATATATTATTTTATAATGTAAAGTCTTGTATCCAAAGTATAGAACAAAAAGTTCCAAAATGAACAGTAATTCTCTTCATCCTTTCTGAAATCATTTTTTAAAAAATTTCCACCACAAGGAAGAGCGTTAATACAAGTCATGCACGTCAGTTTGAGAGTTTGTTAAGATTGTTCCTCATATCCTATTTTTTATGCATGAATTTTAACAGTCGGATTTAATTGAAAGCAAGCACAGCTTAGTTATTACAATTTGATAGTTTAAGATGTGAACCTAGCGCAAGCACCAATTTTGATAATTTAAAATGCAAATCGGAAATATAAGGACAATCCTTTAAAAAAATACAGCATTCTACTCAATTAGCCCCATTGCGTAGACAACAGGGTAGAACTGATCTTACATGCTTAAACTCTCTATTCTCATACACCATTTTATAATACGTCCTAAGTGTAAGTTCGAATGAAATAAATTAAATTATTTTAAAGGGCATGCATTGTATATATTCATGTAGTAATTAAAGATGGTTGTTCCTTATTTTTTGCAGGAATCAGACGCAAATGCATGACCACTACAACCAATAAATAGGCGCTCAGTGCATCTATATAGACCAAGTGAAATGAAAAAAAAAAAAAAAAAAGACTAAGTGGAATGGAAAATTAAGGTTTTGTTTGAATGTCAAACTGAGTTGAATTGATCTAAATTTTTTATTAATCATAATAAATTAAAATGTTTGAGTGAGTTTTGTGAAATTTATTTAGATGAGTTTAAAATATATTTAAATATCAAAATAAATTTAAATATATTTATGAAAAGTCCATAAATTTGTAGGGCCAACTAACAATGATAATAGAATCTATCTTCCACATTCGTAAGTGCAGAAAAAAAATTAAAGAGTGCAGCAAAAGCTGCCTAGGGGCAAGAGAGAGAGCGAGAGCAGTGAGTTGTCGAAGAAAAATACAGTTTTGGGCCCACTATTGAGACCAGTAGAGAGAGAGACAAGTAAAAGTGAAAAAAAATGTCAGAAAGAGAGAAGACAAATCCAAAAATAAATGTGTTTAACCCATAATTTACTACAGTGACCGCTACAATATTGGTTCATCAAATTTGTATATTTAGATAATAAAATGAGTTTAAAATAGAGAATACTGAATATACTTTGACAAGCAAACAGATCCTAAACTCTCATCATTTTACAGCTCCACTGTCTAGGGTTCCCCCTTAAATCTTATCTATATGGCATGAGAAATATTTTGTTTGTACAAGGATCTTACAAAAATATTTGCAAACCGATATGTGCTATGAACCCAAGTATTTTGGGCTGGGCTTGATGGTACTTGTTATCCTTATTTCAATTGATTGTTAGAGTGTTAGTGGCCCATGAGTTTAGATAAATGGCCTATGGCCCTTTGCAGATAGTTGTTGATCTAGTATATATTTACTGGGGTGGGGTGGTTGTTAAGGCATCGGGAAAACCTGAATTCATCTTGTTTGGGAGCCGGAAGAGGAAGCTCGAATATCATTCCAAATTTTTGTTTATATTTCGTACGTTCATCTCTATCTGACTACTCCATTTTTTCTTTGCATTGATCATACCCATCACCGAATCATCCATTCATCTTCTACATTCAGATTTACTTACAGATCACAACTACTCAACGCCATATACAAGCTATTTTATTCAGTGAATTTATTGGGTTCATAACAATATGATCCGATGTAAAATAGATCTGATGTATCATATTTAGTCTCCATCACATCAGTTTGTGACTTTTACTTTTTTGTATGCTTTGTTTAGACCTACTTTTTTCTTTTTATCGTACCGTTGATGGAACATAGGATAGATTTTTTTTGGACTCTCATAAACATCTGTATCCATTTCATCGGCATTGTTTCATTAACACAGACATTCTAAAATAAATCATAAATTGTCTTGTGTACATGAGGAAGAATTTTGACAAATACACTGCATTAGTTCATGTAAATTCTGTAAGCATACATATAGTAGTACATCATCAGCCATTTGGTAATTAAAAAATTTTCAAGAAATAAAATCAAATAGTGTTTGAATTTTATTGATCAAAAGAAAGTAATTGCTAGTGTTACGAAAGTAAAAAATATCAGAAGAATGATTTTGTAGTAACTCGGTGATCCTGGGCTGCATCCACCATTTGGGAGCATTGGGAAAGTGTCCAGTACAGGCATTTCACAGTTTCCACCATTAATGAAGTATATTCTTCTTGGGAAAGCCCATCCATCATTTATTTAACCCTGTGGTGTATGTTTCGTCATGGGCAAATGCCAATGTCGACGGCCCAAGTCTCATTCGACTTAGATGGGCTCACGATTTTGGATACTTGGATTACTTTCTCGTTTCGGCCCAGCTCTTTGGATTGGCTTGTGTTTGCATCCTAGTAAAAAATATATAAATAAAATAAAAAGTAATGTTGGCTACTTCTTATCTTGAATTTTTATTATTAAAAAAATTTGAATATATAATTATTGGCATGATATATTTTAAATAATTCATGTGTTTACTACTTAAATAACAATCATTTAAAATATGTTATTGTATGTGATTGAGAATGACTAAATTTAAGATGGAGAATAGTATTTTTAAAAATAAAATAAAAAACCAACAACTACAAGAAAACTTCTGTTGACTTGAAAATATTTTCTCTATTTCGCGGCAATTATCAACTCTCTCATCCTTAGGACCTTATGGTCATTATGAACTTATTATCGCCATTTTAAAGTGACGTCACACCTTCATGTTACATTATAATATTGGTTAATATTATTTAGAGTTTTTCCTAGCTTCATTCTTGATTTTATTTAAATGTTATCTTGACAAACATTACATGTCGTATAAATCAAGAAATCTGGAGGCAACCAAACAAGTCCTTAGTTATAATTTAATGAAGCTAAGTTTGGATTTGTGACACAGTTTTTTTACTAAAACATTTTAAAGACTAGAAAAAAACAAAATTCAATTTGTTCAGAAAAAAGAAAAAGAAAAAATATAGTTAAGAGTTCTAAAATTGGATTTGAAAATCCCCTAAAAGATGACCTTTCAATATAATATAATTATAGACATGCGCTGTTGGGTCGTCATACTTGCCGCAAAGGTATGATTCATTAAGATCATGATCCAACTTGATGATCCCCTTCTAGAGTACCCTTTCTCTAATGGAATGGTTGACAAGCTATCAAATTTTGTTATTAAATAAATAATAATAATAATAATAATAATATTTATTATTATTATTATTATTATTATTCAATTTCTAGAAAAAAAGTCTGACCGGTCAGAGATATATATATACACACTTATTTTTATTTTTGGATTTCAACGCATTGGTTTAATAAAATGAAAATACGACAACTCGTAGTTGGTCGGTCAAAGGATACGAAACTCTATAGAGGCAATCCGGCATGCAGGCCGGCAAGATTGTCTTCAAATGCTTCCATTTTATATATATATTTGTTTGTTTTTTTCTGAGTATGAAAGTCCTAAGATTTTAATATTAGTACTGTACTGTCTTTGAATCCATTTTCTTCCCATTTTTATTTAAAAATATATATATTATATATACACATTGTTACAAACTTATATTGCGGCCTGAACGACAATAAAATATTATTCGATCGAGTTAGTCCAGCTCCAGCTAATAAAAGATGATCTCTAGCTCATCAAAAGAATTATAAAAAGGATTGTGTCAAAGAATTATCCTTTTTATTATTGGCTAAGCTCTGATAGATGGAGCTCACTGCTCACCATGATATATATATAATATAATATATATATACATACATACATATATATATGTGTGTGTGTGGATCACTTCGGTCGTCCAGTACCTCATGATACCTTTGACATATGGGTTGTTCTAGAGCCGCACAGTGACACTTGGGATCTCGCCAATTGCATTTTATTTATTTATTTATAATATTTTTAAATATTTAAAAAAAATACAACATCATGAAAAATTACATATTCTTAATTATTAAATAAAAAAACTAAATTTACAATTGGGTTCTCAGTCGAGATTTTCCAATTTGTGAGTTTAGTATTTCTCTGTAAAGTATAGTAAAGCACATCATGAGCTTGCCTAATGATCAATAGAGTCAAAGAGTGGAATCTATGTAGCTCTCCACTACGTACGTTCAACCTCTGGTTCATATTTCAATACACGATTGGCCGACTCATCATCATGATCAGGGCCGTGACCCCTCCATTTAGTTTCTTAGGTAGAGAACTAGTTCTAGAATGTTATTCAATAACGCAATAATCAATAGAAAAAATTTGGGTGGAGTCTTAACCTCTACAAGTCTAACTCATATGAATAGTAAATAAATAACACTTTTGTTATTCATGTGAATAATAAAAGCATTGTTTATATAAGTTAGACTTGTACAAGCTGGGACTGTATCCAGCAATCCTCTAACCAATATACTAATTACAACTTCAAGATTATCACTACACTTATTATGAGTATAACAACAATTTAATTGGATACAAAAAAATATGTCAAAATCCAGAAATGCATATTGGCAACAAAACCCATAAATTTTTGCGTAACGTAAATTTGTTGTGAAAACTCAATGGCAGCATAAAAGATCCCCATTGACAGCAACATGTAATGCTGTTGATAACCTCCTATTACAGCATTATTAACAAATGCCGGCTTACGCTAATACCTTTTTGCGGTGCTAAATAGGATATTAGCGACAATAATATTTTGCTGCAAGTATATATTTCTGGCATTTAAGAACCCCATATGAGACTATCATTTGCGGCATTGGGTTATTCTATTTGCAGCGCTTTTCTGGCGACACAAATAGTTTTCCTTAGACGGCATTAACAACAGAAAGTCGCCTTTTGGCAAAACTAGCATTTTTTTTGGCGTTCACCAATAGCACTGGAATAAGTGCCGTGGTTGTGTATCTGCAGCGTTTTTCCTAAGTATCTATGGCAATGTTGTAGCGTTGCAAAAACCACGGTATGTTTGTTGGATTTTTTGCTCCTTGAATCCCACATGGGAAAGGAGTGGGAAATGGGTAATGCCAAGGGGGTTATAAAAGGAGGCCTAGCCTCCTTGGTTTAAACACACCAGTCAGAAACTTATCTAGTAACTTTTGACTTTAGTAAAATTCCTCTATTGTCCTTTTTGTATGTAAAAGGAAGAGAGGTGAAAGTTAGAGTTTTACTAGTGGGAAAAGTTTTTGTGGGTGTCGTTGGGGTGAGGAGAAAAATTGTGTGATTGTAACAATTTTTCACATAGTATATTTTCTTCTCTGGGTCTGGTGGTTTTTCTCCTGTTTTGGAGTTTTCCACGTAAATTCTTGTGTTGTATTTATTTTTCTATTTTTCTTGTTATTCTGTTAAAAGTAGATCCTGGTGGGGGGAATTTGGAAGCCCAGATTCCCAACAAGTGGTATCAGAGCCACTAGGTTCTTTTTGCAGGGTGGAGTTTTGTTGTGGTAGTGTGAATACGTATGGTCTAAGGAGGTTCTGTCTAGGAGATTAGAAATTTTAAGTGTGTCCGTTGTGACCCTCCAATCTTTCCTGGGAACCTTGAAGTTCTGTCTAGGAAAGATTAGTCTTTCCTGGGAACTTACTTAGTGGATACTATTCATTTCTACGGTAAAATTTATCGAAACAATGTCAAGAATGGAGATAGAGAACGTTGATGGGAGAATCAATTTTGACTTATGGCAAGTACAAGTCATGGATATTTTGATTCCATCAATTACACAAGAGCAGACCAACCCATGAAGTCAGCAATTTGCTGGAGGTGTGGACAACCTGGGCATGTCAAGAAAAGTTGTCAAGAAGAAGTGGAGCCGGTTCGGCAAGTGGTTCCAAGTCAATAAATGGAGATACTGGTATGAAGCTAACATTGTGTCTCTCTCCATAGAAAAAGAGACATGTATATCCTTATGGCATGCCGCTAATCCCAAAGTTTCCATGATAGAGGATGTTAATGTTAGTTGTTCCACAAGTTTGCACACGGGCATTGGTTTGGCATTGATGCAAGGTGTGTGGTGGAAATTCATGTCGATGGCTGATGAACTTCCAGGAAAGCCAAACGTGGGAGTTGCACCATAATTTTTCAGCAAGACTATTTTCGACATGGGCCGAAGTGAAATGCTTGGAATTGATTTATTCTGAGTGAGTATGCTTTTATGGTGGAGCATGATAGCGGAAGCTATGAAGATCCTCATTGCGGTGGAGCATGACTGTGGGATCAGTCAAAGTCGCAAAGTGGAGATTGTTGGATTTTTTGCTCCTTGAATTCCACATGGGAAAGGAGTGGGAGATGGGTAATGCCAAGGGGGTTATAAAAAGAGGCCTAGCCTCCTTGGTTTAAACACACCAGTCAGAAACTTATCTAGTAACTTTTGACTTTAGTAAAATTCTTCTATTGTCCTTTTTATATGTAAAAGGAAGAGAGGTGAAAGTTAGAGTTTTACTAGTGGGAAAAGTTTTTGTGGGTGTCGTTGGGGTGAGGAGAAAAATTGTGTGATTGTAACAATTTTTCACATAGTATATTTTCTTCTCTGGGTCTGGTGGTTTTTCTCCTGTTTTGGAGTTTTCCACGTAAATTCTTGTGTTGTATTTATTTTTCTATTTTTCTTGTTATTCTGTTAAAAGTAGATCCTGGTGGGGGGAATTTAGAAGTCCAGATTCTCAATAATGTTGTAGTGACTCAACCATATAGGCTGATAGTTAGGAACTATTACATAGCATTATTCATGTAAATAAATTTGTTCATAATTTTTTATATCTTTGCATTATTTTGTGATGTAATATTAGATAATAAAATCATAAATAAATTATATATAAGAAATATTTTCTAATTATCTAATATCACATCATAAAATAATAAAATCAAATTAATAAAAATTGAGATAAGAAATAGCATTACTATGTTCAAGTTGGATTAATTTACATCACATTTTTAAAAAAGGAGGAGGTGATTGGAGTTAAGCTCCAACAAAACATTTTAATTAACACGGTGCAAGCCCATGTTTTTAGCCAAGGAAATGGCAGATTTTGATGCTTCGGTAAATATGCATTGTCGTCAACCGCTTCAAGACATTTTGTAGAGACTTTCACGCCGACCTTGTCCTCAATATTTTCTGAAAATGGAAGAAAGAGCGCCCGATTTCTTCTTTCAACAAGAATATTATTTTTCTTTTTGTCAAAAATATGGAAAATAGACAAAAAGAAATCGACAAAGAGCATTTTCTTCTTGTCAAAAATATGGAAAATCGATGAGAAATGTACTAAAATGCAAGTCAAAAAAAGTTAAACAACATAACATGAGAACCAGCAAAAAATTCAACAAAAGTTTTATGTGCAATTATTTTTAAATATTCTTTTATGCACTCTATTATTATGAATAGTTGCATCATTATTTTAATATAAAATAATTATTTTAACCAATTATATTATAGATGAAATGTGTAAAATAATAAAAAATTAATTATATATAGCATAACTCAAAAGCCAAAAAGTCAACAAAATACATATAACAACTACTAATGGATAGTGCGAAAGGGCTACATGCCAATAGTTTCATTACGAGAGTTGGTCATGGAGTCGACGGAGTTCGTGGAGGAGACTCCATTGACCAGGTGCATACTTCACAAAGATAGATGAGAGCTAGACGAGAAATCTAGCCTCCAAAGTTCGACCAAATGGATAAAAACAAAGAAAAAATGTTAAAGAAACAAGAAGAAGAAGAGTTGGAATGAATTATATATAACATGAATTATATATATAACATGTTAGTTACATCTATAATATACTCTAAAAGAGAAGCTAGCTAGCTATTCAATTCCTTGGCATCCCCATCATGACACAAGTTACCCTACAGTACTTGAGGGTCCAACTCCAAAGTAGTGTTACTTTCTTGATTCTAATACTAGTTTTTACGACCCAATAAATATAGCACTATCTACATTTGCAGTATATCCAAAAAGGACGACCGATCGATCAACATATTATTAGTCTATTTTTTATAAAGGAAAATATTTTAGATACAAATAGATTATATAAAAATAAATTTATAAATTAATATAATTTGATATGATATTTTAAATTATAAAATTATTTTTATTGTAAAATAAATCTATCAAATTTTTACACAAGTACTATATTAATTTATTATATTTATTTTATATAATCTCTTTATATATATATATATAGTATTTCCTTTTTAAAATTGGGGATATATATGCATTCATACCGGACAAGAGATGATGATCCAAATAATCGTCTTTTGGGAAGCACATTATAATACTTCTTTCAATTTAATTGGTTTCCATTGATTTGACTTCCTGCCAATGTGATTGTAGTTTACAATAATTATGGGTCGAATGCTTTAGAAACATAAAAATTTGATCTTGAAGCACTTGCATTGAGAAGGAAAAAAAAAATTATAAAGTTTGATCATGAAGCAAGCTGGAGTTGCTGGTCCTACACGTGATCTCATGATCATATAATATCCTGATCTGCCGGAGCAGGTAATCTACCATACCATTGACTGACTTTATTATTTTGGGTAGTGAAGGAATCAATATTCTTGCCAACCAGCATATAATAGAAGTCTATTTAGATTTAAAGATAAGTTGAGATGAATTAAATTTATTTTTTAATATTATTATTATTTTAAAATTTTAAAAATATATATTAAAATTTTAAAATATATATTAAAATTTTAAAAATGTGCATTGAGATTTAAAAAATGTATATAAGAATTTGAATTTTGTATAAGAAATTATATAAATATAATGATGAAATAAAGATGAGATGAAATAAGTTTTGAATACAAACAATGCCTAAATAAACCATGAAAGCATAAAGTCTACAATGTGATCAAATTAGTCAATTAATTATATACTGGCACATAATTTCTAATTCTCTTTAAATTAAAAGTCTGAGAGACTAAGTACTGTCGAAAGACAGTAAACTAAAATCTCATCCTCAAAGAGAAGAGAACTAAGATTCCACATACTAAAAAATTGGGATACTATTTATCCAAATTAATTTTCTTTGTACAAATGAAATATACAATACAACCACTAGAAATATACAAAATACAGCAAACAAAAGACAGATTGCGGTAGCGCGTGAATGGCACGTGCCACTCTAAGAGTGCAGCACCACAGACCTAGGAGACAACAATTTCCCAGATTCTCTCCATCGATTTGAGATAATCTACTAGAGGCAAGACCCATTGAAAACACTTCCATTTGGACCTCGCGCGTGAGGATCACCCGCCTCACCGATCAACAAAAACTCCTGACGACGACACGATCGATGAACAGGAAGGTCGGCAACACCATGCATGACGGTCTTTAGACATCCACTATCTCCAAACCTATAAATCAAGTCTCAAAATTTAAAAAAAAATCCAAAAATCATTATCATTGACAAATATAAGAGGTGGCTGGAAAAAGAAGTGAAAAGAAAAAGGGGAAAAAAAAAGAAAAAGAAAAGAAGAGAGAGAGAGAAAGTCGAAGTTTTGCTCCCCTCACACCCGTGCTAAGACTATTAAATCCTAGCAATGAAAGAAATCGCTAGAGAGGAGAGAAACTATATCCTATTCTGTCTACTTTATCGTAAATACAACCCATTATCTACACATTAATTGTATCAGTACCTTTTGGGGAAGACAAGCCATGCAGCTCATAATTACTACCGGTTAAAATAAATATGTGACCAAGTTTTAATGTTCATATTTAGGGTTGTAGCTAGTCATTCAAGATTAGCTTGGATAGATAGATTTTAACCTCGACTCAATCCGTTTATCTAATTAACAGTTTTTTTTTGTATAAAACTATAAATTTTTATTAAATAAGCCATCTCTCGTATAAATTAAATTCAGCTCGACTTTGTATAATCTAGTATAAATTAACTTGAATTACTTCGTCTTTATTATCTTTACGATATGAATTTTAATTTTACATTGAGAATATATTAAATTTTAAAAACTGTAAGGAGAAACCATGCATTTTCCTAATACAATATGCAATCATGTTGGAATTTTTATGAATATATGAGTAGTTCTATTTGAAAATCTTTATACTACATATACCATCCACATAGCATGATTTAATATATAAAATTCACATTCTAAAATTCATCTTTCAAAATAAATTATATCATGTAAATAATATGTGGTCATGTAAGAAATAGAATTCTTCTAAATATGTTATTAATATATATAAACTAAATAAACTTAAAACTTTTATCAAAATTTATAAATAAGAGTATAAGCTGATATAATATAAATAATTTATTTTGTCAAAATTAAGTGGCTTGAATTCTTTAAGAATAATAAATAATTTCCATAAATATAAAACGAACTTTGGTGATATGTTTGAGTTCAACCCATATTTTTAAAAACTAACAAGATTAATTTAACTTATATTCACAACTAATTCAAACTCAACTCATTCACACCTTCATATTAACTAAGAGTGTAAAATTAAATAAAAAGAAAAAGAAGAAACCCAACAATAGAACTAAGAATTCCCAAAAATACATGGAGAATAGCTGTAACAACTCTAATTAATATATTTCGCTATTTAAAGAGTCCGACCGTGATAAGAGGTGGTTTTAACCAATTTTTAGTTAAAAAGAGACTTTAAGTACGTACTAGTTGAATGCTCTAATTCCCACTTTGTTTCTTTTGTTTATCCCCGTTTTAGCAGGACCATGTTTTTTTGAATGTCAAGTTATAAATCCATGGACGAGGGACTCAAGACAGTGGTTAATTCCTCTTTATTTTTAACTCCTTTTGAGAACTACAAATTATATACTCCCAACTCTCCTATAATTACCGTCTGGGGCCAAAGTGGCGGGTTCTTTTAATTACAGTACTGAGTGATCAGTGGAGGACCAGTAGTACTGGCACTGAGTAAAGATTCCTGAGGGTTCCTTTGTTTGTGGGGTTAATACCCTTTTCCTCCCCCGCCCTAAATTTTCCTTACTTTCCAGTGCAAGTCAGCAGACAAAGGTAGAAAGCAGGCTTTTCGAGGGAACATCCCCTCTGATTGTTTCTCTAGATGTGCAATATTGGAGCCATTGATTCGCTAAATCATCCGTTTTTTTTCCCCCTCCTTTAGTACGTACAAAGCGTAGTTGATTTGTTAAAAGTTATCTAGCTAAAGTTTCGTAAGCTTGATTTTAGTCATTGGATGCAGCTTTCCAATTCCATCCTTAATGTAAATCAAAATTAGTGACAAACAAAAACATTGTCTCTTCCATGATTAAGATATATATTATATATATATATATATATATTTAGATTGCTTTGAAGCATGATTTATTATACAAGGATCAGAACCTATAATAAGAATGGCGTTAGTATAGAGTTTGGCTATGTTCACTGCAAGAAAATTACTTATTTACAATCAGCTATTCTTAATAAAAATGAGTTTATTTTTGTCGCAAATAGTCATTCTCATCTTAAATATTGGTTACAAATATCCTTTTTTTTTTTGTAATGGTTGAAAATTGTGGTTGAAGATCTCCAAGCAACCCACATCCTTTGTATTCTCAAATAAGCTAGGTGGACAAAAACCAATACTTGACAGAGTGGAAGGTGGAGAGCTAAACACTTGAAAAGTGTTAAATTGAAAAATATTCAAACTTTCATTCACATAATCTCATTTTTACTATGAGGAACGTTACATATATATAGCCACAGAAGGCTAACTTCGTGTAGATGTTGGGAATCTAAAGTTTCCAAAATTCTCCCACTAGGATCTACTTTTGGCAGAATAACAAGAAAAATAGTGAAATAAACACAACATAAGAATTTATGTGGAAAACTCCCAAATCAAGAGAAAAACCATCAGACCCAGAGAAGAAAATACATTATGTGAAAAATTGTTACAATCACACAATTTTTTTCTTCACTCCAACGACACCCATAAAAACTTCTCCCACTAGTAAAACTCTAACTTTCATATCTCTTCTTTTTACATACAAAAAGGACAACAGAGGAATTTTACTAAAATCAAAAGTTAATAAATAAATTTCTGACTAGTGTAATTAACTAAGAAGACTAGGCCTCCTTTTATAACCTCTTTGCCTTGTCTCTCTCCCACTCCTTTCCCATGTGGGATTTAAAGAGCAAAAACTCAACAATCTCCACCTTGCAACTTTGACTGATCCCACAATCATGCTCTATCGCAATGAGAATTTTCATAACTTTCGGTATCATGCTCCACCATAAAAGTATAACCATTTAGAATAAACCAATTCCAAGCATTTCACTTTGGTCCATGTCGAAAATAACCTTAATGAAAAATTATGGTGCAACTCCCATGTTTGGCTTTCTTGGAAGTTCATCAGCCATCGACATGAATTTCCACCACACACCTTGTATCAATACCAAACTAATGCCCATGTACAAACTTGTGAAACAACTAACATTAACACATCCTCCATTATGGAAACTTTGGAATTAGCGACATGTCATGAGGATGTACATGTCTCTTTTTCCATAGAAAGAGACACAATGCTAGCATAAATATCAGTATCTCCATTTACTGAATTGGAACCACTTGCCGAACCAGTTCCACCTCTTATTGACAACTTTTCTTGACGCGCTCAGGTTGTCTACACCACCAGCAAATTGCTGACTTCATGGGTTGGTCGACGCCTTGTGTAATCCTGATGGAATCAAAACATCCCTGACTTGCACTTGCCACAAGTCAAAATTGATTCTCCTATCAACTTTCTCTACCTCTATTCTTGACATTGCTTCGATGAATTTTACCGTAGAAATGAATAGTACCCACTAAGTAAGATCTCAGGAAAGACCGATCTTTCCTAAACAGAACTTCAAGATTCGCAGGAAAAATTGGAGGGTCACAACGGACACACTTAAAATTTCCAATCTCCTAGACAAAACCTCCTTAGACCGTACGTATTCACACTACTACACCAAAGCTCCACTCTGTCAAAAGAACTTAGTGTCTCTGATACCACTTATTGGGAATCTAGATTTCCCAAATTTCTCCCACCAGGATCTACTTTTGGTAGAATAATAAGAAAAATAGAGAAATAAACACAATACAAGAATCTATGTGAAAAACTCCCAAACCAGAAGAAAAACCACCAGACCCAAAGAAGAAAATAGACTATGTGAAAAATTGTTACAATCACACAATTTTTCTCATCATCTCAACGATACCCACAAAAACATCTCCCACTAGTAAAACTCTAACTTTCACATCTCTTCCTTTTACATATAAAAAGGACAACAGAGGAATTTTACTAAAATCAAAAGTTACTAAATAAGTTTCTGACTAGTGTAATTAACTAAGAAGTCCAGGCCTCCTTTTATAACCTCTTTGTCTTGCTCCTCTCCCACTCCTTTCCCATGTGGGATTCAAGGAGCAAAAACTCAACAGTAGAGATTTTGTATGTTAGGGAATGATTTTCTATTTACAAAAGTTATAGAACTAATTGCAAGGATCATAGAACTGCTGATTTGGTGCTGCTAATTAGGAAAGAATCTATCTAATTATACAAACTAGACATATTCCTAGAATTAAGGTGACTAATGTTTTGTAGATGGAGAATCTAGAAAATATGACATCTGTCAATATATGGCAATTATCAATACTCTCATTCAAGTTGGCACATGGAAATCAGTAATACCCAACTTATGTGCAAAATGATAAAAAAAAAAGTTCTCATCCTAATAATTTGGTGAAAATATCGACAACTTATTCATTGGAAGAAATGTAAACGGTTATAAGGAGGTTGGAATGAATTTTATCACGAATAATGTGACAATCAATCTCATTGTGTTTTATACGCTCATGGAATACAGGATTATGTGCAATGTAGAGAGAGAATTGATTGCCATAATGTAAAGTGAATAGCTCGAGATGAGAAATTCCAAGATTAGTGAAAAGTTGCTTTAACCAAGTGAGTTCGCAGGTGGTGACGGTCATAGCTCGATATTCAACTTCTGCGAAAAATTGAGCTACTGTAGTTTATTTCTTTGCATGCCAAGAGATTGGACTAGTCCCTAACTGAGTGAAGTATCCTGTAGTGGAATGGCGAGTGGTGAGGCAACTAGCCCAATCAAAATCAGTGTATACTATGACATGCATACCACTAGAGAAAAAGAAGAAAATGCCTTGACCTGGACTACTTTTGATGTAACAAATAACACGAGTAGCAATAGTCATATGAGTGACTCGATGAGCATGCATGAACTGACTAAAAATATTGACTGCATAGATAATGTCAAGTCGGGTGATGTTCAGATAGATAAGTCATCCTACTAGGCGTCTATAAGTGCAAGGATTAGGAAGGAGGTCGTCGTCTTTAGCGATGAGTTTTAAGTGTTGTTCCATAGGAAATGGGGCACATATGGCTCTAAATTGTCCATTGTCAAAAAGAATATCAAGTGCATATTTGTGCTGATTAATAAAGATAACCTTGTGGAGCGAGCAACTTCAAGTCCAAAAAAACATTTCAAAGAACCAAGATTTTTTGTTTTGAAATGGGTGTAAAGAAGCTCTTTGAAAAGCTTGACCTGTGAGATGTCATAACCAGCAGCTAAGATATCATCAACATAAATAAGGACAATGGTAAGGCTGGTAAAGGTGACAAGAGTAAATAAAGAATGATTGGCCTGAGACTGATAGAAACCTACAACAAGAAACACAATAGTTAGTTTAAAAAATCAATTGCGGGAGGCTTGTTTGAAGCCATAGAGACATTTTTTGAGCCAACAGACACGGTCTCCCCTTTTATACAATAACCGAAAGGTGGTATCATATAAACTTTCTCATCAAGGTCGACATGCAAAAATGCATTGTTGAAATCGAGTTAATGACCCAATGTTTGGTGGCATTGTTGAATGACCCAATGTTTCGTGGCAGCTACTACCAATAAACAATGAGTAGTGATGCAAATGTCTCATGATAGTCAAGGGCCACTAGACAAGCTTTTGTAACTTTCAATGAAGCCATTGGCCTTGAGCTTCGTTTTGAAAACTCATTTATAACCAAGGGATTTTTTACCAGAAAGAAGCGTCTCAAGAGTCCAAGTGGAATTATCTTCCAAAGTAC
The DNA here is from genome assembly GCA_036898215.1 of Platycarya strobilacea. Classification (NCBI taxonomy): domain Eukaryota; kingdom Viridiplantae; phylum Streptophyta; class Magnoliopsida; order Fagales; family Juglandaceae; genus Platycarya; species Platycarya strobilacea. The sequence continues at coordinate 19,184,503 of CM072551.1, read as the reverse complement.
GAATTTCAACAAACATTGTCTCGCGCCAATTGGAGTGGCGAACAGCATCAGAATAACAGGAAAGATCAACAAGTGGTTAGAGCAGTTTAAAAAGTGAAATGAGATGGAGAAAATAAGAATATCAAAGAAAAGCAGATAATGGGTGAGCAGTACCTGAGGCTTGTGTAGCAAGTGAAGATGTCGTAGGCTCCGTGTAAAGTTTAGGACAAATATAATCATAGAAATAGGTTAGCCAAGTGATGGTGCGGCAGGGATGAGAAATAGGAAAAGATGGAGGGAAGGAGGGAGGAGGGTTAGGTGAATCAGAAGGAGTTTCTGTAGATGGGGAAAATGGTACAATAGGTTTAGGAATAAGCTGTGGAATGACAGGATGGGAAGGAGAGGAAGTCGGAGTATCAAGGACAAGGAATTGGTGTTCATGGAATGTGATATAACGGGAATAAAAGATGGAGTGAGGGTCGAGATTGTAAAGTTTGTAAACTTTATGAGTGTTGAGGTAGCCAAAAAAAATTTGTTTCGATGAACACTAAGGGTTTGTACATAGCAAAGACTCCCAAAAACGAGAAGCTGATCATAACAGAATATTTTATTGATAAAAATTTCGAAAGGTGACTTATTTTTTAGAATGAGACTTGGGGTATGATTAATAAGATATACAACAGTGAGAACACCATCTACACAAAATTTTAAAGGTAGATGTGTTTGGAAATAGAGACTATGGGCAAAATTTAGGTGCCTATGTTTATATTTTACAACATTATTTTGTTGTGGTGTTTTAATATAGGTACGTTCATGAATGACACTATGAGCTTGAAGATATGTTTGAATTTGATGAGAAAAATATTTTTGTCCATTATCAATATGAATAATTTTAACACTAGTATTAAATTGATTTTGGACAAGAACAAAAATATGCATTAAATGAGTAAAAGTTTTAGATTAAAAGCGCATAAGATATATTCAAGTAGTGTGAGAAAAATATCAACAATTGTGAGGAAATAAGGAGCTCCACACAAAGAAGAAGATCATAGGTCAGTCTAACTAATCCCTACCCCTACCAATATGGCCAACTCCTTGCTCGGCATGCTCGCATCGTTATTCTGTACCGCCTCCTCGAATTCTTTAGCCCACTTCATCAGTAACACACTCTCTCCATCCTCTAATTTTTCCTTCAATCAACACCACAACTAGGTGGTGGATAGCAGCACAAGTCACCATATGTGCCATCAGTGTGATGGCCAACTGACCTAGGATTATTGTCTCCGAGCACAACGTAAAACTCCCAAATGGCTAAGTTGTTCTTGTTGAAAGGATGGGAACCTGTATTCTCTCTCGCTCTCTCATATTACATAATGTCTATTTTGTCCTTAATTTCTATTTTAATCTTTTGTCTGTTCCCCAATTACCCATTATAACTCTTGTGTAATTTTATTCTCATCTAGCAGTTGTTTATTTCAGGACCTACAATTGTGAGGCCAATTGGCGCGAGTGATATTTACAATGGGCTCTACTTGTATTGGCCTAAATCATCTTTCACTTAAGCTACTCAATTTACCGTAAATAAGACCTTATGGCATAAAAAATATTCAAACTTTCATTCACATAATCTTATTTTTACCATGAGGAACATTACATATATATATAATCACAAAAGGCTAACTTTGTATAGAAACTTTGTATGTAAGGGAATAATTTTCTAATTAAAAAAAATTATGAAACTAATTACAAGGATCATGAAATTGCTAATTTGGTGCTGCTAATTAGAAAGAATTTGTCTAATTATCTAAAGTAGACAGATTTCTAAAATTAAGGTGACTAATTTTCTGGAGGTAGAGAATTTGAGAAGTATGGCAACTGTCAATACATGAAAACTATCAATAAAAAGCAATAATATATTGATCTTTTCAAGAACCTAAAAAACTTTAAAAGAGAACAAAAACACAATATGGGATGGGAATGTTTGCAAGGAGAATGTTTGAAAGGTGGTTTTTCTGGAGCGTTAGGGCATGATCAGATCTAAATGCCATTCGTGTGAAGGCAATGTTTGACTTGTCGAAAAATAGACATAGGCCAGCCAAAGAAGACCATGGGGCATGTGTTGGGTGCCGGTGGTCAAAGAGTTTTGAATCAGGGTTACAAAGTTCTCTCTACATACCCGAGAAATAAAAATAGAGAAAAATAAATGGTAAGAAAATGGAGCCCCAGCAAAATGAATGGGAAATCGGATTGCATGCTGGCAATCCCAGTCTGTGAGCTTAATATTAAACTTAACTTTATTATAAAGAAATTATTTATTTGTAATCAAATATTTTCTGTCAAATTAATTGTTTTTTTTTTTTTTTTGTTAAAATGAGTTTATTTTTATCGTAAATAATCATTATTATCATAAATAATTCGTCACAAATATTCATTTTTTTTATAGTACTTACTTGATAGTCATAAACTTGAGAAAATTATTAAGAGCATTCTTATTGGATTGACCAAAATTTTTCTTCAAAAATATAAGTTTGCACACATTTCAAAATTTTTTATCATATTTGATTAAAAATTAGGAGAAGAAAGTGAGAAAGGAGAATAAAAATATTTTTTTGTCTTTAAAAATAAATTTGAAGAGTTACTATTCACTTTTGAAGATAAAAAGTACTTTTATTCTCTTCTCCCACTTTTTTCTCTTTAATTTGAAGGGTTGTTATTTATTTTTGAAGATAAAAAGTATTTTTATTCCCTTCTTTTAATTTTTTTCTTCATTTTTTATTAAATATGGAAAAAAATTTAATATATGTATAAATTTATATTTAAAAAAATTGATAAATTGAATGAGAATACTCTAAATTAGAGCTTTAGGAATGGGACAAATTTGAAACCCAGAACTAGGAATAAAAAAACTATTCCATAATTTTCTGCACTAAAAGTTCATTATAGTTGAAAATGATGCTATACCTAGTGGATTTATAGGGTGAAATGGACCAAATGGTGCCAATGGACCATATAAACAATTTATAGAGATTGAGAGAGCAGTAGAAATTAATTGAGTGCCCAACCTATACTCTGCTGACATGGCACAATCGATGATCGATGAAAATCTATCTTTAATCTCTACCTGTTGTACTAAAGGTCAGCAAATCTTTCAGATTTAGGCATGGGGTGTCTGTGGGACCCTGCTGTATATACATATATTAAGAAGATATTTTAATGTTGTGACAATGATTTGACACAAACACAGCGGTTTAATTATTTTCTAACCTTCAATTTAAGTTCTGTATACTCAGAGCTTTACTAATAATTTGATGCTAAAAAGTAGGGGAATCTACAACTGTTGGAGTGGGGTCGGGTCCGTATGTGCCAACCCCACTTGATGGGTACCTGATAAAAGGCAAAAATGTACCTGGGATAAAACCAGATGGAGTAATAAGTGAAGCCCTCATGCCCTAGTGGCTATTATTTGGAAAAGCACCTGGCTTTGTCCTCCATCATCACCATTTCAATCATTTTGCCAACTTGCCTGCAAAATACCAATACAATCTAAGATTCTTTCTATACCTTTATAAAGTTTGGTGGAGACATATTGCCACTGAGTTATCTAATGACGAGTCATTGAAACTTTAGTAGTTTATTTTTGTAAATAAAATAAAATGAGATGAGAAAATATTAAAATTAAAAGTTTAATTAAAATATTATAAAAATATATTTCTTAAATATTGTTTTTATTTTAAGATATGAGTAAGTTGAATTATTTCTTTTATTTTATATAAAAATTTGAAAAATTATAATAATTAAATTAAATAAAGTAAGAGAAATTGAGAAAATAAACAAACCTTAGTGAGACGATGTTTAATTCAATTTGAGGGAGCGTTTGTAATTTTTCCATCTTTTAAAGTCTCTCCTTATCTAATTTTTGTTTCTGTTAAAAAAAATTCACATATTGTAACTATATTTCTTCCAATTATAATAAATATATATATTAGAATAAAAAAATTATAAAGAGTCATTTATTTATTATAAAACTAAAAAGGAAATTACTACTATTACAAAAGAAATATAAAAAAAAACTCTTAAAAACTTTCGTTTTATAAATTTTTCTTATGAATATTAGAACGAATAAAACTCATATTTATAAGCGTTGAAATTACTATGTAAGTCACTGTACAAGACTTAAAATAATAGTGGTAGGATCATTCACAAAAATAATTAAAAGAGGCGGAGGCCACCCCTAATAATTCATAACACTCCCCCTTGAATGACCACCCATAAAGAATCTGCCTCGTTAATACATTGCCAAGGAAAAATCTAGTGGCAAGAAAAATCATGATAGGAGCAGATATATATCTTTCTAGTAAAACTGATCCTGAAATTGTTGCAGCATCAAGAACCCTCAGTGTTCAATATGCTGTCTCCCTTACAACCATGTCTCAAAGGCTATTGGTGAGAACGAGTGTGGTTGATCATCTTAAAAATTAAATATCTGAATTGCAGTAAACACTTACAACTAAAGATAGAAAAAATAAAAATTTAAAACAAGAAAACAAAGAACTGAAGAAATTTGTACACTGGCTTTCTCGTAACCTAAAAACACGAGTAGAAAAGCTGGAACGAGAAAGAGCTCAAATACAAAGTCAACAACAGCAATTAATGGCCGAGATTCAACGTTTACAGGAAAATCGGGCATATCTTGTAATCTTGACTAAGTGAGATTTGAAGATATGATGGTTTGTCTTGTTCTTATTTTCATTTCTATAAGAATCATGTTTAGCTTTATTTAGTACGCATCAAATATTATTCTCATATCTATAATTCATCTGTATTTGTATTCTTATTTTACAAATTTTCAATATCTCATCAATTTCCTTTCAATATTTCTCACGATCAATCTATGAGGTATCCTTCACCTCAGTTACAAGTTGTTTCTGCATCTTCCGTAAGTGCCATGTTGCAGCAAGCGAATGATCTGGCTAATAGGTCAGATCGTGAAGTCATTTATGAGCTAGTGACTCATGACACTCGATACCCCTCCTCTATTGTTAGATTTTCCAATCGGTTACAATCCAAAAATCTTGAGATTGAGAAGCTTGGCGAGAAGGTTTCCATACTTCAACGACTCGTTCAAGAGTCTGATAAAAAAATAGCAGACTTAAAGTAAGAGAATAAGGATTTAAAATATTTACTTGCCTCTTCATTTCGACCGTCTAATCATTTAGATAAGGATGGCATGTCGCTTTATGAAGAGCAAATGCATTTGAGAGATGAGGCTAGAAGTCTCAAATTTTTGTAACTCATCTAGCATTTGAATAATAAGATCTTTCCTTTTCAAATGCATTTTTTGAATTTATAGGTGCCATTGTGATCTCTTTTGGAGTTCAAACAAGGTAAATCATCAACGTAAACTGCAATAATGGCAAATCCGAGTTTTGATAAAACACATGGGCATATAGGATTATTCTCAAATCCTTATTTCAATAGATACTCGCTGATTCAATTATACCACATGCGTTCGGATTGCTTTAATCCATATAAAGATCTTTGAAACTTTATAAAGTACATACTTTTAAATGTACTTGGATTAAATGTTTCAAGTATTGTATATCTTTATATATGTAATAATCTAATGATCTTTATAAATATACAGTGATCACATTCATTAACTACATATTTAGTCCTTTTGTAATAACCAAACCAATTGAAAATATGAATGTGATTGCATTCATAACAAGGAAATATGTTTCCTCATAACTACTCTCAGGATTCCGCAGGAAACCGTGTGCGATAAATTGTACCGCACAATTTCATTTCTCATTAAACTTTCATATAAATACTCATTTATATCTCATAGGCATTACACCATTTGCTGTTTGGACAACAGGGCCAAATACCTCTCGCTTTGCTAGCGATTTTAATCCAGTTTCAATAGCTATTTTTCATTTTGGTCAATCATTTCTACGTTGACATTCTTCGACGATTCTTGACTCACTTTCTTCATTACTTCTGGTAATCTCAAAGATCATTTTATATGAAAATATGTTGTTGACAACAGTTTTATTTCTATCCATAATTTTTCCAGTACTTATGAAATGTATTAAGATCTCATTGTTCCTCTCTAATGGAAAATATTTCATGATACACCTCTTTAGGAGGTTCCTCTTCAAGAGGTTTGTACTTTTTAGGAGTTTTCTCTTCAAGAGTTACCTCTTTTAGAGGTTTGTACTCTTCAGAAGTTACCTCTTCAGGAGGTTTTCTCTTCAGAAGTTTCTTTTTCTGTATAGAAAGTTTGGATAAATTTTATTGTTTGTTTTTTGGGTACGATCTCTACAGGAGCACCGATTTCTTTTCTTTTACACCAATAAATCTTCAACACTTCAGATGTGTCTTAGACTTATCTATTGTTATTTTAACAACTTGTCCTTCAGAAACTTCAATTCTTGCTTAAGCATTAACAGTAGTAATATATGATTTTATAACACATTTAGTGTCAATAAATACATCCAGTAATTGATTTACAATACTTTACAAATATGTAATATTCTGAATTTCTGGTTCACATTCATTTATAAGAGGATTAAATTTAAACAGGGTTTTATTATCTCAAGTAATTTTTTATCGTACTTCAGGTACCGATATTTCATTATTTCAAAACATGATGAAATATTAATAAGCATATATATAAAAGCTTAATATAAGTGAATCAAGTGTTTAGCTGTACAACAAGTACGTGACCAATGTTCAGTCATACCATATCTATGACAAATATATTCATCTTTCTATGAAAAATTATTGTGAGGGTCTCTATCCTTTTTCGAGTTGGATCACTTCTAGTGATATGGTATATTATTATCATATTTAGTATTGTCGTTTTTGACACTAACACTTCTATAATTTTTCTACCACGTCTACGTCATTGGTTCTTTTGAAATGATGCACCGTTCACTTTTAGGAATAATGTAAATTCAATATTATTAATATGACGTAACTGGTGATTTATTAACAAAAACTCATTATTTAGCTCAATCACTAAAAGACAAAATAAAAGTTTAGAATATTTGTTGAACTTTCGCTCTCGATACTGCTACTGCAGGAGCATATTCAAGGTATGAAAAATAGTATGTGTTTTCTTTAACATATCATCATCAGTGACCTTCTCACTGCATAATTTTAATATTGAGCTGATTTTAATTAGTGCAAAATATTCAATATTACTCTTAAAATCTTACAATTTTAAGTGGAATAAGTCATAATAAAATTTTGGGAGGATTACATCTTCTGGTACTCATATCTCTACCTGAAATCATTTCACAAAATAAGAAAAATTTTCACCGTGAGATACACAGCACGGTCCTGTAGGGACACGTAATTTTCTTCTTTAATTATATCTCTCAATTTTATCATATCCAAATAGATCTTATCAAGGATCCTGGATAAATAACTTTTTCAGAAATGTCAATAGTAATAAATCTTAATATTTGACATTATATATATATAAATCACAAAAATAAATATGTGGATTTAAGAAATATATTCACATAATCATGAGAATAAAAGTAGAATTTTATCAAATAATATTTAGCAAACCTTTAATATATATCTCGATGACTGTAAATAATATAATATATATATCTCGATGACTGTAAATAATATAATTGAAAAACTTACTTTAAGTAGAAGATTACTAATTTAAGATAACGTGTTATAAAACTAAAAAGGAAACTACTACTATTGCAAGAAGTATATAAAAGAAACTCTTAAGAATTGAAACTTTCTTCATTCTATAAATTTTTCTTATAAATTTCAGAACAAATAAAACTCATATTTATAGGTGTTGAAATTATTAAACAAGTTATTGGGCAAGACTTAAAATAATGATGGTGGGGTCATTCACAAAAATAATTAAGTGAGGCGAAGGTCGCCCCCAATAATTCATAATATTATTAAAGTTTTCTTCTTCTTGATCTTTTTCACGCATGGCGGCGTGATGGCTCTCGATGCCTTTGATCAAGGCTTTTAAGTTTTAATTTTAGTCAATATTTTGAATATCGTATTGATGAGTATATCAGTCAAGATATTAAAATAAAATATTTTGATACCGATTTTGTTTTATATACTATTTTAAAATAGTCTATACATAAAAAAAAATATTATATATATAAAAACATATATAAATTATATTTTAAAATAATAGTCAATATATGAATAAATTATACATATAAATATATATATAAACAATCTAGTCTAAATTAGGATAAAAAATAGGAAAAACTAAAAATAAATGTCGAAATCCAATACGACAAGTACGGTCAAAACACTAGATGGTACAGACCAGTACGGCCCATACAAACTAGTACGGCCAGTCTTTAGACTGATACGAAATAGGCTTATTTATCTACCAACCACTGTTTTGGTACAGCATATATCAACCGTACTTATCAATACGGTACAAAATTTAAAACACTAACTTCAATTCAAGGGAAGTCACGCTATCTTTGTCCAAAGTTTGGAGTCAAATGGTGGTTAAATAATGTTGTGCTTGTAATCTATGTAGGCAATGCGCACCACAGTTATAACAAACCTAACCGCACTAATTTATCTTTAGGAAAATTCTAATTACAGGCAAAATCGCGTACCTATGCCACACCGACGATGACGTGGAATGGGTTCATTTAATGAGTTCCTATTCCATTTCTTCACCATTTACTCTCTCTCTTCGTACATATTATAAATCTGTCTTCCCCCTTTTTTACTTCTATTCCCAATCATTTTCAAAATAGATTGAAAGTTAAAAATGAAAATCGAGACTTATTACTTGATATCTCTATTTGGTTGGAGAATATTCAAACTTTAGCTTCCATTCCTGTTCCTAGAATAGTTTTTATCGACAACGAAATGGATAAATTAGAAAATAAAAGAAATAAATAAGTGGGTGTGAATAGAGTGTGATTTTGGAATTTTTGATTGAATTGCAATTTATCCCTTCGTAAATATGTGAGGCCTTTCTTCTGGTTCATTTGGTTTGGTTCTCACCGTGAGCCAAATTATTATTTAATTTGATAAGAAAAGGTTAGAGGAAGAGATTTGGGGTGGGATTTGAAAGAGATGAACTGATGAAAGAATCTGAATATTGAGTGGTCTGTGTTGAAGAAGTGAGATGAAGTCGATGTCCTTCTTTCTCATCTCTTCGCATTTTCCCTTTTCTGTTTTCTTTCTTCTGTGTTTTCCTTTTTTTCTTTTTGATTTCTTCTTCTTTCTGATCTCTTTTCTTTTTCTTCTACCCTGTCTTCTTCTTTTCCTTCTACAGTGTTTTCCCTCTTTTGTTTTTTCCTTTTTAAATTAGGCATCTGTCAAACAGTGTACACATCAACATGGGTGGGCAAATGGGTTCCCATTGTCGCCTGTACCTAGCACGACTCTTACCTTTATAAAAACATCACACAATATATGGCATTTTTGGTCACTGTATAAACTTGTCTCCAGAGAGATGGGGTTACAATTTAAAGAATAGATAGAGGGGAATAAATCGTTGATTTCGATTAAGTCTATCGAATACATGGAGGAAATTATATGTTGATGGAAAACAATTGTAATAAATATATGTTATTAGTACGAATTAAATAATAAATATACTTCTTGGTGTTTAACGTTGATGTTGCATTTGTAATATTATTTTCTTTTTTCCAAATCACAACTCCATTTCTCATTCATTAACAATAAAATAATTAATCATTATAAGCCATGTCTTACATTGTAAGAGAAAAAATCTCAATTGGTTCATCTTCAATCCAACATTGTTCTCTTTAAGTTGATGTCATATCTTGCGACGCAAACAGTTTCACAACAGACCAAGCTGTCAAAACCTGCAATGGGGAAGAAGGGGGATCTTGGTGGCTTTCGAAACCACTATGATGCTAAAGTCAAGTGTTGCAATGGTTATGGAGAAATAGACTTAGGGTTAATAGAGTGGAAGAAGAGATAGAGTAACCTCTGGCCTTATGGATGTGATGTTTTATTTATACCAAACTTGGGCACTGCTGTTGAGGGAGAATGATGATTGTGTCATGTCCGAGTCAGCCCCACTATCATTGTTTGGCTATGGCAATGTGTCATGCTTGTCTCGAAAAGAATTATTGAGGGAGGGGTTGAAAGATAAACGTATTGTCCGAGCCAACCCTAGCACTTGAGTCTCACTATTGCATATTCAGGATTTCTAGCATGCATTAAATGCAGCATGCCTCCAGACCGTTCTACATTGAAAGTTGCATGTTTTTCGTCTGACTTGCATTGAATGTGGCGTGCTCTAGTTGCTTACATCATGTCAATTCTGTGATGCCCCTCTAGTATAGGGCTGGACTATCTGCTGAGCCGAGTTAGGTGTTTAGGTCCTTCCAGGCGGATACATTGATAAAGGGCCCAAAACACTGTGACTTGGCATGGGCCCTAGTTTTCTAGCTAAAACTCCTGGCTCTCTTCATTTACTACTTAGATGGATCTTTTTTAGGCCTGGGCCTCCCTTCAGAAGGGCCTCCCCTCACACTCTCTAACTATAACGCCCTCTTGGACAAACTATAAGCCACATTGTTAGCATCTTGGTGAGGAGTAATTTACTTTGATTCCTAATTTAGTGCACCATTCCCTATAATGAGCGCAATCGAATTGTTTTCCATTTTTCCACATGAACTTCTGGGTTTTCCAAGCCAGCAGACTGCCAACTATCATAGAACTTTCATGGCAACTCGTGAGGTAATGCTTGAGAGAGCTTCCGCTTCGATCCATTTCGTGAAGTAGTGGATCGCCATGATTACGAAATCCCTTGGCAGATGTGATTGGGATGATCAGATCCAGAAGCTACTGGGCAAAAAGCCAGGGTATGGTGATTGATATCAGCTCCTCTGGTTGATAATGTGGGAATGGCTTATGCTCCTAACATTTTGAACACTTTTTTATGATATCTTCTGCATCTTTGAGTGAATAGGGCCAGTAGTACCCTACTTAGGTTATCCTTGCGGCGAGTGCCCTTCTTCCTAAGTGGCTTTTATGAACTCCTTCATGGATTTCTGTCAGTACGTATTGTGCTTCGTCCAATGAGAGACATATGAGGAGTGGCTCAGAGAAACCTTTCTTGTACAGTGTCCCTTTCAAGAAGATGAATCGAGCTGCCTTGTTTCTACGTGCCACTTTTGGGTTAGTCAGCAGTTTACCATCCTGTAAGAATTCCTTAATGTTTGTTGCCCATTCAGGAGATGCTGGGGTGGTGATAGACACTTCGCCTTCGTTGGACGGGGTATCAACCGTTTTGACCACAGTATGTTCTAGAAGGGGAAGCTCTTCTTGCCTGAACGCGGCCTTTGCCAACTACTCTGCTTTCTAGTTTTCTACCTTCAAAATTCGCTGAATGTAAAAGTAGCGGAAATGGTCACGTTCATTGTAGACGAGCTGGAGGTACTTTTTCAACATTTTCCCTTTGATAACAAACTATTCCAGTACCTAGCTGATGACCCACTTAGGAGTTAGCTTTGACCTCTACCTCCTTGGCCCCTAACAACCGAGCTACTGACATCCCGACCAAGAGTGCATCATATTGGGCTTCATTGTTGGTTACTTTGAAAGCAAGTTTCACTGCGTAGTTATGCTGGTCCCTTTACTCAATCACTATGTGCACCCTTCACCTCTGCCAGTCCGGTAGGACGAGCCATAGACGTAGACTTGCTAGGGCTTTCCTTGGGGTGCATTTGGAGTTTCCTTAAGGAAGCTAGTGAACTCCACAACAATATATACAAACATCTTCTTTTTTACCACGGTGCAGTGCAAATATTCCACATCAAACTCGCTGAGCTCTATTGCCCATTTAACGAGTCGATCGGAAGTATCAGGCTTTTGGAAGACTTTCTTAAATGAATGGTAAGTGAGTACTTTGATTGGGTGGGTCTGGAAATATAGTCGTAGTTTTCATGTAGTGGCGACCAGGGGGAAGACCAGCATTTTGGTTCGCAGGTATATATCTTTGACTCCGCAGAAGGCCTGGCTCATGTAGTAGACGGGTCACTACCTTTCCTCTGTTTCTTGGACTAGCACTACTGAAAAAGCGTGTGGGAACATGGCTAGGTACACGATCAAGTCCTCTCCTGGTTTGGTTTGGCTGAGCAGAGGGGGGTGGCTTAAATACCTCTTCAGGTCAGCTAAAGTTTTTTCGCAATCTATATCTTATTCTTACACTTTTTGCATAATTTTGGAAAATGAGAGATACCGATTGGTTAAGCAAGCACTAAAACGATTTAAGACTACCACCCATCTAATGAGCTACTGGACTTCATTGAGGTTAAAGGGGGGGAGCATCCCTATGACCGCATCCACCTTTTTAGGGTTGGCCTCGATTCCTCTAAGACCATAAACTCTAAGAACTATCTTGACTCCACCTAAACACGCACTTTGCGGGATTGAGTTTCATTTGATATTTCCAGAGGACGGTGAAGGTTTCTGGGAGCTCTGCTAGATGATGCTCAGGCTTCTTGCTCTTTACTAGCAGGACATCCACATAAACTTTCATATTCTGAACGATCTGCTAATATGTGGCTTCAACATTTTTTAGGCCAAAGGGTATGGTTTTGTAGTAGTAGAGCATTCGGTCGATAATGAACGTTGTTTTTTCTTCATCGTCCAGGTTTATCTTGATCTAGTTGTACCTCATGTAGGCATCCATGAATCTGAGGAGTGGATGTCCCATTGTTGAATCTACAATCAGATCGATGCGTTGCAACAGGAAGTTGTCCTTTGAGCACTATTTGTTCAGGTCTATAAAATCGACGTACATCCGCCACTTCCTGCTGGCCTTTTTTAAAAGGACTACATTAGATAATCATTCTGAGTAGTGGATTTCGCAAATGAATCCTTCTACTGTTAAATGGCCCATATCCTCAGCTATCGCTACGTACTTCTCAACACTAAAGTTTCATCATTTTTGTTTGACCTTTTGAGCTATTGGGTCAACACAGAGCTGTTGGTCGAGGATGGGTTCTCAATTCCTAGCTGGGTCTAGGCGAACAAGTCTTGGTGATCAATTAGGAGTTGTTCCAAAGAATGTCTCAATTTTGGGCCCAACTTGGTCCCTACCCGTATCAATCACTCTGGTCTTTTTGTTTGTTGGGCTCGGCTTGTCAAAGGGCCTACTCGTCGTAAACCTCCTCATCCCATTCGGTTAGGATCATGGGAGAAGGTAGCTCAGTTGTCTCTCCGACCTCCGTCGTGACCAATTTGACTTCGTACGTAGCTCCCAAACATAGCACTCCTAAGCCAAGACTTGCTCACCCCAAACTTCCCCCACACCCAAGTAGGTGGGAGATTTCATTTTAAGATGATAAGTGGAAGTTACTGTCTTCAAGATGTTCAAGGTAGATCGCCTAAGTATTGCATTATATAAGGAGAGAAATTTACTGTAACAATCCAGCCCAGATATTATTTGGGATTAAATGCGAATATTTTACTTTTTCGGTTTCTTACATTATTGTATAATTCTTTTCATGTTATTGTTAGTATTATTAGTCTTATCAAATTTTATGATATTAATAAGGTATTTATATTTTTAATATGAATTTTATTATAGTTATTATTTTAAATTATTTTAATAATATTTTTAATTAATTACTTTTAAATATTTTGAGATCTTCCAGTATAAGTGGCGAGGGTTTAGGTGCCGTTATTTTCCTCTAGAGTAATTCCATAATCCCAAAAACTTCATAGCCAATTTAGATCTCTTGGGTTTTAATTGATAGAGACGTTTAGTTTTGGTAACTGGCAGATGTACGAATCAGAATTCTTCTCAACTGTCATACCACGAAGCCATGCACGTCTTCCCCGCCAGTTTCCTTCATTGAAGGGTTTCCTTTTAACTAACCATATATATATACATAAGCTCGTAACTTGTCGAAAGGGATAACTCCATATGACAAAAGAGCACCCTCTCCCTCATAGAAAGCCGAACTCTATCATACCACAAAGCCATGAGAAGATCATGGAGCAACCTAGTTAATTGCACGAGTCACTGCCAAATCAAACTGAAAAGGAGAAACCTGAGCAGCTCCAAGATCTCATTGACAAGCACGACAGTCCACATCAACCACATTAACTTCATCCTCCGATAGAGCCTACACTACCCGAAATCTTCTTCACTACCTGATGAATGGAATCTTCTACTTTACACAAAAAATCCCTTGTTTTAATACATTAAAACAAAGCAAGATCTGCCCTCCATCACCTAGCCACCGTCACATGTATTCTCTCCCCATCATCACACAGCTATGTTCTCTCTTCATCAAGTCGAAAGATCACTAAAACAAAGCCCAAATATGTGAACCTGTGTCTTCTCCATGCCACACAACCACCGAGAAGCCCCACGTACACCAGCCAACCACTGCACTTCTCTAAGCCTCCACGTCGCCTCCATTTAATCAGAGGCCAATCCAACAAGCCATAGAAATTGCTGGTAGATGCACTGCTGCCACTCTTGTGTTGCGTCGAAGCTATGCAACCACGAACTAAAGCTACCACCATTGACCCCAATCCAGTTCCATCGCACCTCTCTCTCTCGCTGTGTCCCTAGTCTTCTCGATAATGTCGAGATATGAAGGAGAACTTAGGAAGCAGCACATTAAAGTAAGTAATTTGATCACAAATTAGGATCATCACAGTTTAGTTTATATTATTAAAACTCTTTCTTTGGCAACCCCTTTTTATGAACCATTCATGCAAGTATGTCTCTCAGCACAATACGCGATGATGTCATTTCAGCATCATGTTTAGTTAAAAAATCTACAGTTATTTATATTAGTATATATATCATGCATCTCATATCACATAAGACACGTAAGCTATATAAATTCAAGTACAAGATAAGACCAAATATGTTAATCAGTTAATCAAATTGTCATTCAAATGCTTGGTACCAACGCAATTCAGATCAAGATGAATGTGTAAGTCACGGACTCAAGCGTGATCCACCGTAGTACTCTAGAGTATTGCACATTCGGCTTCCTTTACTGCAGCTGAGGAAGTTAGTGCACCACCTTGCACATAGGGTTAAGTGTATTGGCCAATCAGCTCAGTTAATTCAATCAAATCAATTAAATTAGTTAAATCAGTTAAACCAATAAGATGAGTTAATTAAATCAGATCAATTAATTAATACAGATATGCCAGTCATGCGTAGCATAAGCATCAGTTGAACAGTCATGTTTTAGGTTCTTAGCAAGAACGTTCTATACAAAACCTTTTGTTTATTATGTTCACATTGTGGTAGATTTCTTACTGAATTTTCAACTCATTTTAATTTATTTCATGCTTTTAAACCACCAAGGTCAGGATAATGATTAGTGTGAGCAGGCAGGCCAGACTTAGATGGAGTAGTTGAAATGGAATTCAGACATTTATTTTATTTATTAAACTTGAAATCTCTTGCCAGATTTATTTTATGAAAATGACGTGATGCTCGCTGCCTACGAGAATGGGATATTACATTTAACCACCAAGAAATCGATCATAACCGTAGTAGTTCTGGGGGCCTTCCTTGCTAGGACAGATAGAGTGATGGCTCCCATTAGTTGAACAACATCGCCTGTGAATCCCTTGAGTGGATTCAAGGCTGAGCATCAATCCAAGCTGATTCCCATCCTGATGAAGGCCTCCTAAATTAGGATATTTGTCAAGCTGCCATTATCAACTAGAATCTTCGAATTGTAAATTTCACAACTTACATTATTACTACCAGCGCATCATAGTGCAAGTAGATGATTCCTTCCCCGTCTTTTTCATCAAAGGTGATTGGGGCACACCTTGGGTGTTGGCGGGCCCCTACGGAAGAAAAACCCTTGGTGAACACTTCCTTGTGCTGTGCTTTTCGGGCATGCACTTGCCAAACTAACGAGGTGGTCCCACTACCTACATATTCTCTAACAATTGTGTGGATCTTCCGATTAGTCTATCTTCTACTAGGGGCTTATCTATGCCTCTCCCCTTGTCCCCTACCTTCTGGAGCTTTAACTCCACCTGGGATCTAGGCATCTCCTTCCCCACTAGCCTTCATGGTCTTGTGACCGGCGCCTTTCGCCTCGTTGGTCTTCCTCCCTTCTTCTTCTCAAGGTGTAGCAGTTTTCGATACTATGATGGTTGGTCCTATGGTACTTGCAGTACTAGTGCCCTTCTTGGCATCGAACCAGGTCCCATCAAGAGCTCGGTTTGTGGTCTTGCTTTACTGACAATTGGAGTGGGGCATGCCATTCAACCGAGCAAGGGCATCCCCTTTTCTTTTTGGGTCTCGTGTCCCTCTCTTTCTTCCTTCATAGCCATGACCTCCTCTTTGGCTGGCCGCCTTCCAATTCATTTGTTCCACTTTGAAACATCATACAGCCATTAGGGCCTCAAGGGTATCTTCAGTATTGACGAACTTGTCTATCCAGTCCATAAATTTTCTCAACGTGGTTGGGGTTCTTCATGCTATTTCAACCATGAACGAGCTCCTAGGCTAGATTCTGTCGAGGAGGCCAGCCAAGGTGATCTTCTCGTCTTAGTCATTCATGGTCATACACTCTTAATTAAATTGGGAGAGGTACATTTTCAGGCTTTTGGCGTCTCGTTGTTTGATTGTGAGGAGGTAAGCAACCAAGTGCCTCCTTTTTCAGCTTACCATAAACTGTATCATAAAGAGGGGGGAGCTAACTCATCGAAGCCGTTAACGGTCCTAGGAAGGAGTAACCTGAACCATGCTTGAGCCACTCCTTTTAGTGTCAACGGGAAGGCTCGATAGGCGACCTTACCCAGGAAGCCACGCAAGGTCATGTGAGTCTTGGACATTTCCAAGTGCTAGAATAGGTCCTCAAACCCTTCGTACAACTCCATCTCGACGATTTTGAATTTAGGTGGGAGGGTACTGCCATAACGCTTGTGTTGTACAACAAGTCAGCGCTAACAAGAAGCTGATCCACAGCAGATAGCCTACCCACTCACTTGGCCATTTCTACATACTTATCCCTAACTTTCAGAGCTCAAGGTATATTTTGTGTCTCTCCTCCTCTACTGTTGCATTCTCAAGGGCTCACTATGGTCCACGTGCTCGTTGCTATTATGTTCTTCTTAACTCGCTACATTTTCCTCACGGAGCGCCCTTGTGAGTCTCACCTACATAACGCTACTCTAGTTCTCCACTCTCCGCATAGTTTGGGACTGTGTTGTTGTCTATATACGAAGTACACATTGTTATGAAAAAGTATCTCATAGATGGTACCACTATTGATGTTGAGTTTTGCAGCCCAAGCAATGATACGATGACCTAAACTATCAAAACTTGCAATGGGGAAGAAAGGGATGTCAGTGGCCTCTGGAACCACTCCGCTGCCAAAGTTAGGGGTTGCAATGGTTATGGAGAAGTAGATTTGACTTAATAAAGTGGAAGAAGATAAAAATTAACTTATGTTCTTATGGATGTGATGTTGTATTTATACCTAACTTGGGTGTTGCTATTAATGGAGAATGATGATGGTACCATGTTCGAGTCCGCCTCGCTATCATTGTTTGGCTACGATAGTGTGTCAAGCTCGACTTGGAAAGGATTACTCAGGGAGGTCAGAGAATGAGCATTGCATTCAGGTCAAGTTGGCCGCTGTCGACTGACCATAGAAGGCATCAGGCTTGGCTTGGATGCAATTCTAGAAAGGGGTCGAGTTCTTTAAGAGAAAATAAATAGAATACTACAATGGTGATAAAATCATAAGTGTCATATCTTATATAATGCATGAGATGAGACTTTTGTATGTAGCATTAAAAAAGATAAATTGAGGGTTTTTGATACATATTACTTAACAAAACTTAAATATCTAAAAATAAAAATAAAAATATGAGAGGTAAATTACGCACGAACTTGGTAAAATTCTAGTTTAGCAAAAAGCTAACTTGAAAATCCAACCCTTGAGAAATCCGATAAACAGATAAGTGTGTAAATTAATTTAATTTATAATATTTTTATGTAGACGAAGTAATTCACAAAAAGATATATATAGATTCTAAGAAAACCCTACAAATTATCACCCACTCCAAAATATTAATAGTATGGTTCATTTTACAATTGTATGATATAAATTGTGATTGAAATTTTTATCTACTTTTACATGTTATGACTTCTAATCAAAATTATTAATTTCATTCCGTTCCGGTTGCAAGGACCAGAATATATTGTTCCACTACAATGACCGGAACGACAGAGGTTTGTATTTCATTCCAGCCTAAATTCCAATCAATCTGATCCATTCTAAATTATTCCGACTGGATTTTGGCATACCGTCTTAAATTCTGGTATGTATTCCAGAAAAGTACCTTTTTTTGGGGGGGGGGAGTAGTAGCATTATTTCAATATTTATTTATGCATTTACTTTTTTTTTTAAGTTTTTATCATTTATTAGGTTATTTAGTATTATTTACTCCAGACATCTATGTTATTGTCGTATGTGAACCAAATTAGTTTTACTCTTTTCTAATTATTTTTAATAAATGTGAATTCTTAAATTTATTAACTTTATCATATATGTATGCTTTTAATTAGATTTGTATTGATTTTATTTTAGAATATAATTATTATATACATAGTTTAAACATATAATGTCTATTTCGAAATAGTATCTAAAATAATATCAATATTAAAATATTCTATTTCAATACCTTAATCAGAATGATCACCCGATCGAAATTTATAATTTTACTTACAATACCTATTCCTAATTAATCTATTAAGAGGTTTTTATATTTTAATGCAATGACAGGGATGTGACAATTCAACATTTATTATTTTTAAATTTAAATGTTCAACATCTTAATTTAATTGATGGATAAATACCTATCATTAAATTTGAACAATAATTAGGATTTGGAGTTTTGAATTTATACAACAGATAAGCCTAAGAAAATCTAGCAAATATTAATATTAAATTCTGAAGTCTAGTAATTTTCAATAATAAATAAGACGGACAGATCAAAACCCAAAACATCGAATATAATAAGCTGCATCAAATAAATATTGTAACTCTTTTAAAAAACAAAAAGTAAATTTGGTAACTCAAGCCAAAGGTAAATGTTTGAACTCTTTTTTAATGAATATGTACATGTAAAACAATTTAAAACAAAAAATACCCGAAATGGACGGATAATTTTTTTTTTTTTTTGTTAAAATTAATTAGAAAAAGGATGACCATGTGCATATGTTGACCAAGAAGCATTAGTGATTAATAAAGACAATGAAGTCTTCAATAGAGTAAGATGAATGATAACAACCAACCCTGCATCTTCAATAAATAGCTTTGACTAATGAAAGGCCTAAAGTTTATGCAATTTTTATTTTTTTATTTTTTATTTTATGGATAAACTAGAATACGTGAGACACATTAGATTACCGCAATTATCATCTTGGTAAGACTTGTCTCCTCGATAATTTCTAGTCCCTGAGAGAGCAATGCTTTGCTTTATATATATGAAGATTTTTTTCTATTATCATCTTGATAAGATTTTTTTATGCTTTGCTTTATATTTAATCCAATTATCATCTTACCAATGCTTTGCTTGGTAAGATTTTTTTAATTTCTAGTCCCTCGATAATTTCTCCTCGATATTACCGCAGATTTTTTTTTTCTTAAAATTAATTTTTATTTTATTTTGAATAATAATATTTACAGTAATAATATGCATAAATGCCATATAATTATTTTTAAAAAAAGTAAGATTTATTATTAAAAAATTAAAATTTTAAATAAATCTTATATTTATTTATTTTTTATCAAAATGATTACAAAGTATTTGGTTATTCATGATTGCAAATATTACTTTTTTTAATTTTTAATTTTTCATTTAATTGTTAATCTAAGGCCGGATTATAAGATTATTGAAGAATTTATTTTTGACACGCTACATACTTTGATGCAATATAAATTGGATTAAATTGCATATATTAGAGCAATCACAATACAAATCTTTATCGGCTTATGTAAAGCATATTGTAAATACATCTGTGCATAAGGTTTTTTTTTTTTTTTTAGTTTATTTCTGTTTCCCTCTCACTTAATATTTCTCACAATCACATTGAAAAAGAGTATATTTAGAAAAACATGAATCAAAATTGATAAAGTGGTTTTTAGCTTTTTAATGGACGAAAAATATTATTTAATTAAAAATGATTGTTCGAGACTTTGAAGTATAATGTCAAAACTAATAATACTTTTTGCTTCAGATTGCAAAACTATAAATTCTTGTAGCACTTTTCTTTAGTCTATTTGACTATAATCTTTGATATAAACTTATAAAAGACATTTCATAAGTTTATGGGTTTGAAATCCTGCACAACCTCAAGATTTTTAATCATAAGAATCAAAGCAATATAAGTAAAGTTAATTGACATTAAATTCCATTATTAAGAAAATCAAGAATTGCAGTGCATACCTCCTCCTTAACATTAATGCTCCAGTGTTCTTGATAAAATCCAGATTCAATACCATCAAGTCCTGGTGACTTTAAAAGTGACATTTGACTAAGTGCTACTTCAATTTCTAATGTTATAAACATCTTCTCCAGTTCCTCCATCTGTGAGGTGACTATTCTCTACATTCTCTAGGACAGCTTCTAGATCTTCAGAAAATGGTGATGTGGTCGAGAGAACTTCCTCAAAATACTCCTTAAAAGCCTTCTCTATGCCCTCACTTTCTGTCTGCAGCTTGTTGTTAGTATCTTTTATCTAGAATATTCTACTTCTTTTCCTTTTTTTAGTTGCACATATATGAAAATATTTTGTGTTCATGTCACCCTTTTGAGACCTATGTATTTCTGTTCTTTATTTCCATTTTAGATCCTCTTGTTCTAACATTACAACAACCTCTTCCTTTAGGATACATTTGGATAATGAGAAGTGTTGAAAATAGTTATGAATTATAATAAAAATAAATTATTGAATAGTAATAAAAATAATAATAAAATAATAAATAGTAGTGAAGTATTCTCAAAATACTTAATTAGAATTTCATTAAAATCTCTTAAACACAACAAATTATCAAATGGTTTAAGAAATTCCAAGAAATTACAACTTTCATCTCTCCTACTAACTTGTGGATGGCCATAGAAACTTGTCAAAACCCATTTGATCTTGTCTCTTTGATCTATCATCCATCCACTGATATGTTTTTGTGTGTGAGGGAAGTAATCCTCGAGTCCTAAGTTGGATCGAGCAAACCCAACCTTAGAGCCTGTATAATATACACTAAGGATGGGCCAAAGGAGGTCGGGCCTACCTAGGAGGTCCATAAAAGGAAAGGGAAGAAGACGCATGAGCATGAGGCCCAACCAAGGGGAGGAAGAGCTGGCAAACCACGATCAATGTGTCAAGAACAAACCTGACACCCAAGCAACAACAACAACAAAGATTGGGGCACTAAATAAGTGGCCGATAATACAAGCGTTAGATATTAGAGACAACCCATACACTCGAGTACCAACCGTTGGAGAGGCTTGAGCAATACGAGTAGGGCGGTAAGGGGTTTGGATTGGATTAGAAAAACCAACTAGACCTAGACTGAACCATTTGGTTCAAACCGAAAAAATCAACTGAACTGGTCTAGTCCAGACCAAACTCTTGATTGGTCAGTCTCGGTCCCATAAATTGTGGATTGAGAAAATTGATCTAGTTCTAGGGCCTATAAATTTTAGACCAGACCAAACGGATTGAATTCCTATATATATTTTTTTAAAATATTTTTAATTATTCAATATATTAATTTTATATAATAAGTTAATGATGTAATTTACATCTAATTTATTATTATTAACCATATAAAATATTTTTAATGCATTAATTATATAATTCTCATTAATAATCCACTTACTTTTAATTTAGTAATTTAAATAATTTTTTTATTAATTTATTTGAAAAAAAATTATAATTAGGCCAAAACGAATGGACAAACCAAGTCAAATTGGGCCAATAGTTATAAGTCTGGTCCGGTCCCTACAAATGTTTGGTTTGTTCTGAAAAGAAAAAATGATGGACCAAAACTTTCAGTCCCTCACTCCCCAAACCACATCGGAACTACACCCTTAAGTACTAACTTACCTAATTGTGGCCTCACGACATTAAATGAAAGATGACACCGAGCATGACACAGATTGAGATGTCAATGGACGTCACAATCGGGTGCGGGTGCCCTGCAATCTGATAGAAAATTGACACGGGATACATTTGGGACATGGGCAAGTAGGGGTGACAATATGTGACACGACACGTTAACACGAAATGAACACGACACGATAAAAGTGGGTTAGTGTTTGGCTTTAACGGGTTTCAGGTCAATTCGTGTCAACCTGTTAAGACACGATTTGATAAAGGGTCATAGCGGATCAAACTCGTTATGACCCGTTAAGACACGATTTGATAAAGGGTCATAGCGGATCAAACTCGTTATGACCCGTTAAGACACGATTTGATAAAGGGTCATAGCGGATCAGGATGGTTTCCCCTCGAAATTTACAGGAAATCCAACGATTGGCCGGTCGGGTCACCGCCCTCAGTCGGTTCATAGCAAGGTCAACCGATCAGTGTCTCCCATTCTTTCAAGTCCTTCGAAAACCACACGAATGGGACACATCGAGTGAACGAGCGTTTGAATAATTGAAAGACTACCTGACATGCCCTCCTCTACTTAGCCAGACTGCTCCTAGGGAAACTCTTGTGGCTTACTTAACGGTCTCACCTCATGCAACGTATGCAGTCCTAGTAAGAGAAATCGATCAGGGACAAAGGCCTGTCTACTATGTTAGTAGGGCTTTTTAGGGTGTGGAAACCAGGTACCCTCGAACGGAGATGATGGTGTTTGCTCTGCTGATAGCGGCACGCCAACTACGCCTTTACTTCCAAGCTCACACCATCAAAGGAATGACCAATCAACCCCTCAGAACTATTCTTCAGAAGCCCGATACCTTCGGTCGATTAGTCAAATGGGCTATCGAGTTAAGCGAGTTTGATCTAACATTCTAACCAAGAACAGCAATAAAAGCACAAGCTCTAACGGATTTCATAGCAGAATACATGGGATTTCCAGAAGAAATCCCCAATAAACCTCAGGAATAGCCATGGCAGTTATACATCGATGGATCATCATGCCAAACTGAGGGTGGAGCAGGGGTACATATCATCACTAACCAGTATTCCGAGTACAACTACGTTATAGACTTGACCTTCAGAGTAACCAACAATGAAGCAGAGTATGAGGCACTCATAGCTGGGATGACAATCGCCCAAATCCTTAGAGCGACAGAACTAGAAGCCCGAACCGACTCCCAGATAATAGTAAGCCAGGTACTCAGTCAGTACATCATAAAGAGAGAAAAACTAAAAAAATATCTAGAGCTAGTATGCACCGAAAGAGATCAATTTAGATACTTCCATCTACAGCGGATCTAGAGAGAAGAAAATCATTTGGTAGATCGATTAGCAAAAATAGCATCAGGAAAGGATAAGCACCCACCCCAGAGAACACTGAGATCAGGACAATAGACACACCCTCCATCGGCAACGAAGCCAGAATTGTAACAGCCGCGGACCCCGATTGGGCAACTGACATTGTCAAATACCTCAAGACAAACACATTACCTTCTAACCGGATCAAGCACGCAAAATTAGAAACAGATCCGCTAGGTTTACTCTGATTGAAGGAGTGTTATACAGAAAGGGTTTCTCCGAACCTTTACTCAGATGCGTGACAAGAGAGGAAGGACAGTATATACTTGCCGAAATCCATGAAGAAATTTACGGAGCTCACACGGGAGGAAAAATACTAGTTTGCTCAATAGGGGCTAGATCTGATAGGACCATTCCCAGTCAGGAGGGGTGGAACCAAGTTCATCATAGTAGCAGTTGACTATTTCACAAAATGGGTAGAAGGCGAAGCCCTCGCCAGCATCACCTCTTAAGCCATCACAAAATTCTTATAGAAATCCATTGTTTGCCGATTCGGAATACCTCAAAGTTTCATATTCGACAATGGAAGACAATTCGATTGCAATCATTACCGAGAGTGGTGCTCTGAGCTAAAAATCAAAGTAAAGTACTCTTCGCCTGGCCACTCACAAGCTAATGGACAGGCTGAAGCGACCAATAAAATGATCCTTTACACACTGAAAAAAAGACTCGGAATGCACAAAATGACGTGAGCCGATGAACTACCTGGTGTCCTTTGGGCCTATCGCACGACAGTCCGAACTCCCACGGGCGAAACATCATTTGTCTTTACCTATGATTGCGAAGCAGTAATTCCTGTCGAGGTCGGGATACCTACACCTCGTGTTCAGCACTATGATACGGCTACTATTGATGCCAAAATGACGAAACAATTGGACTTACTAGAAGAAATGAGAGAAGAAGCCTTCACCCAAATTGCTAACAACAAACGCAAGTCAGAACAGTACTTCAATAAAAGAGTAAAATCGCGTCACTTCAGGATCGGAGACTTGGTACTAAGAGAAACAGGCGTTACAACACCAGCACAAGGGAAATTGGGACCAAAGTGGAAAGGGCCTTATGTGGTAACAGCAACTAATAGGCCTGGATCTTACCAACTTAAGGATAGCTTTGAGACTGACCTACCACATCCCTGGAATAGCGAGCGACTCAAGAGGTATTATGTATAACACTTCCAGATGTGTTTCACCTTTTCAAATTATAAAAATTCAAATGTTATTAGTCTCCAATGCATTTCGAGTTATACGCAACAAGTTAAATCCTGCGAGGTCGGTCAACCCACCCATGCGAACTCAATCAAATCCCACGAGGTCGGTCTACTCACTTACACGAAGTCAAATCCCACGGGGTCGGTCAACCCACTCACGCGAAGTCGATCGAATCCCACGGGGTCAGTCAACCCACCCACATGAAGTCGATCGAATCTCACGGGGTCGGTCTACCCACCCATGCGAAGTCGATCAAACCCCATGGGGCCGGTCAACCCACCCACGCGAAGTAACAATCGAATCCCAACATTAAACCTATAAATTATTCTTCAAAATTCCCGGTTAAGTTTACACTTAACCAAAAATTCACGGTGTATCGCACAAAAAGGCAGATGTGGAATTAAAGGATCGAGCCAGCAATCACAGAGTATATAAAGAGAAAGTTACGAATTTTATATATCTCAATGCATCAATTACAAAAAAAAAAAAAGGTCAGGTCTCAGGAGGTGGAGGAGGATTCAGATCATCAAAAGGTGGATAACCATGCTTCCCAATGTTCTTTACAAACTTCTTCGCTACCCAATCCGGACAAAGAGACTTCAGACTTATATTATTAGGGTTGAGCTGAGGGTCCACCAAAAGTTGAGCTCCTATCCGACGTAGACCTTCGGCATAACCATACCCCCAGACCGAGTTGTGAATGGTTATGATGAGTGCACAAAAATGCACTCTAAATACTCTATTTAAATACTAAAAAAAATGAGAAAATAATGGATATAACTCATGTTATTAAAATTAATGGTCATTTATCTTGAGATATATATAAGCATGATTTAATATATTTATGAGAATATAAAATGCCATATTTTCCTCTCTTAATGTTTAATACTTTATTCTTATTTGATGCCTAAATATACTCATTATTCTTATATTTTGATTTAGGACACAAATGGAGATATTAGGAGCAAATGAAGATAATTGCAGAATTTTAGACAGTTTTGACATATTTTCGTAATATGGGCATAACTCTCTCATCCAATCTCCGATTGAGCTGACTCAAGATGATATAGAACCGTAAGAGAAATATATATAACTTTTATGTTTTATGTTTGAATAGATATCCACTCAATCTAAGACAAAATCGACCATCAAGTGGACGCACCTGTACTTGACGTTCCTGGATATTTTTCAGCCACTTGCTTCAAATCTAAATGTCATCATAATATTTTCCAGCAAGCACTCCTACACCAATTTGGAAATTCAATGATCAATTCATATGCAAGATGAAGTGCACTCAAGTTTCTTGTAGACAAATTATTTGACCACAAGATATTAAGTCATACAAGACAACTAATGGATAGAGAAGCAAAATTGAAACACTCAACCTACAAGCAAAATCCAGCTCATGCATGGTGGGAAAACAAATGATCAAAATGACAACTTACAAATCACTTGGATTCAAGAATGGCACATGGAAAAACAAGTTGAAATTGTGATGATTTTGTCATGACAACTTGCATGAAGGATGCTTATAAATGGAAGGAAGGGGTGTGTGTTCTAAGGGAATGCTTAGTGTGGAATGATGTTTTGGAAGAGCCATTATTTTGAGAGCTTGAGAAAAGAAAAGAAAAACCAAAGAAGAGAGAAGAAAATAATGGTTGGCTCTTCCATATTATCCCTTGGAGAATTTTTGTTGCATATTTTCAATATGTGTAACTAAATTCTCAAGGAGGGCTAGGGATGAACTTGTGTGTGTGATGGTGTTTGTAATTTATTTTTTATTCATGTATTTGGTCTTTAAATATTAAAACTCTTTTGTTTTATTATTCTCAATTTATTTGTGATGTTTTTCGTCTTCAAATAAATATAGAATCTATTTCGTTTATGAATTCAGTCATGCTTTTTCTATTGAGTGAATTAGTTCTATAATTATATTTGGAGCAATTGATTATCTATATTGATTTAATTCTCTGCTGCAATATCGCCTCTTGGGTATATTGTCGTCATTGGATTCTCTCAATATCGATAACAATTTATGAGAGTTAAGCGCGAAGAATGATTTTTCAAAGAGTTATATTTGATTTAAATTTTGATTATTAATGTTATATATTCCAATTAAGAATTTGGATATAGAATTCTTAATTGAGTTATCAATGAATTAAGAATAAATTTGAATACCACAAATACACAAGGAATTCCCTACGCTCTACTTTTCGTCTCATTTTTATACTTTTCAAATTACTCATTTAGTTTTAATTTACATCACACTCTAAAATTTACTTATCACACTCATTTAATCTTTTTGTTAATTTCATTACTGTTCTTTAATTTCTCAATCCATCTCCCTGTGGAATCGATACCCCAAAGCTATACTGCAAACGACCGCGTTATTCTTTGGGCGTAATCAAGTTACCACTCAAAATATTTGATACTCGATATTAGCTATTCTCATATGGGCATCTTCCAAAGCATTATGAGCTCCCCCTAACTCAGTATCTTGAGCAGCCCAAATACGTTCCGACCTAGCCAACTTCTCCTCTAAAGCCTCCCTGGCACGCTCCAAACTAGCCAATTCTTCTTCCCGAGCTACACGAGCACATTCAGAAACCGCCAGCTCTTCTTCCTTTAAAGAAAGGGCTTGAGCAGAGGCAACTAGTACCAACATCCAAGCGGCCAGCTCAGCTTAGAGAAATATTTTGTCTTGCTCGGTGGCCAATCTAGCATCTAGAAGGCGTGCGTTCCTTCGATGAGCTATCGCCAAGGAATCTCGAGCCGCTTCCAATTCGGCTCGAAGGGAAACATTGGCATTCTCTAATCTGTTCTTATCAGCCCCAGCTCTTCGACCGTCTTGATCAGGCCGTTACAAGTTCGCTGAGATGACTCAAGCTGGTCTTTCGCCTGTTGTAACTTGTAAAGACCAAACTTGCAGACTGTCTTAAGCTCACTATTAAATTCAATGAGCTTTGCTAGCTCGAACCCATAGCCTGGGACATTTATTTAGCGACCTGAATGTAAAGGAAAATGACTATCAGTTTGAAAAAAGAAAAAAGACCATGTATAGATCTAATAAAATACACGGGTCGAACTTGTGTCAGTAGAGGCTCCAGGATTCTAGCCACCCGCTCGGAAGCATCCGCCTTGGCTTACTCAAAACAGGAGGGACGCTCCAAAGTCGCCTCACCGGTCCAATCTCCCCCTTTCGATTCTGATTCGAAAAATTGCCCAAGTATCGCAACTCCACTTCATAATTGAAAAGCGGATGGAGGGCGAGTAGGAATTTTCGAGCCCCGAGGTGATTGCCGGCCCTCGAGCTAAGTCCCTGAACATAACCTCATCTAAAAAACGGGCAGATGGCTCAGTTCGAGGGTATGAAGTTGACCCCTTCTCAACTATTAGAGGTGGACCTTCGAGGGATTCATCGAGTACAACAAAGGGCCGCTCGCCCCCACTGAAAGCATCCACATGCGTCCCTTCCTCCGAGATGTTTGCCTTGTCCGACCTCTCGGGCTCGATCCCGCCTTGACAACCTTCGCCACTTTTGCAATCCTGCACCTCTTGTTGGCTGACACCTTCCTGATCACCTCTAGGATCGGATTCCCCCTCGTTTTCACCTATACCCCTGAAAGCATCCAAGTGATGCTCAAAAGAAGAATAGGGAGAGTGGGCAATTGACTTGCTCTAACAACTTGCTATTTCGACTCTTGGCGGAAGATCTGCTCGAATGGCATGGCACCTGAAGAAAGATCGGCAGCACGATCTAAAGCCTCTTGGAAGGCCAGGTCAATGTCCTCTCCATCCGAAGACTCAATCCCGCTGCATCTATTGCTTCTATTTGAGCTTTAAGAACAATTCTCCTAGTCTCAGACCTGATCCGCTCAGTTTCCAGGAAACAATGCCCATCCGAGGAAGTCGACAAATGAGCCTGCACAGGACTACGGATGGGGGAATTCGCAGGAGAAACGCGAACATCATGGTCTTCAATACGTGGACCCTTCCCTTTCTTTTGTTTCTTTGGATGGGTGCCACGGCTCGAAGTTGCATCACCATGATGACTTTTTGTCCGTCGCTCATTCTGAACCTCCTGGTTAGAAACCCACTTGCGAGACAAACAGGGAGGCTCCTCAAGAACGTTAAAAAAATTCTGACCTTCGACATAAGATCGATCTGGCCGAGTTAGGTACTCTTCAATGTTCTCCTCGGTTAAAAGAACATCGGACCATAATCGGTCGAGATCTTCCGCCCCCAGGAGAGAACAGCCTTCACTCTCGCAGTCTCCTGAGCAGTGAGAGTGATCTCGATGTGTGTCGGGGAAGGGAGAAAACTCCAGTCCTTTTGAACAGGGAATTCACTCCCTTCTCCCTTAGGGGATTCCCAATCTCCACCCGAAACGAAGAAAAACATCTTATGATAGTCTCGGGTACTCGAATGTCTCTCCTCCATCCGAATCAATCAACACTTAGGCTTTATTTGGAAGCCCGCGACATTTCCATCACGACGAAGGAGCCGATACATCCAGAAAAATTCTCAAGTAGTCAAATCGGAGTAAGGATCGTTCCTCCTAGAGAGAACGATTCAGAACACCACACAAGTGGCCAAAAGAATGCTCCACTCATTTGGCAAAATTTAGGCAGGGGCTAAGCCCAAAAAATGAAGGACTTCTCGAACGAGGTGGATGAAGGGAAGGCGGAAACCTTTTGAGAACATCAAGTAGAATAGGGCAACTTTTTGGGCCCTCCTTTCGCGATCGCAAGCCCTAACGCCATCTCCGGGAGTTTCCAGGGAATGCCTCCAGGAAATCTGATACTTCTTTCTAAGTGCATCGACATCGGAGGTCTGCATGGAAGAAGTCCAACCATTGCCCGTGAAGAAAGGACAAAGATCAGAGGAAGTCATGGGAACAGGAGTTCGGAAAAGTGCAAGAAAATGTTGAGGAGCAACATAAAAACAACGAGACAGCAAAAAATAAGAACTAAGATTGGGCAAAGGAGGAAGAACAGTAACAAGGTTTCTGGATAATTTATACCCAGAAACCAAATTAAAGACGCGAGGGAAACGAAACGATATCGACGCCATATCCTCTTATGTGAGCCATGGGAATAGGGGGCGTGTTCGAAGCTAGCCAATCAGAAGTAAGAGGCGTGTGCCGAAATGACAGACCAGGTAATAATGATCCAACGCGCGCATATCACGAGCTAATCGTTGTTTGACAACACAGCGAGAAACGTCAGCAACAGTTCGGAAGTCGGAGCAATGGGATAATTAAAATTTAAAAGGTATTGAATACTCAACATGAAATACGAACGGTCGAGATCCACCATTAATAGTTCAGAAATTGAATCGTCCCCAGAAGCCCAACCAGTAAGGGAAACGACATGCCAACTGGCATAATCTCGAATTTATTCAACCAAATCTTTCCGCTCAGACAAGGGAACACAGGAATGACACCCCGTTGCTAAGATGGAACATGAACAAGAAAGAGATGAACACTATATCTGAAATTTTTTAGAATCTCCATCGAAGTGCCTTTGATAAAAATTCAGTTAGCAACAAGCCAAAGCCCGAAAAGAGTTGGAAGCCCATGGTCCAAACCCGAATAGCACATGTCCAGACCCGACTGGAGATGCCAAAATCAGAGAAAACTCGAATCACAAACCACCACGACAAAAGAAGAAAAGGACAAGGCAACTTCAATCATACGCTAATATTAGAGACGAAATTGTGCTTACCGGCACAATTTACGAGTCATTCTCACGTCAGGGTCACTCTCGCATTAATGAATGACTGGACTATCGTCGTTCTGACAGATCTTCTCACTTAAATGCAAAAATGATATGAACACGCCACATTAATTACCGAATTGGATAAAAATGGGGCCGCATTTAATGTTATCCTTCAGAAGGACCTGACTAAGCATTGATCGAAAAAATCTGATTCAAAGGATGGGACAGACTGGATCAGATTATCCTTCTCTGGGATGACAATCGAATAGTGTCTCAGTTAATAGATCTTTTTCCTCAGACAGCCTCCCAGGAAAAGCACAGATAACTACCTATAAATAAGACTTGATAAAATCTGAAAAATGTACATTCTATTATATCCTTTACAAAATCTCATAATTTATATTCCTCATACTAACTTAAACATCGGAGCAGTATCGAACTCTGATCATCCTTCTCTTTGTATTTGTAGGTCCCGATCGATTAGGAGCTCGAAAAATTAAACTACAAAATATGTCCTTAACAGATATACTCTCTCAAAAGTCAAACTTAAGGGTTAGAAGTATGCCGACTGCCCGAAGCCCCCATTCCTATTGGAGCGAGTTCCTGACCCAACCCACCAATGTGGAGTTGCCTAGACAATGAAACACGACATCAATGTCATGAATTATTAATTATCTGAAAATTTACTTTTTCTTTTCACATAATAAAAAGGCCTCCGCTTCTCCCTGCTGAATTTATCATAAAAACATACCTCATACGTTAACTTTTTCTTCAAATAAATGTTCTACCACTATTGAGCCTAAAAAATTCTAGCAAATATTAATATTAAATTCTGAAATTTAGTAATTTTCAATAAGAAATGAGCGGATAGATCAAAACCCAACATCGACTACAGCAAGCTGCATCAAATAAATCTTGCGACTCTTTAAAAAAAAATAAAAACTAAATTTGGTAACTCAAGCCAAAGGTAAATGTTTGAATTCTTAATTTTTCTACAACGCTCATCATTTTTATTTTTATTATTATGCTCGATTATATTGATTTAGCGCGTGAGTCAGCTTTACGAGGACAACGAATATGCACATGTAAAACAATTTAAAATAAAAACATACACAAAATGGACAGATAATTTTTAAAAAAAAAAAAACTAATAAAAAAAAAATAAAGACAATCATTTGTATGATATTGACCAAGAAGCATGCGTATATCTTCTATGGCAAAAAATGATGTCCATATGTATATATTGACTAAGAAGCATTAGTGATTAATGAAGACAATGCAGTCTTCAACAGAGTTAGATGTATGCCTGCATCTTCAATAAATAGCTTTGACTAATGAAGGCCTAAAGTTTATGCGATTTTTTATTTTTTATTTATTTATTCTATGGATAAAGTAGTCCTAAAATAATACGTGAGGCACGTTGGATTATCCCAATTATGCATCTTGACAGGACTTGTCTCCTCCTCGATAATTTCTAATTTTCTAGTTCCCAAGAACGCACTGCTTGGCTTTATATATAGGAAGAGATTCAATTTTTCTTAAAATTAAGCTCTTTTATTATTATTATTAAATAACGCATAAGAGTTGTATAATTATTTTAAATTTTTTTTTTTATATTTAGTCAATATTTTTTTTTAAATGAGCATGACGCTTAATTATATATGCACAACTACAAGTCTGCAAATATCTTTTTTAAAATTCTTTATTTAAATTAAATTATTAATCTAAGGTCGTATTATAAGATTATTGAAGAATTTATTGCATATCTTTAAACCTTCACACCTTTCGATAATTTAATATCTAAATATTATTTTTGACACGCTATATATTTTCAAGTGTGCATTATTAATTGGATTAAATTGCATACCTTAGAGCAATTAAAATATAAATCTTTATCAGCTTATGTACATCTATATTTAAGTTTTTTTTTTTTTTTTTTAGTTTCTGTCTCTTTCCCTCCCTTACTTAATATTTCTCAGTCAAATTATAGCAATACTATATATTAAAAGGAAATAGATTACTTAATATTTCTCATTTTTCTTTTCCTTTCTAATCTTTTTAATTATATAAATAGTATACTCTACATATTAATTTAAAAATAAAATAATTCAATTAACAAATAGATCAGAAAATAACAGTACTTAAACTATAAGTCAATCGTGCAGATAATGCAAATATATTTTGAAGTAGTACGTGAAAGAGCATCAAACTGGAGAGGATAAGTAATGTGTGGCGTTTACGATTTACAAATCGAGATCATCAAATGTCAATTTCTTTGGGTCTCCCTCGCTTTTTATTGCAATGCATTTTCATAGGCGCAGCCGCATTGTTGGTTAAATAGACCATTCAAACCAACCCATCCCACTCACCTCTCATAGCAATTGGAATGGGCATTCAATATTGAGAAAACCTAAACCTATTATAGCATCTTCAATTAATTAGTTAAAAGTTAAATTCATCTTACATTTAGCTATTATAAAAAATAAATAAATAAATAAAAATAAAAAAGTGACTACAATAAATTAACTACATTAACTTCAAAAATAATATTCAATTTAGTAGCTACTTTTTATTAGCCAATTCTTTACTTTATTATTTGTTCTCTCTTCTTCTCTACATTAGTCAAAGATATAATTTCTTAATCAATAATTTAATTAGAATATAATAAATAGAATGGTAAAATATAATAAAACCAAATAAATTAATAATTGAGAAAATTAAAGTAATATTAATTTATTAGTATATAAATAATAAATAATCCAGTATAGAGATTTGATGTCAATGAAATAACTTCTTCCTCTTCTTCTTTTAAATCATTGAAGCAACTTTCATTAAAGCAAAAAATAGTCACTCATTACATAATTTCTCAAAGATTAACTGGCTAAATATCAAGACAGGATTCTCATCAATCCAGCATTGCATCTCTTGTAATGATAAAAGCCGATTTTGCCAACATAAGTGTTATCTCATTTCCTTTCTAACAAAATTGATCTGATTATAGAGAATGTTTTCAAAATTTGCTTTAACATTTTCAATAATCTGACCATAATAAGTCCCAAACATTTATCAATACTTACAACTTCCTGGATAATGGATTGAACATCAGTCTCTATGATAACCATATTGCATCCCAACTCAAGACAGAACTCAGTTGTCTCTCTTAGTCATAGCCTTTGCAATCTATGGTGCTACTTCTATGGTGCTACTTGCTATGACTTAGTGATGTTATAGCAAGTAGCTATGACATCACTAAGTCTTCTTCCTCCATATCCTGTATTATATACTTTTATAAGTGTTGTATCTTGATCTCCCTACAATAAAAGATAAACCAATGTACTTTTCATAGCTTCCACACACTATAGCAGCTGCTTCATCCCTTATAAGATTTCTAATTTTAGCTTTTGTGTTAGAATTGAAACACAATGAAGTCTTATCTCGATTTTGCTTTTGACTTGAAGCTTTTTCATACAACTGAAGTATAGCTTAAACACTATCCCAATTTGTTTTTATAGTCCTACAGAAGATAACGCAATCATATGCAAGCAATAGATAACTGAGTCTTGGTCCTCTTCTTGCAACGCTTACTCCTTTTATCAAATTTTCCATTTCAACATTATTAAGCAAACAACTCAACCCTTTCAACACAAAGAAGACAGAGATAAGAAGATAAAGAATCCCCTTATCTCAAACCTTTTTTTAGAACAATCTCATCACTTGTTATCCCATTAACTAAAACTGCACGCCTCACTGTTTTCACATACCTCATCACAAGTTCAATCCATTTGATATCAAAACCTAATCTCCCCATTACATCTTGTAAATGGCTCACTCCACCATGTCATATGTTTTAGACATATCCAACTTCAAAGTCATGTTTCGCACTTTTCCTTTCTCTTTTGTCTTCATGGTATGAAGAACCTCATAGGCCATCATCACAGTGTCTGATATGAGTCTTCTTGGAATAAAATCACTTTGAGTAGGTGCTATTACATGTGACAATACATTCTTAAGCCTATTTCCAACTATTTTTTTTTAAATTAACTTATAAAAAGTATTACATAAACTAATGGGTAAAAAATCCTACACAAATACAAGATTTTCAAACTTTGGATTCAGAGCAATTAATGTAGAATTAATAAGTTGTAAATTAGTACCATTTTTGAGAAATTATTGTATACCTCTTCTTGACAATTCTCTAATGTTATTGATAGAACCCTACTTCAAAGCCATCAAGTCCTGGTGACTTCAAATGGCTCATTTAATGCATAGCTCCTTCAATTTCTTTAGTTCTATTCTCCTAGATAAGATCTGCATTCATTCTGCTGATATTTTGCACTCCACCTTCTCTAGAACTGTATCAATGTCAGTTGAGGAAGGGAAAGTTGTAGAGTAAACTTCTTCAAAATACTCCTTGAATGCCACTCCAACCTTCACCATCATCTTGCAACTACTTTTCTTTATCTTTGATCTTGTAAATCATCTTTCTCTTCTCCCTCTCAGTTGTACATGAGTGGATATATTTGGTATTTCTATCACCTATTTGATATTGGTGAGTTTTGCTTCTCTATCTTCACTTGAGGTCCTTTTAGTCTAACATAACTCCTACGTCTTTTTTAAACTTTTAATCTTTTCTACATTTCCCCTACCTTTATTCAACTACAATAATCCTAACTACCCATTTTTTGTCCTAATCACAAAACCTTTGTGCTAACATTGTTGTTCAAACTACTTAGCTCCTCACTACATCTCTTTAATATGACTTGTATCCCCTCAGCTGCACCAAAATAATGAATGTATCTTTCCCATGCTATCTTCACAACATTACCACACCCTTCATCTAATGGACACCCTGTCTCATATATCAAATTCCTATATTTAAACACCTGCCTTCCACTCCCTTGACTAGAATGTAAAAGAATTGGTTTGTGATCTGAAGTGTTTGAAGTTAGCACCTCCACTTTCACATTATTATAAAACTCAGACCACTTTTGATTTGTTACCTCTCTATCAAGTCTTTTCATTGTAAAAATATCATCATATTATTATAAAACGGGAAGTTCTACACAATCCCCAACCTCCTCCACACACCACATTTATTTTTATTTTATTTTTCATTTTTTTAGTTCTTTTTTGAATTTGTTCTTTTTAAATTAATTAATATTTTTTTATTTCTTATTCATATATCACATATTTAATAAAAATTAAAAATTAAAAAATTAAAAAAATATGGTGTGTGGAGGAGGTTGGAGGTTGTAAAAAATTTTCCTAATAAAACTCATTTTCTATGAGACACCGCACAATTATATCTCATTTGTCCTTACAAGAGTATTCTCGTTAAATTGACTAAAATTCAAATTGAATAAGAATTTAACTATTAAGATTTAAAAGAAACTCACATTAAATTATCTAAAAGTCATAAATTTTGATTCAAATGAATAGCAATGCTAAATAAAACTCTAAATTTGACAGCCCCAAGCCAATTGTTAAATTCTTGTTTTATTTCTTTTTATTTCTTTTTCCTTATTTATAACAAAATCTTATTTTATCGGTAAAAGATATAATTGGATTATGAATAAGTAGAATTTTTAAATTTTTATTAGTAATTTAGCTTCAATAAAATATAATTACTAATTAATTTTTTTAATCCATAATTTAATTAAAATATGATTATCAATTAACATATAATAGGTAGAATGGTAAAATAAAATAATAATTACAAATAATTAAATATTTTCTTAATTATTAATTACTCATTATTATATATTTTCATAAATGAATAATTCAATGTAAAAATTTGATATGAATATTCAAAACTAAATTATTTTTATATTACTTTATTATTATATGATAAAAAATAATTATTCTAATACAGAAATTTATGCAAATATAATGACTGAAAACTAAGTTATTCTTTACAATAATTAAAATTAATACTTCAACTCTAAACAATCCAAAGAATTCCGGCATTTAAACGCGTCCTGGATGACAAATTTATTCCATCGATGTGAAGTAAATAATAATAATAAAAATAAATAAATAGTCTAAAGGGAATTTTGAAGAGAACAACAAAGAACCTAAAAGGAATCACGAGATGTTTACTATTCACCAAGTTGTCAGTTTACTTTTTTTTTTTTAGCACCAAGTTTTCAGTTTAATTTCATTTAAACATAATGCATTCTTATATTCTCACGCAAAAAACTACTACTTATGTTTATTTCCACCCAAAATTATAAGAATATTTAAATTACACCCTAAATCACATATGTTTTTAATTTATACCTTTGATTAAGTTTTAATCATCAAGATTGACTAAAAAAACTTAATGATAATTTATGGATAAAAAAATTATTTATTCTGAATAATGCATATGGCATGACCATTAAGTCATGCAATCGGAAGGTCCATTTATGGAGAGGTTCATGTGAATAGCATGACACAGTCGGGTACCTAAATTAATAGCTTTAAACTACCACACATCGCAGAAGTAATTGAGAGTGCATATGCTCATTCAATGGAGATGGTTGGGTGTGTCACCATTTACCCAAAATAAATAAAGTAATGACATTTCATAAAATAGATTGTCCAACATTTTAAAGTATTCTTAGGAAAATAAATTTTATAATTATAAGGTATGCAAGTATCGTTACAATTTTCTTTGTTTAAAATAGAATTTGCAGAGATCATCCAGCCTAAGTAGCATCGTTCAAGCGTATAACTAATTAGTTTTTCACTTTTTATTTTTTTATCATTTTAAAATATTTTTAAAAATATATAAAAAAAAATATCAATACACTATAATTACTTCTTTAATTATTAAATAAAAAAATTTCAAAAAAAATCAAAATACATTAGATGTTAAAAATAAATATCAAAATGAGTGACGTAATAGACTTATTCTATGGATTATTATGGAGCATTGTAAGCATTCCTATCTCATCACTCCACCTCTTCTCAAGATAAGATATGATTACTATAATTTTAAGATAAGATATGATGCTATATTAACAAATAATATAATAATATAACATTTTATTTTACAAAAATATATAAAACTCGTATTCTTAATTATAAATAACATTTCTCATTATTAATACAGGAAATGTCAAAGAGGGAAAAAAAAGAAGCTGCAGTGGGTTGTTTCAAATTTTTTTTTTAGAGCATTCTTGTTGACTTATGTATGTGTATATGTAAAGTTATAATTCATAATATAGGTTTAAAATCATCCACATTAAAATATGTATATCTAAATATTTGGATATTTATGAACAGTAACTATGAAAATTTGAAGAGTCACTATTCAAGTATGAAAATAGATTTTATTATTTTTTCTCCTCTCTTTTCACCTATAAAAATATGATTTATAATATATGATTTATGTATATAAATTATATATAAATCATATATATATGTTAACAAAATGCATAATATGTATATATATACATAAATATGTTAACAAATTAAATGAAATTAGAATAAAAGAATTTTTTATTATTATTTTATTTTAAATTTTCATAAGTTAATATAAGAGTTTTTCTTAAATGATAAAATAAATCTCTAAACAAAATAATTTTATATTTACATATACATAAGCTAATAAAAATGCTTTTAGCACTTAGGGGCATGGGCTAAGGGTAGAATTAAGAAGGGTGAAAAAGGGAAATAGTTGTTGAACAGCCACATACATGCATTCCTTGATCATTCCACCTTGACTAATAAAAAGAAAAACGAAATTAGAAAGATAAAGAAATGAAATTTATTAAAAAGGAATGCTCCTCCCCTATTGACCACTCCGCTTCTTTCTCTTACCATTCCTCCTTCCCAAAAAAAGTCAAAAACCAAATCAAGCCAAAAACGAACCCATCTCTCTCTCTCTCTCTCTCTCTCGCCCACAGATACCCTTTATAGGGTGTGAAGATTGGTGAGTTCAGAATCTTTTGAAACCTTTGGGAAAATACCCACTTTGAGTTTTATCATAACCCTTATGGGTCGCCGCTTAAAGATCTGATTTTCAGCCATTCTCGCACCAAGTGAGAAACTGTTGGAGAAGATCTCAGAGACAGAGCCTTAGAAATGGGAAGCAAATGGAGGAAAGTGAAGCTGGCTCTGGGCATCAACACGTGCCTCTACGTTCCTCAAACTCTAGACGATTCCTCGCCGCCTATCGTATCCGCCGGCAGACCTTCCGACGCCCTTTCACCCACTCCGGGTCATGGCCTAGGTTGTCATCCTACAACGCCGACTCCATCCTCTTCGGGGATCCGCTTGTCTCTAACCGGACCCAAATCTTCAAAGGTTTGCATTCCCCATTTAGACCCATATTGCAACATGTTGTTTGTGAGCTCTTATGTTAATCTGGGCTGCTATATTTTCATTTTTCTTATGTTAATCTTTGCATGGCATATTGATTGCAAGAGATACTTGGATTTGTATTCGGATGCCAATACTGATTGTAAGAGATATTTAGATTTGTTTCCGAAGTTGTTTTCTGGAAAGTGTTTTTTTTAATTGATATTTTATTATATTGTTCAGTGCTTAGCTTTTGTGAATAACCGTGGTAGATCCTGATTTGAACCTGTCGATAGTGGATAATTCTGGTTTCAACTCTTGAGAGAATAATATATTTTGTTTTTCTTGTTCGAGTAGTTGAAGTGGTTTATTAGAACATAAATATCGGTGACTGTTAATGCCGGCTGTTATTTATTGGTTAATAATGGGTTTTTATAATCTGTCGCATTCATTGTTTTCAACTGGTGGAGGTGGTGGTGATGGTGATAATGTGATGTAACTGAATATTGTGGAGGTGGGTATTGGGTGTCATGTTGTTTTCAACTGTACAGAGGCTTGTGGGGTTGGATAAAGTGGAGTACTCCCTTTGAGGACCATGGTCTTTTGGCTTATTTGAAAAGTAATACACTACTGCACTGCACTCTTTCTTTCCTTTTCATCTTCCCTTGAAGGAAAGTGCTTTGTGTGGTCAGCACAAGCGCCCATTACACCTCTACCTCTCTCTCTCCTTTTGATGTCAATTTTTCAAAAACGCTTTGTACCGTTGATTGTGAACTTTCTTGCACTAAACTTCAACAGCGGAAAGGGGAGGAGCATTGAAGAAAAGAAAAATTGAAACAAAAATAGTCGGCAATACTCTTCTTTTGATGGGCTTTTGTATATTTTTTTCCCTTTATTTTCCCCTTGCTATTGTATTGAAAGCTTCATCATGAGTTTTTGAGTATTTCTGCCAGAAAAAGTAAGGATTGAGAATTGTTTGATTACTCTTACTTTTTAAAAGTCACCATTGATTGGTGTTAAATACCAATTATGTCCTCCACGATGTTTTGACTACCTAAAATTGACTTTTCTTTTCTCCTTGTTTAGCTAATTTTCTGAGGGGTCATACTGTATCATTGAATAAATTGTATTTAACTTTTCTCGAAATTGGCAGCTATAGTGTAGACATGTTGCATTCTATTTCATCTTTTGATGCACTGGTCTCAGTAGTGGACCAGCATGTGGACAAAAGGGGGTCAGTGTTAGACACTGTAGTTCAAAGCGTTCACGTTTATCCAAGAACACTATTTCATAGTGCGAAGATATGGATCTGAGTACTGAATGGAAATAAAAATATATTTTTCAATAAGAATCTTCATAATGAAACCCATGGAAAATAAAGGGATTCTAACATTGAATATTTCCTGTTCTTACAAATAAAGGTAAATTAATCAAGGTTGTCTGAAAAATTCCAGCTATCCTTTGGATGGCTTAATGCAACTGCCCACCCCCTAGCCCTGAAACTTGGTGTCTCGCTTAATTTGATAATGTGTGTGAGAGTCAAGCGTATTGCCCTTATCATTTTTATTTATTTTTAACTGTAAAATATGAGATCTTTATTGTTTTTGACAAATCTGAGATGAACAGTTGTGCAATAACTTCTTATGCTTGTGATTGTACCTATCCTATGCTAAATACCATTGGAATCATTCTTTCAAAACTGCAGAGGACCTGTGCAATATGCCTGACCACCATGAAACCAGGCCAGGGTCATGCCATTTTTACTGCAGAATGCTCCCATTCTTTCCATTTCCAATGCATTACGTCTAATGTTAAACATGGGAACCAAATTTGCCCAATATGTCGAGCAAAATGGAAGGAGATTCCATTTCAAAGCCCTACATCTGATCTTTCCCATGGAAGGTCACGAATCAATCCGGTAGGTTGGCCCCAAGATGACGGCTGGATGACTGTTCTACGACGGCTCCCTCCCCCTCGGTTAGACACAAGTCGGCAGATTTCTTCCATATTTCATGCCCCTGAGCCAGTTGTCTTTGAT
Organism: Platycarya strobilacea; assembly: GCA_036898215.1. Lineage (NCBI taxonomy): Eukaryota > Viridiplantae > Streptophyta > Magnoliopsida > Fagales > Juglandaceae > Platycarya > Platycarya strobilacea. Next base: position 19,143,745 of record CM072551.1, on the reverse strand, counting down.
GACGATGAAGTTTTGGATCACTGCCCTACTGAGCAACGAACATCTGCTAAAGAATCTGCTGATGGAAATACTATTGGGACAATAGACATTAAAACTTATCCTGAAGTTTCTGCTGTGACTAGATCAGCTTCTCACAATGATTTCACTGTACTAATACATCTCAAGGCTCCAGTTACAACTGAAAGACAGGATAGCAACAGAAACCAAGCTGAATTGCCACAAGTATGTCAAAATTCTCGTGCACCAGTTGACCTCATCACAGTGCTTGATGTTAGTGGCAGCATGGCAGGTACCAAGCTTGCTTTGCTGAAACGAGCAATGGGCTTTGTTATAGAAAACCTCGGTCCCTCTGACCGGCTTTCAGTCATTGCCTTCTCCTCAACAGCCCGTCGCCTCTTTCCTCTTCGTCGAATGACTGATACTGGACGACAGCAGGCATTGCAGGCGGTCAATTCTTTGGTTTCAAATGGTGGTACAAACATTGCTGAAGGCCTAAGGAAAGGTGCCAAGGTGTTGGTAGACCGTAAGTGGAAGAACCCAGTTAGCAGTATTATACTGTTGTCGGATGGGCAGGATACATATACTGTCAGTAGTCCCGCTGGGGCTCGTGATCAAGCAGACTACCAATCACTTTTACCCATTTCAATCTGTCGTAGCAATGTTGAAGGCTTGCAAATTCCAGTACATGCATTTGGATTTGGTGCAGATCATGATGCTGCATCAATGCACTCGATTTCTGAGATTTCTGGGGGGACATTTTCTTTCATAGAAGCAGAAGGTGTGATTCAGGACGCATTTGCACAATGCATTGGAGGCCTCTTGAGCGTGGTAGTGCAAGAGTTACAAGTTAGAGTAGACTGTGTTCACCCGAGTTTGCAACTCAGTTCAATAAAGGCAGGAAGTTACCGAACCAGCATGGCAGCAGATAGAAGAATGGGCTTTATCGATGTAGGCGTCTTGTATGCTGAAGAGGAAAGGGATTTTTTGGTGGCAATCAATATTCCAGTTTGTTCCGACGAGGAGATGTCATTACTAAATGTTAGATGCGTTTACAGAGACCCTATTGCGAAGGAAATGGTGACTTTGGAAGAAATGAATGAAGTAAAGATCCAGAGACCTGAAATCACTGGAGAACTTGTCATTTCCATGGAAGTGGACGGACAGCGAAACAGGCTTCGTGCTGCAGAGGCAATGGCTGAGGCTAGAGTTGCAGCTGAAAATGGTGATCTAGCTGGTGCAGTGTCTGTTTTAGAGAGCTGTTGTAGGATATTGTCTGAAACTGCTTCTGCACGAGCTAGGGACCGTTTATGTGTCTCACTCTGTGCTGAGTTAAAAGAGATGCAAGATAGGATGGCAAATCGCCAGGTATACGAGGCATCTGGAAGGGCGTACGTTTTATCTGGATTGAGCTCACACTCGTGGCAGAGGGCAACTGCGCGAGGTGATTCCACAGACAGTACAAGCCTCTTGCAAGCTTACCAAACGCCATCTATGGTGGACATGGTAACCCGGTCCCAGACAATGATATTCGGGAACCCAGCACCTCAACGATCTCTTCGGCCTGCTCAATCATTTCCAGTCCGATCACGACGGTAATCAATAGAACGTCTCTGGAAATTATCCTCACACTACATATATTCTATATCCGCAGACCTTTTTCTTTATTTGTTAGCATTGTCATTTACCTTATTATGTGGTTTTGGGAAGTGAGGTATAATTGGAAAGAAGTTTTGGGTGTTATGACATGGCTGAAAATATTCCTAGTTTTGCCATGTAAGTGAATAAGAATATTGGGGGGAAGGTGTTCTAATGAGTAAAATGGGGGTGGTGAGAGAGATGGTGATAAGAGAAAGGTTGGGGGGGGGGGGGGGGGGTGGTTGAGCATTACAAGGTGTGATTCTGTGGTGATGTACATAGAGAAAATTCTGTTTTTTTTATTTATTTTTTTTATATCTTTGTTGAGAAGAAAGGGGGTATAGCTTTGTAATTGTGGGGATACTTGGGGCTCACTTAATTATATATATAATATAAGACATCTGCTCCTGATTCTTTTCATATCATGCTTTTCTAAATCAACAACTTGTGAATGAATTGTGATCCTGAATAGAGTTTTCCCGCCAAGCTTTGGCTACATCTATAATTTTATATGACGCATGCTTGTGCGCCATGTAATATTACTATACTATACATAAAGAGATGTATTTAGTAGAGAGAGAGAGAGAGAGAGAATGTAGCATTTTTTCAAAGATGACATTATTTTATGAGAGTCAATAGCAGCATGCCAGCAGCCCTGGCCACCTCTCCCACTCTCTCACGTCTCTCTCTGCCGATGCCATCTTCCCCCCACTCTCTCTTCTTTTCGTGCACGTCTCTCCATGTTCGCCTCCATGGAATTGGAGGAGCGAGGCTTTTGCGTTTTTCCCCAAATACAATATTTTATTTCCCGTTTTAGTTGTAATCTCTTTAAATGAAATCATACGACTATTGTTTTTTTATTTAGAGAGCATTGAAGGAGTCTTTAGTAAGAATTTTATAAATATTTTTTAGGAGAAAATAAAGGAGAATAATGACAATTACATGTTTAGTGCTTGTTCGGGATTGGAGTGAGAGATGTAGTTTATAGTTTTATGACTTTTAGTTTATAATTTAAATAATAAGTTTTTTTTTTTAATTTCAAAAGAAGTTTATTGTTTAGTAAATATGTACTTAAAATATTTTTAAAGTTAGTTATAATAATTTTTTTTAAATATACAGTTATTTGTACAAGTTTTTTGATAAAATTTCAATTTGGTATTTTTTAATTGATTAAAATACTATTTATAAAACTATCAAATATATTATTTTTAAAAAAATACTTTTAACTGTTTAAAAATCTTTATCAAATTTACTTTTTAAAAGTCAAAACGCACAAAATTGGCTAAATTCGAGATTAGCCAAACCTCCATTCTACCCAAACTTCAAATGGAGAGGCCTTACTTTTGCATATTGGAGAGGTCCAGCTAAAATAAGGTAGACGACCAACTAGAAAGCCCGCAGGCCCATCTCACAAATATGAGGCTATAGTCCAACTAAGCATCACATTGATGTCAACATGCAATTATTAGTTACCCACGCCCTCAATGCACCTTGTGGGCAAGTCCTGACAATATCTTTCCCCCTAACGCAATGGAAAATGAAAAGTAATATTCGGTGTGTAGCTGTACACCAACTATGTGAAGAAGAAAAAATATATATAATAAAATATTATGTAAGAAGGTCGACTACGAGATTGATTTTCAGCGAAAATAGTTGCAATATTAATCATATGATCTTAATTCAACAGATAGTTAATCTTATAACAGAACTCTTACTCTAATACCAATTGTTATCCAGATGATTAATATAAGAGGGGGAGTGAATTGGGTTATATTATACAAATTAACATTTATAAATCAAATACACAATATAAAATATAAATATAATATAAAACAGTAATAAATATAAAGAGTATGGTAAGAAAAAATAAATTCAGTACTTTTATAAGGTTCAGCCTCATTGCTTACGTCATCGCGTCAAGCTACCTCTTGAAGATCCCAAATTCACTAGTCAATCTCCTTTAGGTGGAGATAGAAACCTATTACACCTTTGAGCAGTACCACTCCAAAGAATCCGTGTAGAACACCCTCTACACTTCCAATCACCTCATACTTGGTGATTCAACTATTCCCTGTATAGAACACCTTCTACACACACAAGGGTTATACTCATCCTCTTACTAATACAAGAGTTGATAGTGGATAAACTATCAAAGTACACTCTTTAATGAATGAGATAAAAACAATATAGCGTAACCTATATCTCTCTAAAAAATAATAAGAATTAAAACTCAAAATTTTAGAAAATAGAGAATGAGAGTTTTGAAAAAATGATGCAAAACTTAGCAATAGATGTGTAAGCTCTTGTTGTGATTTTTACAAAACTCAAGTGAGCTATTTATAGGCAAATGAGTTTTTCATTTCAAATTTAAAAAGATTCACATGTTAAATAAGAGCACTATTCACTTTTCAAAAAAATCAAATAAAAGCATTTTCTTTTTGCATTTGTCAAAGACAACTCCATTCATTTTTCAAAGAAATCAAATATAATCTTTTGCTTTTCATACATGACAAAATGAGCATGATTTATTTTTCAAACCAAATCATCTTCTTTTTGCATATGTCAAAAAAACACACAACCACCCTTTAAGATTTTTAAACAAAATCATCTAACTTTTGCATTTGTCAAAAAAAAAAACACACAACCACCCTTCAAGACTTTCAAACAAAATATGTACATATCAAATATGATAATCATCTTACAAATTCAAATTTTTATATAAAAAAATATAATTTTCAAAATTATTTGATGATTTTATGCACATATGAAAAACATAATTTTTAAAACTAAGACATTTAAAGATGTCTTGCATATGTGAAAAAAGTAATTTGATGTTTTATGAGAAAAAATAGTAATTTGGAGCCTTAATCCAATTTCGAATTTTATCAAGAGATGTACAAAAATAATCTATGAGTTTCATTTGTAGACTTATTCTTTATATTTGATGTGCGCTTCGCTCCATTACGTAAATAATTTGAGCTTGAGATTTGAATTTTTTTGTTATCATCAAAATCTACACGTAGATATGGAATTTGAAATATTGGATTCAACAATCTCCCCATTTTTTGATGATCACAAATACTTAGTAGAATTTTGAAGGTTGCAATAATGCTTAAACTCCCACTGAGAATATACGTTAATTTTTCAAGCAATAGATAAACATAATTCAAGCATATATAACAGAGTTAAAAATTTAAATATTTACGTCTAAAAACTCTCTCCCTTTTGGCATCATTAAAAATGAATCATAATTAGCTCAATAAGACATCTTCCTACAATAACCAATAAACAAATAAAACAGTGTGTTAGTAGAGACTGTAGAAAATTCGGTGCGGAGCCACGCGTGTCCGACAAACTTGCAAAAGTTGGAGGTCTAGCTCTAGCAATCGGTGCGGAAGCAGATTCAAATCCGCATGATATTGTTGACAAATGAAATATTATTGAGATTTGAAAGTTTTTGTTTAAAAGACCATTTTCACCTCTCGGATACTCAAATAAACTCTCACACCACTCGTTGATCCAATTTCTGTTTATTAAAAATGATAGAATGGCTGAGAAAATTTCTTCCACTAATCTTCCAGATTTGAATCAACAACCGTCTCAACCAGTTATTTTATCTCCTGACGTTGTCAATAACATGATAGAAACAAGATGCATTTTTCTAGTAAGACTGATTCTGAGGTTGTTGTAGGATCAAGAACTCTTAGTGCTCAATATGTTGTCTCTGTTACAACCATGTCTCAAAGGTTACTGGTGAGGGCGAATACGGCTGATCAACTTAACAATTAAATATCTGAGCTGCATCAAAAACTTGCAAATAAAGGTAGAAAGAATAAGAGGTTAAAGTAAGAAAATAAAGATTTGATGGAATTAACTCCTGTTCTAAAACTTCGAATAGAGGAATCGAAACGAGTGAGAGTTCAAGCACAGAGTCAATATCAGCAGATAATGGCAATGTTTCACGAGAGAAATAGGGACAATTGTAATTAATCTCATTGGCTTAGTTCGGTAACTTTTGACAATATGCATCCGGCATATCTTGTAAGCTTGACTAAGTAAGACTTGAAGAGATGACAGTTTGTCTTGTACTTATTTTCATCTTTATAAAAGTAATCCTTAGTTTTATCTAATTCGCATCAAATTTTCTTCTCATCTCTGTAGTTCATCTTCATTCTCACTCTACAAAATTTTAATGGCTCATCAATTTTCTTTCAGTGCTTCTCGTGATCAAGATATGAGGTATTTTTCACCTCAAACTATTTCTACATCTGTTGTAGCTGCCATGAAGTAACAAAACACTGATTTGGCTAATAAATCAGATCATGATGCCATTTACAAGCTTGTGAGTCTCGAAACTCGATACTCATCGTCCATTGTCACTTTTTCCACTCAGTTGCAGTCCAAAACCCGCGAGATAGAGAAACTTAATAAGAAGATCGATATTCTTCAATGACTTATTCAAGAGTCTAACAGAAAAATAGTAGACTTAAAGCAACAGAAATGATTTAAAATCCTTACTTGCCTCTGTATTTCGATTGCCTAATCCTTTAGACAAGAATGACATGTTGATCTATAAGGAGCAAATGCATTTGAATGATGAAACTAAATATCTCAAGTTTCTGTAGGTCATTTGAGATAATGGAATAAAAATATCTAGCAGATATTAATGGCATGCATCATTCCTATTTCTCTTCTAATCATGTATAGTCTATCTTCTGGTAGGGGTTTTGTAAAAATGTCTGCCAATTGATCGTGTGTGCTAGTAAATTCTAATACAATATCGCCCTTTTGCACATGATCTCATAGAAAATGATATCTAATTTCAATATGCTTGGTCCTAGAATGTTGTATTGGATTTTTTAAAAGATTTATAACACTAGTATTATCACATTTAATAGGAATATAATTGCACATAAGTTTAAAATCCTTAAGTTATTGCTTCATGTAAAGAAGTTGAGCACAATAACTGCCTGCAACAACATATTCTGTTTCAGCAGTAAATAATGCAACATAATTTTACTTTTTACTAAATCATAAAACAAGTGCATGACTTAAAAAATGACATGTTCCACTAGTACTTTTTCGATCAACTTTGCAACCTGCATAATCCGCATTTGAATAACTAATAAGATCGAAAGAAATGTGCTTAAGATACCATAACCCAAGGTCAATAGTACCGGCAAGATATCTAAAAATACGCTTGACTGCAATCAAAGGAGATTACTTTGGAGATGATTAAAAACGTGCACATAAACATACACTGAACATAATATCAGGTCTACTAGCTGTTAAATATAATAAACTACCAATCATACATCGATATACCTTTGAGTCAACTGGCTTACCGATTTTATCTTTATCAAATTTGGTGGTTGGACTCGTTGGTGTTCAAATTACCTTCGCACATTCCATCTCAAACTTTTTGAATAATTCTTTGATATATTTTGACTGATTAATAAATGTTCCACTTTTTACTTGCTTGATTTGCAATCCAAAAAAGAAATTAAGTTCTCCCATCATGTTCATTTCAAATTCTTCCTGCATGCTCTTAGCAAAATATTGGAACATATTTTCATTAGTAGCACCAAATATTATATCATCAACATAAATTTGAACTAGAATAATATCATCCTGTTTATATTTAATGAAAAGAATTGTATCGATTTTTACTCTTGAAAAATATTTTTCAATCAAGAAACTACTAAATCTCTTATACCAAGCTCTAGAAACTTGTTTGAGCCCATATAATGCTTTTGCGAGCTTAAAAACATAATTATGATAAATATAATTTTCAACACCTGAAGATTACTCAACATATACCTCTTCATTTATAAAACCATTTAAGAAATCACTTTTAACATCCATTTGAAAAAATTTGAAATTTTTATAACATGCATATGCAAGTAACATTCGAATAGCTTCTAATCTTGCGATATGTGCATATATTTCATCATAATCGATTCTTTTCTCTTGATTGAAATATTGGGGTACAAGTCGAGTCTTGTTTCTAGTGATGATTCCAGAGTCTTTTTTCTTATTTCTAAAAACCCATTTTGTTCCAATAATAGCATGATTTTTGGGTCTAGGAATAAGTGTCCATTCATTATTTTTTTAAATTGATTTAACTCTTCTTGCATAACTAGAATCAATGATTCATCAATAAGTATTTCATCAATATTTTTGGGTTCAATTTGAAATAAATAGGCAGTGTGATTACAAATATTTCTAAGAAATGATCGAGTACTTATACCTCGTTAAGGTTCTCCTAGAATTTGTTCTACTGGATGATCTTTCACATGTTTCTACTGTTTGGTTATATCTTGTACTAAATCTTAATGATCTTTCCTGATGTCTCCATGTTGGACTTCTTTCATTGTATTCTCTTTGTCGAGATTGAGACTATTTGTGTTATTTGTACCTTCTAATTCTTCATCAATAGATTTCTTGGAGAGTAGAAGATTAGATTCATCAAATACTACATGCATAAATTCTTGTACAGTTAAAGTATTTTTATTGAATACTCTATAAGTTTTACTATTTGTTAAATACCCAAAAAAGATACATTCATCAGATTTTGCATCAAACTTTTCTAAATTATCTCTATCATTGAGTATAAAACATTTGCATCCAAATACATGAAAGTAACCAATGTTGGACTTTTTCCCATTCTAAAACTCATAAGGGGTTTTATCTAATTTAGACCTTAATATAACTCTATTTATAATATAACATGAAGTACTTACCGCTTCAATCCAAAAATAATCAGGTAAACTATTTTCATTAAGTATTGTTCTTGTCATTTCTTGAAAAGATCTATTCTTCCTCTTTACTACCCTATTTTGTTGAGGAGTTTGAGGAGCAGAGAAATTATGCAAAAAATCATTTTCATCACAAAAAGACTTAATATCTTTATTGACAAACTATTTCCCCTTGTCACTTTGGATGATTGAAATAGTATAACCATTTTCATTTTGAATTCTCTTGCATAGCTTGGTAAAAGCATTATGTATCTCATCTTTATAAGCGAGAAAGATGATACAAGTATATCTGAAGAAATTATCAACAATAACAAATGCATAAAATTTTCCTTCCAGACTCGCAACTTTGTTTGATCCAAAAAGGTCCATGTGTATTAGTTGCAAAAGTTTAATAGTGAAAATATGTTTCTTGATTTTGAAAGAAATTTTTATTTGTTTACCAAACTGACATGCATCACAGATTTTGTTTTTAAAAAACTTTGTTTTTGGCAAACCTTTTACAAGATCATTTTTTGAAAGTTTGAAAATAAGTTCTATATTTACATGACCTAACCTTTTATGCCATAACCAACTATTTTTATGTTAAGCTGATAAACAAATAGTATCTTGTGAGGCAATTTCTTCAAATTCAATTGTATAAATATTATTGTTTTTAATAGTAATAAAACAAACATTGCAATCATGATTATTCAAGATAATGCATTTATCCTTTTTGAAGGTAACTGTAAATCCTTTATCAAATAATTGACTTATATTTAAAAAATTATGTTTTAGACCTTCAACAAGTAGAACATTTTCAATTATGAGAGAAGACTTATTACCAACTTTACATATTCCCACGATCTTTCCTTTTGAACTGTCTCCAAATGCCACGTGTCCTTCTTCTTTAGGAGTAAAATTAATGAACTTAGTTTTATCTCCTGTCATGTGTCTTGAGTATCCGCTATCTAAAAACCATATTGTTTTACTTACGGAAGATTTCATGCATATCTACAAAAATAATTAAAATAATTTTTCTTGGTGCCCATGTTTTTTGGGTCATTTATTTATTAGTATTAGAAGAAATAAGATTTTTTGGCACCCTTATAGCCCTAACAGTCATTGTATGTTTTTTTCTAATAGGACAAGCACGATAGTTATGACTATTTTTATTGCAAAAATTAAAAATAATATGTAACATACTTGAGTGATTGTAATAATGTCTTTATTTGACAAATCTATTTTTAGGAAAATAATTTTAAAAGTCTGGTTTTGATTTAATGGATTTATCAAAGAGATTTTTATAGGGTTTGAGTTTTTATTTTGACATGTATCCCAAACCTATCTTATCAAAAACACATATTTGATTACCAAGAAGTTTTTCGAAATTTCTTTTTTCATTTGTGAAATTTTCAACAATCTTTTCTAAATCAACTACTTTCTTTTTCAGTTCATCATTGTCATCTTTTGAAACTATATTTTCTTTTCTTAAAATATCAATTTCCTTTATTAAAAAAGAATTTTTCTTTTTCAAAGCGGTATACTTAATACCCAATTTTTAAAATTCCTCATATACCTCTTCCAAAATATTTTGCAACTCTTTATAAGAAGGATTTTCAATATTTTCAGAATTTATTACCTCAAGATCATCTTTAACTATGAGATAAAAATTTCCAGATTATTCATTACTTGCATCGCTGTATGAGCTACTTGAATCATCATCCCATATAGCTTTCATTATTTTTTTGTCTTTGTATCGATCTTTCTTTAGCAGGGGACAATCTATTTTGATATGTACAGACTTTTTACATTTATAACAAATTAATGAATTATTTTTACCTGTATTTTTGTTAGAAAATTGTTTGAAAAGTTTCCTTGGAGGAGCTTTATTTTTTAAGAATCTCTTAAATCTTCTTGTAATCATTGTAATATCTTCGTCATCGCTTTCTTCATCTTCATCACTTTCACTTTCATGAGGAACGACTTTGAGTGCCAAACTCTTCTTTGTCTTTCCTTCTTCTTCTCCTCTTTTCAATGTGTACTTATGGGTAATAAGTGACTCGATAAGTTCATTTACTTCAAGTTTTTTAAGATCTCTAACTTCAAGAGTCGCCGTTACTTTTAATTCCCAACGTTTTGGTAAGGAGTTGAGAATTTTCCTTACTATCTCCAAGCTGAAATAAACTTTATCAAGAGATGTCAAACTATTTATAATATTAATAAAAAGAGTATACATAGAAGAGATAGATTCATCATCATTCATTTTGAACATTTCATATTCATGCATAAGAGCATAAATTTTTTATTCTTTGACTTGCGAAACTCCTTCATACGTTACTTCCAAATTGTCCTAAATTTTCTTTGCTATCCTGCAAGTCATTACTTTGTTAAATTCATTACCATTGAGAGAATTATATAGAAAATCCATAACCATTACATTCACAATATAAAGTCTACTATTTTCGCGATCAAACTCTTTCTCCTCCTTTTTGACTTTTACTCCATCAACAGTTTTTGTTGGAATATAAGGCCCATTTACAATACATTTCCAAATTTCTCAACTTTGAAACTGAAGAAATATTCTTATTTTAACTTTTCAGAAAGTATAACTATCTCCACAAAATAGCGGAGGTCGACTACTGGATTGACCTTCAGCGAAAGTAGCTGCAATATTAGCCATATGATCTTAACTCAACAGATACTTAATCTTATAACAGAGCCCTTGCTCTGATACCAATTGTTTTTCAGATGACTAACACAAGAGGGGGGGTGAATTAGAATATATTATAAAAATTAACACTTATAAATCAAATACACAATATAAAATATAAATATAATATAAAACAGTAAGAAATGTCAAGAGTAGGGTAAGAAAAAACAAACTCAATATTTTTACAAGGTTCAGCCCCACTGCCTATGTCCTCGCCTCAAGCTACCCCTTGAAGATCTCAAATTCACTAGTCAATCTTCTTTAAGTAGAGATAGAAACCTATTACACCTTTGAGTAGTACTGCTCTAAAGAATTCATATAGAACACCCTCTACACTTTCAATTACCTCACACTTAGTGATTCAACTATTCTCTGTGTAAAATACCTTCTACACACACAAGGGTTATTCTCACCCTCTTACTGATACAAGAGTTAATAGTGGGTAGATTATCAAAGTACACTCCTTAATGAGTGAGATAGAAACAATACAGCGCAACCTATATCTCTCTTAAAAAGAACAAGAATTAAGGTTCAAGACTTTAGAAAAGAGAGAACGAGAGTTTTGAAAGAATTATACAAAACTTAGCAATAGATGTGTAAGCTCTTGTTGTGATTTTTACAAAATTCAAGTGAGCTATTTATAGGCAAATGAGTTTTCAATTTCAAATTTGAAAAGATTCACATGTCAAATAATAACACTATTTATTTTTCAAAAAATTCAAATAAAAGCATTTTTTTTTTTTTTTTTTGCATTTGTCAAAAACAACTCCATTCATTTTTCAAAAAAATAAAACCTAATCTTTTGCTTTTCATACGACAAAATGAGCATGATTTATTTTTCAAACCAAATCATCTTCTTTTTGCATATGTCAAAAAATACACAACCACCCTTTAAGATTTTTAAATAAAATCATCTACCTTTTGTATTTGTAAAAAAAAATACACAACCACCCTTCAAGACTTTTAAACAAAATATGCATATGTCAAATATGATAATCAATCATCTTACAAATTCAAATTTTTATATAAAAAAAAATATAATTTTTGAAATTAGATTGTTTGATGATGCTATGCACATGTGAAAAACATAATTTTCAATACTAAGACATTTAAAGATGTCTTGCATATGTGAAAAAAATAATTTGATGTTTTATGAGAAAAAAGAGTAATTTGGAGTCTTAATCCAATTTCGAATTTTATCAAGAGATGTACAAAAATAATTTATGAGCTTCATTTGTAGACTTGTTCTTTTATACTTGATGTGCGTTTCGCTCCATTGCGTAAATGATTTGAGTTTGAGATTTGAATTTATTTGTTATCATCAAAATCTACACATAGATACGAAATTTGAAACCTTGGATTCAACACTCCTCTTCCCCGAAATGACCCAAATCGAGCCACTCCCCATGTCGTGCCCTCGTATGCCACCCTATGGCGTCACCACCACCTACTTAAGCTCTCCATCCCGCCGGCAACCATACCCCTAATGTTGGCAACCCCTACGAGCTCCCCCTTCTCCTTCACGTGAGCCAAACCTGAATGAGGTATCCACATGGGTTTCCCCATGTCATGCAGCCTAATGCCTTTGTGACTGGCTCTAGCCACCACTGCAAGCCACCGACAAGCACCACTAGCCACGGATCCATCTCCCATGGGTTTCCTCCACCTTAGGCTTAGCTTTGTCGTCGTATGGCCACCATATGGCCTCAACGTCACCACCATCAGCTCCACCGACCTCCCAAGCCCTTCCATGGCCAACCCCGCACTTAGCCAAGCCCCCTAGTCACCACACTCTCCCTCACTCTCTTAGATGCACTATACATGACTTGATGCTGCATGCCTTCCCTTCAACCACCACGAGACCACCACAAGCTACCCTATAGCCTACCTACACACCCAAACAATCCCTATATACCCCAAACCTCCATTGTACGTGGTTGACCACCACCGTAAATGGTGTTAGTTATCACATACGACCTTTCCATCACCACCCATGAACTTCCCACCATGTTGGTTACTCTTGCACAACCCAGATCTAGTAGCCAAAACTCTAGATCTAGTCCCGAGATAATCTTATTCCATGGTCATGTCATTGATCCCGACAGAGGGGTTACCGCTCAAGTTAGTGGATTTCGATGCCACTGGCCATGTTAAGAAGCGAACAATGCATGATGTACCCTAATGATGGTATAAACCTATTTTCCTTGTTATTTATGATGTTAGTTAGTTGATTGTTTGTGGATGTGTTGTTCATATTATGGAGTTCGCTGTGTAGTTATATAGTTGACTGGTTTACTGTGCTATAATAGTTGTGGTGTTCATTATGAAGTCTTGGACGTAGTTGAAAAGGGTACTATGGAGTAGTGTTATGGACTATAATGTGAAGTGTGGCTATGTATTGAAGTGTTAGGCATAGTGTTGCAATGTGTTGTATAGTAGTGTTGTGGGATGTGTTGTGAAGTGTGGTTGTGACATGTGCTGTAGTATTGATGTGGTGTAGTGTGGTTTGTAGGAAGGGTAAAGTGATGCACCGTATTGCGTGCATCATATGGTGGTGGCATAGTATGTCGTGAAGGGAGTACCTGTGGGGTAAAGCGATGTACTGTGTAGTGTGCATCGTACAGTAATAGGGCGTGACGTGTTGTGAATGGAGTACACGTGGAGTGTACTTTATAGCGTAAAGCGATGCACTGTGTGGCGTGCATCGTATGGTAATGTGGCATAGTGTATTGTGAAGGGGAGTACACGTGAAGTGTACTCTATAGAAGTAAAGCGATGCACTGTGTAGAGTGTATCATATGGTGATGTTGCGTAGTGTATTGTGAACAGAGCACGTGTGGAGTGTACTCTATGTGGTGTCGTGTGAATGGAAAGAAGTACACGTAGCATGTACTCTATGTGGTGAAGTCGTGATGTACCTTAAGATGTGTCATAAAAGTTTGATGGTTGCATAATTGAGGAGCGTAGAGCATTGTGAATAGTCGGGAAATGAGTAACAGTGTTTTGAAATAGTTGTGATGTGACCGTGTGGTCACATGACGAGATCCATTGTATAGCAGTTTATGGCTTTTATGCATGTGAAATGTCGAGAATTGTGGAAAAGTGTCCCGAAGTAGTTGTGATGTGACTGTGTGAACATAGTGATAGGAGTCACCATATAGCAGTGTTATGATTGTTATATGTGTGAAGCATTAAGAACTGTGAAACAATGTCCCTGAGTAGTGGTAATGTGATTAATAGTGTGACGTCCTCAATTTACGCTAAGAAATTTAACATAAATTGAAGAGTCAAAGTAAGTAATACTAAGCTACTTACCCTCATACGGAAGTTCCATACATGCACTTAACTTATTATCACATGCTATGTAATTCACAGCGGAAATAGGTCTAAATAATAACTTTTATTAGAGAAAACTAACAATCACATGGTAGAAATATAACCTTAAACACAACATAATATTTACATCACAACATTGTCTCATTACACATTATAACCCAATTAGATTTCTTAGAACATATAAATGTAACATATCCAACTGCCCTCTTGTAATCTCGTTATCCCCACTTAGTCTCGTATGCAAGATATAATCTCATCAAAAGATAAGTATTCTGTAAGACCCTCAGAGTACTTCAGAATCTCTTGTAATGTCTGGATCTTATGACAATTTATCTATTCCTACAACAACGTCTATCATTTCATAAGGAATGATAAATAAAATTAAGAGAATGAGATTTTTAAAAAATTTCAATAAGTACACAATTAACATAACAATGCAAAAGCAAAATAAAATATTAATATACATAACCGACATCCAGAACATATAACTTATGACATGCTTCATATGACCCATACATGACTTATGTCCCATTCTTCTTTTCAGACTTACAATATACATGGATCCATCATCTTTCCCTTAACATTCTTTTTTCTTTAGGGTTTCTTTTTTTATTTACGTGGGTCTTACTTATTTTTTGATCTTGATAGTAGTTATGTATTGCTTTTGCTGATGGGTTTCCCACTATTATTACCCATAGTTGACCGTATCATATCCACTATTATTACCTGTAGTTGGGCCATATCATATTTCTGAATCTCGACAGACGTTACGTATCGTCGTCCCCGTCGGGTTCCCCACTATTATTACCCGTGGTTGGGCCATATCATATTCACTATTATTACCCGTGGTTGGACCATATCATATTTCTAAAACTCGACAGGCGTTACATATCGTTGTCCCTGTCGAGTTCCCCACTATTATTACCCGTGGTTGGGTTATATCATATCCACTATAATTACCTGTGGTTGGACCATATCATATTTCTAAATCTTGATTAGCGTTACGTATCGTCGTCTCCATCGGGTTCCTCACTATTATCCCGTGGTTAGGCCATATCATATATACTATTATTATCCATAGTTGAGCCATATTATATCTACTATTATTATCCGTGGTTAGGCCATTTTCACTATTGTTACTTGTGGTTGGGCCATATCCATATTCTCATTAGTATTCTGGGCATTACGTATCGTTGTCTTTGTCGTGACGAGTCTTATCATATCAGTCATACGGGCGTTACGTATCGTCGTCCCCGTCATGACGTGACTTTAGGCTTATCTTAGTCTTATTATATTCTTATAGAGTTTTCTTATCTTGTTTCCTTTGAATCAGACGTTATGAATTATGACGACACGTATGTGATGAGACGTGACATGAACATAATCTTATTTCATGTCTTTATAAGTATTATGATATACAGAAACATAACACTGTAACATACGTCATATGTATATACATTTACGTTACATAACTTCGTAACGTCAAAACATAACCAATACACTTAGACGAGTAAATAAAATAATATAAAATTCCACAAGGGCTGGCCAAACACTATATGGGGTTCAAATTTTATTTTATTTTGTTTTAACTTTACCAAATTCCTCATTTAGATAACACTAAAATTCCCATAATTTCAAGAATCAAATTCAAGCCTAAATCCTTATGTTTTCTTAATTATTTCCTCACCAATTTCGTATATAGTTATTCTTAAAAAATTTTAAGTAAACAGAGTTTCTAAACTTATCATAATTATTAAATTAGCATTCTAATAGCTAAAATTAAAGAGATAAGAAATAAAAATAAAAAACTCACCCTTAAACCCTAGTTAGGCCGAAACCTTTTAGGAGTGATTTCTTTTTTTTTTT
This sequence comes from Platycarya strobilacea, assembly GCA_036898215.1. Lineage (NCBI taxonomy): Eukaryota > Viridiplantae > Streptophyta > Magnoliopsida > Fagales > Juglandaceae > Platycarya > Platycarya strobilacea. Next base: position 19,127,461 of record CM072551.1, on the reverse strand, counting down.
TATCAATCAAATGCTTCCTATTATCACATAAGTTCCTTATTATTTCATAATAGAATATATTATTATGTCCTTACAATTTACCTTAATATTTTTCTATAATAAAAACTAGGTTAAATCTTACTTGATTTTACCCAAACACTTAAACAAAGTTCACATTCAAAAGAATAACAAACATGCCCTAACGTCCAAATAAATTATTCTATGCCAAAATTAAGTTAAATAGTGTACTTACAAATTTTTCCTAAACTTGAATTGGTGTTTGAACAAAACCCTTGCAAGTTTTCTCTTTAAAACACTCAATTGCTCTCCTTTGAAGTTTAGGTGATGTAGTGATCTTTGGAAAAGGTTTTTCTCTTTTTTTTTTTCTATATGTGTTCTCACTAAAAGAGAAGTTTGAGAAGTTCATCTACCTATTTATAGAAGAGAGGGTAGCTCGATGGGGTGAAAGCCTCCCCCCCCCCCCCCTTTTTTGTCGTGTATGAGCACAAGGTGTCTAATCTCTTATTAGTTCTCATGATTACTCTAGATTTAGGCAAATGATAATATCTTGATCTAATGGTCAGTTTTGAGGCACCTAAAGACTTATCTTAATCAATGGCTTAGAAAATTTCATCACATGGAGGTGTATACCTGGACATAGCTAGACACATTCCCCTACCATGCATGTATCGGCCACTTGATCTCTCCAAGGGTTACTTGACATTTTAGAGCTCCTTCCCCCATTTTTCCACTTGTTTAGCCTCCTAGGAAGACACTTCTATCAATCTAGAAGATAATTCTAGGGCTTGGGTTGGGTAAAGTCTGAAACTAGCTCGTTTAGTTAGTTCCTAACAGATTTCCTTTCTCCTACGGTTCCTTTATGTTTTTGGTTAACCAACCTTCTAGATAAACTTTTTCCACATGTCAGGTTAGTGAGGAAAATAATTGAGGCTATTTTTCAAGACGAATTATATAGGTTTTCACAAAATCAACCTCAATCAATTTTAGGCAAGGTCTAGTATAAAAACACCGATTAGCTAACTTTTACAACAAACTCTCTAAGTTTTGAACTCGAACAAAATCAATGTCATGACCTAATCCAAAATACCACCAATGTAAGGATCTCATGTTAACATAGATACATACTACTAATAAAATTCTAAAGTTAAACTATAGTTCAGTATGAGCCTAATAAACAACCCACAAACTAAAATAGTCCATCATGTGCCTTTGTTTCATTAAGGCCTAAGAACAATGCCTAAAGCACTATTCCACCAAAAATGAGCCCAACCTTGGATTCGCTGAAGTTTCACCCTAGTGCTCATCACAATATTCATTCATTCCCTCCTCCGACCATGATAATCATAAACAGGGAATCTCCATACTTCAACACATCATTGAATCCTTCACCTACCACTACCAACATATTACATATAGAATGGGGCAAGCTTTTCCAATGGGCATAATTACAAGAGCTACGAATTCAACCAGTGTAACAAGAGGCTAGAGTTGGAGAGTACCCGACCAACTCTCAGACTAGTAATTGGTTAGGTTCGATGGTGTGACTACGATGTCTATTGTTGCTCAAGGTGCTTTGTGATATTAAAAATACATCAAAATAACATTCGAGAGTAATGAGGCTATGCACATGGCATAAAATTCAAATTGAACCAAGTAGGAAAATGGAAAAGATTACATAGTAGAAATATGGGCTTATCGTCGGTTGTGTTGTAGCACAGAATTCAGCAGCACTCGTGGTGGAGAGAGTGAGAGTGAGAGGACGACTTGACATCATAGCCTATTGCTATGATGATGGAGTTAGAGAGAGAGAGAGAGAGAGAGAGAGAGAGAGAGAGAGAGAGTTGGTGCCAGTCCTTACTAGCATGGTGGTGCAACCTAGAGAGGACGCAACGATGGGGTAGACGACACAATTGAGTTCCTACTAAGCAAATTGAGGTTGCAAATGGTCTACGCCTGGTGACGTGAACAAGCAACAACCATAACTAAGAGCAAGAAAACTAGCCGGAGAGAAGGTGGGGCAGGGGGAGAGGCTTGGGAAGGAAAGAAGAAAAATGGAAAAGGAAAAAATTAACTTGATGAAACTGTGCATTTTGCACCTTTTTTGAGTTTTACCTCCCTCTCCTTTATAAAAACTTTGGTATAAGTTATCAAGATTCCCCTAAAATAGGTGTGGTATTTGACCCGTATGTCTTCCTCAATCTCCCAAGAAGCTTCTCCAACGCAGCGATGTTTCTACAATACTTTGACTAATAAAATAACTCGAGTCCATAATACCTACTCTTACATTCAAAAATCCGCCCCGGTTCTTTAGCATGGGTCAGTTTTCTTGAATCTAAAGTGACTTGTAGTCAATAATGTGGGTGGGATTGGGGACGAACTTCCTCAACATGGACTCATGAAATACATTGTGCAGACTCAAGAGTGGCTGGTGCTGGTGCTACTCTATTAACTATCAGGCTAATTTGGTCAAGAATCTCGAAGGGCCCAACAAACCTAGGGCTTAACTACCCATTTCTCGTAAATCTCATTATTTTTCTCATTGGTGCAACCCATAGAAACACTTTTTCCCTAACATCAAACTCTATTAGCGATGGCAAATGTTTGCATAACTATTTTAGCTAACTTTGAGTTGTCTTTAGCCTACCCAAGATGATTTTTTTATTTTTTATTTTTTATTTTTTATTTTATTTTTCTGTATGATCTCTGGCCCCAAGCATCTCTTACCCACCTCATCCCAATATAAAGGGGGACCGACGTCTCCTAACTTACGATGCTTCATAAGTTGTCATCTCAATGCTTGCTTGATAATTATTATTATAGGAAAATTCAATCGAAAAGAAGGCATCATATCCAAGTCCCCATAAAATCCAAAATGCAAGTCCTCAACATGCCTTCCAATATTTGGATGATCATTTCTGATTGACAAGCCATCTATGGGTTGAAAGCATTACTTAACATTAAACTAGTGCCCATGGCCCTCTGTAGGCTTCCCCAAAACTTTGTTGTGAAATGAGAATCCCTATCTGATACAATGGATAATGGCACCCCATGTAATCTTGCCATCTCTTACACATATACTTCAACTAGCTTTTCCAACTTATAGGAAACTCAAATGGGTAGAAAGTGGGCAGTTTTGTTTAGTCAATCTACTATTACCCACACTACATGTTGACCTCTTGGTGTCCGTGGTAATCTTGTCACAAAATTCATAATGACATGCTCCCACTTTCATTTAGGAATTTGATATGGTTGCAACAACCTTACTAGTCTCCAGTGTTATGCCTTGACTTGCTGAAATATTGCATAAGTATCAAATCTTGATACTTCTTTGATGTAAATGAGGATTTCATGCATGACGTCAAGGTTGAGTGAATAGGTTGTATATTTAACCGAGTGAATATCAAGTGGGCTATCGAGTAGCCTAGTTCATTTATAGCTCTAGTCCCAACCCCACACCCTCCGGTTGAAAAAAGAGAAGTGTCTTGTTTCATCGAGACGTGCTCTGTGCTAGGGTTTGAGAGTGGTGTGGACCTTATGGCTGCTGCCACAGATCCCCCTGGATCATCGGCGATGACGAGTCGACAACGTACGTTCGCCGAGCTAGTGGCTCAAGTCGTAGTTGTTGCCTAAAGTTGAGGTTCCTTTCCATCTGGCAAAGACAATTGATGGTAAAATCTTTATTCTTTTCTCCAGGGAGGAAGTAGAGAAATATGCTGCTTAGGTTTTTGATAGGGCTTAAATTTCTTAGGTTTAGGTTTTATGTCATTCCCTTGATGTTGTTCGTGCGTTTATCAAAAGTTGATGGGGTTTGGATTCGCAGTCTGTGGTCTCCGCAATGAGGAAGCCTTAGAATGTTTTTGTGCACCTATCTAATAAAATTGACTTTGTGAAAGCATTTTTTGAGGAAACTTATGTGAATGGAATGTCATACTAAGGGTTCCATTGACATCCTGATTTGGATTAGGAAACAGAGCCCTCTTTGCTGCCATTTGGGTTTTCCTTGCAGGTTTACCTCCAAATATTGTTATGAATCATTTTGAAAAATATCATAGCTCCTTTGGGTTGATTTCTGCATCACAATCGTGCCACAAGATGTGGTGCAAAGTTTTATTTGGAATTCGATGCAGCTATGGAACTAGTTAGGGGAATTTGGATAAAGATTCCTCATCATGTCTCCAAATTATATATTGAGGTTGAATATGAGACTTTACCAATGCATTGTTCAAGATGTAATATTCAAAGGCATAACTCAAAGACTTTCAAATGAAATGAAGGTGTCAAGTCCAGTGGAGATTAAAAAAAAACAACAACATAAGAGAATTGAGAAGGGTATAAAGAAGCCAATGCAAATTCGGAAACCTAAGCCCCATGTCCAATAGCTGGAGGTGCCTAATGAGGTATTACACTTTGTTTCTATGGTTGTTAATGTTGATTCTGGACCTAGTAATTTGCAAGATAGAAACCAGTGTTTTGATTTAATTAGTATGGAGGATCATGGGTCTAAACCAACTAATTTGAAGGATGTTAATGGTCTTGTGATGGAGGCTGATGCTGTCAAAAGGGACTTTACTGGTCCCAGTAAAACCTCAAAATTCTATTATTGTTGTTGGTGATACAAAGTTAGTGGTTGTAGAAAAGGCTTCTGTGTAGGTGCAACAAAATGGGGTGATTTTGGATCCTATTGTGGTCTAGCCAGATGACAATATAGTTAGTGAAAAGCTAATTGAGCCGAAAGAAGGGGGATTTGGGATTGTAAGATAATACTGAAGATGGACCTTTCTTGGAAACGTGTGGTGTTGTGGTTTTGAATGAGAAATTGGAACCATTGCTAGATGGTATTGTTGAGGAGTATGCCTCTAAACTAGAAGAATAAAGGGTAAAACATTATACAAAGCCAAAGAATACCCGTCGGATGGTGATACTATAATTGCAAAAGGGTTAGCGAAAGGTGGTGGAATTCTCAAAAGTTCATATCGAATTCCTAGCAATCCTACACTAATGAAATTAAGATTTGGAAATCTTTTTTTGGAATATCTATTGGATAAGGTCGTCATGGAGAAGATTATATAAGTTGCTAAGGAAGTTACAGTTGAATTTTATTATGTTGGTTGAACCTTTTGTTGATGATAGTAATTTGAATGCTTTGAAAATTAGTTTGAACTTTGAGCATGTGTTTTGTAATCAGAGTATTGGTTGTAAATTATTGTTGTTATGGAGCGGGTTTAGATGATTCGGTTTTCAATTATGGTGCCCATCATGTGACTGTTTTGATGAAGTTTGACTCTCGTTTTGTTGTGGTTTTTATGGTATACGCGAAATGTAACCACATAGAAAGACGAGAGCCATGGAGGTTGTTACAGTCACTACAAAAAAAGTTGGCCTTTTGCAGGGAGGAATTTTGCCACAGAAACACCCAGAATACGTCATGAATTAATAAGCTCTGCATGTTTGGCTCTTCGGATGCTCGCCGACATCACTTCGTCTGGGAAAATTATCTACGCAGAGATTTCAAGTTTGCCGCACTTCTATTTTGTTGCGGTGGATTCTACACGCCAAGTAGATGGTGCCCGTCTTGTCAGATTTTAATACTGATAACATCATTGTCGCTAGAGCACAGGTTTTTCTTGGTTAACTTTTTTGGCCGGAATTGAAAGGGTTTTATGGTAATTTTATTCTACAGCAATTATCTTTTTTCAAGATGTAAACTCACACAAAAGACGTTTGTTTGCGGTGAATTTAATTGGCATAAAATAACCAATATTAGCGGTGACTTATTAAAGCCGTAAGTTACCCATTGAAAGTTTCTGCATTGTTTAGAAATGTATTAATATCAAACCAATTGTCTTATATATAATCAATTTTATTATTCATTATTTTTTTAATATTCTGGACCCTCTACTGCAAGGACTAATTTATTCATTGACACGGCTCTAAAGAATAAACCACTCGACAATCCATCTTGCCACGATATTTACATTGGAATAAATCTTAAATTTAAATAATGTAATAGGAAAAAAAAGAGATAGAATCCAGGATAAACTTAATGTGGTGAACCTTACATTAATATTAATAATATCTATCACATAAGCATTCACATCACAGTATGCAAGGATGCAGCCTATTCACGTCATGGTACCATGACATCCACAATAAATAATTACATATATTGCCACACAAGGCTGGTATCACTTTTTCAAAACAGCTTCTAGCTATTAGTCACGTTCTACTACAACAGGCTATATATAATTCATTATGTCCATCATGTAAAACCCGTTGTGGAGTGAAGAAGGTAGATTGATACTTGAGAGCTGGGCTTTTGCCTTTTAAATGACCAACCTTTAGCATCTAAGATTGTTTGCCTGCAAATTAAATAAAAGTACATAACAATTATTCAATATTTTGGATAAGACCAATTATACTTTAAAATGAATGGCAGGCATGCATGGAAACAATTTCCAAGTAGCAGTATGCTACCTTGCCATCTTCCAAAAAATGTCAAATGCTATCATTCAACTTAGGCTGTGCAACTTAACATCAATATCTTGCATTGTGAATTTACATATACATTTATGTTTATTATTGATGAGTGGAGTGGAATGGAATGGCAGGAATACTTACAATGAACAAAATATAGTCTTGTGCTTCTGCACCCATGAAGTTTCTCATTCCCTGCACCCACATGGACATGTTATAAGTTGCTAAAGAGCCATTCTTTTTCTGTTTCTTTTTTGATCAGTAGTTGCTAAAGAGCCACTCTTCTGTCCAATACATTCACAAGCATTTCAATATTTTAGTTTTAATGTAATTTGAACTCAATCACACAAAAAACATATTAAGTCACATCAATGAAAGATATGATCAATTAACTAAATAGGTTGCCATACGAAGGTCAATCTTGATGATTATCCTTTTGACTGAACCCATGAACCAATCTTCAGAAAACATCCACTCTTACAATAGTCAAAAGATAGGAAGAAGAGGAATCCTCAAAAACCACCAATATTCATTCAAAAGAAGTGACTGTCAACAATAATACTATTAGTGATTACCAGCTATGCCTTATAACAAAAAATAGTTAGGCTTTACAACAAAAAGTCAGCCTCAAGCTTAACCACCTAAGCATCCCTTATAGAGTCTTCTGGAGACTCCCTTTGAGATGCTGTTTCAGCTGTCATATGCATCCTCTGGTCATAATCTCGTTGCCAAATCATTACCAATTGTAAATTCCTTTTCATCTCATCCAGCTCACTCTTGTAATGGGTTGCCAGATTTTTGTACCTATCATTTTCATGCATTAGATGTTCAACTTGTGCTGACATTTTGGATGGTGTTGGCTCAGGCATAACAGAACCACTCAAGCCCCTGGCATAACCTGATCTGTATCCCAACACCTCTCTAAATATGGTTTTCATTGCCTCGTCTCTACGCTCGATCAAGCTTATCCAACTTTTCAATCATTTCATTCTAAAGTAAGAAATATCGTTAAATGTGGCATACTAACAATATATATAGTCTTATCTAGATAAAGGGTCTCCCCCATGTCCAATAAAGATGAGTTAAGAGTGTACCAACATAATGCACTTCTGTAGTAGGTGTGACAAAGCCTGCTTTCTTCTCTGACCATCTAACTTTTTTGTAAAAGTTAATCAAGTTTAAACCTCCCGTATGCTTCAAACCCAATGTTAATTATTACAAACATTTAGATACTAAGTTGTATGCCTAAGATATGTTGTCTATTGAAAGATAAGCACAAAAAGCTTACCATCTCCTCCAAATTCCGTACAAACGACTTGCTCCCTGCTGTATGATTGATCTGTTGTTTCTCCCGATTAGCCTTGTTTTGATTGGACTTTTTCTGTAACATTAATATTACAATCAAACCCAACAATGCAATTATATAGAAAAAGAATACTTCAATTTGAATCTATGTATTTAAAATTCTGAGACAATTTTCACCATGGAAATACCATACACCAATTACATAAATGCCTCGCTTCTCCATCTCTCACATAACGTCATCCACACCGATTTCATAACCAATGAGGTGCTTTTGGCAAGTGCATTCTCACGTGTTCCACATCCCAAATATATTTTATGAAGTTGGTAGTGAAAATCATTGTACTTCTTTGCAAGATGTTTTGTAACCGCGTCACGATGATTCCTTAGCATCCAATCAAGGATAAAGTCAACCTGCAAGATAGACACTTATCAATGCTGGTAAAAGAAATCCCAGACATCATAAATTGTATGGTTCTAAATTATGTATCCCCTACCCGGATACGATTAATGAGCTCCTCTTTCTCCAAATCATCCATAACGTCCCAGGAGTTGTAAGTCATATTTGCATGATGCTTCACAACCCATGTGACTCTTGTAGAAAATATCGTTGCATTATCACAACAAGGTGTTGTTTCACCTTCATTAATTTTCAAAGAAATGAAACCATGCTTCGAAGCTTCATAAATGAAATGGATTGTGCCGGCCCACACCCACGTTTCTGGGTTGGTGGAGCTGCAATTAACTTACTTTTAACTTCACAACAGATTTCCCCCATAAAAAAATCAATGTTTTAGATGACATGTTTGCAAGTAGTAGTAAGTAAAGAAAGAACAATACTACTGTTTTGGACAGGCTGCCTATTTGAGTCTGGGCCCCTCTCTACTTTAACATTCAGAGCATTAACTTCATATGGGATACCTGAGTAGCATATCAATAGACTACCCAATGTGAGAGGTTGCCATAAAAAAAGACCTCTTAGAACATGAAAGCTAAATTTTACTTAAGCAAAATATTATAATTACCTGTAGACTGGATAGGCATCCTACTTGTGTTTGCTCCCATGCTTGAAAACTCAGTAGATGGTACCATGGATGGGAGTATGGGTGAATAGTCATCTAATTCATTTGCTTCATCCCTTAGTGTAGGCGGTGATTGAGGGCTTCGTCCATTTAATTCACTCATATGAATTGAGCATGCTCTCATCGATGCATTTGGAGCATATCCACCTCGTCCTATTTTTACTCGTTTCATATTTTGTAAAGCATTTATCAGAGTCCACAAATTTCTGGTCCACAAATATAAACAGCAGTAAAGGGCAATGCTACGTACGGTCCAAAAATTGGACTTCTTTGTAGTCCAAGCAATAAACAAATTGAAAATTTCCCATTTTAGAATAAAATTTATTAAAATATCTTTATTTACAAATAAAAAAACTTTTAAAATCTGAAAACTCATTTTATTTAATCATAAAATGAGAGCGTTTCTATGTGGACTGCAATATAGTCCACCAAATATTTCTGGTCCACAAATATAAACAGCAGTAAATATATTAAAGATATTGAATTTCTCAATCAAAATCTCATAATTCAAATAGTATTGATGAATCCAGCCTATTTTTGCTCTCTTCTATAGGTTAAATATGTCAAAGTAAAACCATTGAGGATAAGCTACATATTGAATGTTCATGAATCAATGCAACAATAGCCTCTTTAGTACTTAAGATGCAGCAAGTTAAATACAGTATTGAATGATTATCGAAGGTTAACACCCTTGGTAGGTTGTACATAGACTAAACATAAAGAAAAAACTAAGAATTGCGGTCTTTACACTATAAGGTATTGAAAATGTCGTATATGTTCATAGTCTATTCTTTAAGAAGATAGCTGATATCATTCACTTTCTTACTACAAATTCAAATCCCAGTATAATTTCCAACACCTAAATATTGGCTATATAGAGGACTCATATTTTTATGACAAGATCGTATCCAAAAAAAGTGTAAAGATATTTTACTATACCAACTGCTTTAACAGCAGGCATGCAAACAAACTCATATAATCATTTTCAGACCCATGAGACAAACGTGCAAACACATGATGCCTCTAGTAAAATTATTTAGGCCTCAAAAGAAAGAAACAAAAATTATCATCCAATGTAGTTTGACAACAAGCTAGAAGGAAAAAAATTATGGAAACCAAAATTAATTAAATAGGGTTGATCAATCTACTTTAATATGGATAATACCTAACTTCACAATGCTTGAATAAGAACCCACAAAGTTGATTTGCAGACTTTTAGGCTGTTCAAGGATGCCAATTAGCTTCGTTTCTGCACAGAGTATGTAAATCATGAGACTAAAATGCAGTAAAATAAGGATAGTGACAATCAAAACCCTAATAATCTACATGAAAGATATGTAGAGAGAGGTGAAGAGATAAATACCGAAAATCATGTTGCTATAAGTTTGTAGAAAAGATTTCTCTCCACTAAGCTTCCAAGGCATGTGCGTACAAGGGTATTCAAATCTCCTTTTACGAGATGACTAGACTTTTCCCGCTTCAACTTTCCCTCTTTTTTGTATCCCGCTCATTTATTTGCCAACCTTTTTCATCAATTAAATATTATATTAATAGGTAGTCGGTGGAATGTTGTCCATTTAAGTTGAACTTGAAAGCTCAAAAAATAAAAATAAAATTTATTTTGAAATAAAATTCATTTGGGGCCCACAATAAAATCTCATTATTAGAGCTTGGATATGCTAACGTACTTAAGGCTCTGTTTGGATTTGAAAGTGGGTTGAGCTCATCTCAATTCACTTTCATTTCATCATTACATTTTTATAATTTTTTATACAAAATACAAATTTCTATACACTTTTTTCAAATCTCAATATACATTTTTCAAATTCCAACACACATTTTTCAAATTTTAAAATAATAATAATATTAAAAAATACACTAAACTCATCTTAATTTATCTCATCTTCAAATCCAAATAGGGTCTAAGTAAACTTTCTATAATCTCATTGCTAATATTGGATTAGTGACTCTAAGACTCCAACGGGGTATGGCTCTAGTGTATTTTTGAAATTTATTTATTAATTTATTTTTATGTATTTATTTTATAATTTTAAATATTTTAAAATATATATTCATAATATTAGTTTAAAAAAATAACTATTAAATAATAAAAATCTCCATTGAGATCTTCCATATGTAAGAATAGCATTCCTCATATGGGGTTGGGGATGCTAGAGCCACTACTAGTTGGGATCCGTTTTGGGTCTTGCTAGTTATAATTTTTGTTTTGTAATTTTTATATATTTTTATATCATTTTTAATGCTTTTAAATATTTTTAAAAAAAGAAAAAATTATGATATTATTGAATAATATTTTTCAATCAATAAGTCAAAAGAAAAAATAAAACTGATATCGAAACGAACCAAACTCAACACAAAACCCAATTTAATATGATTTAGTCTACTTTATCAATTTTTTCTTTCACCCCTAACTGAAAGCAATCCCCCATCCAACCTTTGTGCAACAAGAAAGTGCTTTCCCGAATTCCATATAATTTTTGTCTTACTTCACCAAGTTTTCACCACGAAAAAATACCCAAAAAAGACCAATTTTTCAAAAGGTCTCAAATCTTCCCAAGTTCTCCATTTTCATTTCCAAAATGAGAATTAGCATATTTGACAAACAATATTGCTTTTTGGTACCTAAAGGACGTAATGGTAGCTAGTACTAATTGAATGCCTTTTTTGTGAAGCTAACTTGAATCTTTGGACTTTATAAAAAAAATCTGCCTAGTAGAATAGGGTTGTTCATCCGAGCTAGGTATACCAAGTCCGATCCTAATTTTTTTTTAATAGTTTTTGATAATTTTTTTATGAAGTTTAAAAAAATTACTTATCTAGATTCTGGATTTTTGAATCTGAAACTTAGATGAATAGGCCTAGTACGAAAAACCAAAAAAGAAATGAATTTTGAAAGTTTGGAAGCACTCTCCAAAAGATCTCACTATCCATCTCAACGACAGGTTAGTCTAAACAATTTAAAATGTTGAGAATGGTTGAGAGTGGGAGTTGAGAGTGCAAATGGGTAAATGAAATACTAAGAGGCTTTCTATAAATTTGAGAATTTGATGTTGCGCATCTGCATTATAACTATGGTGAGAAGCTTACGTGTCATTTAATTTTTGGTAAGTTGTTAATTGGGTAAGGGTGGACCGACCAGTGTTAAGGTTTTCTCATTGGATAATTAAAAAGGTTCCCTTTAACTTTCACTCAATTTAAAATGTGATCCCTAAACTAAAAATTACAATAATTAGCCCCCACCAACTTTTAATTTTTCAAATGTCTCCATTCCATGAACAATCCACGTTAAATAGAATTGAATGGAGCACGCGTAGTTCACGTACACCTGCAAAAACAAAAATACCTCCATTCACTTGTCACTTGAACTTTCATATGATTCTTAATTTGTCCCCCACATCATATTAAATTATACTTTTATAAAAAAAATTAAATTAAACTATTATAATAAGTCTAAATTTACAAATTTGGATAAAGGAGTAGCTAAAAAAATAAATCTTTAAACTCAATAAATATATATTTATATACATATATAAATATATATTTAATTATATTTAGTTATATTTATTTATATTAAAAAATTTATCTTTTTTGCTAATCTTTATTTCCAAATTTGCAAATTCAGATTTATTATAATAATCTAATTTATTATAAAAATCTATTCCGTTTGATTTAATGCAGATTATTAATGGAAGAAAGACATTGTAAAAAATTAAAAGTTGACAGAACTAATTATTACAACTTTTAGTTTAGGGATTACATTGTAAATTGAGTAAAAGTTAGAGGAGATAAAATGTAATTAACTCATACTTAAATGGAGAGATACAACTGACATTAGTGGCTAATATTTAAAAAATGTTCTATAATCAGTTTTTGTATTTAGATAAGAATTACCACAGTACTACTAAAAGTGAAATGTCACCCTTTAATAATTCAATGATTTTGTGACTGAACATCTTTATTCTAGGTCATCTATGGGTAAAATTAAGTTAGGGATGAACTAGAGTTACAATTACCAAGTCTACTGATGAAACAAGAAATTGTTTCTTAATATATTTCAAATTTCTGCTCAAGTGACAACCAAAATGGAACTCCTCATTTGTGTAAGTTTCATAACTCATCCACTAATGAGATTTTACTAATTAAATCGGTACCATAAGGTTTCAATGTATAACACCATTCATTTCACTGAAAGAACCTATCTTTTTAAAAGAAATTATTAAGAAAAGTTCTCAAACTTTATTGAAATCAAATAAAATATGTTATGAACTCTATAAAGCAATCATCAAATTTCAAGACATGGAAAATTAGTTTCACCAAGCCTGTAAGCTCTTTTAATATATTTAACAAAGATTTAATGCGGAAAAATTTTGAGAAAAGGGTCACGGCTCCTCTGGCCCCATCTTGAATATCTATAAAATATCTCACCCAGTAACAAATTTAGTATACTAATTAACCACATGTCCTATTAGCAACCAATACCTAACTTCCATTGTACACTAATCACTTATCTCCAGATTCTCTAAAAATGTTCAATGATCATAATTTTTATTTTGATTTAAAGGTCAAAAAGATCATTTAGAACACACTGACAATGACCAATAATGCGGTTGGTTGTCGATGTTGTTTCTTGTGGCAAGCCTGAACATGTCATGCATAAAGAAGTCCAACTTGCGACTTTCAGCAAAGTTGCTCGGATTGCAAAAGTCCTGTCACCAAGGGACAAAACCAATATCAAACATGCTATTAAGTATGAGATCAGAAAATACAATGCAATATGTATCATGTTCTATGCATTTATAATTCATCCAATCATTGATCCTCATTAATGACAAGTAAATAAATTATATACTTTTATTTTATTTAGTTTATATTCAGCTAAAATTTAAATGTAACTTTATTGATTATTCAAAGTGAAGTTTTGTGTTTGTGTAGTACTATATTTTTATGTAAGTTTGCTGGGATTGGCTTACCTATATTTATGGATTTCAGAACTTATATCATGTGAACGTTGATCCATCCAATATCGAATGTGTCATGGCTCTTGCATAGTATGGAAAGGTGTGATGGATTGTTAATTGTGATAGATTGTGTTTGTGTAAAATTGAATTTTTTTAAGTTAGTTTGGTATGTAGCTTCTGTTATAATTATCTTTTGAAATCCCCTGTTATTCTGTTGGTGCTTCAACTTTCAGTTGACATTGATGTGAATTCGAGACGCTATACAGATTTGTATAAATGTTTGGTTCAAAGCTGGAATGATATGTGGATTCTCTGCTTCAAATAGTTCAAGCTTTCAATAAATGAGGCTGAGATTAAAATGAGGAGTTTAAGGTGGTGTAATCTGACAATATACATACATACATATATATATATATTTAGTGTCACTGAGTTTACTGTGCTTTCTCTACTTATAAAAAAAAAAAGGTTTACCATGCTTTCTCATGTTCTGTTGTTTCTTGAGTTTACTGCTATACAATACATATGAAGCTCCACTGATACTAGAAGTTCATATGCGTGAAAATAGCTTAATTTAACTATATCCAGGCATTATTTGCGAGCAGAAGAAAATGTTGTATTGTATTATAGAAATGTAACTCATGACTTATCATTGTATTAATATATAGCAGTACTTCAAGTTCTACAAGGATATACACAAAGCGGCTACTCAAATGTGTTCTATTTATCTTTTTAACCTAATTGAACTAATATATTTTTTGCAGAAGCTTTCATTTCATTGATTAGCTTATAGAAATTCAGAAGCTAGTTTCACAAACTAGGGACAAGTGATTAATTTTCTTGGAATATGTCCCCAAAGGACATAGGTTTGCCTTCCATGCCAGTGACCTCATAAATGACCTCTATCACAATAGGTTCTTAAATAGCAAACCAGTTTTTTTTAACATTTGTCCGTTTATATTCTATTGTTTACTTTGCAGGTTTGTCATCATTTAAATGTTTGTGATTTCTCCGTGCAACAACAGAGCTAATTCTTTATTAGGTGTTTGTAACTATCCAAAAGGTAAATTCATATTTAAAAACAAGAAAAAAAACATAAGTATTAGCTTGTACAGATTCTTTACCAGACCCTAGTGATAACGTAAAAGAAAAATAGAACTCTAGCTCGGCTTATTTGATTTGATTCCAAGGCTGTGTTTTTGGAAAAAGCATATTTTAAATAAATGCTAGAAATTATAATGCCAACAGCACCAAACTCAAGCAGCAGAACCTCTGTTTATAAAGGAAAGTCACAATATAGCAATGCATATGGGAATCAAATCATATTCATATTTAGGAGTTAGGACCTGTTTTTTGACTTTTCAAAGAGGGTTGATTTTTCCATCTATATTTCTGTTTTTTTTTAAGTGAATATTTTAGATCCTATCCTTTATTATATGTGAGCCAACAAACACTATTTTACCAACAACCAAAAAAAAAAAAACATAAGATTTGACCAATTTTTAAAATATAATCCACTTGAAAATTCAAACCAACTTAATTATTTGTTCTAAAATCTAAACTCATAACTGTGTATATGAAAACGATGTAAAATCTTGTTTCATAAATCATAACCGTGTTATAAAAACCGTGAATATAACCGTGTATATAAATAAGAACATTTTGGGATTTCTCTATAGCCCCACTCAAGCGATAGTTCTCCAATTTCAATCTCTTATGTTCTCGGCTTTAAATCAAGTAGATGCCATTCTATAGAAAAATCAGCCAACACAAAACTGAGAGAAAAATATACATAAGCACATGAGTAACGTAATAGATCAGAAGAGATATTATACCTTGGCTAAAATTGAAATGTGAAAACTGGAATGTTGATGAAATAGAGACCGATAGAGTACTAGAGGAGGTTGTGCGTAATGGTGGGGCAGACTAATCACGGTGGAAGAGAGAGACTGAGTGAAAGAGAGAGAGAGACAGAAATCACTGGTGAAAGATAAAGAGAGAGACGGAGACGACTTACAGGCTAGGCGAGGATTCGACGGCACGGCAGCAGGCGTTGTTAGGAGGGGCAATGGAACTGTCAGATACAAGAGAGAGAGAGAGAGAGAGAGAGAGAGAGAGTAGATGGATGCAGAGTAATTTCTTTTTGAAGTAGAAGAAGATATGATGCAGAATATATATATATATATATATATATGAAAAATGAGGGGAGAAGCATATTCAGTATGATACTGTTTATGTGAGGGGGAGTACCCTGAGTGTGGCTACTCTCCAGCATTATTCTATATATATATATTTTTTAAACCAAGGCATGCAGAGTACTTGGGCGGAGAGAAGAAATGATGCAGAGTTCAGTTGTATTGTACTTTTTGCGGTGGACTTCTTTGTGACGATAATTTGTCACCGCAACAAGTCTATTTGGGTGGTGAATTTCTGGGTCGCCATCACAAAAGCACGACTACTGTTAAATGCCGCTTACAACGTCCAATTGCGCCTCACCGTAATTGTTTTCACTGCAACAGGTACTTTTTTTTTTGTAGTGAGTTGGATGTAGTGCAAGGTACCTTGCACATCTTGATTATGTGTAGGTGATATCAATATTATCCATAGAGAAGAAGAGCGTAGTGGTGATAGACCCCGATTGCAAGTTGTCATGGATGAGTTCAATTAATTTATAAAGGCTTGTGGTTTAAATAAAATGAGATTAGTTGGAAGCAGGTTTTGTTAGTGTAACGGGTAGAAGGGCTTGACTAGAAGTTGGTCTAAAATTGATAGATGTTTGTTAAATCCGTTGGCTATGGAATTATTACCAGATGCCTATTGCAACTATTTGTCTCGTTCTACTTCAGATCATTCACCGATGTATTTTGCTTTAAGGGATCAAGTAACTCGATATGACCCTTCTTCTTTTAAGTCCCACCAAATGTGGGTATCAGATGTAAATTTTAGAGAGGTTGTTAAAGAAGTTTGGAATGTTTCTATTGATTCTGTGGGACTTTTTGGTTGGCTGCAAAACTAAAAAAATTGAAAGTAGTTTTAAAGGACTAAAACCAAAGGGTATTTGGTCATACTGAGTCCAATATTCAAGTTTTGGAATAGAAGATTGAAAGCCTTGAGAGTTAGTTGCAAGTTAATTTTTTAGAAGAAATTGAGATGACACTATTAGTAGCTAAGGAAAAGTTTGGGGTTTGGTTACAAAGAAAGGAGACACGACTCTCTCAGCAAGTTAAGATTAGTTGGATGGAGAATGGCTAAGCCTTGGCTCAATTCTTTAAAACTTTTGCTAATGTTAGTAAACTGATTGTAAACGAAATGAGACTCAGTGATGGATCTTGTTTGAATACTTTGAAAGCTATTCATTCTGGTGTGGTAGATTATTCTAGGGTTTTCTTCAAGCAAGACCAAGGTGGGATCTCTCGGATTTAGCACCATTTATTCAACGTGTTATTTTGGAGGAAGATAATTTTAATCTCTTTTAGCTCCCTTCGATCCAAGAAGTGAAAGATGCTATGTTCTCCATCTTGATTGATAGTAGTCCAAGTCCAGATGGCTTTAGTTTGGGATTTTATTGTTCGTGCTGGGATATTGTGGAGTTTGATGTGGTAGTAGCAGTTATAGAGATTTTCAATGGCTTTCCTCTTCCCAGATTTTATTCAGCTTCTTATATTGTGTTAATATCGAAAGTACAAAATCCAATCGGGTTTGATAAATTCAGACCAATCAGTTTTTGCTTTGTTGTTTATAAGATTTTCTCCAAAATTCTTGTTTGCAGATTGTCTCCTATTCTAAATAAGATTATTTCTCTAGAGTAAGGTGCTTTCTTGCCTAGAAGAAGTATTTTTGAAAATATTACTGTTCCAAGAAATGATACACATGATAAATAAGAGGGTCCGTGGAGGCAATATTCTAATTAAAATGGATATGGCCAAGGCTTATGATATTGTTAATTGAGATTTCTTACTACATGTTATGAAATCGATTGGTTTCTCGTTTTGTGTTTGTGAGATGATCAGGCAATGTATTTCAACTCCGTGGCTTACTGTGGTTATGAATGGGTTAGTGAGAGGTTTCTTTCCCAGTGGACATGGCTTGAGGCAGAGAGATCCTTTATCCCAATATTTGTTAATTCTTGTGGAAGAAATGTTATCTAAATCGTTGAAGCACAAGTTTTGCAATGGAAGAACTGCTCCGTTTTGGCATCCTCGGAGTGCTTCTCTTGTATCACATTTGATGTACGCTGATGGCATTATTGTGTTTGCCAGTGATGATAAATCTTCTCTTTGTGCTATCAGAGATGTTTTTGCTCAATATGAAGAGTGGTCAGGTCAGGTTGTTAGTAAAGAGAAGTCATCCATTTTTATCCCAAAATATTTTTCTAATGCTAAAAAAATAGGTGCTTTGAGAATTACCCCTTTCTCAGGGGGCTCTTTTGATGACTTATTACATCGTATACGAGGCAAGCTGGAAGGATGGCAAAATAGATTTTTATCGGCCGGTGCTCACTTTTTTTATTGAGGCATGTAGTAGCAAGTATCCCTATACATTTATATTTCAGTCCTGTATGCTCCAAAGGCTGTTTTGGGAAGCCATAACAAGATTATGAGTAACTTTTTTAGGGAATCTTCAAATGGAAAACCAAAACGGAAATGGGTAGATTGGCAAAAGATGTGTAGTCCGACACATGAAGGGGGCACGGGCCTAAGAAAACTTGAAGAAATGTAGGTGTTGCTTTTTATGAAATTTGCCTGGAATTGTTAACTCACAATTCTCTATGGGTTAATTTTCTCAAGGCTAAATATGTTAAAGAAAAGCATGTTACTCTGATTGATTCTAGTAAAGGTTCATTGTTTTGGAGAAGAATTGTATCTATGTTTCCGAAAGTGCTGAATCATTCTTTGTAGAAATTAGGGGATGGACGGGTTTCTTTCTGGTGTGACCCATGGTTGAAGTCAGGAACCATTCTGGACAGTCTTTTGAAATTTTGGATCTTCCTTCTCTGTCTATAAGGGAGTGCATAATTCAAAATAACTAGGATGTGGATTAAAAAGATTGGTGGGGGACTCTAAACTTGAGGAAATTTTGGATTGTTTAGGTGAGCAAAAGGAAGCAGTAGATATTCTTATTTGGAAACCGAATTTGAATGGGATATTCTCTTCAAAATCAACTTGGGATTGTATCCATGTTAGAGCTCCAACATCTGATTGGGCTTCTTGGATTTACGTTTACAGGCTAGTAAAAAATTTAAGGTGGGTGATGATAGAATTTTGGTGGTCTTCTTTATTCTTGTTAAAGCTCCTAGAAGTAAGAATGTTAGTTTGGTGAAATGGAAAAAATGGAGTATGTGTTGGTTTAAATTAAATGTTGATGGGAGATCTTTGAGGAATGTGGGTAGTATGGGGGCGGGTGGTATTATTCGGGTTGATCAAAGTTGTTTGCGGTTGGCCTTTGCTAAAAAATTGTCTCATGGGTCTATAATGAAGCGAAATTGCTAGCCCTTTATTATAGTTTGCAACATTGTAAGGATTTGGATGTTCAAAGAGTTGAGATTGAGCTCGATTCTCTGTTTATTTCTAATTGTTTGGATAAAGGAAGATGTGGAATATGATATCTTGGAGATTATTGAGACAAAATTCAAGAGATTATTGTGAGTTTGCAAGTCCAGATAAGGTACATTTACAAAGAAGGAAATACTGGAGCTAATTTTCTTACTCGATTGGCTTCGGGGCATTAATCAGGAACATGGATTAATTTTAATGATGTTTTGAGGAAGTTGAAAGGAATTTTAAAGGTGGATAAGATGGGGAAGATGTGAATTTCTTAAATTCATGCTGGGAAGACATCTAGATTATTTCCATCTAGTATTGTTTTCGACATCTTCTTGTGTTTGGCATTAGATTCATTCATGTATTGTTTTTTTGATTCTTTCTGAAGAAGGTTTGTTTATGCTTGGGTTGAGGTGTTTTTCCTAATCTTGCAACCTCTCAAGTATATGATGTTACCATGGTATTCTTCTGTCTAAAGTAAGGGTATTTTCAATAAACTTGAGAGTCCTTTTTGGACATGGGACTCTAACTCTTTGCAAAAAAAAAAAAAATAAAGATTGATTTTAACAGGCATCATAAAGTAGTTGTTTGGTATATTTAGTTGTTAACATTGGAACCTATTAAAGTTGTTAAAGTTGGCTCTCGTTGAAGTTGTTAACGTTGGCTTTGAAGGATATTTAAGTTTGCTACTTTAGTTATTTTTATTGCTTTTTTCCATTTATGTCTAGGTTTGTCCAATTTATATATTTTTTGTTTGGTCCTTTGGTTGGATATATATTTATATATATATATATATATATATATTATACTTTATAGAAAGAGAGAGAAGAAAAACAAACTAAGGGTATTAAGATGCCTTTGTTTTGCACCTACCCTCACGCATAACAGAACCAAACTTAATCCTAGAGTCAATATGTGCATCTTTCTTAGCTACCTAGCTGGTGTTAGGGAGGATAAGCTCTATGACTTGGAGAATTATTCCAGTTTTATTTCTAGGGATGCAATTTTTTTTATAAATCCATATTCCCTTTTCAGGATTCTAGCTCCAACATTGTCCATACTACACCTCCACTTGGTTTTGTCACTCCTTCACCACTGTTTGTAACACCCCTTTCCATAGGCTAAGGGATATTACTTATATTTTCTAAAATTGTTAATTTAGTACAAGATTCTTGATTTTAATAATAAAATAAATAACATTTATTCCAAAAAACGAAGATCTGATAATATGTCTTTCAAAAAACATTTATTGAAATAACTAAAAGTAAACATGTGTCATAAAATACTTACTTCTAGAATGCTAAAAATTCAAATAAATGCTCAAGCTACTCCAAGACTGTCTGCTCACACTGGTTTTCTTCCTCACTAGGGTGGTTTAAAAAAAAAAGAAATAAACTAAATTGAGTTGATGACTTAGTAAGGAATCCACTACAATGTAAGATAATACTATAGGAAATCTTTTTATAAAATTTATGCTGAAATCTGAAAACATGATTGTACATGCTAATGCTCATGCTATGCATGACTGAACTATCTGATTTAATTGATTGGTTTAAATTAACTAATTGATCTAACGAAAGTTACTAACTGATTTTGCTAAATTGATTTAGCTGAACTGATTTAACTAAACTGATTGACCAATACACTTAATCTTGTGTGCAAGGTTGTGTACCGGCCTCACGTCCGATTGCAATAAGGGGAGCTATTGATAGTACTCTAGCGTACTCTGGTAAACCGTACTTAGGTTTCATGACTTATACATCCACCCTGATCTAATATGCATTTGAATGACCATCTGAAATAACTGATTTACTGAATAACTGATTAATTGAACTGATCAACTGACTCTTGATCTGTCTTAATCTTATACTTGAACTTAACTTAACTTATGATATTTATGTGACATGAGATACATAATACACACGCTGATATAAATAACTATATTTGTCGACTCTAAGCATGATACTAAATGGCATGCTTGCATGGCATAAGGGGTATATAAAAATGGCTATAAAAGAATTGGCTCTACTAATAATATAATCTAATTGTGAGGATCTTAATTTTGTGATTAGATTCACTTATCTCGTAGCGCTGCTTCCGAAATTCTCCTTCATAACTTGACGTTACCTATACGAATAATTAATCATTATTAATGTTTTAGAAAAACACGTTGTACTATTTTACTGAATTAAATGTCTATCATGAAGAACAATATATATTATGTTCTTACAAAGTACATTAAATACCAACATCACAAACCCTAATAAAATACTAGTAACATATTTCACCAAGTTAAAATCATAATATATGAAATACTTAAATAAATATTTTACTTAATAGGAAGAATTAATAACTTCTAATATAATAAATTATTTAATTACCAAACAAAAATAGAAATTATCTTCATAAGATTGACATCGAACTTAACAGCAATTAAAATAAAGATTAACACTTACGATTTACTATTAAAATCTAACTATTAAATTAATAATAAATAACATAATTTAAATCCTTAATAATTTTCTATAATACAATAGAATTTTGAAGAATAGAATTTGTAGCTAAATTAAAGTAGACCAAGCCCAAAACTTAATAAATATTATCGAAATAATTAAGTTTGAACCCAAATGCCAGACCCAAGCCCGCTGTGAAAACTATAAGCCAATGTTAAGAATAGCCTAACTTAAGAACAAATGCAAGTGTGAAGAATACACTAATCCAGATAACTAAAATCTGCCAAGTGCACAAAATAATAAGGGCAACAAGGTAAATAAGTGCTACCTTTTTTATTTTTTGAAATACTAGAGTTATTGAAATGGCAACGTGAAAGAGAGAGTATTGGCGGCAGAAGTTTACCATGCAGACCAGGGACACCGTGAGAGAGGCGCGACGGATCTAGGTGGTGCGTGCAATGATGGTAGCTGGTGTCTTAGGGTAGTGCAACAGTGGCATAGTTGGTGTTGGTGAGAGTTAGAGAGATCTGTCTGAAATCGAGAGCGGCGACAATGGCTTACCGAGAGCTAGGTGTAGCGGTGGTCAATGGTTTCTGGCATCGCTCAAGGTGATTTGCTGCCCACTGAGGTGGTCCTGAGGCTGTGGAATCAGGCGGCTAGATTATGGCTCAACAGAGGAGAAAATGATGCTTTATTTTTGGGCTGGAATAGAGGTCTTCCATCGGCTGTTTAATGGCTCGCAGTGGTGCTTTGGTGGCAGTATGTGAGGTGTGACGCCCACGAATCCCTCCTGAGATTTAGAAGGACTTGCGACATCAAGACGATCATCTCATGGATCAATCATCCCATCGAATAGTGTTTGAAGAGTGTGTGAAGAATGCACCAAGTGTACAAATCAATTACAAATCAATTTACAAATCAATAGTACCAGAGATTCTTAAAAATTACAAATCAATTTAAAACAATTTTTCCGACAGGAGATTATACAGTCTTTCAAAAGAAAAAGATAAGCAAATACTGCTTTCGAGAGCATAATATCGATCTTCATCCTCTCAACAAATTTCTTTTCTTGTGAAGTCTGTATCTTGAGCCAAATTCGTTTTCTGCAATCACAAACTACGATCCCGTAAAATGGGGGACCGTAGGGTGGGCACGATCCACTGTGGTGAGATGTGAATCCCAATAAGCAACAGACAACAAACAACATACAATAATTTTACATAACAGAACATCATCAGCATATACCAGTAAACTCAATGGGTGCATGTAAGATGAATATGAGACTTGCAACATGACTTATGTACATGCACTTTCATGTAAAAACATTCGTAATCCTTGACAGTTTTCAATGCTTTGCTTCATGTACTTGCTTTTCATAAAAATGCTTTCATATAACTTGACTTCTTTCATATGCATGTAACTTGACTTCTTTCATATGTACTGTTTAAACTTCTTTTGAAAAGTCATCTTTTCAAAAATGTTTTTCGTCTTTTCTTATTTTAGGCACCACTTATCATATCATATCTTTTCTTATGGCTCAAAAGCCCATCTTGTCATGACTTATCACATTGCATATATGAGATACAACACGGCTCCCCTAAGCACCGCATGTTCCCTGCTGGTTACCGCATCACCTTAAAGTGAGTGCGTCATATAACTTATAAAACGGCAGGTCCTTACACCTTATCCGTCCTTGTCACCCACCAGCGTTAGGTGCTACCGCGCTCCGGACACCTTTTGGAGCCATACACGGTCTGCCAACTGTTCTTCGTCGACCCAAGGGCTTCCACTCTACTTTAAACACTCCTGAGTGGACAGGGAGTTCCACTGGGGCACTACCCCGTCCCAGCCTTTGGGGTTCTTATAAAACTTTACTTCTTTTCTTTTCTTTCGAAAACTCAATCTTTCCTTTACTTTTTCTTAAAAACATGTTTGACTCAAAACATGCTTTTCGTGCTCATGCATGGGACATGCATGTAACATGTAACTTCTTATGCAAAACATTTGAGTCATGAAACATATGATCATACATATTAACATATGAACAGACACTCATTTTTAACTTATCTTCTATCTCACACATTGTGCATATTTCAATGAAGATATAGTCAAGACCTTAAGTCACATTACATCACATCCAACCAACACTATCTCATAGGGTTTAAGGACGTAACTTATAACGGGGTCAAACCTAACTTTTCTTCTCCTTTCTCTTTACTCAAAACACGCATATTTTCTTAAGATCTTCTCATAACTTAATAACCATATCATAACCAATCATTAATCACCACATTTACATTGCATGTATAGTTATTCTCTTCAACAGATGATCCTCATATACTATTTTCTCTATTCCCAAATATTCCTCAATCTATACATCAAGGGAATCCAAGAACACACATCGATAGTTACTAAAAAGTAACGGAGTCATTCCACCAAATCCTTTTATCACTAATAATCATTAAAATAATCGGATTACCCAATCAGATCATCTTATCACCAATAATCACTAAAATATCCGAATCATCCAATCAGATCATTTTATCACTCATAATCACTAAAGTAGTCGAATCGTCCAATTAGATCATTTTACCGCAAATAATCATTAAAATAGTCGAGTCGTCCAACCAAAACATTTTATCGCCAATAATCACTAAAATACTAGAGCCATCCAACCAAAAAATTATACCATCAACAATTACCATCCACCCAGTATTCAACCACAGTAAGATTGACTCGGAATAATCTCAATCTCCATTAAATGGCCTCAGGCTCAACCAATCTACTCTCAAATTACTCACCATCATTAACTAACACATCAAGCAAACAAAACAAAGATTAACAGTCAATCAAACAGTCAAACAAATATCTGTTACTTACAGTGCATAAACGGATGCCAATCGAACATCGCGGTGCTTCCCGATCCGTAGTGGGTAAATTGTGTACTATTCATCTCCAGACACGGCGAAGTGACAGGTTGGGTTCGGGTACTCCGTTTGACACCAAAATTCAGGGGAATGCTCCTTGGAGGATGGGGAATCTCGTGGCGGTATCGGTGAGGCGGTGCAACCACCCGAAGGCGGCGGATCTAGCTCGAAATGGTGGAGGTTCATTTTCGAATTTTCCCCCGTACAAGGGAGGTGCGGCCATGGATGAGAAAACTGTTTTAAGAGTGTGATAAACTGAGGTAGGGGAAGCTTTTGGTGGTGGTGGTGAGAGCCACAATAGCCAGACGGCGGCGCGGCGATGGAAAGCTCATTTGGAGACCCATTTCGGTTCCAAGGGAAGAGAGAGAAAGTGGATGCTTCGTTGGAGCTGAAATTTCTGGTGGTAGGTCGTCTATGGGTGGTGGATCAAATGGTGGGGGTGGTGTCATGGTACGGTGGCTGGTGGCGGAGATATGGGCGGCGAAAGGTGCGGCGTAGAGGATTAAACGCCTCTCGAGTTTGGGGCTGCCGGCGGGACGTGGGGCTGCGGTGGTCGACACCACCGGTGGGGTTGGACTCGCCAGAGGGTGACGGTTCAGGTGGGACCGGAGATGAGGCTAGGAGGCCGGGGGTGGCGCCGCCACGGGCTGAAAACCGGACTGCTCCTCTCACGGTTACTGTAGCACGTGGGAGAGAAAAGAGAGAGGAGAGAGATAAAAGGAAAAGGGAGAGGGGAAAATGAGGGGTTTGACCATTTTCGCACTATTTATAGGCCCGACGCTTTTGAATCTTCAAACGAACAACAGCTGAATTTAAAATACTGATTTGAAAAGCGTATAACATCAACTTAACTTAAAATTCTCAAACTAATTAAATAAAATATTATTTCAACTTATTTTATTTTTCAACATAATATTTTTCATCAATACTTAAAATGATGAACTTTATTTAATTATTTAAATGAAATAGATCCATACATTTAAATCAGATATTTAAAGCACGTTTAAAATCTCATACTATTTCAAATAACTAAAATCAAGTTAATAAAATAATCTTGCATAATATGGTATTTTTGGAGCTATTCAAAAGCTTCCCAACCAAAATAGAATAAACATAATAAGACTTAGAATTTAATAAATTTAAGATCAATAAATCAGATAATGTCAAATAAAATAGAATCAATGCTCCTTAATAAAAAATACGGCAAATCAAACCATATTTTATAATAATTAAAACTAAAAATACTGAATATATCATTTCAGATGGAAAGACCAGTAGCAACAATTAATTACAATAATTAAAAGTACTATTATTTAAAAATCTCACAAAAGCTTATAACTATACTAAAATCAAAACCACTAAATCCAAATAATATCGATAACAATCCAAATGATAAAACCAATAATAATCTTTAAATAATTATAAATATTAAAATTGTAGATCTCACAAATAACTAACTCTAATTATGAATAAAATGTACCCGAAATAAATTGTGTGAGATAACAATTTAATTTATTAAAATAAATTAAAATATCCAATAACAAAATATGAGTAAATTAAAGGTATGTAAAAATGCGGGGTCTCACATGAGGTGCAACACAGCAGTGGAACTCTAATCACAGTGGAGTGCATAAAAGATTATCTATTCTTGCACAGTTGTGCATAATCTGAACTCTGAATGGTTAAGGCGGCTACTATGGTTTAGCATGAACCAGTGGCTCACGGTGGCGTTTTGGGTGGTGTAAGGCAGTGTGTAAACTGGTTGGCATGGCTGGAAGCTAATGTAAAAATGGGGAGATGGTAGGTGAGATCCATACCAGCGTGCATGGAGAAAATGACAGCAGACCGAATGGAGATGATTGGTTTGCGTTGTGTTGCACGCGGTGGGTGTAGGGAGCTGTTGCATGGAGTTGGTTTTCTCTCGATCTGCACGTCCAAGTGCAACGACGAAGAAAGTCTGGGTCACGACAACTTGGGGTTGTGCTTGGAGAGGGAGCGGCTTTAATTTGTCGACAGTGACCAATTTCTCTAGTGCATAGAATTATACATGCATATTTATAGGAAAAACCTAAGGATAATAGGCAGAAAACTTGAGTGGCAAGGAGTCCTATAAAAAATCTGAAATGTGAACCAAGATGATTGAATCCAAAGATATGGACGTGAAACGATTTGGTGGAGGATTTTTAGGGGAGAAGAAAAGTTTGAAAAGAAATATAAAAATACTTCCAGTTATAGAATTCACTAACAATTTTATTCTAAGATGATAAAAGGAAAAATAATATAACGAAAAGATACATACAAAATAATAGAATTTTAGCACTTAAAATACATTTATTCAATAATAATAATAATTATTGAATGTTTGAGAGGATAAAGACGTGAAAGGTGATGGAAGCTTTTAAAAGTATTTAAACATAATTAGAAATAAGTAAAATAAAATAAGTTAAAATAATAACTATAATAAAAATTCATATTTAAATATATGAACTCATTAATGTCATAGCATCTGATAAAATAGATAACGCTAATAATATAAAAATTATATAATAATACCAAAATTCAAAAAATTAAAATATTCGCATTTAAATCCTAATATTTGGGTTGGGATGTTACACTGTTGGACTCAACTTTTCCCTTTCCCTGAAACCATATACACTCACATACTTATATAGACCTGTCATCACCTGATTCACTTGACAACAATTCCCCACCACTTGAACAGTTCCCAACTACTCAACCTTATATACCCTCATCTCAAATCCTTCACTCATCACCTTCTACTAATGATTCAGTGCATATCATTCCCCCTAGGTCAGAATGAGTTAGACAGTAACCCACCTACCTACAAGACTATCACTCATGTCAACTTACCATTACCACTATTCTTTTCCCATCTCTTCTCACCTCAATTGCTCACTCTTTTCATCAATATTTATCTTACACAAAATTGTCACTTACTCACAGATCCTATGCTCTTTTTCTTTCTCTATTACATGAACCAAAAAGTCACCAGGAAGCTGTTATATCTCCACATTGGCAAGAAGTAATGAACATAGAATTAAGAGTTTTGGAAAACAATAGAACTTAGACTGTCACCACTCTTCCCGTTGGTAAGTTCACTGTTGGCTGCAAATATGTGCATAAGGTCGAGTTAAGATCTGATGGGGCCTTAAAGAGCAACAAAGTTAGATTAATGGCTAAGGATTACAAAAAAAAAAGAAGGATTTAACTATTAAGAAACTTTTAGTCCTATAGCACTTATATCAATTGGATGTGCACAATGTCTTTCTCCATGGAGATCTGGATGAAAAAATCTACATAGACTTGCCTCCAAAGTATGGAATTTAGGGGGAGTCATCACATTCTAAAGATAAGAGACTGGTCTGTAAGTTGCATAAGTCCATCTATGGACTTAAATAAGCCTTTTGCCAATGGTATTCAAAATTCTCCTCTTGCTTTATTTCATTTAGTTTCCAACAATCCAAGTCAAATTATTCCTTGTTTACGAGGATTGATAAATTAGGGTTTGTCGCTTACTTAGTTTATGTTGATGACATAGTTATTAGAATTTAAAATTAAGGACCTTGGCAAACTAAAATACTTTTTAGGATTCAAGATTACCATATCTTCTTCATGTATTCACTTATGTCAAAGGAAATATAGCTTGAAAGACCTTGAAGATGCTGGTTTCTTGGATGCAAACCAACTAACACTCTAATATAAAAGAATCATCACAAGCTGTCATATTCATTCTCAAACTTGTTAACTCATGCAACAAGTTATAGGAGACAATTGAGAGGTTAATTTATTTAAGTATAACTCGACTAGATATAACATATGATGTTAGCATTTTTAGCTAGTTCATGGACAAGCCATCTAAGATTTCACAAGGTTGCAGTTTATAGGGTCCTAAGGTATATGAAGAGCTCCAAAGAACAAGTTGTTCTCCTATCCTCATTGTCAACTATGCACATGAAGTCCTTTAGTGACTTTGACTGGGTAGCTTGCCCAAAAAACAGAAGGTCCATAATAGGATTTTGCGCCTTCATTAGAGACTCCTTAATCAGTTGGAAGTCCAAGAAATAGGCCACCATCTCTCAATCTTCTGCAGAGGTAGAGTATAGGGCCTTCACGCATACCAATTGTGAAATTGTATGGATCACCTCTTTACTCAAGGACCTTAACATAGACCATCCCAAGCCAACACTCTTGTTTTGTGATAGCCAATTCGCAATCCACTTGACCAAGAATCCAGTATTCATGACTAAACACATAGAATTGGATTGCCACTTTGTTAGAGAAAAAGTATTGTCTAAGGTTCTTGTACTTGTGCACATAGCCTCCAAGTTTCAATTGTCAAACATTTTCACCAAAGCCCTCCCTTCTACCACCTTTTATTTTCTACAATCTAAGATGGGCACCTTAAATATCCATACCCATCTTGAGGGGAGTCACAAACTTCACTAAGAAACTTACAACATGCAATTACTGTCCAAGGGATGATTAGTGCATCAGGTAGTGCATCTTGTAGTGGTGCACTTGTTCTGATCAGAACAAAAGAAACTAAGAGGAATGGTGGGCACATGACACAACAGCTGTATGATAAAGTTAGCTAGGAATGTAGTGGACAAAAGTATTCATTTATGTATAGTGAACAAAATTGGTCTCCTTTGTTGTTTTTCTATTTTTGGCATTTATGTTTTATGAACATGTTCTATATAAGAAACTTCTTATTTTGCTGATATGTAATGAGAAAAGAGATTCTTCTCTTCACCATTGTTGTCTTGTCTCGAGTATTCCTCTAAACTCATCAAACTATTTTCATCCCTTCAATGTATTTGTCAAGTCTTTTTCATTTCTTCAACA
This sequence comes from Platycarya strobilacea, assembly GCA_036898215.1. Lineage (NCBI taxonomy): Eukaryota > Viridiplantae > Streptophyta > Magnoliopsida > Fagales > Juglandaceae > Platycarya > Platycarya strobilacea. The sequence goes on along the minus strand of CM072551.1, from coordinate 19,097,841 downwards.
AGAAGATTTTTCGGTTATTTTATCTGATGATCTATCAAATATGTTTTGATGTATGATGCTATTATGAAATTTGAAACTTCTGATATCTCTGGATTTTTTAGCTAATTATTTGTTACAAATGGCGTACGTATGTAGACATATATGTGTGGTCTTATGAATGTGATGTGGTCTTATGAATGTATGTAGACATATATGTGTGGTCTTATGAATGTGATGTGTTCAAGGAAGAGTTTTCATCAAGAGAAACACTTTGCAACAACCCTATTGCTGTTGGGCAAAAAATGGTCTTTTAACGGACTAGCTATACCTAAGATAAAAGGTCTGTAGCACGACAAGAGTATGTAGCGCAACAGTGGCTGATTATTTCTCTAACAGGGACTACTTCGAAACCCACTGCATTGATATCATATCCTCATTGTTTCTTCGCAATTCGTCAAGGTCGTCGTTGATTATCTTTCTTGTGGATATATTATTCCTTTACTCTGCGCTATTGTCCCACTAATATCCTAGAAAATGAAAACCATTCCGATTATGTGAATTCCATTCTCTTTCTCAGAGGTTGAAGTTTCGAGCTTGGAGCTTACTAGGTTACAAAGACTCTCTATTGAGTTGTTTGTCAAATTTTCTTAATCCTGTTTTATTTTTTCCTTGTTTTTCCTGGGTATAAATTGCTTCACTTCTTTCCTTACTTATATATGCATTATGATACGGACATGCGAGAGGACTATTCTGGGATACTTTCATGGAAACTTAAGAGTAATGGTTTTTTGCTACCATATTTAATGGTTCTTCCTATGGATGGTTGAGAGGCTGACACAATCTATTCAAAGTCTCAAATAATCATTTTCCCCCAATTCTGGGCATGAACCACTTTTTTTCCTAAGAATTATTTTCTGCTTCATTGCTTCTTCCACATTAGAACATAACAATATCTTCAAATGCTAGTATTATTCTTCTTAACCACCAATGAATTGAAAGCAATGTTTGAAAGCAATAAGTCAACAGAATCAGATTATGAGTAGATCAATATATAATGTGAAGCTAGGGAGGGATTTCTAAAATGCAATGGAAAAAAAAATCTAATGCACGGATGATGCGAGGGCAGGGGGAGTTTGGGTAAGGGATGAGATCTAGTGTAGGCAACTGCATAATTAGTCACACAATATGTTGACATGGCAGAATGAGATTGGAGGTCTAGTTATGGTTAAAGACCACATCGGTTGGTCTTCAAAATTTCTCTTTCATCAATTAAATAATAACAAGAGAGATGCTACTATCTAAACCTGCTTGTAAGTGCATAAAAGTAGCCTATGAATAAGAGGGCACCACACCAAATATTTAGCTTAATTTATAATAGATACAGCTATATAGAATTGCATTTTAGGTCAGTCCATTTCGAGTAGAATCTCTCCCCCTCAAGCCGAATGGTTGCTCTATCGTGTTCGTTCATCTCAACCCCTTTTTCCAACACCGATACTACATATTCTGACGTTGAATAATGAAATGAAAATAATACCAACAAAAATAGCTCAAAGCAACACCAACACATAGCTCATTCATCTATTTCAAAAGGCAGAAACCAAAGCTCTAATCCAAAGAGAAATGCCTTATAGCTCAAAAGAGAAATACCTCAATTCTTTTTTTACAAAGTTCCCGAGTTTTCATTCGAGTAGTCGTACAGGTTCAACGAAAGCACCAACGTGTGAATCACTGCCATCCTCACGAACCCTAGGTACTTCAAGTGTTGACTTTCTCTGTCGATCTCCATTTCCTATTGTGACGATCAACCATAATAATAGAATATCTGGCTTAGTTTCTCAAAAGAAAAAGAAAAATCGTTCAGAAAAATCATTTATAAAATCAGTGGGAAATGGAGGTTCTGTGCTATGCGAAGTGTGCGAGAAGAGGGTCAAGTTTGTAAGAGGTAAACTAGAGGGAAGGTTTCGGCAAGAGGAAAAGTGGGGGGAGGGGAGTTGGCTAGAAGAAAACCAAAAGGAGAAAATAAGAGAGGGATTTCGCAATTTACAGTACTCGATAATTTTGAATTAATCTGGTGTATTGAACCGACGTTATTATTTCAATAAAATGTTTATGTGTCAAAAATTTATTAATAGACTGTTTTCTCATAAATATAAGTTCGACCGGCCTGTAGGAATTCTCTAACAACAAATTATACGTATCCACGAACGTAATATAACATGCATGCATGCATATGATGTGGCCCGATACAGACGTTGAGTGAGGGCCCAGATAGGCCTAAAGTCCAACCCAATTTAGATCGTCTTTCGCAAATACAGATTAATTCAATTTCAGGTGGCGTCGGTTAATGAAAACGAAGTACTTATCGATTTGATTCCAATTAATTAAGAGTTAGGTTATCAGAAATCGTATTCAATTCATCTTTCTTCTTCTTTTTTTTTTTTCAATGGTTAGGTAAAAAATTTCTGCAAGTAGATATGGGCATTAGTGCATTCCATCTAAGTGAAACTTTTGTAACTATCAATACATCAATTCAGTGATTATTCAGAAACCATAATTTTTATGGATTCCCTTATATAATATATATATATATATATATATATGTTCTTTTTTCTTTTTACTATAAAACTTTGTAAAAGTTAATTATGGATTTTCGGTGTTTTTTTTTTCTTCTTTCAATGGAAACCACATTTCCATTTTTATAAATCTGAAGTTAGAGTGGACGTGGAAAGTAAGACAGTGTAGAGAGACAAATAAATAAAGAATAATAGTACGTATAGTATTAACAAGAACAGGAAATATTTAATTTAAAAAGAATATTATTTATTATTAAAAAAACTATTTTTTTCATATGAATTCTAGATTATTCACTATTTATAAAAAAATATATGGTAGAAACTTGCATATTTCAAAATTATAAATATTAATATAAATTGAGAAAATATTATATAAAGACGCAAAAAAAATAAATAAATTATATATAATATATATATATATATAAAGACGCAGACACTCAATGACTAAAATGTGACCTTTAGTGAGGATTGGTGTGGTTTTAGATCACCTTTGTGTCATTTCGAATTTGATTTAAATGATATATATTATTTTACTCTTAATCCATTATTTTGGTTTTAGGCTTTTATAAGCTTTTGTTAAAAAAAATTAATTTCAAAATAAAAATTCCATGTATCGTCTTTTATTTTCTGTGATATTAAATACTAAGTGAAATAAAATAATAATAATAATAATAAATACTGATTCATTATGTTTGGAAGCAGACTCAGAAGCTACAAATAGCTTGAAGGCGTCATGGCGTTCATGCTATATTGAAAATTTCTATTCATTCCTATAATATATACGTATTTTGATTTTTTTTAATTTTGATTTTATATTTTTATTTAGAAAGGATGTAGCATAAATATAATAAGTAGAAGAATTCTATATATTTAATAAAAATAATAAAAATATCTTATTTTTCTGTAGATTTGCTGTTCTGTCGGTTCGACCTTGTTCTTTGTTCGGAATCTTCAGATTTAACTTCTTTTATTTTCTTTCGAAACAACGACTGCGAAACCTTCTAATTTGTTTTTTTTTTTTTTTTTTTTGTTATTGAAATGCTTCTAATTTGTTTTAATTGAGATTATTAGCACGACAAAACTCCACGTCATAAAAGTTGGATGGAATTCCATCTCCAAAGCCTAATTTAAAAACTAGTTTTGGACGTTCATCAGTGATAGAGTCGGGATTAAATAGATCGAACGGTAAATCAGCTGGATAAGGTTGCTTCATGTCTGCTTCGAGCTAACTGGGCCCCATTGTGATAGTATGTTGGGACCCTCTAGACTCTGACACTGAGAAGGTGGGCCCGTCCTGACGAGGCAAATGCGTTGAAACTCCACTTTTCGGTTTTCATGTCGCTTTACCATGGATTAATTATCGATACATTAATTTGGTGATTATTTTTTTGAGGACTACTACGTATAGTTTTGACTTGTACAAGTTTAATATATATATATAACAGTGTTTTTACTGTTTATATAAACAGTAAAAATATTATTAAGATAAAACACTGTTTATATAAACAGTAAAAATATTATTAAGATAGGTTAGACTTGTACACGTCACTCAAATTTTTTATTTTTTATTTTTTTTTCCCAAAACCATAATTTCTATGGATTCCTTTTATATATATATATATATATATATATATATATTGTTGTTGTTGTAGGGAATTTTTTTTTTTAATTTTTACTATAAAACTTTGTAAAATTTAATTATGGATTTTCGGTGTTTTTTCTTCTTTCAACGGAAACACCATTTTCATTTTCGGTGTTCTTTCTTCTTGGTTTTTTCTACTTCTTTGTAAAAGTTAATTATGTAAAAGTTATTTTTAAGTAAGACAACGAAGAGAAACAAATAATACAAAGAATATATAATACTAGATATAGTTTTAACAAGATCAAGTATTATTTTATTTGAATAAAATAGAATTTATTATTTAAAAAAATTATTATTTTATATAAATTCTAGATTACTCACTTTTAAAAAAATATATATGCATAAAACTTGTATATTTTAAAATTATAAATATTGTGTCTTTAGTATAAATTTAGAAATATATAAAGACGCAGATACTCAATGACTAAAATGTGACCTTTAGATAGGGTTGGTGTTAGGTAAGCTTTGTGTCATATCAAATTTGATTAAAATGATATGGGATCTATGGTAGGGGTCCCTTGTACTCCTTTAAGTATAATTTATTTTACATATTTATATATTATATATATATTTTAAAAAATAATAAAAAAGGATATACGAACAAAATATATTTAAATTTTTTTTATCATTTTTTTAATTAAAAAAGGCTGTGGGTTGCAAAGGAACCCCAAACGCGAGATCCCATAAAATTACTCATATTATTTTACTCTTAATCCATTATTTTTGTGCTAAGCTTTTATTAGATTATGTTAAAAAATTAATTTCAAAATAAAAAGTCCATGTATCATCTTTTATTTTCTGTGATATTCAATAATAATAAAATAATAATAAATATTGATCCATTATGTTTGGAAGCAGACACAGAAGCTACAAAAAGCTTGAAGGCGTCATGGCATTGCTACATAGAAAAATTCTATTCATCCCTATAATATATACCGATTTTGATTTTTTGATTATATATTTATTTAGGAAGGATATAGTGTAAAGATAATAAGTAGAAGAATTCCACTAATTTAATAAAAAAATAATTAAAAAATGTTAAAATATATGTAATATGTGATGTATCGGTTCGACCTTGTTCTTTGTTCGGAATCTTCAGATATAACTTCTTTTTATTTTCTTTTGAAACAACGACAGTGAAACCCTCTTTGTTTTTGATTGTGATTATTAGCACAACAAAACTCCACGTCAAAAAGTTGGATGGAGTTATATCTCCAAAGCCAAATCTGAAAACTATTTTCGGCCGTTCATCAGTGATACAGTTGGGATTAAATAGATCGAACGGTAAATCAGCCGGATAAGGTTGTCTGCTTCGAGCTGACTGGGCCCATTTTGATGGTATGTCGGGACCCTCTAGACTCTGACACTGAGAAGGTGGGCCCGTCCTGGCAAGACAAACGCGTTGAAACTCCACTTTTCGGTTTTCATGTCGCTTTACTGGCTGTCGTGTATGTAGTACTATGTCTTTGAAGCAAGGTTTGTACCAAACAGTACAAACCTTGATTATCTAAAACTGGAAAAGAAAACAAGTTTTGAGGTTTTAACCATTGGCTGTATTTTAATTTAAAAAATCTGTTAAAGTTTTCATTTTGATCAAAACCCATATTCCCGAATGAACCCACGGAGCTGTGAGATATTTGGGGAACAAAAATTATGGGTTTCTGATCTAGCTCGTAATGATTTTAGCTACCGTCATTAGTTGAAGGGTCTCTGTCGGATTTGAAAGAGGGTTTGCTTTGCTTTTCCGAGTGTGTGTTGATGGCCTTCCTTTTAGTGTCCCCATTCCCTGTTTTGAATAAATTCAGGCATTCAATAAGTCCAAATTTAGACTGTGGGATGTCATACGTCGCGACTGCAGTTTTTTCAAAAAAACAAAAATTTCTGACAAATAGTTCTGACAGGTATGTTCATATAACCGGGATTCTGGACTTGGATTTTCTGCTTTTTTCTATTTCCCGTCTTTGTAATATCAAAGGTAAGCTACCTAGGAGCTGCATTATCGGACATGCTCATGGGTTCTGTTGGTTTGACTCTTCTGTTTCTTACTCTCTTTTAAGGGAAAATGCTCATTTCTGCTTTGATTCATTTGCTACAAGCAATATGTAGACAACAGTTTTACTCCTATTATGAGTTCTTTATCTCCTTCCCGTGTATTCAGTTCCGGGAGTTGTCTTCATTGCTTGATCTAACTTTACTGCGTATCGGCTTTAAATGATTGGAGGACATGTTTGTTTATCATGCATAAATGCATTTTAAGCTTTTATTTGCTGTGTCATTCTCTCAGGGTGTCACTATTCCTTTTCTGACCAGAGGCAGTAATTGTGGGCGTTGGCCGCATCAAAAGTCTGGGTATAGAGTATTCTTGTTCGCTATAGGCTAACTTTACGTTCCTGGTACCTGGCGTGAATACTCTAGTACTTTTAGGTTGGACTGAATTGGAAGCTTCAGATGTTTGTTGGCCAACCATGAATTTGGCTATTCCTACTAAAAGTATTTTAATCAGATGCTTCCCTGTTCTTCTATTCTTGACTTGAAGGTGTTTATATGCCTTTCACAGATTCAGAGAATATTGATACCAAGTACCCTGGGTCTTAATAGTGATTACCACTCCTCAATGCCATTTCATTTTTGATAATAAATGTCTGGAAACTGATATCCATTCATCTTAATATCTGTAAGTTCATATTATTAGTGTTAAGGATTTTGTTCTTGGATGGATATACACGTTTTGAATCTTATTTCCTTCATAAATACATATCTTTCTATTACTGCATGGATACCTATATTTTTGCTTGAGTGGAAATCTCGTCTATTATCAGCTCTTTGCAGTTTGGATGAGGGTGCTTTACATCAATGAAATATAGAGACTAAAGAAGCTATTTTCCCTAAAAAAGTTTGATTCAAAACATTCATTTTCCCTTGTTTTGTTTATGATTTGTACAAGAGCATCACTTTTACTCTGTTTGTTGGGTTTATAGTCTTTTCTATTATTATTATTATTATTATTATTATTGTTGTTGTTGTTGTTGTTGTTATTATTGTTATCATCATCATCATTGGCAGCATGAAACCAGTAGACTTGACTTGTAAGTATAGACTGGGGAACACACTACATGGTTTATTTGCTTTACTTAATAAGAAATTCCTGCTGTCGGTTTGTTTGCATGATGTTGATATAGAGATTATCCTTTTGTTCTTCTGTAAAACTATGAAGTGCAAAGTTTTGGTGTTATACAATAATATATTGGATGACTTTAGTTTCTTCCCTTGTAGCATTAAGGTGCTAATATATGAAGCTCCAGACAGAAGTTGCCATTGCTTATCTTATCAGCTTTATCTGGATTCTGCAAATTCATTGCGGTTAGTATCAATAATTGTATAGTTTCTGGAATTTGTCTCTGATTATTGCTACTGTAAAAATGGAAATTAAGGCAAATCTTTCCCTAGTAAGTTTGTAAAATTTAAAATAGCCCAAATCCTGCAAATCGAAATTGGTAATTAACGGTACCAACTTGAGATGCCTGACCACAGAATACATTGTTCCCCCAATTTTGACAATTTTTATTGGTAAATAAGCTGCAAGAAATGTTGCTTTTATTTCAGTATATTAAGCGATCCATATTAGTATGCTCCTGTCGTTGTTTTTTTTTTCTTTTTCTTTTTCTCTTGGTAATATGTGATGTCCATTGATAGAAGCTATGAAGTTTGTGTCTCAAGTTGAGTTTCTGGGTGCAGATGAACTTTCTAATACTTCTAGCAGAAACAAATGGACATGTAAATGTTCTTCATACCACGGAAATCATGCTGTTAAATCCAACTGTTCCACAGCCTGTGATTGCATTCCAGGTATGCTACTACGTCTATGGTATAAGCATCTAGAGCTTTTATTGGCAGGTTAAACTCCTGCTGATAAATGTTTTGCAGAATATGCCCACTCTCTCTCTCTCATGGATGGACAGACAGACAGACACACACGCTTGCACGTATTAAGTCTTGGTTAATTCATAATAGAATTTTCCATGCATATGGCTTTAGAAGCGTCTGCTAGCAGCCAATTTATCTGAAGAGAGAGAAAAATGAAAAGTGCATTGCATAATAGCACGTCCTGGCAGCTCAATGTTTGCAATTATTAAAATAATTTATATTTTTCTTTTTCACTTGAACTTCCTTTCAGCTGAACTAAATGGTACACTTTCTGTACTTGATGATAGAATGTAAAGAAGGACATAACATGCCACTTTGTTCTACCTATTTCTGTTAATCTAAAAAAAGGGGTAAATAAAATGAATGAATTTTGTAATATCCTGCTGTTGCCCAGCGAAGTATGTTGGAGTCCATGCTGCTATAGTGGCTGTCTTGGATGCCATATATCTAGAATCTCGAGTGGATGGTGTCTCTGTATTACTAATGTGTGCGTGTGTGTTTCTATCATTTTATTTTGAAATGGGAGTGCGTAGGAGTGATATGCATGTCTTGGAATCATGTTTCAAGTTTAAGAAAAGTAAAAAATTTATCACATCTATTTGAAGGATTCGTTATCCAATGTATTTTTCTTTTTGTTTTCTTTCATTCAGTGATAAGGTTCATTTTAGACAATGTATTGGGAGGCAGCAGTGACCAGTTTGTTATGTAACACTAACTACAAATATTATGCTCCGATGTAGATGCTGGAGGAAGTAGAAGCACATGGACGTGTACATGCACTGCTGACGGGTTTCCTAAGTTAGTTTCTGACAATGTTGATAGAAACTGTTTTACAGCTTGCAACTGCACGTCTGGTATATTACTTTGTGTCTCTGTTTCTTTCTTTTGAAATCTTAATAGAGACTTCTCTTCTGAATAACTGAGTAGGGTTAATTATTGCTAACCGATTATTAATTACCTAACCATATGAATTCACTGCTGAACTCGGTGTTTTATCATGCTTGAAATCAGAAAGTGGGTTGCAATGTTGTGTTTGTGGCTGACCATCCACTTTAATGGGGAATAATGATGAACTCAAGATATTCTGGTGAATCTAAAATTTGATATATTCTGTTGGGACTTGGGGTTTAGATTTTGTTTAGTGAAGTACTTTTTTAGCTGAATTCATATTCATATAGTTCAGGTATTTGATGGATAATGATCCTTGAATCATCTGTTTTCTATTAAATTCATTTTACATAAAGATATTTGCTAATGTTTAAATCAAGGTGCACAAAAGCTTCTTTGACTGTCTAATTTCTTCTTAACAGGATCTCTCAGCAGGGCACAAGTCTCAACAAAGCACATTTCAAGCAAAGTTGTGATTATTCTATTACTGTGTGCTATTCTCACAACTTTTGCATTTCTTTCCTCTGCCATGTGCTATTTCTATCGAAGGGACAAGCTCTCACCAGACAAGGAAAAAAATTGTGATAGTGCTACCAACTTGATAAGTCTTAGGACTTCTTCAGCACTACAGAGCAAATTTTCTATACATATGCCCACAAATTCTTTTATAGGCAAGTCATGTTTTACCATAGTTTCAAGGCAATTGATGTACAATATTTTTAACATTCTTGAATGTTTGTTTCAATTTCAGATTATAATGTGAACCTGACCTTTTGTTTTGGCTTTGAGCATGTTCTAATGTGCTTACTTTTATCCAGCTTGTCTTTGACAATAAAACCATTGTAATCTTCATTTTATTTATCTCAGGATGCTTTCAGAAGACTTCTTTGTTACTTAGAAGCAAAACAGGGAATACACATGGAACCATCATCCAATTTTCATATTCTCAATTGGAAAGTGCAACCAGAAAGTTCTCAAACTCTAATCTTATTGGAGTTGGAGGAAGCAGCTATGTTTATCGTGGTCAGCTCAGAAATGGCAGAATTGTGGCAATTAAGCGGCTAAAAACTCATGGGGGACCAGATTCAGAATCTCTTTTTTCAACAGAGGTACTACCTTGACATGCCATTAGGTTTTATTTCTTGGTTCAAACCACCTTGTATTTGGGTATTTTAAGAAAAGTGGCAATAACTTGATTTTCTTCCCATGAAATTTGTGAGTATTTTACAATCTCGTTTTGCTCAGATCGAACTATTATCCAGACTTCATCATTGTCATGTGGTGCCTTTGCTTGGCTACTGCTCAGAATCCATGGGAAAAAATGCTGAGAGGCTTCTGGTATTTGAGTACATGCCTAATGGTAATTTGAGAGAGAGTTTGGATGAGGGCTTGGGTAGAGAAATGGATTGGGGTACTCGAGTTGCAGTTGCAATTGGAGCTGCAAGAGGCTTGGAATATCTTCATGAAGCAGCTGCTCCAAGGGTTCTGCATTGTGATGTGAAATCAACAAACATTCTTCTGGATGAGACTTGGACAGCGAAAGTAAGAGTCTCGATTCTACTCTACATAAGTTTCAATTATAAAGCATCAGAAAGAGGAAAGGGACAAAAGCTCATAACCTTTATTGACACTGGAATTTTCTAAGTGAACTTGCTTCAATGGTGGTTAGAAAAAAAAAATGTCCTCATTCACGGTAAATCTGTTTTAAATTTAGTAATATTTTCACCATCAGAGAGAGTGTTGTCTCAGTTAGGCAACTTTTGTCTTGGGCTTCTAAGTTCTTGTGCCCTGACGAAATATGATGCAAGATCTTTGGATAAAATGAGCTATTATAACTGTCTATTCAGCTGGTGGACATACATAATATGTTTAGATATATATATATTTACTTTCACATGAATTTACAGATAACTGATCTTGGTATGGCTAAATTCTTAAGAGCTGACGGTCTCCCCAGCTGCTCCAATTCTCCAGCGAAAATGCAGGGGACATTTGGCTATTTTGCACCAGAGTATGTTATTGTTGGAAAAGCCTCACTCAAGTCAGACGTTTTCAGTTTTGGGGTAGTTCTTCTTGAGCTTATTAGTGGTCGGCAACCCATCTATAAATCGAGCCGCAATAGAGAAGAAAGCCTTGTCATTTGGGTATGCTAAATCCTCACTTTTAATTACATGAAAGCATTTCTACCTTGTCTGCTATCTTGGAGTTTTTATTCACACTTTTGAGGTAAACTTTTCATATTTGGCATTTGTCTATAATCTGTTATCTCAAGCAGACCTTTTATTGTGCTCGGTACTACAAATTTTATCATGTACAGATTTCTTGTTGGATTAGGCTGTCTAAAATTTGACCGTGTCCATGTAGGCTACCCCTCGTTTACAGGATAGCAGGCAAGTAATTACGGAGTTGGCTGATCACCGTTTAAATGGGAATTTCCCTGAAGAAGAAATGCAGATAATGGCTTACCTAGCAAAGGAGTGCCTGCTCTTGAATCCTGATGATCGACCGACCATGGGTGAGATTGTTCAAATCCTTTCAACAATTGCACCTGATAAATCCAGAAGGAGAAACCTTCCTGTATATCATTACCAGGTATTACCTATTTTTCCAGGTACCATTGTCTTGCTATTCTGGTTGATCTTTGACTCCCTTTTACAAATTACTTCCAAGCTTTCTGCACCTGTTGAAAGGAGACTAGCATATAAAAACATAAAAACACTTTTCCGCTGTGTTTGGATGATAAAGTTTTTTATCACAGGTGGGCTAGAGTCCCAATTAGAACTTAGAGACTAGAAGGATTTAAGTAATTACATATTTTTTTATATCATCTAGCAGGGTGAGTTTTTCAAACTGCATCTAGTCAAAGTTGAGCTTGATTGTCCCAAGCATCGAACGCTTGGCCAACTGATTGTTGCAATTTTCCTGTGACATTCAGAGGTCATCCCCTCATAGGATAAAAAGTGAATCCTTCATTCAAAGACATGCCAAACAAATGGAGAAGAGGCCAGTCCCATCCAGCAAACGGTGTTCACTTCAGTTGTCAGGTCCTATTGATGGTGAGGAGACAAGGCCAGCTCCATCAAGTAAGGAATCAACTTCTTGTTCCCAAGAGGTAGAAGTCGATAGTATTGTGTGTGTGGACCATAACGATGAAGCAGATCACATTTCACCAGAGTATATAGAGAGCCTGATGCTCGAGACTTCGAACAGTTCAAGTTGGCATCCCTCTGATGATGAAGTGGACTTAACTGAGCCACGGTTTGAATCTTTTAGGATAGCCAATATTAAGACCCCTTAATGAAAACAATCCAATGAGTGCAGAGGTGGGCAAGAAGATAGGAAAAAAAAACTCATGGTAACAATGTTTTTGGTGGTACAAGTTTGTTGAAGTACTTTAATGCTTGTAGATATATGGGTATATATTTTCTGAGAGATTGCTCAAAGAGGAAGCAAGCTGATTTTTTCTCTGTTCTTTATTTTCTTCTTTAACTGTTTTTGTGTTCACTTTCCTTTAAAGAAGAAGGGCACATTACAAGCTTTCTTGTAAACGAAATATGAACCCGGGAATATGAAAAGCGGGGGATCAAAACTCAAGCAGTCCTTGATTATATTTCATATATCAAAGAATCAAGATGGCGCATAGTATAAACTAGAAGTGATTGGCACATAGAAATTGAGGACAAACTTTGAGTTTCTAAAATTTATCAAAAACCAAACTTTGAAGGTGAAGATAGACCTTGTCAAAATGTTAACAAAAACCAATAGATGTATGGTTTTCTATATGAAAAATTATAAACTTGGAACTCTTTTACAACTATTTTGTAACTCTATTGTAAATGGAAGATAGTTGTGTAAATTGAAGTTATTTTTAATAAAGTGGTCCAAATATATTTAATGACTATAAAATGAGTTGTAAAATAGTTACGAAAGAGTATTCGATATATTATGCAAATAAAAACTTGCAAAATTAGTTTATGTTTTGAAGGTAGATGAAAGGGTTGATCATGTTAAGAAATAAAATAAATAATAAAATTTATCTTTTCTTATCGTCCTAACCTTTTGGGACAAGAGCAATGTTAAGAATACACAATTTCATATACCTTTTACGTAATCGATGATGTGTCAAAATTGCCACTAGCCAAAATGGTAAAAAGAAAAAAATCAAAAAAAGATAAAAATATAATAAGAGATGAACAAAAATAAAAAAATATGAATAGTTAAATTAAATGATTCATAAAAATAATATTTATATATGGTGTATACGTAAAAAGTATACAAGCTATGTATAAATAATATTTTTCTTAGGACAAATGGTGATTTTAAAAGTAAAGATATTGAGTTCGAATTATGAATTTACACTTATATTTTATTTAATTAAATATCTATGTTGGGCTAACCTTTAAGGAGAATTTTGACTTATATATGAAAGAAAAGTATTAAGATGTAAAATAAAAAATAAAAAATACTTATTTCTATTAGTTTAAATTTTTGAGACAGTTGGTAATTTCACAAGTCAATATTACAGGATAGATCCGGGTGTCGGCATCCTCAGAACAGCAAGAGCTGGAAAAGGGTGGGGGTAAGTGACAAGAAAAGAGCTGGCTGCTCCAGTTATTTGTTGTTGACCTCATCCGCGCATGCTTGCATGAGCTTCTTCCCCGTTAAATTGAATATATACAGAAACATGGAATTTCAGATCTGTTGTGGAATTTTAAATGAGACTCAACAACAAATCAAGCGAAGCGACAAAGATTCAGCCATGCAATATTGATATCTTGTCTGTGAATTACTTATGTTCAGCTGACTAGCTTCTCATGTCTAAGCAGCTAAAGATTAGTTGTCAATATTCATCTTTGGTTCATACCTAAAAGTTTAAAGCGTTAGTTCATTTGGTAGTTGGGAATTCATGTTTAAAGTTAAAGAAGTTTGAAACTCTCGTTTGAATGGTAGATGGAGGGTTGACTTGAGAGGAACGGATGGTGCCATATATTTACACATAACATTCACAAATATCATCTACCTAAACTGGAAACAGAGTCGACTCTGCTGCAATTTTTGTCGTATTTTCTGCAATGGATCCACCTCCGCCTCCACCTCCACCATCAAGCACACCATTACTTGGCCCAGCTCCACCTGCCAATGATTTCTTGGACTGCTGGTCAGATTCTTCGTTTTGCTTTTCTTATATCCCATCTGTATACAAATCCTTGAAGTTAGAATTCTTCTTTCTTTCTTCTTTCTTATTATTTTTGGGTTTTTATTCTGCAGTTTATGGTTTCTTTGCTGCTGTGGCTTATTTAGAAGCTGCTTCCCTCCACTGTTTGAGCCTGGGCCTCCGCCTCCCTGATTATGAACTCCACTTCTGTATCTCAATTGTTATGAGTTGTTTGTGTATTCAAAGGAAAATTAGAAAACAATATAAGTGTTAGATTTACACATTTGGACGCATTCTTGATCATCATCTTCTTTTGTACTGATTAATTTAGCCATGATTTTTTTGGGTGAATGATATGCTTCTGTATCTTGGTATCTTGTCTCGGGAATGTATTCTCACATTTATGCTTTGTAAAAAGTGTTATTTAGCTAATTAATAAATTATTGCCAATTTGTAATGCCTATATACCAATCGAATTATACTGTATACACAACCAAAAAACAGAGGGAGAAAAAATCAAAAGTGTATGAGAGAAGTCGACCCACATCAAAGCCCCTAGCCACATGTCAAACGACTTGACCAGGCTACCCCTAAGGAAAAACCAATGATTTGAGTCAAGTTGAAAGGAAAAATTCCGAAGAGGAATCAAATCTGCAAAAAGAAAGCAATAAATGTGTTGTTAGGATTCAACCAAATCGGGAACTCATTAATGAGCTTTCCTCCAAATCTTTCCCTATTCACTCAACCCACTTTGCAGAACTCAAGCAAAGATAAGATCTGAAAATCTTCATCTCTAAATGACACCTAATCATGGTTTGGAACAATGGAAGAAGAAGAAAGAATCAAAGCAAAGCAAAGGGATAGCCAAATGGAGTTCATCGGTTCAACACTTCACCTCTGTGACTTGAGTTTTTTCAATGTGTAGGCAAGTGTCCCATACCATCACTCCTCTCTATCTCTCACTTGATCCTAGCAAAGAAAGAGGATGAAACAAGTTACAAGAATCAAGGGAAGACCACCATCAGTCATGGATTAAAGGAAGCAAAATCAGGCATCAATACCAAACCATGAACTATTCATGAGTTTTTGCTTGTTACTCACATCCAATAGAACTTAGACTAATAAAATCTCTTCAAGAAGAATTACACCAACAGAAATTAGACTAAAAATGAACAACTTTTGTGATGAGCCCTTTGTAATAATCTACTTACAATAACTTCAAAACATTAATGAAGAAAAGCCAAAAAAGTTGTCCGAGAGTTCCTCCAGATTCCTCTCCAAAAAAGTTTTTAAAGTGACCAAGTGCTCTAATGAATGGACAAGGATGAGATTTATAGACATTTTGGGTGATTTGGTGTAAGAAAAAATACATGTAATATCATGTGTCACTACCCATGATTTTTTAGCCACCTGCCGAGTGAGAGAGAGGTGGTGAGGTGGCTTTTGACCTTCCCATGGAATGCTATTTGACGTTGACTTGGGCAGTGAAAGGACACCTATGGCAAGGCGAATTTTCTCCACAAGCCTTATCTTCATGCTGCAATTTCATTGGGTTTTAATAGGTCCCAATCAAATGGGCCAGCATTTGGGATTTCAATAGCATTTGGTAGGGGTTTGGGTTTCTAATAAGCTAAAATTCGGTTTTTCTTGCCTAATAAAATTACCAAGATATAAAAGAATACATAAGGATGGAATGGAATAAATTTGACTGGTTAATAGTATGTAAAAATGATTTAATGAAGTAACTAAACACTAAGCTACAACCAGTTACAAATAGAGTTTTGAAAGAAACATTTGAGGTTTGGAGAAAACATTTGTAATTTTTGATTTCAACAACATTTTGGGACTTTAATTGGATTTCAAGTATTTAGAATTCTACTATGGTTGAAATTAAGGGTGTTATCAGTCCAGTCTGGTTTGGTCCGAGAGAGTCATGGACTGAACATGTAATCATTTTTGCCAAACTAGATCGTTAGCATTCGGTTTGATTTGGTCCATGAATATTTTTTATTATATATTTATGGTTGAGGAAATTTGGTAAATTATTTAATATTTTATACCTTACTAATGAATATTAAATAATTTTATTGTATACATAGTTAATGGTGGATCTCTTGGATGAAAATTACTTAATTAATTTATACAATTGTAACAACCCACTCTTAATGATAGAGAAAGGATTGGATAGGACAAATAGTCTGATTACTCAAACATAGGTTGAGTCCAAAAGCTCAATTAGTGTTTCTAGGTCATGAAGGGCCCAAGACTCCTCAGAGCCCAAACAAAGTTTATAAATTGAGCCCAACTAAATGTGCTCCCTAGGACCCAAAATCCATTTCTAGTCCAACCCATCATCCAAAATTTTAGACTAAATTAATTTCAAATTTAGGATACCAAGTTGGAAGAAATCCCAAAGTCATTTTTAGGAAGTTATCAAGATGGTGCCTAGAATGAAGATTCCATTGGACTTCTTATTTCACAAATTTCCAATTTTACTCTCACAAAATCAGCTATAGAAGGGAGTTCTACCAAGGCACTTCACCTATTTTATGTAATCCTCAAGCTCTACATTAAATTAGAATTAGATGAGATTAAATCAAAGACAAACCAAAAACATGACCTCTTCTCATGTCATGCATGGTCAAACCTCTTATTCATTTTGTATTAGTCACAATAACATATGTGATTATATGTTTCTTAGAACAATTAAAACTACTTAGTAACTAAAAAGCTAAGAAAAAATTACGTGACAAAGACATGACACACACTCATAAGGCCACCATATTAGTTGCCACATGTACATTTTGATAACACTTTTCCAACTAAACTAAACCTCTTCTCCACGTGACTATGTTCAAATTAGACTAGTAAAATATGCCACCATGTAAAAGAACACATGACCATTTAGAAAGCATAGAACACAAGACAAACTTACATGGCATGGCACTAGAAGCCATATTCAAACCAAGTTACAACCTAAAGGTTGAGAAAACTCTTTCCAGCCAAGTCATGATAGTCGTCATTGGCCCCACAAATAGTAGGACATTTCCTAAATCCCAAATCTGCTTGGCCCTACTTAGTCAACAAGTCAAGAAGCAAAAACCAAACCATCTATAAAGACAGAATGTGTCATTTGAAAGCAGAATGAAATTTAACTACCTCCCACATGCTGCAACACCCCATCTTCTCAAGATATGATCTCGACACATAACCCTAAGTGTATAATGAAAGATGACCCATGTCAAAGCCCATGGCCAAATGACAAACGACTTGAACATCACTTAAAGCCTAAGAACAAGTAATTGGTTAGAAACCATGTTTTGAAACCATGGAAGAAGGAAGAATCGAAGATGAGCAAAGGAATAGCCAAATCGAGTTTATCGGCTTAAACACTTCACCTCTTTACCTTTAAGTTTTTTCAACATGTAGACAAGTGTCCCATACCATCATTTCCTCTCTATCTCTCATTTGATCCTACCAAGAAATCAAAGGAAGACCACCATCAGCTATGGATTGAAGGAAGAAAAACCAGCATCACTTACACCAAACCATGAACTATTCATGAGTTTTTGTTTGCCACTCACATCCAACAAATCTCCCACATCATCTACAAAACATGCTAAAAGAGTGTTCTTACCAGCCAAGTCATGTTATCTTGGGTTAGCATAATTGGTTAATCTATTGTACTCTAGTCTTCAAAAGGCAGGTTGTGGAAGCATGAAGTTTCGATTGCATTGGTAAATAGACCAAACTTATGTGTGAAAGGAAGCTTGCATCTAGTGGTGTAACCGGTCCATTACGGTCTAATTTGTTTAGACATATTTTAAAGCTAAACCACTATATACCAACTTTGAGATTTAAAGAGCTGATACTACATCGGTTACATCTCTAAACTGGTATTTCTAGTTTCACAAATTTCGGTCTATTTCGGTCCAATATTTTAGATATATAATATAGTTTATAGATTATCATACATAATCATATACTAATAATATATTGTAGTATATTATAGTTAGTTGTATTATAGACTATAGTGATAATATATAGTTATTCATATAGTATGAGACTGCAGGTTTTGTGTACTTTAACATATAAATTTTATTTCAATTGTTGATTTTTTTATTTTATTTATTTTACTATTGTTGTTGTTTTTATTTATTTATTATTTGGGTTATGTTATTTGTTATTGTAATTGACCATTTGTGAGATCCTTAACTTTAGCATTTTTAGTTTTTTTTAATTATTAATATTGGTTCTATTATTTGAATTGTTTTCATTATTATTTTTGGTTTAATAGTTTTAGTTTTATTATAGTTTAATCTGTTGTGTTTTCTTTTATTTAATGATCATTTTATTTTATTGAGTCTTTTTCAAATTTGGTACCTTTATTTTAGCTTATTAATTATGAGACTTTATTATTTTATTCTATTTCATATTGTGGTATTTGTTTTGATTTATTGAATCTTTTTCCTCTATTCTATTTTTGGGTTTAGGCTTTTTGTGTAGCATATTTATATTATTATTTGGATAGTTTGCTTTACTTTATTTTATTATATTAATTGTTCTTAGTTTATTTCTATTAATTTTTATTTTGGAGTTTTAGTTATTTCATTTTATTATGTTGTGCTTTTTATTTTAATGTGTTGATTTTATTGATTTACTTATTTTCAGATTGGGCTTTTGTATTGTAGATTCAGTTTAAGCTTGTTTTATTTGGCGTTAAGAGCTGTTTCGAGTCGGAAGGGTGGGCAAAAGCAAGCTCAACCTGTGTGTTGTGAGGGCAGCCTAGACCCTGGATGGCATGATGTTGTTTTGGTATTAAGGGAAGTGAAACCTTAGGGTTTCATCATTTTGCAGCTTGTGCCATGCTCCTTTCTTCTTCATGTTTTCCTTCTTTCTTCCCTTACAGCATATGTGAGCTCCCTCCCCTTTAGCTTTTCCATTTCTTCTTCTCCCTTCAATCGTCGCTTGCAACTTATGTGTTTGTGTTATCGTTACTGTCTCCACCCGCCGTCGCTGGAGCCCACCGTGTAATCCTCACCGCCTTTCCCTGTAGGTATCTCTCTCTCTCTCTCTCTCTCTCTCTCTCCCTCTCTCTCTCTTGAGATCCCTCTCTCGAGTTCACCTTCGCGCACGAAACGTTGTCATTGTCTTCGGCCTTTGTCTGGCCACCGATCACTTTCTTCTTTTTATCTTGACCTCCAGCTGCCATTGTTGCCCCATCGACAACCCCTTCATCCTCGCAGCTTTATTTTTCTAAAATAGGCCTCGCTTGTGTTCTCCCTTTCCAGCCCCTCCCACTATTTTGCCATGCAACTTGAGTTTAACTCTCCTCAAACCACCCACAATTGACCCTCCTCTCTTTCATTAGCCTAGATTTGTAATTTATCACCTTTTGGCCTTGACCCGACACATCTAGAGCTAGGTTGCTTTGCGCCGCCATGAGCATCCACCTGTGCCGCCTTCTAAGGGCTGTGTAACCTCTCCCAATTGCTTTTCGTCCATTTTCTTGGAACCCACAGTTTCGAATCCACCCTAAATGAAGGGTTTGAACCTTGAATAGTCTCAACCATTGTCGCTGCTTTGTCGCGTTTGACGTCACCTTGGTGAGTGAAATATACTTTTCATTGCATTTAATCTTCATGTTATGTTTGTGTTAATCTAACGATTTTGTGTTTGTCCGAGTTACGGCGCGTGCGCTCGTTCAATCGCAGGACACCTGGATTGGCGCTTGCTCGTTTATCTAGGAATTTTCTGTCTGTGTTGTAAGTAATCTTTCAACACAATTCTGGGATTTAGAATAATATTCATACACTAATATTTTCTATTACCTAATTTGTTGGATTAGGCCTCAAGTCTAGTGGAGTATTGAAATTTATTGAAACTTGGTTGGTTGGTCCTAAAGCCAGTAGTGGAGGATGAGAACACACATATAGTTGATTGGTTTGTGAAACCTTGTTTTTGAAATTGTGCTTACGAAACTCTTGGTGAAACTGTGGTTGTGGAATTGTGTGTGCTTGTTATGGCATTGTGTTTGCATGTTGAGTGTTTCATCATGTCATCCAATACCTATTGATCATGTATATGCATTTATCTAATTGTCATGATTATTTGTTTGTGATGTAATGCCATACTTTGTATTGGAGGATTGTGTTGTATGTATTGGTTTAATTGATTTAATTACTTAACTGTACTGTGATGCCATGTTGTGAGCTTGAGGATAGTGTGATGTGTGCTAGCTATGGTATGCGAGTGCGTATGGATCAAGACCCTAAGCTGGACTTGGGTGATTTGTGTGGGTCTTATTGTCCCTTGGATTGTCGCCGGGCAACAATGAGATTGATCGAGATGGTAATGCTCTCGTGATGACTCTGTAGTCCCTCGTTGGCGGAGATTAGAGGATGCCTAGTAATAGTACGTGCCGGGAGCAGATCTAGACATTACTTATTACGAAGTCATATGCGCAGTCGTTACCCGTGATAGTCCACAATAGAGACCATAGTGCATGCTTTAATAAAATGATTGTATGAGTATATGTGGTTTACGACCCTAAGTCGAGATGAAGTATTATCTCGGTGGAGTTCCTTTGATCATTCAGGAGCGAAATAAACTGATGTGACATCCTTTGAATTGTCACCAGACGACAACGGGATCAGATGAAACGGTAACACTCTTGTGCCGACTCCATGGCTCTTTCGCTAGCAAGAGCTAGAGGATGTCTGGTCATGGTATGTGCCAGGCGTGGAGCTGTGCATCACTCATTACGAAGTTACATGCACGGTCACTAACTGTGATGTGATGAAGGAAATTAGGATATATGAATGGTATCGAGAAGAGATCATGGTATGCACTTGTTAATTGGTTTGTGTTGTGGGTCAAAAATAGGATTTTTGGCGTGCGTTTATGAATGTATCCTTTTTAGGAAAAATAGGTAAAATTATCCTAGCGTGTTTTACTATGTCTATGAGTATATTGGTTGCTTGAGTGTGTTTTAAACTTTTAGATGTTGTTTGGTTGCTTACTTGTTTAGATGTCATTATCTCATGTGGTGTTTTCACCTGCGGTTCTGTTTCATAGAACTATAGATTTGTTGCAGAGGTCAAGTTTGAGCGTTAGACTAGCTCTACTCAAGGAGTAAAGATTTGGAGTATTGTAGTTGTGAGCTACGGGTTTGTCTTCACTTTATTTATTAGTTTGTTAATTGTAATAATTTTGTAAGAAGCATTTAATTGGGTTTAGATTTTAAATTTTCTGGTACTAGTTTGAATGACTTTTGATTTTCTGTTGCAATATTTTTGTGTTGCACACATTGCATGTTTGCATACACTTGCACAAGACGATGGGGGTGTGTGACCCATGTAGTCATCATCTGGGTGTTTCAGCTTCTATCTGTTTACACGTGAGGTTTGAGGCTCCACGTATAGGATCTTAAAATTTAATATTATATTAATTAGTAATTTACATATAATACAAAATTATTATATATATAATTAAATATGTTATATATAAAAATTATATATAATATGTAAAAAAGTCTTTTATACAATATAAAAAAATAAACAATTATATTTATATGAACTAGCCTAGTTCAATGTTAGAAAAAGGTAAACCGAAATCAGATCGATTTCTATCGATTTTTGAGAAAAATAGAACAAGTATGAAATCAGATTGAATCTAGTACTAGACCAAACCTATTTGGTCAATCCAATTTATCGGTTCACTAATTTTTCACTCCTACTTGCATCGGATGGAGTGTTGCTAGGTTTTTCAAGTTTTGAAATGTAAACCAAAATAGAGGTCCTGGGCAGATGGTACACAACTTGAGTGAGCATGGTATAGTACTCCAAAAAGGTGTAAGGTTTTTGTAAGAAAATCATGGCCTTGTCTTGTTTTACACTCAGGTCTCGTTTGATTACTCAAATTATTTAATTTCATCTCATCTAATTTCATCTAATCATTATAATTTTATCAAATTTTCATATAAAATACTATAAACAATTCAACTTTCTCAATATAATTGGACAGCAAATAGACTCAAAATGACACAAAGAAAAGGGGAAAGAAAGTGGAGACAAGATGAATAGGATAAAGTTGTAATGGGAAAGAAAAGTAATAGTGTTTTTGCTTTTGTTTTTTTCTATTTTTTGTTCGTACAGACAACAAAATTTTCGTCTATTTTCTTTTTATGCTTTTGCACATAATTTCTCATAGAGGATCCTTCATCACGTTGTATATAAATAGTGAGTTTGATTCTATAAGTAAGAAGTGAAGGAATGAAAACTATAGGAGAAGAATTTTTTCTTTTCCCCAAAGTTGCTCTTTGCCTTCTTATTTTTCTGGTTTGCAAGCAACTTAGTACCTAGTACTTTCTATTTTATTTTTTATGTTATCGTATCACAGCCATGGCTGACTCCATCAACTCCAATGTCAATCAAAATACAAATCCAAACTCAAATATTGTTGATCCGTCCCAACCAAATAGTCTCTATTTTATTAGTTCCAGTGGTAGTTCTGGAGCTCGTATTGTTACTTGAATGCTTGATTCAAACAATTATCACTCTAGGCAAGATCAATGAAGAGGTCTCTTTGCATAAGAAACAAACAAGGGTTTGTTGACAAAAGCATTTGTGAGCCATTTGAAGCTGATAGTTCGTTGATGACCATTAGCTTCGATCCAATGACATAGTCATTACATGGTTGCAAACACCATGTCTGTTGACATCAAAAGTAGTATCCTCTATACTAAAATTGCTCACCAACTATGGAAGGAGCTTGAGCAACGACTTGCTCAGCAAATTGCTCCTAGGACTTAAGAAGTAAAGCAACATGTTTCCACAATAATGTAGCACCGAGACACTATAAGTATGTTATGTACTACTCTAAACTAAAGACTGTTAGATGAATTGATGAACTATGAATTAATAACTAACTACATGTGGGAGTTTGAAAGCAGTAGTGGAAAACCAAGATAGAGACTGGGTAATGAAATTCCTTATGGTTTGAATGATACAAACAAAGCTCTTAAAGTTTAGATTCTTTTAATCAAACATTTTCCTAGCCTTAATAAGGTATACTCTACAATTTAGCAAGAGGAAAAGAGGCGCCAGATCTCTATTGATAGCTCAATCGATGATTCTATGGCCCATGGTAGAAACCTCTAGATAAGTGGGAAGGCATAATGCCACATCCCAAAGAAAATGCTGTTGAACTCTTTGTAAAGTTCTTGGACATTTATTAGAAAAATGTTTTAAAGCTAATCCTGAGAAACCAGTTGTAGCCATTACAAAATGCATGGCCATGTTACAGAAAAACGCTTCATACTTTATGCTTATCCACTAGGCCATAAGCTCCTTAGGAAGCGCAGACTAGCTTTTGTCAATCAAGTCACCACCTTCATGGCATCTAGACAATAACAAGCTAATGACAGTCAAGCATCACTCATTTAGGAGCAATATTTGAAGTTGATAGTCGTTCTCAAATCACAATCCGGCCAATTATATAGACCTTCACTCAATCAAGCTCATTCCCTCATGCCATCATCTTCTGAATCTGATGTGTCAAAGATCTTTAGTATTTCCCTTTGTCTCTTAGCTTGTAGCACAAACTCACACAACACCTTCCATGCACCTTGGATAGTAGACACATGGGTGAAAAACCATATGGTCTATTCAACTACTTCTTCACCACCATCAAAACAGTTGCTACATATTCTATAGCATTTCCAAATGGTGAGACTGTAAGTATTTCTCATGTTGGAACAATAGGTATATCAAAGGACTTAACCCTGCATGATGTACTTTGTGTTCCAACCTTTTCTATCAATCTCATATCTACTAGGAGACTTAGTCGGAAATCAAAATGTTGTCTCATCTTTTTGCCTAAAAATTGTCTCATTCAAGACCTTTTAACTCGGAAAACGATTGGAATGGGTAAAGTGACAAATGGCTTATACCACTTATTGAGGAATGAAATCTTCTCAATAACTTTAATAGAAGCTTTACCTTCTCTATCCACCAACATGGCCATTTCAGCCTCTGTCATCAACAAGCATGAAGATTTTAATCTCTGGCACTATAAACTTGGACATATTTCTAACTCTAGGATGAATTTGATTAGCACTGAAGACATTTTTAATTGTAATGTTAGTTCCACACCCTGCCTAGTTTGCCCCTTATGAAAGTTACACAAATTGTCTTTTCCTATTAGCCACCCCAAAACAAAAAAATGCTTTGATTTGGTCCACTACGACATTGGGGACATTGTAATGAGATTAGTTATGATAGATCAAGACACTTTTTTAGTATAGTTGATGGTTTCAATCGATGGACCTGGCTATAATGTTGAAATTGAAATCTGATGTTGTTGGAGCTTTACAACAATTTTGTGCAATGATTGAAACTCAATTTGACTCCAAAGTTAAATCACAAAGATTTTAATCACAAAGATGCATAATTCATCAAAAGACTTGTGTGGAAACACCTTAGCAAAATGTTGCTGTAGAGAGGAAGCACCAACACATTTTAAAGTGGTTAGGGCCCTAAGATTTCATAGCAAAATCTCAAAATCTCTTACTGCAATGTATCTCATAAACAGAACACCCTCACCATTGCTCAAAGGCAAGACACCTTTTGAGCTCATCTTTAAAATCAAATCTGTTTATTCTCATCTTAGGGTAATTGAGAGTTTAGTTTTTGCTTCCACGTTAATGAGTAACAAACACAAGTCTTATCTTAAATCTAGGAAATGTGTGTTCTTGGGTTACTCCTTTGGAGTTAAGTGGTATAAACTACTGGATTTAGAAATAAAAAGAGTTTTCATCTCTATAAATGCAGTCTTCCATGAAATGATATTTCCATTCAAAAGCGAGACCACAATCACCGAACACGACTTGCCAAACCCAACCACACTATCCTACCTTCAGCCATTGGATACTTCTCTTGATCACTCTTTTGGAATATCACATCTCCAACTTGAACCAAATGCTGATATAGAAAATGTAAAGAACACACCAAATACATAGACTTTACTAGAACCCTTTATAGAATAGACTTATCTTAGTGCCACCAATCCTCACATGCCTAGAAGGTCAACCAGAGAAAAACATGCATCCCCTACTTGCAGGATTTCATCTGTCAATAAGCATTCTACTTTCTCATTACAAAAGTTGAACAAGAAGGAAGGACCAAAACTTTTAGATAGTGCCTATCCTCTTGGTGCTACTCTCTCTTATTAGAAATTGAACAAGAAGGAAGGACCAAATCTTTAAGTAATGCAGACTGTAGCTTGTTTACAAGGGAAGTAAGCAGGTCAGTTACAACCATACTTGTTTATGTAGATGATCTCATCATAGTAGGAAATGACATAGACATGGCTCACTCTCTCAAGAAATCTTTGCATGACAGATTTTAGATAAAAGATTTAGGCACTTTAAAGTATTTTCTTGGCTTAGAAATGGCAAGATCAAAAAAGGGGATCCCTATGTGTCAAAGAGAGTATGCACTAGATATACTATCAGACTCGAGAACTATTGGAGCAACACTTGCTAAAATACCTCCAGACCAACACAACAAACTACCTAGAGATCAAGGTGCACTGCTTGAAGATCTCTCCATTTATAGAAGGCTAACTAAAATGTTACTCTACCTCGCCATCACCAGAACGGACTTAGTTTACTTAGTCCAATTACTAAGCCAATTCATGCAAACTCCAAGGGTCCCACATTTGAATGCAACTCATAAGGTTCTGAGGTATGTAAAAAGGGCACTAGGCTAAAGACTCTTATACTTTTCACTATCTAATTTACAACTTGAAGTTTATTGTGGCTCAGATTAGGGAGCATGTTCAGATACTCGAAGGTCAGTGACATGGTATTGTGCTTCTCTTGGTCCTACTTTATTGTCTTGGATGTCAAAAAAACAAAACACCATCTCTAGGTCCTCAATTGAGGCTGAGAATAAGTCCATGGCAAGTGCTCGTTGTGAGCTAACTTGGCTAAGATTTTTACTTTAAGATTTGATGGTAAGTCATCCAAAAGCATCTGTGTTGTATTGTGACAACAAGACTGCATTACACATAGTAGCAAATCCAATGTTCCATGAATGAACTAAGCACATAGATCTCGACTGACACTTAATTCGTGATGAAATTCAAGAGGGAAGTGTCATCACCAAACACGTGGGTAGTGGATCATAGGTTGCAAACATTATAATTAAGGCACTAGGGTTTAATAGCTTCTATATGCACTTACACAAGATGGGAGCATAAAATATCTACTCTGCATCTTAGCCAAGAGAAAACTAAGCAAGAGAGCAACCAACACCACCATCACTCTGTCATGGGAGATAGTTTCCACCAGCAGTAACATGAATCAATAGAATTGGATAGCAAACAGACTCATAATGACATAGAAAAAAGAAAATAAAGTGAAGACAAGAGAAATAGAATAAAGAAAATCAGCAGTATTTTTACTTTTGTTCTTTTTTACTTTTTGTTTATACATATAGCAAAGTTTTTTTCTCTTTCCTTTTTTTGGTTTTGCACATAATTACTCATAGAGGACCCTCCATCATGTTGTATATATATAAATAGTGAGTTCGATTGTATAAGTAAGAAGTGAATGAATGAGCTACATAGGAAGAATTTTCTTCCTAAAGTTGCTCTTTACCTTGTTTTTTTGGTCTGCAAGTAACTTAGTGATTGCTACTTTCTATTTTATTTTTGTTGTTATTACCATTTTGACAAATGTTCTTATCCAAATAATAATACTAATGTAAGTGTCAAACCCAGAACTAGGAGGTTGATGGGCTAGGAGCCTGGCCTTTATTTTTTTTACTCTGTTAGATTTGTGCTAGCATATTTTTTGGATGGATTTTTTTTTGTCTAGCATGGAATGTTAGGCAAGTGGCTGTGAAGTTTGTGTTATATGAGTCCCATTCCTTACAGGATAGTTCATAGTTTCCTAGAATAGGAGATAAGTCTTTAGAATCTTTCTAAATCTTGAGGGAGGGGTTGATATAAATTCATGTCTTTATATTGTTTTGAATAATTATTTCTTAGTAAAATATCATATTTTTTAGATCATACTTGGTCTAGTAAAAAATGTAAACTAGTTGGATTAGAACTCATGTTTTAGATTTATATCAACTTTAGGGCTCCTTTGAGGAGTGAGATGAAATGAAAATCTTGTGAATAATGGTATGATAGCTTGTGGATAATAGTGAGATGGTTTGAGTTACGTATTTTTAAAATTTTGAAAAATGAGGAAAAAAAAGTTGAATATTATGAGAATATAGTTTATAATATTATTCTTATTTAGAAATTTGAAAAAATTAGATTTTTTTTTTTAATTTCTTATTTGAAAGTTTGAAAAAGTTGTAATGATTAGTTTAAAAAATTTTCTATTTGAATTATGCTTGAAAATAAGATGCAATGAGTTAAGATAAGATGAAAATTTTGTATCTCATCTTATGATCCAAACCTATTTCGGACTTTGGATTTAAGTAGAACTCATGGTGCTATTGAAAATTATGCTTTTTTATATTCAGTTGATGGGTCCAATATGATAACAGGTAGATTATACATTATATTTGAGGTTATAAATTAAATACTTTTTATGTTTTGATAAGACTATCACTATCATCGATCTCTTATTTTTTTTTACCTTCAATTTGGTTTGGAAGGAGCTTCAATCCATCAGAGGGGAATGTAATGAGTACCTTTGTTTAATTGTTTTTGTTTTTTTTTCCTGTTTTATACTACATTATTCTAAACATCATACTTTTTTCTAAATTATTGATGCTAGTATGAATCCTATTCAAATTGCTAGTGGATTGAGAAGACTGCAAATCCCCCAAAGAGGTAAACAAGTTTATTTATTTATTTTTTATTTTGGCTTAATCAAAACACTCTAATAATTTATTTCAACAAACTGCTATACATATGACATTTTCACATTTGCAGGTTGGAGATCAAGAAATAACACGTTGTTGTTGTTACTTTTGGTTGACGAAAAAATTACAGACTGAAAGGAGATGCATGGAATATTGGAAGTTGCTATACTAAGCTACTTGCCGGAATTATTTTGTAATTCATATCTTGTAGTTTTGTATTTTATATTGTAATGTAATGTGTATATAATGAAATAATATAACTTATAGTGGATTGCATGCATTTAGTTTTCTGTTTTTATATTTTTTTTATTATTCTGGAAAATATAAGTATTATACTTTTTAATGACTTTGAAAAACTTTTCATATAATATTAGGCTTTTATGGAAAACTATGATTTTCAACACTTTTTTAAAATTTTTAAAATAAATATAGTAGAATCATGCTTCTCAACATTTTCATATAAATATAGGCTTTTATTGAAAATATCATAAACTGACTTTTGTGCTAAAAAAAAAAATTAAAAAAAAGGGGGGGTAAAACCCGGTACTCGAAATTTCAGATTTTTGTAAATTAATCAAGTTAATCCAAGTTCGGCCCGGGTATATCTGGGCCAAAAATGGGCCTAAATTTAAAATTCGGATTTTGGATTAGGTATATCCGAATATCTGATCCGCTATCCGGGTGAACAGTCCTAAAAAGGTACAATTCTTGGATGACATACTAGTAGCACTAACCCAAAAACCAATATACATCCCGATGGGTCTGTTCAGTTTCAGGAAAAAAAAAAAAGAAGAAAACCACAACCGGTTAACAGACCGAAGGGAAATTTTTGAAAGTCCTGGATAAGAGACCAACGGATCCAATGGCCAAACCAAACCGAACTAACACCGAAACGAACTAGTTTAATTGGTTTTTTGGTCCACACAACCGAGACCCAGTAGACCAAATGCTAGGAAAGGTCTACCATGACGATAACAATATTAAAAATCATGCTTTGACTCAAAAAAGCCCATCAGACAATTCAGGTCATGTAAACAAAGTTAAAAGCGGCTCTAAAATTGGATATAAAAAATTAAAAAAAAAAATTGTTAGGCTAGATGTCTTCCCATGGCTATTTAGAGCCCACAAAAAAAGACACGATTAAATCATTGCAAGTTGAATAAATTCCCAAAGCTATGAATTTAATTGCTCGGAATCTTACAAAAATAGGGCAACTTCCGACATCATTTTGTGGTAGCCAGCGTTGTCGACATTCCATCTTCAAACCACTTTCATCAACGGCTCTCCCCTTGTATCCTTTGCTTTTTTTGGAACTTTCTACCTGCTTTTTGATAGTTGGAAGCTGCCTCAAACATTATCTGAAGGTCTAGTTATGATATATATCTTCAGATAAGTGTGAATAACATTTGAATGACATATGAATGCCGATAACAACTCATGGTTTGATTATGATATATAACAAATGGGCTGAAAGTTTTAAAATTTTTGTTGTCAGCAACAAAATTATCTGCAAGTCCATGAGAGTAAACACTATCAAATGCCTGCCTGTGGTCTGTGGTGTGTAGACACGTTCATGGGGTGAGACAAATATCATCCCATAAAAGAGGGACAACATGAGTATAAAAGAAACAAAACTTGGGGCCCAACAACAGAGTCAGAATCCCATATCCATCAGCAATAACAACCTTTCCTTTCAAGGAACATATTATGGGCCCATTTGTCCTTGTCGGACAAACAGCCATGCCTCTTTCTGTGAGGTTATCTATTATCTGGGGACCCACTTTGACCATTGGCCTGGCTTGGTTAGTTTGAGGATGTTCAGACCAATTTTTTAAGAAACTAATAGATCGATTAATCATGAATCAGCTAGCTGTATGGGTTCACGACAGAAAGTAACAGTTAAAAGTAATTTTTTTAACTGAATTTTCGAAAGGGTGTTAGAACTTGGGGGCACTCTGATAAAACAAAAGTAGAAATCAATCATATATAAGAAGGTACTAATGACGTTACCTTTGGTGTTCTTCACCATTGGATAAGACAGTTGAAACCGAGTCATTAAAAAAAGACAGAAAAAATCTCTAACAAATGAATGATATTGCCCTTTGACCATTGGCAATTACTTGCCCGACAGGAGCGGAAAGAATTTAATTATTAAATTTGAAGAAAGAAAATTAAAGAGAAAAAAAGAGGGTTGTTAACCTAATTAGCCTCTAATAAAAACAGAACATGTCACGAGTCATTACTATTAATCATTCAAACCCAACAAGACAGCGCTTTAAATTGATGTTTTCCCACCGAGAATGCCGGATTTATTGTTGCCATGCATTTCACCTGGAGATAGTCATATTAATTCTACTTTATAAAGACAACAACACCGAGGAAAAAGAAACTCCTTTCATGAGATCTCACAAGATCAACAGTACATGACTCTGCTTTCATTTCTTCTTTTTTATTATTCTAATACGCTATATTGATTTGTATCTAGTCAAACTGGTGAACCAGCTAATAGTATGATCAGTACTGCATAATTTTGGTGAATGTAGCTGGAAGTTGAAAGAGGAGCATGACATTTTATATAAAGTTAATAATTAACTACTGCTGTCAAACAAGGATTTTCCTTGGATCTGATGATCATGGCATCCAGTCTACTTCTGGAAAGTAAACCCTATAATTGGAGTACAAAAAAACAGTCATATCCGAAACCAAAACAGACAGTCTTCACGATCACGAGGTTGACAGATTTGTTTTATCTTTTTATTTTATTTTTTATCTGAAGATCTTACAGGAACAAGTAACAACCTAACTAGTGCTCTTAATTTCAATCATTTTGTGCTTATTTTGCTTAGTGTTAATTCATTAATTAGTAACTTTTTGCGCATTTGATTGTTAACTTGTTTTCAAATATTGGCATATTTGATCAAAAGTCACTGTAAGAAAATTATTTATCTCTTATAAGATATTTCTAGTCAAAATAATTATTTTTTATTAAAAATAAATTTATTTTTGTAATAAATAATCATCTTTGATACAAATAATATATCAAATATATTCGTTTTTCTTGTAGTGAGTATTTCAATTTTTACAATATTTTTTATCTTGTTTTATCTTTTTTCTAATAACTTATATCTATTTTCAAAGTCTGGCAGCTAAAAGATATATAAATACTCATTAAAGCATTGATAGATCAGAAGGCAGGCCGGACACCCATGACCAACAATAAAAAAGAAATAAGCCGAGCTGTGTACGTATTCCTTTTTCGAAGAAACAAAGAAAGCCCACGAGTGGCAAATGCATACATATCTTAGAGTTGATATTTGGCATCACGATGGGAATCTGACTCAACGGATCATTGTAAACCCTAATAATATATATTCTATGATCTCAGATGCATATATAGATCGATATAAACACACATAAAGACCATACGGCCCATAAACATCTATACAGTGCTTTGCTCAATCGGACAGCACTAAATTATACATACACACACAAACACGACGAATATTCTCTCCATCAAGATAAAGGTCAAGGAAACACTCAAGTTTCCAAGCTTTGTCATGAGCTGACGTTGGGCAAAGACGAGTAGGGAAGCTGAATAGAGGGCATACTTAATGATGATAATTAAGTCACTGGCACAAGGTCGGTTGGCTGAAGCCAACTGGCCGTTATTCCTGCATTAATGTACTCTAATTATTTTTTCTTTAAAAAAAGAAAAAAAAATCCGAATTATCCTTTTCTCTCTAACTAACACATTGGACACGATGATAAGCCCCAGCCCCACTCTTGCTCATCATGCAACCACGTGAGGCGTACAATAAAGTCCAACATGCATTAATAGAAATAATAACACCACGTAGCAAGCTATATATATATATATATATTTATTTATATATGAATTATATATTATATGCTATAATTATCAAGCTGTTTAGTTATAATTACCAACTATTAACATAATTAGGACTTGCATTTTCCAGAATTAATTCCTAACACTGCTGCTGTGTAATCTGAACGGAAGCCTTCTTGATTCCCTCTCTTTTTGCCTTGCCACCGAAATGAGAAGAAAAAAGTATCAATCCCAATACCTTTTTCGTCTGTTTTTTGCCCCTATTTCCCGATAACTACTAGGCCCTTTGAAATTAAAGATAATTTGACTAAAGTTTTAACTCAACCAGATAGATATAATTTTCAATACTTGTTATTTATTATATACAGTGTTACAAGAGTCGAGAGTTGCATATGAAAATTAGAAGATTAATGCTAGCTCACTGCTTTTGGAGATCACCTCTTCTTAGTACTTTTCATAGATTAATTTCATATATAATGTTCATTGTGTTAGAAATCCAACATTGACAGATAAAATGATTCTCCCTCATCAGCAGTTATTAATTGATGCTTGCTTTTTAAGGTAATATATACTAAGGTACTCTTGTTTGGATAGTGAGATGAGATAAAAGACTTTAGATGAAAATTAAAAATTGAATAAAATATTATTAAAATATTATTTTTTAATATTTTTATTATTTTGAATTTGAAAAAATAAAATAAAATAAAATAATTTATTTTATTTTAAATGAAATTTTAAAAAAGCTGTAATCATGATCAAATCATGAAATGATTAATAAATAAAATGATAGTATTAATCAATTTAGGTGTCTATCTCTAATTTTCTACTCTACACAAAGGACCATATAACATATTTCACTTTTTGCCATCATTTCTTTTTCTAAAACTCAAAACTTGTCACAAATGGTGACTTTTATCCACAATATTAATGTCTTAAGAAAAAAGTAATAAAATTGTCACTAAAATCAACTATTTTCTGCAACATAATATTGCAGCAAATATTATTGTCAATAAAAGTCAATTTTAACACTTTTGAGAATTGTTATCACAATATTCATTTGCCGCTAATGTGATTTCTATCTGATAAAAGTTTAATTTTTTTTATGATGATTAATATTTGCCACTATTGTGATTTCACTACAAGAAAAAATATCATTACCAGGAAAAGTAGTTGCGGCAAAAGGAAATTAATGGCAAAAGTAGCTGTAGCTAAATTTCCAACGCAAAGCCGTAGGTTGTGGCTCTTTTTGCGGTGATTATTATAGCTATTTGCGGCGCTAAGGTAGCGTCGCAAATAGTCTTTTAAAAATTAAAACATTGGTAATCCTCCCCTTGATATTCTTTCCTGTCAATTCTTAACTCTTTCTCTCCCTCTTGCTCTTCCCTGCCAATCTCGATATTCTTCCCCCTCGATATTGCGCCACCCCTTCCCATGCCGTGTTGTAACTGTGCCATCGTGGTCGTCGTTATTGTTGTCTCGATTGGTAGGTGAGTGAATCTCTCTTGCACATGCTCTCCTTCTCCTCTTCGTTTCTCTCTCATTCTCTCACTCTTTTGTGCTCTCCCTCTTCGCTCTTTCTCTCTCTATCCATTCCCCTCTCAAACTCTCAGCCATTCGGTTCATATTTTTCTTGATTGTTTTTTGAATATTTTGGTTTTATAGCTTTTGAATTTAGGAAATGTAAGAAATTAATCAAGGCGTTCCAAAGAATTATTATGTGCATTGTTGTTGTGCTGAAATTAATATATATCGAGGAAATCCAGTTCAGCCATAGCTTCATTTTTGGGTCATCTATCTTACTTTTAGAAAGGATTTAGGCTTGAGGTAAAACCTTAAACTACCCATTTGGTTTGATTTAATTTTGGAAGCAAAATGAATTGTTTTGACTTGAGTTTTGATGTGTTAAATTACTATATGTTATGATTTTCGAAAATGCCCTATTTTTGGTGCCTCAAACCAAGTTTAGGTGGCTGTTTTGCTACGTGATTAAGTGTACTTCAAAGGTAAAATGACATGGATTAGTTTGAATTAGTCCTAGCTGTTATTAGCTTAGTGTTTTAGCATTAGTTGGTCGGGATCATGTCTATTTTCAAGGGTTTTGTTATATGACCTGTTTTGGGATGTTAGAAGTATTAGGTTAATCCTTTGCTTAGTTCTCTTTTAATTTCATATTATGTTTTAAAAGGGGTATTAACTAGTTAATTTAGGCATGCCCCCGTCAAGAATGAAGCATGCAGTGCATCTAGTGATTGACTTTTTGTGGAAGACAGTTTTTTATTTTAAACCTAATTCAATTATTTATTGAAACTCTTATAAGACACAGAGCTAGTACATGACTGTATAGGATGCTTTAATTTTTCATGTTGAAGTGAATGGTTTCATTTCGTGTTTCATTTCTCTTGAAGGCAAAAACATGTGCTTTATATAATATTGTTGATTCAAAAATAGTAAAAGTGTTGAGTCCCTGTGTTTTTTTATCCATTTTTTTTAATTTAGAGTATGATTGTCTTTTCTGGACAACATTAGTCATGTAGTTCTAAGAATTGTTTCTCCAAAAGTTTAACATAATCGAGTGTTTTGTAGAGTAATAATAAGTTCCATAGTGCTTCAATAATTTAAAATAATTAATTTTGCAGGATCCAATTACCAGGCCACTTTATGAGTTAGATTCAAGTACTTTACAAGATATTCTTCTTGAAATCCCATTATGGGTGAAGAACCTTGATTATGATTGAGTTAGTATTGCCATACAACCATCGTAGAACTTTTATTCTTCCTTTTGTGCTTGCTCTTGAAAATAATTAACTTTCATTAGCATATTGATCATTTTCAAAATTGTGTGGGTTGATTGGTTAAACAAATTTATCTCTAATATGTGGCCTTACCTTGATAAGGTAATATAATATATAATATATAATATATAATATATAATATATAATATATAATATATAATATATAATATATAATATATAATATATAATATATAATATATAATATATAATATATAATATATATATTATATATTATATATACAAGCCAATATATTAGTTTTCATACAGTAGTGGAAAAGGCTTATACGAAGGCAACTACACTACTTACTTACCTTGTTCAACTTGAGCTTAGAGTAATCAAATGCCTAATGTGAGATGATATGGAAATTTAAAGGGACAATTTAAGGGTTTTAAGACTAGAATTAATTTGTAAGATGATTTGACATGTATTGAAATACATGAATAGCTAAATGAAAGTTAATATAGTTGTGGAGTTTATAGTCGATGTGAAAAGTTTATAGTCGGGGTGTGATGATATTTTCTTAAACCATTTATGAAATCTAATGGTTCCAATGCTCTTTGTATTCCTTAGTGCTGCTTGAGCCAGTAATATTTATAGCTTAATGTGTAATATTTTTTGGGTTTTCATCTTGGTAGTATGGTTTATATTTTGTATCTCTTTGGATTGTATTTGAGGAGTTGCTTTTGAGATTTCTTTATTTTTTTTAGTGTTATTTTTTTCAATCAAAAACCAAACTAACTATTTTTCTGAATTTTTCCTGTTGTTACTTCAAATTTTGCTTCTTGAAGACATTAACATTCTTGGATTTCATTTCCTTGGTTGTATGGTTTATATTTTATTCCTCTCTCTTTCCTCGTGCTTTGTTTTTCGATTTCTAATTTCCAATTGTTAATTTTTTTAGCATTTGCATGTGCTCTTGACTGTGTTTGAAACTTGGGTTTTGAGTAATAGATCAATTGCTAAATTTATATAAAGCATGATAACGATATTGCAGGTTTTAGATGATTGAAGATGCAAATCATATACATTTAATAGTTGGGAAACCATGAAACCAGCATCATACCATTCGATTATTCACCACAGGAAAAGCCTGGAGTTTGATATTCAACTATCTATTCTCCCTCTCTCTCTCTCTCTCTCTCTCTTTCATCTGTGATAAGTTACTGCTCTTAGAATATTTTGGCTATCTCCATTTTCTTTTACCTACTTTTGGCCCGGGGTTTCATGCTACTACATCTTGCTATTTTTACCATCAAGTAGGGATTTTTTTTTTCACACAGTTTCATCAAGTAGTGTTGTGCATATATGTTTGAACTTAGGACCAAGTGTAGACGTTGATACATTGATGGAACTAAGACATATGATGCTTTCAGTTGGCAAGTATGAATTTCTGAATTTTGCTTTTTTGACTTTGATCAAATCTTTGGTTATCTACATGTATCTTCAATGTAATTGAAATGAATGTTGCTGTTGCGATCAGTCTTTTAGACATGGTTGGCCATGGGTAGGACGCATGGACATGTGCAAGCTGGACATTGGTTGCAAACTTTCATACTGGTATGCCATTCTAATCATATTGCTATTACCAGATTGTGGAGTGACTAGTAATTTTTTTCACTAATGAATGCACTGGTTTTGTGTCACTTAACCATGTAAACTTGTTGGCTATATATATAACTATATATATATATATGTTTATACAACTTGCAACCATAAATTCTTCTTTTATACTGTACCAACTTCTAAGTTGGATAAATATTCTTGTTTTCCATGCAAATGAGTCCAAGTGGCTAGTATGAAATGGATGAAAGTTGTTTATGACTAGTATCCAGAGTTTTTTTTTTCCACTATTCAATGTAAATTTATATGACACTAGTAATTCATGGTTGGTGGATAAATAGATACATATAGATAATGATACCTATATATATATATACTTTATATAGATTATATTTGTATGAATGAACTGCAACTTGCACTACAATATAATTTTATAGATTTTCAATTAGATACACCTCTAGTATTTCCAGGAAATGAGTCCACAAAAACCATTACTTTGGTAGAAAGCTTGTTTGTGGATCGGAATGGATATTTTATCCCTTGGAGATGAATGCAATATTATCCCTGAGTATTTGTTTATATGCTCATGACTTGAAATTGCTTGTGTTTATTTTTTCTTTATAATTATAATTATGCACTACATTTCATAAATATAATATGATTTTATATACCACTTATACAAGACAATCAGTTTTGTAACAAAAAGGCTTGGTTCTATAGTCTATATTTTTTAAAAAAAATTTAGTTTTCCTATTTGTGGCAATATGTTTAGCCGCAAATATTTTTTTTCTACCATAATGGATTATTTTTGACGAAAATATTTGTAGAGAAAAACTTTTTTAACAATTTATTTTGCCAATATAAGTTTTTAACCTACAAAAGGTTATTTTTTGCAGCAATATTTGGTAGGGAATTATGTATTTATGACCATTTTATTCACAGCAAATAAGTATTTGTAATAGTAATTTTTAGTAACAAATAACATTTATTGACACAATCATTTATTTGTGACCAACTAATTCATAGCAAATAACAATTTGCCACATATAGGCCTCGCGTGAGATGCCTTTTTGCTACAAAAAGTAATCTTTTGTGACCAACCTCACATTTTGCAAAAAGAAGACATAATCGTGATTTTATTATCTAAAAATTCAGCGACCAAAGACTTTTGTCATAAAAATCTTTTTAGTGGCGAAAAATTGACTTTATGCTAGGAAATGTTGCTGCAAAAAGACATATTTGTTGTAGTGATATATCTAGTTATTCCAACTAGAGGTGTAAATGGTCTAGTCTGATCTAGTTCAGAAAAGTTATGGACTAGTTCTATTCAGTACAAAGATTTTCCTATTCTGGACCGAATCAAACTCCTACTTGGCTCGTATCGATTCGGTCCAAGTCCAATCCAGGAGCACTTGATACAATTTTTTTTTATAACCAAAAAAACTAAGACCTGATATGATTTAATGGGTTAAATTTAATCCAAAATCCAACAATAATTAAATATCTTTTTTGACCCAAATTTAATTATTTCATCTCAATTTACGTATTTATCACATATTTAAGTTAAAAAACATTAAAAAAAACCTACTCTTAAAAAAATGATGAAAGAAAAATAATCTAAATAAAAAAATAAATAAAAGAAAAAACCAGTCCTTAAATAAAGGAGTTCTATAGTAGATTCTAAATTTCCAAGAGTCCAAATAAAATAAAGTAAAATAAATAATAATAATAATACATGTATTACTTATAAATTATTAACTTATTACTAATTACTGATAGTCTACAACTTTATATAGATATATTATAATTTATATTTTTAAACTACAACTATTAAAATATTAACATATTATAAGAGTATATATTATATATTAATATGTTATACTATATCTCTTAGTAAATAATAATATTATATACTATTACTTATAAGATATATCATCTATATAATATATAATTTTTTTAAATTATGTTATTCAATTTGGTCCGGTCCGGTCCAGTCTAGGAAAAGAAATACTTTGGATCGGGACCAGGCCGAAAAAGTTCGATCCATAAAAAAATTGGAACGGACCGGATCATATCACACATAGGTCCAGTTCTATCTGGGACAGACGATCCGGCTTGGTTTGGTCTATCGGTTCAGACCGGAATTCTTACATTCCTAACTCCAGTGTCACAACTCTCACTCTTTGTAGTACTATATCTTAGAGTTAGAATGGAAATAATAATTTAGTTGGGGTTTGAGTTTATTGTACATGTACAACCATCCTCCTAAACCGGCATTGGTTCGTATTCTTCTGGTTGGAGATGTAGTTATCAGAAATGATAACTCCTTAGAGCACTAACAATGGTCTTACTAAAATTTTCCTTTAAAAATTATAAGTTTGCATACTTTTAAAAAAAAAAGGTTATATTTGATTAAAAGTGGAGAGAAGGGAATAAATGTATTTTTTTTTCAATTGTGAATAGTAACCCTCCAAATTTATATATATATGCTTGTCATCGTATTGATCATGAGGATTTCTTCTCTATATATTGAAGGAACTAGTCCTTTATAATATATAATCAACCTCGTTAACTATATGACATGCAATAAAATAAATTGTATTTCTCTTTGGATAGGAAGATGAGATGAAATGATTTTAGATGCAAATTGAAAGTTGAATAAAATGTTATTAATATATTATTTTTTTGAAATTTGAAAAGTTAAATTATTTATTATATTTTGTGTGAAAATTTGTAACAATTATAAAAATAATATAAGAAGATCAGTTGAGATAGTTTTGGTACTAAACGCGGCGGCGCCTTAGGAATAGGATATTTTAACCTCACATTGTTTACACTTGAGTTATTGTTAGGAATATAAGATATTAGGTCATTAATCACTTTATCTTTAAAAATAAAATGATCAAAGTACGTAGTAGTTCATATTTTCTGCTAAATAGATAATGACCCTTTTTTACTACAAATGGAAATTGGTATGTAAACTTAGATAATTTCGTTCGAAACACTTTTGATATTTCCTTTGATTGGAAAAGCAAGAAAAAAGAAGCTAAAACAAAAATTTGAAAGATCATATATGTATGATATCTCATTCGAATATATCATTAAAAAAACAAAAGTATCATATAAATTCCAATGTTGACATAGTGCTTACTAAAGCTAGCTCGACTGGTTTATAACATTCAACTTGCGTTGGTAGTCTCATTTCATATGAGAAATTAATTAATAGTATCTAACAACTTTTGTCCTGTTTAAAATGCATTTGCACGTTCATATGCAGGGACGTAAGAGAACTGAAGTTAATTTTATTTTGAAGGCAGAATAACCTCCATTAATTTATAATGGGATGTTATAACTCTGACTTGGGACATATAGAATATAAGTCAACACTGCTTTTAAGACTCTTTAGTACACAGATATCTTTATGACTGATATGGTCTGGTCCCAATACAATATTTTTTACTTTTTGCCATGAACGACTGTGGTCTATAATAGTATATGTAGCGTGAACAATGTATTTTATTTCCACCAATTTCATTGGTGAGAGGTTTGTGGCATATAATTCATGAATAATAATACTTTACCTACTAGCAAACTATTTGGTGAAAATTACTCCATTTTTCCCTCGAATTCAACTAGTAGCAATAAATATTTTCTTTCGTGGCAAATTATATTGCCATAGTAACTATAGTGGTTACAAATATTAGTCTATCTACGAAACTAATTGGTCGAAATACATCTTTATCCATGAGTTCTATTATGGCTGACTCGGTGGCATATAACTTGCTCTCACTACTAATGTTGTGGGAAAAGATCTTTTGGGTTGAATTGTTTTGGTAAAAATTATTCATCTCAGTTTGACACTTTTTTCAAAAAAATTGTTTCCCACCAACATAATTGCTTGCAAATAAGTATTAGCTATCGAGTATATAGTGATAAAATATCTTTTGTCATGATTTCTGTGATAACCTGGATTTTTTCTACAAAATCTTATTCATGTCTGGAACGGATATCCATTATTTTATTTATTCTTTAGAGTTTAAAAAAAAAAAGAGAAACCTATCGAGTAAGCCTTAAGTGTAGGATAGAAACCCATAAGAATCTTGGCTTTTTTTTTTTTTGTTTGAGGTATAAAGAGCAAGGCCCATGAATTTGAGATGAGGCCCAAAAGGCCTAAGAAAAGCCCATGGGGCAGCCAACCTTAGCATGGGGTGCCTAAGGCTTTCTTTTAAAATCTTTTAGGCACTTGGCAAAGTAAGACATCTAGTTTTTTGATTTTTCCAAGAAACCTTTTTGCATGAGAAGTTGACAAAAGAGGATTTTGGAAAAAAAGAAAAGTTGGTAGGCATGTATGGTTGAGTGAGAAGTGGGAAGAAGAAATTTTGAAAATGATATGTTGACATGCCTTGACAAGTGAAAAGTTGAGAAAAACAAGAAATTGTGAATTTCCAAGAAAGTCATTCTAGGATTTTTCTCTAGGAAAATGGTAGAAGGTTAAAATAGAAATTTCACCCATGGGAATGATTGTTTTGGATGGAGAAATGGGAGGGGGAGCCAAAATGTACATGGCCTTTTTAGCTTCTCTATGCAAGTCCTATCATTTGGAAGCATATGAGTTTTTCATGTGTTACCTTTCACCCATGCTCAAAAAAGGGTTGAGATTTTCTAGGCACTATATAAACCCTATGGCTAGTTTGGGATCGCCCTTTTTCACCCATTCTTTTTTCTTTCTTCCTTCTAAAATTTCGGCCAAGCAAGCTTCCTCTACTCACTCCACTTTCCTTTCACTTTTTCACCACCCAAACAACCATCTCCCTTGCATACTTGTGTGTTTTTCTTCAAAATTTTCGTTAGAATCATCTATCTTGCAAGGTGAACATAATTTGAATTTCCTTTTGATTCATCATACAAAGATTTGAGGAGTGTTTTCTTTCAAGATTTTCAACCCCCTATGTTTTCTTTCACACTCATGAGTTTTCATAAAGAAACTATAGTTTTTGGTTATTCCTAAAACAAAAATTCTAAGTGATTGAAGTTTTTAAATAAAGAAATACTAGAGTTGTTAGTCAAGAGTTTGTTTTTGAGAAAAATCAAAGTGAAAACTAGGGTTCATTCTTTCAAAGAATCCGGCCCTAGGGTTTTATCCAAGAAAATGATATTATTTTGAAAATCAAATAGTTTTTTTTTTTAATAAAAGAGCATTCAGTTTTCTTAAGTAAAAAGTTCCCTAGATTTAATCTTGGTTCCCTTGTATTCCTTTCAGATTTTGTTGCTTTGTTTTTGAAAGTTTTGTAAGTACACTTCTAACTTAACTTTAGCATTATTTGTATATATTGAGTGAACTTGTTGGTTGATTTACAATATTATTTTGCTTACTTGTTGGATGAACTTTTTATATTCTCTCCATGCTTTGTTAAGATTATACCTTTGAATTTAATCTATGAGATATTTGATGAAATATAGGGAATACTTGGTGAAAGAATACAAGGAATCTATCTTAGTGGCTTTCAGCTAGGGTTAAATAAAGACCATGCATGTTTTAGATGATGAAAATTTTATTCTTAGGAGCTCATATGTTTCGTCCATAGTATTTTTTAGGGGAAACTTTTGGGCATTTAACTCTTGGTTGATGATATGATCTTGACCAAATTCTTTGAGAGGTTTAAGGGCTTAAAACTATTGATTAATTTGGTGTTTGATTTCAGGTATATGCATGAAATAAGGTTTAGATCTTGTTTTGTGGAAGTTGACAAAGAATAATGAAACAAATGAGAATCTAAGGTTTCAGCCAAGCTCCTTTATGGTTTGTTAATTAGTTTTATTATTTTTGTAAGGTAATGTATGAGTTGATAGAAGAAAAAGAGAAGAAAAAAATTAGGGTTTTGACCTACAAGAATTTCGACCCTACCCCTTTAAGCCTAAGGTTGATTTGACTTGTTCTCTTTTAACTAGAGGTGGAAATATGTGACACGACATGTTAACACAAAATGAATACGACACGATAAAATCAGGTTAGTGTTTAGTGTTAACAGGTTTCGGGTTAAATCTTGTCAATCCGTTAAGACACGATTTGATAATGGGTCTTAACGAGTCAAACATGTTATGACCCATAATGACCCGTTAAGATACGTTAAGAAATTTAAATTTATTTTTATACCTTTGGCCTACAATTCAAAAAATCCTAATTTAAAATTAGTTTTATATTTTTAGACACTTAGCTATTATATTTAAGTACTTATTTAAAAGTCATTAACGAGTTAACCTATTGTTGTTTAATATGTTTGAGTTACAATTTTAATATTTTACAATGTGTGGATCATATTTGTGTGTTTATTATATTTTAAAGTGTACTACTTATTGAATTGTAATTTTAAAATTGTAATTTATAATTAATTTTTTATATTTTATAATAATTACTTAAGTTTTAATATTTGTATAAAATCAATTAGGTTAAACTAAAATGGGTCACTAACGGGTTTGCGAGTTGAAATAGGTCAGATTGTATTGTGTTGGGTCGTGTCATGTCATGTCATATAATGTCAAAAGTCTTAACGGGTCATATCGTCTCAACCCGTTATTTTAACGGGTCGTGTTAGGGTTGAAGTTTTTGACACGAAACCCTTAATGGGTCGTGTTCGTGTTGACCCTTTAAGTATTATGTACACGCCCTGACACGACACAAACATGACCTGTTGACACATTTTGACATCCCTACTTTTAATTAAAATGAGCATGACTACCTCGAGATATAATGATGTTTGCATGTTAGAGCATGTTTAAATTTCGATTTAAAAATGCATGTTTTATATGCTTCATGAACTACATGTTTTGCATAAAAAGTCACAAGTCACATGTTTTGCATAAAAATGCATGCATGTCCATTCAAGTCATGAGTTCTATGTCTTTTGGGTCATCATGTTTTTTAAAAGAAATAAGTTAAGAACTTTTTATAAGAACTTCCAAAGGTTGGGGTGGGGTATTGCCCTAAGGAAACTCCCTGTTCACTCAAGAGTGAATAAAATCGAGTGAAGTCCCTAGGTCGATGAAAAATAATCGACGAGTCTCGAATGATTTATATTAAAGGATTTCAGAGTAAGATCGCACTTAAAACTAGTGGGTGCCAAGGACGGTGAAGGCGAAATATACGTACTGCCGTTAAGAATATGATTACGACGTAGTCACCTCGACTAAAGTAGTCGTAGAGTAATGCAGTAACTAGCGGGAAACACACGATGCATAAAAAAGCTGTGAAGTATCCAACACGTTATATGAAAAGTCATGATAAGAAAGACTTTGAACCTAAGAATGATATGAATAAGAAGATACATGGTGTGTAATGTTATGAATACTAAGAAAAGATATGAAAAATTTACGAAAAATTATGAATACGCATCAAAGAAAGTAAAAAAGCACATGAAAGTCTTTTTATGAAAATGTATGGTGCATAAGTCACGTCATAAATCTCATTATCATGATACATACATTTGTTTTTGTGTTTGTCTATATATGTTTGTTATGCCTTTGTTATGTTATCTATGTGCTTACTGAGATTTTTTGAAATCTCACTCCTTTAATTTTCAACTATCATTTCTTTCCAGGATGATAGAAGTAACTGCAGAATTATATGGATCCATATAGGAGATAGACTTTTCAGAAGATCTTGAGGAGCCCTGAGAGCTCAATAAAATAATTTATTTTTTTATGAGATGACCCATATTTGATATGATAGACTGAAAGAGGACATGAGGAGGAACATACCCGTGTCGCCAAAGGATCAGAAACCTCTGGGATGTTGTTTGGTGTTGAGCCCGAATGGATTCTTATCCTGATGACTTCTACGAG
Organism: Platycarya strobilacea; assembly: GCA_036898215.1. Classification (NCBI taxonomy): domain Eukaryota; kingdom Viridiplantae; phylum Streptophyta; class Magnoliopsida; order Fagales; family Juglandaceae; genus Platycarya; species Platycarya strobilacea. Next base: position 19,053,749 of record CM072551.1, on the reverse strand, counting down.
TCGTCGACGGGGATAAGCCATCGGTAGGACCGCGATCTTTACATGGGTCATTTCTGTTTTGAACCTGGATATAGGGTTTTGAAGAAGGAACCCCTTTAAAAAAGGGCAGTACTATCTTTTCCTTCAAGCTTAAGATAATGTTTTATAATAGTGATGTAAGAATTCGGGTACTCCTGTGTTTTGGGAGCTTAGTTTGCTATGACATGATACATTATGGTGACATGCTTATTTAAACTCTTGGAATTTTACTTTAGTACTACCATGTGATGATTGGTAATATTTTTTTCTTTTAAATTTGCTTATTTTTTAAGAATTGACTTTATTCTACTGCGATTTATATTGCATATTGCTAGTAAGTTAGGTACATGCATATTATTGTTGACATGAATGAGTGGTATGTAACATTGTATTACATATCTCTGACGCTTTAGTTTATGTTTGATCCCAAGCGTAGGCTGGGACATTGACAATTTCTCACATGATTATGCTTCTATCACAGTGCTATACATATAAGCTATTATTGAATTTGCCATCACAATAAAATATATATCATAACTAATGAAATACTTGGATCCAAATTCTATGGTTGCACCCATATATATAAATATATATATCACTTTGAAAAATATCATTCCAATATTGAGATACATCAATGTTTGTAAAGGTACAAGATGGAAGCATATATTTTTCCAAGTCACAGCAGCCTAATCAACTAATAAAATCCATGCATACATAGTATTTTGGGTTCTAGTCAAATGAGGGATTCATAAAATCTAGTTCTAGTTCATCTTCCCAGTAAAAATTTGGGCAAACAAAGCTCTTCTTCCATACATCTTGTTGTTAAGTACCTAAAAACCATATGAAATAACAGTTTAACATTCTACCAATTTAATGTGGTGAACTTTACATGTTAACCATATAAAAATAATATTTTTTTTGGGTCCTAAGATATGGTTTACAACATCACCTTAAGACCTATTGTGCCACAAGTACCATGGATGGGTTTAATTTTTACTAATAGAAAAATTGTTTTTTTAAGTTATATGTTATGCTATTTCTTTGTTCCAGGATCTAGCTATTGATGCAACTGCAATAGTTGGTGTTGATCTTGGCCAAGGTTTGCAAGAAGTGGAGATTGAGGAGTACATCGTTTAGGTACAGTGCCAAAACCATTTAGTTGTAAATTTAAAGCATTTGGATTTGCGATTTTTTTCCATGTGATGTGTAGGAATATATTATCTAGGCTTGAGCTATGATGGCTCAAGTCATACTTGAAGCTGTAGGTTTAAAAGTATATCTGTTTTTTTTTTTTTGTAAAAAGTGTATAGCGTGTAACAAAACTGGATTTTGTACATAGGACAAAAAGTGTACAAAATGTAAAAAAAAAAAACACAATCAAGTTTCAAAATGTAACCATTGGAATCATTCTACATGTAGACCCATTAATGTTTAATTATAGAAACGAACCAAGATTGTCTAACCACTGAAGCAGAGCAACAGAATCCATCATGTATTTTAATTAAACTCTCAATTAAAATGAAAGAATCCTATATGAATGGAAACAAATTAAGATCTTTGACTCTTAATAGCACAAAAGTTTTAAAAATAACTCACTACTATTTAACTTTTAAAAACACATAAAGTTTAACAAATGAAGATTAATTTTTCTTTTCTCCACTTTCGAGTTTTTTTATTTGAAGTTTAGTGTTATATGCAACATGAGTTTTAATGATTATGGGTTATTAAGTTTGTTTGGTTACTAATCTTTTAAAAAGCAAAAGCTTGCATATACTAAAGACCAAGTATTAAGACTAAGTATTTTACAAGAAACACAAGGAAGAGCTATATATGCATAGAAAATAGCTAGTCTTGGACTATGAGCTTTTGAAATACAGTTCTTGGTGTTGGATATCAAAGAATATGAAACTACCAAAGCATGATAGTTTTATACATTCATTAAACCACTATTGATTTATTAGTTTATTGAACCATCACAAATTTTATTTTTATTCTTCAGTGTATCCAAATCAACCTACCATCAGTATATTCACACACTTATTGATGTTCACAATCATATTTAATAGTATTTTGCTCTTACAAAGAAAACAATATAAAATATTTAACAATTTAATCTACAGTTCAACAACTGCTTAAGAAACAAATCATCTTAACAAAAGAAGAAAACTTAAAAACTTCTAACTGTCATCACAAGTATGCATGTGAATTTAAAAAGAACATTACAATCCACTAGTAAAAACCTTAACCCTTTGTTTTCAGGAAAATCTAACAGAAAATATCAGCCATTGTATAAGCTTGTATAAAATCAGATTGATAAACACATGAATTCATGAAAAAGATTGAAATTCATAAAAAGAGAGAATATCATAAATGGGACAAGTCCATATCGAGAGTTTGATTTGACACGGGTAAACTAAATCTGTAAAAGAATACAAGGGCCTTGAAGAGAGGGATAGTGAGGGAAACAAATAAAGGAAGAGAGAATGGATAAATCGAGAGAGGGAGAGTGAGATAGAGAGAAAATGACAAAGAGAGAAAGGAGATAGGGAGAGAGAGGGGGGGACTGAGGTTAGGTTTCATTTTGTGATTTTTTATAAAGAGAGAGCACAAGACAGAGACGAATGTCAAGAGAGAAGAGTGACACTTATTGGCTAGAAGAGAGCAATGACGTTGATGGTGACAACACGACAATAACAATGTGGGAAGGGGTGGGTGAGCAGAAGGTAAGGGAGAGAGCAAGAGACGAAATTGGGAAAATGAGAAAAGAAAAAGGGAAAAGATGGGGAAAACACCGAAAAAGGAGAAAGAAGAAGGAATTAAGAAAGCAAGTAACATACGTGGCAATTAGTAAAATAATTTTTCATTAAAAATAGTAAGCCACAATAAAAATTGTCATTAGTATAACTTTTTGCGGCAACTTCATTCCACGAAAAATGGCTTTTCCCACAAAATAATTACATTCAATGATAGGATTTGAGATATATTCTGACCGTTTTTAAAACCCATGATAGAATTTAGAGGCAAAAAATAATTACATCGCAGTTAAAAGTGTTTTGCCAAGAAATATTTTTGACCATGACAATATCATGGTAAAAAGTCTATGTTTATTCCATCCAGTAATTTTCGTTTATAAGGTCTTATGTTCATTTATTATTATAATTGTTTATAATATGTTATGTCATATCATTCATTACTATTACAAGTTATTCTGGGATATGCCACGAAGGCCATGTCATCATATCTATTACATGATTATTTGTTACATATCATGAATGCCATGTTATAAGCATTAAGTATGTCATGAAAAATTTATAAGTCAGGTATGAATCTTTTATTTTATCACAACCTCAAGTACTAGAATGGGGAGTTACTCTAGGGAAATCCACTATCTTCTCTGAAATATGTAAATTGGATGTGAAATTCCCTTGGTTGATGAAGTACATTTAACAAGTTTTAAATGCAAGTAGAGTAATTGGTTTTCAGAGTAAAGTCAAGCACCCAACGCTATTGGTGCCAAAATTACACATTTACATTTACATTTACAAGTACAAGTTATCATGATATACTCACAGGTGGACATGCATGAGTCTATGATGTGATGTGGTATCCGGTAGGAGCACACAACCCTTGAGGAGTAATGGAGCATCCATTTTCAAGTAAAGAAACATGTGTATGTAACAAGGTCTTATGTTCATGCAATCATGTCATGTTTAAGTCAAGTCATTTCATGTTATTTCCATGTCAATACATGTTACTTTCAAGCCATGTCACGTATGTGCAAGTCATGTCATGAAGCATATATGTAATATTTATTGTCATGCATGTTGATTACGCCCAAAGAATAACGCGGTCGTTTGCAGTATAGCTTTGGGGTGTCGATTCTACAGGGAGATGGATTGAGAAATTGAAAAATAGTAACGAAATTAACAAAAAGATTTAGATGAGTGCGAAAAGTAAATTTTAGAGTATGACGTAAATTAAAACTAAATGAATAATTTGAACAGTATAAAAATGAGACGAAAAGTAGAGCGTAGGGAATTCCTTGTGTATTTGTGGTATTCAAATTTATTCTTAATTCATTGATAACTCAATTAAGAATTCTATGTCCAAATTCTTAATCGGAAGATATAACATTAATAACCAAAATTTAAATCACATGTAACTCTTTGAAAAATCATTATTCGCGCTTAACTCTCATAAATTGTTATCGATATTGAGAAAATCCAACGACGACAATATACCCAAGAGGCGATATTGCAGCAGAGAATTAAATCAATATAGACAATCAATTGCTCCAAACATAATTATAGAACTAATTCACTCAATAGAAAAAGCATGACTGAATCTATAAACGAAATAGATTCTATAATTATTTGAAGACGAAAAAACATCACAAATAAATTGAGAATAATAAAACAAAAGAGTTTTAATATTTAAAGACCAGATACATGAATCAAAAATAAATTACAAACCCCATCACATACACAAGTTCATCCCTAGACCTCCTTGAGAATTTAGTTACACATATTGAAAATATGCAACCAAAATTCTCCAAGGGATAATATAGAAGAGCCAACCATTATTTTCTTCTCTCTTCTTTGGTTTTTCTTTTCTTTTCTCAAGCTCTCAAAAACAATGTATCTTCCAAGGCATCCAAGCACACTAAGCATTCTCCCACACTAAGCATTCCTAGAACACACACCCCTCCCTTCTATTTATAAGCATCCTTCATGCAAGTTGTCATGACAAAATCATCACAATTTCAACTTGTTTTGCCATGTGCCATTCTTGAATCCAAGTGATTTGTGAGTTGTCATTTTGATCATTTGTTTTCCCACCATGCATGAGCTGGATTTTGCTTGTAGGTTGAGTGTTTCAATTTTGCTTCTCTATCTATTAGTTGTCTTGTATGATTTAATATCTTGTGGTCAAATAATTTGTCTTGAAGAAACTTGAGTGCACTTCATCTTGTATCTGAATTGATCATTGAATTTCCAAGTTGGTGTAGGAGTGCTTGCTAGAAAATATTATGATAACATTTGGATTTGATGCAAGTGGCTGAAAAATATCCAGGAACGTCAAGTGCAGGTGCGTCCACTTGATGGTCGATTTTGTCTTAGATTGAGTGGATACCTCTTCAAATACAAAACATAAAAGTTATAGATATTTCTCTTTCGGTTCTAGATCATCTTGAATCAGCTCAATCGGAGATTGGATGAGAGAGTTATGCCCATTTTACGAAAAGATGTCAGAACTGTCTGAAATTCCGCAATTATCTTCATTTGCTCCTAATGTCTCCATTTGTGTCCTAAATCAAAATATAAGAATAATGAGTATATTTAGGCATCAAATAAGAATAAAGTTTTAAACATTAAGAGAGGAAAATATGGCATTTTATATTCTCATCAATATATTAAATCATGCTTATATCTATCTCAAGATAAATGACCATTAATTTTATTAATATGAGTTATATCCATTGTTTTCTCATTTCTTTTAGTATTTAAATAGAGTATTTAGAGTGCATTTTTGTGCACTCATCACACCCCCCAACTTACTCATTGCTAGTCCCTAGCAATTTTCATGCAAAATGATGAGAAAGACCAAAGAAAATCACACATAGGGGCCATCAAGACACATTTTTCAAATTTACATATCAAAACAATCTTAGAAATTCAATAACCCTTTCACAAGTAATTCAAATATAGCAATCCACAGAGTGTGTATGTGTTCCAAACTATTTTTATCAGATCAGAGGTTTTGACACATGCAAAATTAGAATATCTTAAGCAAAAAGGTTCAACTCCATAACTCACGGGTATAGAAGTGTTTCATGTATGGGTTCTCTCTATGGAGTTGACAAAGGTGTACATTTACTCTCATGGAAATTTAGCCAATTATATATAAGTAACAAGTAAACATTGATCTTATGATAGGAATACTAACAAATGAGATTTCCACCATTCTTTCCACAAGCATACTTAGGATCGGAAAAATCAACACAAAGGGTTGTAATGTGACTTAGGGTTGGGGTTCATAAGAAGAAAATGTGAAGAGATTTCAAAAACTTCCAAGTATACACAAAAGGGAATCTGTTAAATTTTTCAGTAGACTATACTTTCCTTTTGATGTACTTTTCAATTTTTTAGATTTTTGACTAAGTACACTTTTCCATCTTCTTTTGCCACTGGTGTCTTCGCAATTTGATGAACTCTTTCATGAATAATTTGATGGACACATCTAGCACCATACCATTTTTGTCATGGTTTTTTTTTTTTATGATAATTTCACACCTAGTACACACTTGGAAGTAAAATGGTAGGAAAATATAGTGTATAAGTTATACTCCAATGTGGAGAGGTATGGATGATGTAGATATGAAAAGAAAAGGCCATATGTGTATATTGGCTCAAAATTGGCTGATAGGGGTCTATGATGAAAAAGGTCAGCTTGAAAGGCTCAGACGTTAATCCTAAGTTGATTTTCGTCATATCCCAAGTATATCCACCATCTTACCACAAACCATGTAATGATATTCTCAAAAGAAGTGTCAAATTCAACAGATCAATGGATACTTATCACAATTTCTGTATTTGTAAGCTCTCAGTTCTCACAAAATTCACATGAATACTTGAGCAAAATAATTCTTTAGTTACATGTGTCAAATCACCATATTACCACAAAGTTTGGAGAAGTGCATAAATGGCTCTGTGGATGTTTTAGCAAAATGATTTAAAATAGGTTTGTTGAATTCACCAAGATGGTTATGAATGAGCATGAGTATCATGTGTGAAAAGATGCCTGTGTGAAAAAATTTGGCAATTTTTTATATATTGATTGAAATATGCCACAGAGTTTAAATAACAGATTTGTATTCCCATCTCCCAACTTAAATGAAACATTGTCCTCAATATTTAAGAATCAGAATTGAATAACTAAATATGGTAGAATACACCTGATGTGGGATGTGGGTGGCTTGTTTGGCATCAAAGTAGTGATCTGAAATGACAAAATGATACTATCCTGCAAACAAAAATAAAAAAAAAAGTAGTAAATAAAAACAAAACAAAACAAATAAGATGATAATAATAATAATAATTATTGTTGCATGCTGTGGTCAAAGTTGGTAGACCAAGTTTACAACCGGACTATCTTCCACTTCTTGAACTATTCCTCTTGGGTCAAAAACGAAACGCTTATTTGCCCAATAAACTCGGTGCTTGAACTTCACAGGTAGGTGGCAAGGTTTAAGATTAACTTTGGTTACTTTCCCACTTGAAGGAATCTGTTTTTCATTTTTCTCAAGAAACTCCTCAAACTTCGGTTGCCAAGCCCGTGTGCTATAATTTTGAGTATTGTCAAAAATTGCACAAATATTAGCTACATCAGATGAATCACTGATAGGATTATACTCAAAATCAACAATAAAATTCTCAAGGGGATCAGAATCATGAGTTGTGAAAACTTCCCTGTCTATGAGTGAGTCAATCATATATATCTGCTGGCACTCGTGATTCTTCACAGTTTCTTGTGCCATATGTTGACCATGAGGTACAGACTGAGCTTGAGAAGGGAACTTACCTTGCTCATTTACACTCAAGAAACTCGTTATTTTAGACACCTGGCTCTTTATCTCCTTTTGTTCTTCAACAACCTGCATAATTAAAGACTCAAAATTTTGGTTAGTCTTACCCTGTACTTCAATAAATGCATGCAAAGTGTCTTCTAAAGAATTTCTAGAAGATTGAGGTGCATGGTATGGTGCAGGATATGATCTAGAAGGTTGTGCAGGCTGTGCAAGCTGTTGGTTTTCAGACTTCCAGCTGAAGTTGGGGTGATTATGCCATCCTCTCATGTTAGCATGTGTAGGACAGTCTTGGGCATGATGATCTACCCCACCACAGACAACACATGGTTCAAAAGAGTCTGCTTGATTAGCCATGTGTGTTGGCTTTGAGTTTCTTATCTTTAACAGCTCTATTTCTCTTGTAAGCATTTCAACCTTGGCTTTTAGATTATCTTCCTCCCTGAGATGGTAAATACCACCACTCAAGTTTCCTGTAGGTCGTGACCTGTTTGTGCTATCAGTAGCACTAGGTCCAGTCCAAGTATGAGCTTTTTCAGCAAGCTCATTGAGGTACTCTATGGCCTCATCGGGATTTTTTTTGTAAAAATTCTCCATTGCACATCATTTCCACGAATTGACGTTCCCTGGGCGTAAGGCCTTCATAGAAATAACTCACTAAGCGCCAATTCTCATATCCATGGTGGGGACACATACTCAGTAATTCTTTAAATCTTTCCCAAGACTGGTACAAAGTCTCACTATCCTTTTGTGCAAAGGTAGAGATTTGTCTTTTTAAAGCATTGGTCTTATGTTGGGGAAAGTATTTATTGAAAAACACTTGAGTCATCTCACTCCATGTTCCAATAGACCGTAGTCTTAGTGAGTACAACCAACTCTTAGCTTTATCTTTCAAAGAAAAAGGAAAGAACTTTAGTCTTACCGTGTCGTCAGTGGTATTTTGACTGTGGAATGTTGCAACTACTTCCTCAAATTTCCTAATATGAACATAGGGGTTTTCATTTTCTAGACCATGGAAAGTCGGAAGTAATTGTATCATTCCCATTTTAAAATCTACATGACGAACATTAGGTGAGAAAATAATACAGGATGGTGTGGCTGTTCGTGCGGGATGAAGATAATCTTGGAGGGTTCTAACAGGTTGGTCCACATGTTCACTCATCGCGTCAGAATTGGAAGAATTATCAAACAAGCGACAAGAAAAATTAGATTCTGAATCTGATTCTAGCACGGGTCTACTAGCAAACCGTCCAAAAGCGTCTCTCTACCTGCGCATGCAAAGTAAAGAAAAGCGTAATACTGAAAAAAAAAAATTATGAAAATAAAACTAAAATAAAATAAAGATGCAGAAAGCTAAAAAGAAAATGAACGAAACTACCTCTTTTTTTTTTTTTTTTTAACAAACTACTAAAAAAAACTACAAATTATTTTACCGTCTCCCCGACAACGGTGCCAAAATTTGATTACGCCCAAAGAATAACGCGGTCGTTTGCAGTATAGCTTTGGGGTGTCGATTCCACAGGGAGATGGATTGAGAAATTGAAAAATAGTAACGAAATTAACAAAAAGATTTAGATGAGTGCGAAAAGTAAATTTTAGAGTATGACGTAAATTAAAACTAAATGAATAATTTGAACAGTATAAAAATGAGACGAAAAGTAGAGCGTAGGGAATTCCTTGTGTATTTGTGGTATTCAAATTTATTCTTAATTCATTGATAACTCAATTAAGAATTCTATGTCCAAATTCTTAATCGGAAGATATAACATTAATAACCAAAATTTAAATCACATGTAACTCTTTGAAAAATCATTATTCGCGCTTAACTCTCATAAATTGTTATCGATATTGAGAAAATCCAACGACGACAATATACCCAAGAGGCGATATTGCAGCAGAGAATTAAATCAATATAGACAATCAATTGCTCCAAACATAATTATAGAACTAATTCACTCAATAGAAAAAGCATGACTGAATCTATAAACGAAATAGATTCTATAATTATTTGAAGACGAAAAAACATCACAAATAAATTGAGAATAATAAAACAAAAGAGTTTTAATATTTAAAGACCAGATACATGAATCAAAAATAAATTACAAACCCCATCACATACACAAGTTCATCCCTAGCCCTCCTTGAGAATTTAGTTACACATATTGAAAATATGCAACCAAAATTCTCCAAGGGATAATATGGAAGAGCCAACCATTATTTTCTTCTCTCTTCTTTGGTTTTTCTTTTCTTTTCTCAAGCTCTCAAAAACAATGTATCTTCCAAGGCATCCAAGCACACTAAGCATTCTCCCACACTAAGCATTCCTAGAACACACACCCCTCCCTTCTATTTATAAGCATCCTTCATGCAAGTTGTCATGACAAAATCATCACAATTTCAACTTGTTTTGCCATGTGCCATTCTTGAATCCAAGTGATTTGTGAGTTGTTATTTTGATCATTTGTTTTCCCACCATGCATGAGCTGGATTTTGCTTGTAGGTTGAGTGTTTCAATTTTGCTTCTCTATCTATTAGTTGTCTTGTATGATTTAATATCTTGTGGTCAAATAATTTGTCTTGAAGAAACTTGAGTGCACTTCATCTTGTATCTGAATTGATCATTGAATTTCCAAGTTGGTGTAGGAGTGCTTGCTAGAAAATATTATGATAACATTTGGATTTGATGCAAGTGGCTGAAAAATATCCAGGAACGTCAAGTGCAGGTGCGTCCACTTGATGGTCGATTTTGTCTTAGATTGAGTGGATGCCTCTTCAAACACAAAACATAAAAGTTATAGATATTTCTCTTGCGGTTCTAGATCATCTTGAATCAGCTCAATCGGAGATTGGATGAGAGAGTTATGCCCATTTTACGAAAAGATGTCAGAACTGTCTGAAATTCCGCAATTATCTTCATTTGCTCCTAATGTCTCCATTTGTGTCCTAAATCAAAATATAAGAATAATGAGTATATTTAGGCATCAAATAAGAATAAAGTTTTAAACATTAAGAGAGGAAAATATGGCATTTTATATTCTCATCAATATATTAAATCATGCTTATATCTATCTCAAGATAAATGACCATTAATTTTATTAATATGAGTTATATCCATTATTTTCTCATTTCTTTTAGTATTTAAATAGAGTATTTAGAGTGCATTTTTGTGCACTCATCACATGTCCATTCATAATATTGAATAAGTCAGGAGTTCTACTTGCTGAGATTTTTTAAATTCACTTGGTAGTCTAAACTATCATTTCCTTGTAAATGGTAGACGATGTGTCAAGAAACTAGGGATCAAGACTCGACCTACTAGACGAGGTTGAGTAGGCCATAAAGAACACTCAAGGAGTTCATGGAGTCGACCTCCAAATCCTGGATTACATTTTAGAGATTATTTTTGAGCTACATGAGAGGCTTGGTGTTTAGTTTAGCAGTCTATATATTATGTTTGTGCTTATAGAGTTCTTTCTCCGATACTTTATCATTTTGATCATAAACTTATTGGATAGATGTTGTATCTTTTGATAGGTGTATATTTATGAAAATATGAGATGCTTTGAGACTTAGCATTTCATTAAGTGTTGTTAAAATAAATTATATGCTACTAATAGTATATATTATTAGATACATGTTAGGTGTACTGCATTCTTAACTTTCATGAATAGATATATGTGACCTTGTTTTATATGTTCAAACACTTTTAAGCTTTATCGAATTCTAAGCCAAATTTAAGGGCATCACATGGGTTATTTAGGTGGGGTCTAAGGCACTAGAAGACAAAAAGAGTTGGAATGAACGAATTTCCAAACTAAGATGTTGAGATTGCCATACTAAAGGCAAATGTATTGGAGTATAGACATGCTTTGGCCACGAAGAGATCTTCGTTAGCGAAGACCAAGGATAACTTGGATCAAAATCTAGAGCATGAGTGGGAGGCTGCTCTTGACATATTTTTTCTAGAGAATGAGTTGGCTACTGGCTGCCAACTCAATGGAGAATTGCAAGCTCAGTTGGAAGAGGTAGTGTTCTCCACTTAGACTAAGAAGGAACACTACTCTATTTATGTGTAAAGAGTTCACAAGGCAAATTTCAAATAGAGCTTGAAAATACGTAGGGCAAGTTGAAAATCTCACGGCTTAGTAATGCTTTGTCTGGGATGAACTTCACAAGGCCGGCACCATTTATCTGAAACTAGTAGAATCTACCGATATATTGTTGGGAAGCTTGAAAAGGCAACTCAAAATGCTAACAAATTTGCAACTCAATTTAAGAGGCGATACGATGTAACTCATGTTTCTCCTCAGTTGGCCATAGTGTTTCAGGTTAGCAATAGGGCATGGGCATTGTGTATAACAATAGTCTCCAAACGTTAAGGAGATTCTTGTTATCCAACCTTAAAACTGACTTGAGGATGACATTTTTAGCCATCTTGAACTCCCTTGGTGTCAATGTGATGTTGACACTTTTTTTCTCAATCACTTCTTCCTCTACCTAATGACAACCCAAGGGCCTAGCTTTGAGGCTTATGATTTTCATTTGTGTAGAATTGTTTTTATTCTTTTGTATTGGATTGTTGACAATGAATTTTGTTGTAGAGTTTGTTTTTATTGCCCTTTGTAATGAAACATCAATTTTTCATCTTCTTGTCTATTGTTCACCATTTTTCCTACAGTATTTTACTTTCTTTATTTATATCACATTACACACATCCCGCACTTAGTCTATTACATGTGCATTATAGGCATTGTTGACGTAACATGGACAATAGAATTGATCAATCACTTGTTGTGCGAGTGTGAGTGCAAACCTTTATTTATACTCCATAACCAGACTTTTATTTATATTGTATTACACCACCTCTACCACTTTCATCATTTGAGGTTCCTCATTAGTTACAATGGCTCCTTACAAACCTTATCCTATAGTGTCAAACGATGCATTTCATTTAGTTTTAGTCTTTAATCATCTGTATCGTGTGGAAAACTCATGATCGTGTCATTGGTTGCCTGTGATTCTTTTCTCACTCACCACATGTACTTATGCCCAACATATACAAATTGAAAAAAGAAACTAATTATTGTTAGAATCATACTCTAGATTTTTTCTATACAAAATTGCCGACCTATTTTGATTTGGTAATTCCAATTACTAGGTATTGTGAATAGAGTAAAAGTTCTCCACTCAAGCATGCCCCAAGGTGACCAAAAGTCATTGCCATTCTCACAAAAAACATGGATAATATTTAAACAACACTTGCTATTCACACCAAGGAGAGCAAGTGCTTGCCCTAAAACGAGCATCCAAGCAAGCAAATGTACTCTTTTCTTCGAACGAGCACCAAGATAAGAAAATGTACTTACCCTAGGACAATGATCATGGAGAACATGTGCTTGCCACTAGGTGAGCAACATAGGAAGTAGAAAACTTTCTTTAAACGCACTAAATAAATAAAATCATATTAGATATTATATGATATATGATGTTGCTGATTGTATCAAATCAATTCTGGAGGGACCAAACAAAATCAAACTAAAGAATATGCAATCCAATAATTTATTGTACTTCTAAACCGAAGTTAGAAAGCTCAAGAAGATGATAACATTTTTTGTAGCATTGACATGCTCTGCGTAGATAAAACCCTAGATCCAAACACTAGTGAATATAAGAATACAACAGTACTTGTAGGAAGTTGAAATACTCAAATTACAGCCAGCAAAGAATGTCATTATGGTTACATGAGCGAGCTCCTTTACTATCAGTAGTGCTCGCCTGGTGGCGAGCACTTCTGCTCTATTTGGTCCTCAATTCGAGATGATCACTTTTGCTCTTAATTGTTATCGGCCAGGGGCAAACACTTTTCATTTGTTTTGTGCTCACCTAGATAGCGAGTACTTTTGCTCCCTTTGGTGATTGCTTGAGGACTTATACCTTAACTCTCCTAGTGTTTACCTCGAGTTAAGTAATTTTTCTCTTGTAGGTACTCATCTGGGTGGGAGTACTTTTGATTTTCTTGTTTTTCAGCTGACACTACAACAGATTTTAATTTTTGCGATAGATGAAATCATCACAAAAAATAAGCAATCTGTCACCAATATTTTGGTGATGGTTTCAGACCGTTAGCACGATCATCATCTAAAAGGCATCACAAAAAGTAATTTCTGAAAAATTACTATTCAGTTATCACAACTTTTTTTTATGATGGTTTGAAGTCTTCCATGAGATGTTACATTTGAACGTGAACTTTTTTTGTGACGGTTGAAATTCATCACAACCGTCACAAAAAATCGATCAATAAAAATCAATTTTCAAATGTTAAACTGATCGATTAACATTCAAACAATAAAAACTTCGTTGTTTTTTTTTGCACATTTAATATTTCTGTTGAAACGAAATGATATTTGAATGATTTCTCGGAGAAGTTTGAATGCATATTCAAAAATTAACAATGAAACATTAAAACGTAAAGTGTTTAACATTAAAATGTTGGGTAGTCATTCGAATGTTTATATTTTAATCATTTGAATGTTTAGATCATTTGTAGGTCAATATGTTTGAACATAGTGACTTATGTTTAAGACATATGTTTGAATGTTTATTTCCTGGACATTATGGAAAGCTAGATGTAACTTACGGATGGAAGGTATGAGTTTTAATGTTGAGAAAGTCATCTATAGTGTTAATTTTTTATTTAGAGATGTAGCTTCTCAATTAAAGAATTTTTGAACTATGGATTCTATTAACCAGTCAGTGTTGGAGAGTATGAATGTCCCAATAGTCCCTAATATCCGTAAGAAATTGACTTCTATTTACTGGAAGAAACTGGTAGGGAAAATGTGTAATTGAATGTTGATGGTGGATCCTGTGGTAACTCGGGAGAGTCAGGAGAGGGAGGTATCATAAGGAATTCTTCAAGTGAAGTGATTGCAGGATTTTCACATTATTATGGCTACAAACAATATTGCAAAATGTAAAACTTTGCTTGAAGGATTATGATTATGTCGAAGTTTGAGATTGAGAGATGTTTTAGTGGAATCAGATTCAGCCATTATTATTGGTTGGCTTGCTTCAGGAATTTGTCGACATTGATTTTTGTGGGACTATTGGAAGGAAGTCAAACAGATTGCTCAAGAGATTAATGCACTCTTTTGTCATATTTTTCAGGAAGCTAATATGGTGGTTGATCATTTGACAAAAGAAGGAACTAAAGGCGTCAATTTGAATTTTTTTGGAAGTGACAATTAACAAGGATATTTGCATGGTCTGATTCATTTGGATATTTTGTGTTTGCCTTATATTTGTTTTAGATAATTATTTGTAATTACGTTTCTGAGTTGGTTATAGAGTTCTTTTTTCGTTATTGGTTTTTTTATCGCCTAGGTTTTGGTTTTTTGTTACTTTGTACACCCCCAAGTGATCTAAAATGTTACTACGGTTTATCCTCAGCCAGAAATGAGGATTTCTAATAAACTTGGGTGGAGGTAAAAAAAAAAAAATTGTGTTTGAATGTTTATTTAACATTTAAGCTTACGTTCATAATGCTCGAACGTAAAATCTTTTGTATTCTTGAACATGTTGTACATTTGAACATTAGTCTTTTTACGTTCCCGTGTTTATTTCACATTTGAATGGGATAAATTCCGTTCAAATATAAACCTTTCAGCTTCCAAAAATGTCAAAGACATTTGAATGTAGACTGGGTTTATGCTCGAACATTTTAATAAATACATTCAAGAATATTGTTATTAAACGTTTTTGTTTTGTACGTTCAAATGTAACTACTTCCTATTTATTTTATTACTATCGTTTGAATGTAGACTTTGTTCTGTTCAAGCGTGAGTTTGTCAATATCACTTGCGAATGTAAGTCAGTTTATATTCGAATGCTTAACCTGTAGAAAAGTAATGTTCGAATGAGGTTTATGTTCGAATGTATATTGTTTTACATTTGAACATTGACTTGAACTATTTAGATTACAGTACATAATATGCCTTTACAATACTAATATTTTCTCTTTTTTCTTTTTCAGATATGGCTTATCTTTTGACTACTAGGAAACGGGAGAGGAAGGAACTAGTCAAGATAGTTCTCAGATTGGGCTTCAAACCGTTATGGCTAAACGGGAAATCTTGATAAACGAGTTTGATGAGCTAAGATGGGAGCAAAAGAGCCTCAGAAACGTCTTTACTACTAGATGCTAGGGCAATATGTGCACATTGAGGGAGAGGGTATACACTGCAATGATTAAGGAGTTTAATATAAGGATGTGCTCCAAGCCTCAGGATGCATCCTTTCAAGTTGTAACTGTACACAATGTTTAATTCAAGATTTCGACAAGTGTCTTTAGCGAGATACTCAGGATTCGTCGCAAAGCTGAGACATTGACTACAGTAGATGCTTAGCCTAGGGATGCAGTCGTGGTAGGCACATGCCCATCAATTGCAGCCTACAAGCACGCCTGATGCAAACGTAGGCACTTTTGTATCATCTATTAGCCTAGTTGAGTCTATGGTCAGAGATGTTGACCCATCAAAGGCCAGGAGTACTAATCATGAGGCTGAGGATGACGATCGAAATGAGGATTGGTACATCCTCACTAGAAGAGGTTGCATGCAGCTCGAAAGGAAGAACTCATTCGGCCAGATACAACTATTGTCGATCTTCTGCATGTTACAACAAACTTGGCTCTTATGGCACATAAGGCAACATTCAGTTGAGCTCATGCACAATTTCTAATATAAATGGCATATGGAGAGCCCATCGACTTGTCACTATGTATGTTTTAGAAGATCCGTTATGAGGCGAGCATTGTCTTCATAGACAACTTTCCATACGAAGTCATCATTAGTCGACTAATACTGGCATAGAGAGTGCCACTCTAGGCGGAGGAGTGGGTGACATAGCAAATCAGCCCCTTTGATGACCACACACCGTCGGAGCATTGGACAAGGGAGGGGGCAAGCTCGATGTCAACTTGCCCGTGTAGCAGATCTTGTTCCTCTGGGCTCGGTGTTGTTCCCTATATTGGGAGTACTAGTCGGCAACTGACGGGTGTATCTACGGAAGATACGCAATCTGCTTGGGTTGAATATGGTGATCTCAAATCTTATTACACATATTGAATGACAAAACGACAGACAGATTGCGGCTATAGAGGATATTGTCACCATGATTGCCCATCTTGTAGATATCCTCAACAAAAATGTCTCGACCTTGACTAAGGCGTTCCGCAGTACATTTGTGAAAAGCACGTTGATCTGAGTGTTGTTTACAAAGTTTTATCATATTTTTTATTTTGTTTTTAATATATATAATGAACAATATTATTTAATATATCTACTGTTTTTTAATTTCAACTCTTAATCTTTTTTAATGTTAGCTTATCCAACTTTAAAATTAAATCACTGTACTTCAATTCTCGATTTTCTTTTCTTTTTAATTTGAAATATCCAACTTTAATATTATATCAATTGTCGTTAAAAGTTAATGACTAAAGTTCGAACATTGATACTAAAAATTTTCACATTCGCACGTAAGTAGCCTCAATGTTTGAATGTCCAAGGCACGTTTGAAGTGAATATAAGTTTGAACATAAAAACAATTTCTCGGCCTCCTTTAATGACGGTTTCCATAAATCATCACTGAAAATGCTTTAAGTGACGGTTTGAGAACTATCACAATTTCTAGACAATCACAAAAGTTTCTATTGTATTGTAGTTACAAGTACTTTTACTCTCCAAGATATTTTCCAAGGTGGCGAGCTCGCCTTGGTAGGAGCAAATTTTTTCTTGCGGTCCTCACCTAATAATCGCCAGAAAAAATACTTTTTAATGACGGTTTGGGAACCATCAAAATTTTTAGACCATGACAAAAACACATCCTGATAAAGGCACATATCACTATGGTTTTCAGTTGTCTCGAGATCTTTGTTCAACTCTAGTTGGTTACTCTGATGTAGATTAGGTTGGTTGCCTAGATATTCAACGATCTACGACAGGTTTTGCAATTTACCTTGGCCAAAATTTAATATCTTCGTGTTCTAAAAAGCAAACTATTGTCCCAGCACTAAAGCCGAATACCGGACTCTTACATTTGTAGCTGCTGAACTTTCTTAGCCACTTTAGCTATTACACGAGTCACATTTCAAACTCTCATCTCCTCCAAAACTGCTATGTGACAATAACAATGCCATATTTATCGCATCAAATCAGGTCACAAAATCCCGCTTTAATCACATCGACGTCAACTACTATTTTGTTCAGGAGCTTGTTGCTCAACAGGTCCTTAGTTTGGCATTTGTCCCTTCTAAACTACAGCTAGCAAAGCTGCAAATGTCTTTACTAAAGGGGTTGCTAAACTATAATATCTCTTGGATTGTGCCGAGTTGTGCAAGTTCCCTCATTCCACCACGCCAACTTTGAGAGAGGGTATTAGAAGAGAATCCGAAAACAATCCATTTTAAATTTCAAAATTGTATTTGTTATTCGATTCGTTGGTTGTAACATTCAGATTTGTAAATATCTTTTAGTTGTAACGTTTAGGATATTATAAATATTCATTTCGGCCGTATGCTTTGGATATTGTAAATATTCTCTATAAATGAATACATCCTCATAACATTGAGGCTCGAGGCTTGAGGCTTGAGGCGTTTCCTCACAGTAGTGTAGTTACAAGTACTTTTACTCTCCAGGTTACTCTCCTTATAGGTGGCGAGCTCACCTTGGTGGGAGCAGTTTTTATCTCGCGGTTCTCACCTAACTGACGAGCACTTTTATCGTCCCCAACCTTCGACTAGTACTGGGCAAAAGTGCTCCCACCTCGGATACGGAGAGTCGCTTACCATTCTGACTAGCTATTATACATAAATACGTATAGATATGTCGCAAGATGTCAAGTAGCCTAGCTAGGTAATAACAGCTTGTTTATGAATTAGTGCCCCAACAAATCGAATCTAAGAACCAAAGGTATCTAATCGGAGAAGTCAATGATTGTAAAACCACACACACCCAAAGGTACAACGTCTTGCTTGAGTTATCACTTTGTCTGCTGTGACGTGCCTTTCAGTGGGTACCATTTTGCCAAATATAACGTCAACAGTCCATGTTTCAAGCTGGCCGAGGCTCACATGCAAGATTCTTAAAGCCCATCGAGTTTCATTAATTCAACTTCCGTGCACAACTTTGCTTCTCCTTCCCTTTCGGTTTTTTCTCTTTAGATGTTGAAATACACAGAATTAGAGACCATCCAAAAAAAAAAAATAATAATATATAATAAAATGAATAAAAATGTAACATGTATTAAAGAATATTCTCATATTTTTTTAAGGCAAGATTTTAAATATATTATAAATAATGTATAAATATTTTGTGATAGAATCTGATATCATAAAAAAATTTATAAGTTTAATTCATTTAATAAAATTGATTTTATAAAAAAATAATAATTATATATTATTTAAAAACATGTATAAAATTTTATTTACAAATAATATAAAATTATTCATGAACATGCAGCATATAATATATAATTCCCCGACTCGATGGGAATTAAGACGTCGTCGGTGGTCACATTTGTTCCGGATTACAAGAATTTTTTCTTTTGTCAAAAAGTTGACAAGCACTAGACCAGCTCCTAGCTACGCCATAAATCATTATATTGGTACAGTTCTTTTTGACCTAACTTTATAGATGTTTTACTGCCAATTTTGTTGCTATATATATATAAATATATATTGTTTTGCAAAAATTTAATTTGTTCAAGTAATTCGTGATCGGACGTCGACAACACCTAATTTGCAATTATAATGTCTACTGAAAAAGTGAGTTTTTTCTTTTTTTTCTTAGATTGCAAGACTCGAAATGATATGTGGATCAAATGGCCGCCAAGTCTCCTGGAGAGAGGAAATGCAAAGGTTGAATACTTTATCCAATGTTTTCTTTACCCTGCCGGTTTACCTAGTTTTCTTCTCTCCTCAATGTATAAAGTTTAATTAGATAAATGCAGGCCACAACTGCATGAAAAGGGAAAACAAATTAGATTAATGGGTACGTAAAAAATATATAATATGGAAGAAAAAATTAAGAATTGATGGATATGGATGCATGGGAATATGTATTATAAACCAAATCATGACGGCAGCTAAAGGGCATCAAACTTTGCAATTTGAACCCTTAATTAGAATGATAGCCACTAGCAAGTCACATGGAGATCATTAGATCAAGAAAGCATGCATAATCTTGGTCAAGAAAGCAGCATTAATTAATATATATACTGCTAATACTTTTGAATGGCGGTGAAAAAGCGAAAGCTTTTTAGAAAAAAGAAATGAAGAAAAAATTAATGAAACCAGCAACTAATCAATTCCCATGATCGATGGACATCGATAAAGTTTGGCGGGCGACTTGTCTGACCGATGTTTAGCCAGCAGCTAGCTGCTGATGTGTAATATTTCAAATTATATGTTTTTAAGGTTTATATATGTTCAATGATCATGATCATGATCATGTTCAAGATCCAAATTAAAGCGCCACACACGACTTTTCTTCCATAGTATTTTTAGGCAAAATGTGAATTTTTTTTGGAAGGTCGGCTCTTTTGGGTCAAAGTCATTTATGTGTACGGCAACCATTTGATCATTTAGTTCGGTGGTCAAATTACAGAACTACTACTAATCATGATGTGGTTACTATACATATTGACTAAAGTGATCTTAAAATTAACAAATTAATTAAGTTCCTTTTGTTTAACAAATACACGACATTGATTTGGCTCATGACTACCTCGATCTCAATTTATAAAATCATGAAAGAGATCATGTCCAAATTGGCCGGTATAGTCTTAGCTAGCTATATAACTCGCAAGTCTGTTATATAGAAAAATTCTATACATTATATTATTTAATTTATTAAGAGAAATATTATTTTTAAATGATTTGTGTATCTTATGCGTACATATCGTATACAAATATTATTTTTATGTATCATTTAGGACTTGTTTATTTATTTTTTTTTTTATGTTTCTCTTTTATTATGTTTTTATCTTTATTTTTAATATTTTTGTTCTAATATTTTGCCTAATGTAATATTTTTATCACGTCATTGATTTCATAAAAGATAAACGGAGTCGTGTACTCCTAGCATTGCTCTTAATATTATTATGTAAAATGTGATACATTTATTATCATTAGTTGATCTTTTATTAGACGACTTTTTATCATCTAATAGTAATAAACGCGTCATATCTTATTTAGTGAAATGAAAATGGGATGAGAGCAATGTTAGGGACAAACGCCAACTCACAACCTTCAAAGTTTTTTTTTTCCTTCAACTTCAAACTCATTTCTTTATTTCTCAACTCATAAATAATGTGCTGCACATAGAAGTCACCAAGCAGCATAAATTATCAGTTGGCATTTGTCCCGTGTTTATCCCTAACATTTTTGCTCTTGTATATACATAATAATCATTGGCAATCAAGTAACTTGTCAAGCTTCACGATCTTTCGCAGATATGTATAATACGTATACATAGCTTAAGGGTTTTTGTTATTTTGTAAATGTTATTTTATAACTTCATCAAGTGCGGCAAAATTGAAAATATGGCTAATTCATCCCTATATTGTCAATGTTTTTTATACAAAAACTTGACACTTCACAACAATAAAAATGGACTTTTGGGGCTCTTTAATTGTGGCGAAAAGACTATTTATAGTTAATTTTGATTATAAATAGTCATTTCGCTAGAATTAATTGGTTATAAATCAATAGTTTTCTTGTAGTGAATTTAAAAAAAGTATAAGATCGAGAATTTGAAATCAATGTAAAAATTAGTATGACATCTTTAAGAGTAAATTAAAAGAATATTATTATAGACCACAAATCCTTTGCATGGCTTTAATGAATGAAACTTCGCGTAATTAAGGAACAAAACTGTTTCAATTATAAGCTTACTAGCTAGACGTGAATGATGACCATGATGATGAGGTGGTTGATATGCATTTGTATTAACTTGATCTCAAAAGTTGAAATAATGTGTTTGGCCAATGGTACAAGATGTTCCTAATAAAGGCGACAAAACGTGATATTATGGGTTAGTAAATGTTTCTTAAGTGGAGTGAGAAAATGGCAATGATAAAAACAAGCTCTCTGAAGGCCTTATCATAACTAAGAAGCATGCATGGATAGTGGGTTGAAAGAAGTGGATCAGTTTTATCTGAGTAGGAATCCCACCATCTTAAAGTGGAACCCAATCATCTTATATCTTCAAGGCCATGAAACCTCTTTCAGGGGATTTCCAAAAATTAAGGTATTTTCCTCTCCAATAAAGGCAAAGAAAAGTATAAACATGATCCCTTTTTTCCCCTCCAATTTGAATTGTAATGATGGGTATATAAATAATTTGATAGTGTGTTAAGCGCAACCCATATTTGACCAATTCTTTTCTTTTCTCTTTCTAGCCTATACTAGTACTAATCATCATCTAATGCTTAGCATAATTGATAACTAATTACCATCTTGTAATTAGCACAAATTAACAACTAATAAAGATAGAAACAACATTGTTTCTATTTGTTTCTCTTTCCTTTTGTTTCATTTACCAAAAAAGTTTTGACTATTGTTTTAATTTCTCCAATCTAACATGAAGCATCTAATTATCTAATAAAAACTTTAATACTCAAAAATGACTTGTTTAATATAGGCCTGTTCATTAGGGGTTCTAGATCTGAGAATTTGAGTTCAAAAAATGAATAATTTTCTTGAATCTCTTAAGTAAAAGTACGATGACTATTAAAAAATTTCAGGGCCTAACCAGGCAAAACCTAGCCCATATTTTCTATTATATATATTTAGAGTCATTTAATCCATATCAAATTGGATGCTAATGCAGCAACCAAAAAATACCAAATCAAAATTTAATTTTTGAAAAAACCATTTTCATTATTATAGACCATTTGGGCTTGTTCTTATTAAACTTACACTTGGTGGAAGCAAGAAATATCAATTTTATTACTTTGGGGGGATTTTGATTCTTACAACATCTCAAGTTGTTAAAAGCCTCGGATTACGATGGTACTATATGTGGGTGGAAATAGGGTAGTGTGGCCCAAAGAGTAAGATTGACAATATGTAACACGACTTATTAATCCAAAACGAACACGAGATGATAAAAATAGGTTATAGTTTAGTCTTAATGAGTTTCGAGTCATAACAGGTCAATTCGTTAAGACATGACTTCTTAAAATATCATTAACGGGTTAACCCATTATGACCCATTAAAAAATTTAAATTTACTTTTTACCTAAATTTCAAAAAATTCTGATTTAAAATTAGTTTTATACATTTAGGTACTTACCTATTCTATTTAAACACTTATTAAATAATTATTAACGAGTTTATTCTTGTTGTTTATTATATTTAAGATGTAATTTTAATATTTTACTATATGTAAATTATATTTATGTATTTATCATATTTTATAGTAGATTACTTATTGGATTGTAATTTTAGGATTGTAATTTATAATTAATATTTATATTTTATAGTTATTATTTAAATTTTAATATTTATATAAAATCAACTAAATTAGACTCAAACATATCATTAACAAATTTGCAAGTTAGAACAGGTTATGTCGTATCGTATAGTGTCACATAGTATTAAAATATATTAACAAATCGTGTCATATTAAATCGTTATGTTAACAAATCGTGTTAAGATTAAAGTTTATATACAAAATTTTTAATAGTTCATATTAGTGTTGATTCTACCTTATTTGTTATGGGAGATGAGATCAAAAATTCAAAATATATTTTAAATTTATTATTATATTTTTTCAAATTTATATATAAAATATATTAACAAATTTAACTTTTTCAAATTCTCATACTACTTTTTCAAATTCTTATATAAAATTAATATTAAAAAAATATCTTATAATAATATTTTATTTATTTTTTTACTTTTATTTTAACTCATTTTATTTTATTTTTAAAAATAAATAAAAATAAATATATATGTCCTAACACACACAAATACGAACCGGTAACGTTTTGACAACCTCTCAGAGTACGTACAGACAGAGCCATCACATCGAGTCATATATCTATATATGGACAAGCCAATTTGCTAGGATTTCACAAACGCGTCATCTTACTATTGGCCTACCAGATAGACCCGTCAGAGAAAGCCAATCCTGGGTTGATTTCCCACAAACGATTTGTCAAGCTATTATTGGCCAGGAGAAAGGCTCTTCCAATATGAGGGCTACACGTGCCTCCAATATGATTTTGTTGTCGAATATATATTTCAGTCTGACACTGGCACAGGCATAAATGTTCATTTAGAGGCACTAACTTTGTGGGGGAGTACGGTACACGTGTCGATCAAGGGACTCACCAACTCTTTATCCTCTTTGTTAGTTGTAACCGACGACCATGATCTAATGATCTCTCGATTTGGTAAATTTTAGGCCCTATTTGGTTAATTAGATGAGAGTAACTATCACATTGGGATTTATACGGATAGGAAGTTTTGTACAATTGTACATTAAATGATTATATTTTATCTTCAATTCATTTAAGAGCGGAATCAAAAAATCTGATTTGACGGAGTCAAGTTATAAAAATATAATTTATGAAGGATTAAATATTAATTTTTTATATAATTTACTTTATAAAAATATTTATAAAATTTAATTTTTATGAAATTTTGACAAACCCAAAAAAAAAGCCACTAGCTAGTTTCATCCCTAATTTCATCGTTAATTCATTTATAAATTTTTAAATTCATTAGGAAACATAAACAATAAAAAATGGTAAAAAAATTTAAGTATTAAAAAATTAAATAAGATCCACTTATTCATCAAATTTTAGAAAATTAAATCATATCTACTTTATCTATAAATGAAAATTTACATATTATCACTGATCCACTTACATTTTTTTTTTTTATTATATATTATCATTTCTCATCTTATCTCAAAAAATTTATTATTATTTAAAATATTTCATCATATCTTATTTCATTTACGTATCGAGATTAATTGTTAATATCGTGTGAAATTTGTTCATCTTTTCCAATAATAAAAA
Organism: Platycarya strobilacea; assembly: GCA_036898215.1. Classification (NCBI taxonomy): domain Eukaryota; kingdom Viridiplantae; phylum Streptophyta; class Magnoliopsida; order Fagales; family Juglandaceae; genus Platycarya; species Platycarya strobilacea. Next base: position 19,029,058 of record CM072551.1, on the reverse strand, counting down.
ATGTGAAGATTTTGGAATAAAAAAAGATAGGATGATGATCTAGAAAGTCATGGGGGGAGAAAACTGAGGTGCATTGGGATTGGAAAATAATAAAGGTAGAGGTCGGGTGGTGGTAGGACTAGAGATCGATCATCCAAACCCTATCACAGACAGAAACTGCTGCCATAAATTATGTAACACCGATCGACAAACACCATTATGCTGATTCACAACTCCGTGCATGCTGGATAAAGAAACAAAAGTACGGTGCTACTATAGAAACTCGGATCAAAGATTTTTTTCCAATTTTTTGGGGTCTAAATTTAAGAATGTCAAGAGGGACATTTTATTAATATATATATATATATACATATATATATATATATATAATGGGACTCAATAACATTTATTGTAATTATAACTTGATCTGGCTTTTATTTTAAAGGTCGGCTTCATACATCTATTTCTCTTCTATTTCAAATTTCGCAACTCGATACTTGTATTTAAAAGTACAAAACCCACAATTAAATACGTACCTAGCTATATATATCATCAGTCTCTTTAAAAAGTTTGGATAGTAGATTATTGAGAATACTTCATTATTATTTATTATTTTATTATTATTTTATATTTACATTTTATTATTATTTAATATTCTTTGATCACTAATTTTTAATTATTTTTTTACTGTTATTCACAGAATATTTAATATTAACTCACTACCAAATCGCAACCTAAAACTCCCGAGAGATTTCTTTGAGATCTTACCATGCCACATATGGGGATTTGATTGGATAACGTGTCAGCATGTACTAAATTTTCTCTTTTACATTAATTTGTTGGTAAATTAGCACGTAACGATATTAATATTGATGAAATTAAGATTAATTAGCAGGAACATAAAAGACATCAGTATATATATATATATATATATAGATGTTTGTCTTTAGAAATAATGGCGAGCTAGGACTGAAGATCAACGGACGAAAAAAGCTGAAGCTGGTGCTGGTGCTGGTGCTTCGCATGTACGGTGTTCATCATGTGTGTGTACAAAGGAAAGGCAAAGAGATTGGGGACAGCAACGGTTTAGGTCCATACCGGAGAGTGTGAGAATGTGAGGAAATGGAGGGATCTTGTTCTTTTTGTATTTACAACAAACATGTTTCCTATTCCCACAACATCTTTGTCTACTATGGGACTGTCTTTCTGGGTACAATATAATATGGGTTGTCCGGCACCACCACTTCCTCGGCCCCCTTATTCTTATGTCAACTTAAATATTAAAATTAAAATAATTAACAACAACAAAATAGGTGGGCAAGCCTTATATTAATCATCTATATTTGCTCCTTTTCTACTCATTCATTTCTATATATAATACATTAATGTGTTCTTCATATTGTTCTAAAGTTAGAGGTTTGATCAATCCATAAAATGAGAATAGATCGATCAAAGTTATTCATTTAGAAAATGATCATACATGGAAATCATGTTTTAAATGAGTGACACCATTTTTCTAAAATAACTTATGTTTAATTAAGGTGAATTCGAATTATCTCAAGTCAAACGAGATTTTTAAAAGTCTCGATCATTGCTCGTCTTGCTTCCGACATTAAATTGTTTAATATTATTTCTCTAAAAAATTGTAGTAGAGCTAGAGGAAGTATTTTTCTTTATTTGTTCATTCACTTTTCTTCACATACCCAAACTTATAAAATATGTAAGTAAACTTCTTGTTTAAAGAATATCTTCATGGGATGGTTAATTACCTTTCCTATAAGTTAATTAAATGTTACATGAAAAATAAATATTTATGACAAATTATTTGTATTGATAATAATTATTTATAATAAAAATAGACTGATTTTAACATAAAATAGTCAATTTAATAAAAATTAATTTTCCATAAATAAATAATATTTTTATTGTAGATATCCATTTACTTATTAACTTTTAAAAGTAACAATTTTTCATCAATATATATATTAATTGCATAAAGGATTAAAAAGAAGAGAGACGCTGGGGTGTAATTGGGCTGCAACCTAACGTTTTGTAGTCCATCTCCTAAATTCTTATAATTATTATAAAAATATAATAAAAAATATTAAAAAATACAATAAAAAACACAATAAAAAAATAAAATGAAGATGATTTAATAAAAATTTTCGACCTCATCCAACAGGAGTTTGAAATGGATTTAAGGCTGCGGTAAGCACACCAGAGGTCGTCGGGAGTCGCCGTTTCAAAGGTGGGGTCATCAAAGCCCACTAATCTCGATGAAGTGGACAGTGTAACCACCGTCACCGACGGCCAAAAAGATTACAAAATTCATGAGATTCAATCGGATCAAATTTTAATTTTTCTATAAAAAGAATTATACGTGTATATATTAATCATTACTCCAAATTCAATACGTACGTACGTCGTACGATAATTTAAACCGGAGATGTCACACCCTCAAAAAAAGTACATAAACAGTAAAAAACGACGTTTCGTACGTAATTCCGTAGACATCGTTGGCGTGGATAGCATCCGTGTTCCGTCCAGCACAAAACCAGCATATACCAATGCATATAAAAGGGGTTTGGTCATTGTTGTGCTGTCAAGACCTCTGTGGCCGGAAAATCGTAAATCAATGCTTAATCTTTAATTTATATTACAGTATTTACTATTTACTCAATTTGTCTCGTTTGACGTAATACTATAATATATGTCAGGTAATTTATTACAAAATTAAAAAAATACTAAAAATATAAACATAAAATAATATAAAGAATCTAGCCTCAACGGTGGAGAAATACAAAAAAAACTCGTTTTTCTAACTAATTAATACGGTATACCATATTAATTATTTTACTACAATCAACTTATTGTAAATAAACATTTTTCTTATAATAGAGTATGCACTATACCATATTAGTTTAAAATAACTTATAGAAATTTTCATGCTCACTTTTACTTAATCTTTAATTAGAAAAAAAATAATATAAAAAAAAAATAACATTTGTGCCAAGTCATCGGTGGATGATCAACTGCAGTGACCTGTTAACTTTATCTAATAAATTTGGTTAAAAAAAAATCTAAACTCTTTTACATTTTGAGCTATTATTTTTAAATATATATTTTTAATTTTTTTAATAAGTCACGTGTGATATCATGTATAGAAGTAAATTGAGTAATATAAAAATAAAAGACATATTGACATTTCCTAAATCAAAACCATGAAGAAGTTGTAAGTCACGTGTGATATCATGTCTAATAGATATATAGAAATAGTTACATTTGATCACATATTATTATAATTTTTTAAATTATATAAAATATAATAAATAGTATATTTTTTTTTTCGAATTTTAAAATAATAATAATAAATAATATTTTATTTAATTTTAAACTTTTATCTAAAATTATTTTATCTGATGTCAATGTCTAAACAAATTGATAATAATGTAAGCTACTTAATTTCCCATTCAAAAACATATTACAGAAACCTATGAATTAACACGTTGAACACATTGGACTAGTTCAACCAAATCGGATGGGATGTATTTTATTCTCAAAGAGTGGTGTTACTATATATATATATATATATATATATATATATATATTATCATTTTAAAATGTTTTTAAAAAATAAAAAATTAGAAAAATATTAATAATTACTTCCTTAACTATAAAATAAAATAAAAAAAGATATTAAAAGATATTAAAACAAATAAAAGTGTCAAAATGAATAAACATACCAGTATTTTTCATTTTCAAAATACTTCGATACTATTTATTATCACTATTATTTAATATTTTTGTTTACTTATTATTATTATTATTATTCTGAAATCATAACGCAATTTAAGTCAACGAGAAAAGAATCGAAATTATGCCCAATTACTACATGTTTTGACAGAGACAAGAAAACAATGTACATGAGGCCCTCACAAATAGATGACTTTGGAAACCCGAAACAGTGATTAAACTATAGTAGAACATCTTGGCCTTTTTCTCTTTATTTATTTTAAATGAAGAAATATTATACAAGAAAATTAATTTATGCACTGACATGATAAAACACTTTTTTTCTTTTAAATTTCTTGTACATCAAAGTTGGGATAGATGGGATATGTACAGTGAAATGGAAGATTCTTGTAACCATGACGCGCCCATTCCTCAAACAATGAAGGGATATGTACAGTGAAATGCTAATTTTGTGGTGCCCAGAAATTTGGTAGTCTTTCTTATTCATCGAAAGGGCAAAGACCCAAAAAGAGGAAAGTTTGGTAAGATAGCTTGTCATGGAGTGGGACTAGCTATATTCATTTTGAGTAATGATATCCACATAATATTTTTTTATAATATTTTTCATATCACATCATTGTAAAATGAGATAAATGAGGGTATTTTTATAAAATTATATTACTTTTATAATAATATCCTTATTCTTAAACATAATTATGAAATGTGTTGTAAAAAATGTTATATGTGCATATTTTTTTTATTGTTGTTATTACTTTTGATACATATATTAACTTTTACGGATTCTTTGCATATTTTATATTTTAATGATGTGATTGGTTAAAACGGATATTTTATATAAAAAAAAGTAATGCGACTAACCATATTAACAGAATATATAAAAAAATATGCAAAAGTAATTACACATAAATATTTTTTGAGCCGCAAGCTTCCGACTCATACTTACATCACTAATGTGAATACTTTGCCTAAACCACGATGCTTATGAACAAAGTTCAACTCCTAGGTTTTTTGTTCCATTTTCGTAGTCTTTTGTCTTGTTCATATGTAAATCACGAGAGTCCGTTTCCTTGGTGTGAGAACATTTTGGTGCTTGTGTACATGTCCAATCTTGTATGAACGATTTCTTGGATCCCGGTGTTCCCATTCATTTGAAAAAGAAAAAGTCAAGTTTTAGGTTGTAGTGAGGTGATTTTAAATAGAGCGGTGCAGGGGATGTAGGTTAACTGGATTTTTTTTTTATCTGATTTGTTTTTATTCATTTTTGTGATATTTTAAAATATTTTTTAAAAAATAAAAAAAATCACATCATCATTTAAAAACATTTTTTTAATCTTTAAATTAAAAAAAAAAACTTATTTTGCCATTCAAGAAATGCATTCGACACAAAAAAACTCGAGAGATAAAGAATTTCCTTTTTAGATATTCTATAATACTAAGAAAATGTAAAATAATAATAAAATATTAAATATAAAAATAAAAATAAATAGTAAAATAATAAATACTAATAGAATATTTGGATATTCAAACTATCTGACCAACAGGATACTAGAAAATTCCAGTACTACTTTAGCATGAATACGAGACCTAGAGCTAGATTCCGTTGGTAATGCAATTTATATAATCTTGAATATGAAAAAGGTTTCCTAGCAAAGCAAAATGCTTGAGACTCCCAATCTTTATGAACAGGTCGGAAAAGGATACCTTTGATGAGGAAGTTGCTCTTAGCAAGGGGATGAGATCATGCTATATTATGCATTCCAAAAGAAATGAGAGGGCTTAGATTAAGAAAATTGTACAATATCAATTGAGCCCACATTGCAAAACTTGGTTAGCAAGCTTATGTTAAATTTGGAAAAAATGCAACACATTTTATTTGGAGTAACCCTGTGATACGGTCCGACCAATTTTATGGGATAAATAGCCCTCCTATAATACATTGTCACATCAGATATTACACAAAGTTTTTGTTAGACGTACCACACCGAATCACAATTCTAGGTCACGTAAATACCATCTTTTTCGTCTAACTCGAGTTTTCAAAAATCCAAGTTTCCCTTCCCGTGTTTGATAATATCCATTGTTGCTGTTGTTGGTTGAGAACATCTCAAGATATACAAACCCTTCAAATCGATTGAATCTGGGTACTACAAGTCTCAAGATATGCAACCGACAAGACTAAAAATCTATTCAAGGATTTTTATACTATCAACGGTGTGTCTGATGAGTAAAAACATATTTCATAAAAGTGATGAGGGAAACCCTGGAGAGTATTACCCACAAAAGCCCTAAAAAATAAAATATTAAGAAAATGTAAGATTTTACCAGCTTTTTTGTGCCTGGACATTAAGCTCACTATTTGGTTAGAGCTTTCCTGCAAGATGGGTTCGTTTCAATCAAGTCGTTCATCACTTTTTCAAGTCCACATCCTTGTCAGAAATATGTGCCTAATACTTCAAAACAACTCATGTATGTTATAGTCGAAACTCTAAAATTATTATGAAAGATGAAAGCTTAAAATAGACCAAATCCCCTTTTCATAAGTTGGAGGAGTAGTGAATGCGATTGTATACAGTGCGGTCTAGAGATAATTATATTGTAATGTGTACGTGGCGATTAAGTATTGGCAATTTGGCGGGCTGTTTATCAGAGATAATAAGCCGGACTGGATCTTAAATTTTCTTTTATTTTTTATTGTTATTTGTATATTTGCAGAGGATGCATATATATGGACTATAACGTTATGCATGGAAACTAGTGTATATGGTAAGTATACTAAATGCTATATACATAGAAAGTTGTGTATATGGTTAGCATGGACATAGAAACTTGTGAATGAAAATTTATACTTCTTAAAATCATGTCGTTATTGATTTGGGAAGTTGTTGATTGGATTCAGATTTGGGAATTCTATCAATACTCCTCCACAGGTTGGCGTCGAAGGCCCGTAATACCCAACTTTCGTGATAAATGATAAAAAAGTTCCCAACCTAATACTTTGGTGAAACTTTTGGCAACTTGCTCATGAGATGATGTATGGACGACTGTAAGGACACTCGAGAGAATCTTATCACAAATGATGTCACAGTCAATCTTAATATATTTGATATGCTCATGAAATATAGGATTTTGAAAATATAAAGAGTAGATTGATTGTCACAATATAAGGTAATGGGCTCGAGGGTACCAAGACCAATTAGAAGTTGCTTCAACCAGGTGAGTTCACAAATGTTGACAATCGTGGCGCGATATTCGGCTTCAATAGAAGAGCGAGACACTGTAGTTTGTTTTTTTGTATGACAGGACATAGGACTCATGCCTAACTGAATGAAATATCATGCGATGGAAACGCAAGTAGTAGGGCAATTAGCCTAATCAGAATCAGTATAGGCAGTGACATGTGTTTCCCTAGATGATGAGAAGAAATGCCATATCCTGGAGTGCCTTTGATATAAAGGAGAATACAAGTAGCGGTAGTCATGTGAGAAACCCAAAAAGCATGCATGAAATAGCTAGGGATGTTGACGTCATAAACAATGTCAGGATGTGTGATGGTCAGATAAATGAGTCGTCCAACAAGTCAGTGGTAAACACAAAGGTCAAGTAGGAGATTGTCATCTTGGTTGATGAGCTTCAAGTGTTGTTCCATAGGAAAATGAACAGTTAAAGTACCAAGTTGACTACTATCGAAAAGAATGACAATAGTATATTTGCATTAATTAAGAAAGATACCTTTGGGAGATTCAATAACTTCAAGACCAAGAATATATTTAGAGGGCCAAGATATCATCAATCTAACGTGTATGGAGAAAACTTCTCTAAATACTTCAATATGAGAAATATCATTACCATTTACCAAAATATTATCAACATAAACGAGAACAATAATGATACTAGTGGTAGTGATTGGGGTGAGTTAAGAATAATATGCTTGAGACTGACGAAAACTTACATCAAGAAGTGTTGCCCAGATGACTAACACAAGAGGGGGAGGGTGAATTGAGTTGTATTTAAAAAAAATAACAATTATAAATCAAATATATAATATAAAATATAAACAAAATATGAAACAACAATAAATATAAATAGTAAGAGTAAGAGAGAAGCAAACTCAGTATGTTAACGAGGTTCGGCCCCACTGCCTACGTCCTCGCCTCAAGCTACCTCTTGAGGATCCCCAAATCCACTATTCAATCTCCTTTAGGTGGAGATAGAAACCTATTACACCTTTGAGCAGCACCGCTCCAAAGAATCCGTGTAGAACACCCTCTACACTTCCAATCACCTTACACTTGGTGATTTAACTATTCCCCGTGTAGAACACCTTCTACACTTTCAATCACCTCACACTTGGTGATTTAACTATTTCCCGTGTAGAAGGTGTCCCGTGTAGAACACCTTCTACACACACAAGGGTTATACACACCCTTTTACAAATACAAGAGTTGATAGCAGGTAGACTATCAAAGTACACTCCTCAATGAGTGAGATAGAAACAATACAGCGCAACCTATATCTCTCTCAACAAGAACAAGAATTAAGACTCAAAACTTTATAAAAGAGAGAATGAGAGTTTTGAAGAAATGATGCAAAACTTAGCAATAGATGTGTAAGCTCTTGTTGTGTGTTTTACAAAACTCAAGTGAGCTATTTATAGGCAAATGAGTTTTCAATTTCAAATTTGAAAAGATTCTCATGTCAAAAATATCATCATTCACTTTTCAAAAATTTCAAATCTAATCTTTTTACTTTTTGCATGTGACAAAAGGAGCACACTTTATTTTTCAAAAATTTCAAATCTAATTTTTTACTTTTTGCATATGACAAAAGGAGCACACTTTACTTTTCAAAATTTTCAAACAAAGACATCTACCTTTTGCATAAGTCAAGAAAAGCATCCACCACTTTTGAAAATATTCAAATAAAACATGCACATGTGAAAGATGACAATCAATCATCTTAATATTTTCAAAATTCAAACCTTTAATCATATCATGCACATGTGAAAGATGAAAATCAATGATCTTAATATTTTCAAAATTCAAACCTTTAATCATGTCATGCACATGTGAAAGATGACAATCAATCATCTTTCAAAATTTTCAAAGTTCAAATCTTTAATCATGTCATGCACATGTGAAAGATGACAATCAATCATCTTTCAAAATTTTCAAATTTAATTTTCAAAATATTCACGCACATGTGGAAAATGTATTTTAATACTTTATGATAAAATATTTATTTTGAGCCTTAATCCTAATTTCGAATTTTTAAGAGATTTACAAAATTACTCTATGATTTTAATGTGAACTTGTTCCCTTCTTGCTCATGCTTGGTTCCTTGATGTGCTTGATTGTATTGTGTAGACAACTTGAGTTTGAGATTCCTTTATTTTTCAAATTCATTTGTTATCATCAAAATTCATGTGTAGATTTACATGAAACTTGAAACCTTGAGTTCAACAAGAAGCATAGTAGTTAGTTTGAAAAATTAGTTTTTAGGGGCTTGTTTGAGGCCGTAGAGGGATTTGTAGAGACAGTAGACCTAAGTCTCACCCATGATGCAATTTCTAAGTGGTGGTATCATGTAAACTTCTTCATCAAGATCTCTGTGTAAGAAAGCATTATTGATGTCAAGTTAATGGATGATTTATTGTTTTGTAGAAGCAACATCTAACAAGCACTAGACGGTGGTCATTTTGGCAACAGAAGTGAAGATCTCATGATAGTCAAGGCGGTCAATCTGAGTGTAGTCCTTGGCAACTAGCCAAGCCTTTTATCTTTCGATAGAGCCATCTCCCTTGAGCATAGTTTTAGAGACCCATTTTCAACCAATGGATTTCTTACAGGAGGAAGTGACTCAATTGTCCAAGTTGAATTGTCTTTGAGAGCACGGATTTCACTAGGCATGGCTTCACACCAATGAGGATGGCGAAAAGCGTCAGAATAACAGGATGGTTCAACAAAAGTAATACGGGCAGTTAAAAAGGTAAGGTGAGAAAATGAGAAATGAGAATAGGAAAAAAAAAATTAGATAAAGGATGAGCAATACCTAAGAATTGTGTAACAAATGAGGCTATTGTGGGCTCCATGTGTAAGGTTGGACAGACATAGTCTTAGAGGTAGGCATGTCGATTAATCGTACAACAAGGATGAATGGGGGTGGAGATGAGGATGGTGAGGGTAAGGAGTTGGGAGAATTATGGGAAGTAGTGATTGGAGAAGAGAGCAAATAGTTTTAGGGATAAGAAGGGGAAGGATGGGGGAAGATAAAAAAGGAGGATAAAAAAATGTGCAAAATTAAAATTGTTGTTCATAAAATGTAATATAACGAGAGTAAAAAATAGACCAAGTGTCAAGATTGTAGAACGTGTATGCTTTATGGGTGTTGGGATAGCTAAGGAAAACACATCTGATGGCACGAGGACTAAATTTGTTGTGATGAACATGGAAAGTTTGAGCAGATTAAACAAAGGCACTGAACACACAAATTGGGCATTTTAGTGAAAAGAGTTTCAAAAGGAAATTTATTTTGAAAAATGCAACTGGGAGTATAGTTGATGAGGTATGCAACGATAAGAACACATTTACTCCAAAATTTTAAAGGTAAGTGAGCCTGAAAGCTAAGATTACGAGCAACGTTCAGAAAACGCTAATTTACGCTCCGCAACGCCATTTTATTGTGGAGTTTCAACATATGTACGTTTATGAATGATATCGTGATCATGAAGATACATTTGAATCTAATCAAAAAGAAATTCTTATCCATTATCAGTCTGAATGATTTTAACAACAGTATTAAATTGATTTTAATAGTAATATTGACAAGAGCAAAAAAAATCATTAAATGAGTATAAGTTTCAAATTTAAAATACATAATATATATCCAAGTAGTGCATAAAAAATATCAACTATTGGGAGAAAATAATGAGCCCCACATATGAAAGTTGTATGATAACTACCACAAATATCATATAAAACATGATTGAAAGGAAAAGTACTTTTATTAGCATGAGAAGAAAATGATAGTCTAGTGTTCTTAGAATGAGCACAAATATTACAATAAGAAGCTAGAAGGGGCAGCTAGAAGGGTGACTTAGACTCTGGTGCCAAAATGCTTTTTTAGCAATAGGTTGCATAGAGAAAACTAGAATGAAACTAGGCCGGTACATATAAAACTCATTGCAAAACTCACCCAGCAGTCCAATCAGTCTCGTTGAGTGTGGGCCCTAAAAAAAATAAGTTGTAGAAAAAAAAGAAACAACACAAAAAACATTAGTGGTGACTTGAAGGACAAATAAGAGATATAGAAGAAGCTAGGGACTTAAAGACATTTCATGAAGTAAGAGTAGGGGAAAGAACATATGTGCCAATGCCTTCAATTGGGATGGTTTGGCTTGTGGGTAGCCAAATTGTTTTCTCTGAAGCAAGGCTACCCACAAGTTTTCGTGAAGAATGATCTGAAGTGGAATCCTAATAAAGGTAGCCGAGGAATCTCAATCAAGTTGGTCTATCTTCTGGACCAAAAGAATCGGCTCCAACACAATGCGTGGACCTCTCGAGCCTTAAAGAGTGGAAGAAACTCTAGTCAGCACATATACATGAACGACCATATTCTACTGATGATTTATAAGTCAAATATATAGAGTACTATATACCTGTCAAAACATTCCTAGCCAAGTTCATTCACCTAACAAAAGAGAAATGATAGATAGACGATGCCAACAACTCTTTCAACCTAAGATATATATATATATTATTTAATTTTTTTTTAAAAAAAATGACTGTACCGAAGTTGCACACTCATAACTGTAATTATTATTTCTCTATTCAAAATTGGTAAAGCCAGCCATTTGTACTGCAACATCTCATTGCTACGTTGGAAATAATTTTGGGCAAGGATTACCAACAAAAACCACCTTCATAGTGATCAGTCTTCTCATGGACCACGTAACAGTATTGGCCTAAAGAACATGGGACACGGGCTGCCTGCTTCATTATACTTCAAACGTCGCCTTCCTATATTTTCTAATTTCTATATTTCTTGGACTACTAAAGTACGAAAATTTTGGGAATTGTATGTATGGGGGGACCTGATCTACCTTAAATTACTAACATAAAATCATTTCTTTTCCTAAAAAAAAACAATATTCTTTAAATCAATTTCCTTTTGCTATCTGAACTTCTCTTATGTTTAGCAATTGAAAGCCAATTCATTTTGTGCATAAATTGTGTTTTCTCTCACAACTTTTTGGGTGCACTTCTTTCTACGGTAGATTTTTCCTAAAAATTGAAACGAAATTTAAGACTACATGGAAATAACATATATAAGATAAATATAAACAAAACAAAAAAGTCACCCAAATTAAATTAAAAGGGCCTAATTTTTTTTCATAAATAATTTTATTTTATTTTATTTCATCTCATCATTATTATTTTTTCAAATTCTCATATAAAATAAAATAAACAATTCAACTTTTTCAAATTAATTTTTTTTTTCAAATTTCAAAATAAAATTGATATTAAAAAAATATATTATAATAATATATTATTTAATTTTTAACTTTTATTTCATAATCTTATCTCATCTTATTTAAAAAAACAAAACAGTTATACTTTTAAAGTTTTAATGTCAAAACTCAAGACTATTTTATTTTTACTCATCATCTCACACCATATATTTTACATATTTTAATATTATTATTTATTATTTTAGTATTATTAAATTAATTGAATTGTTCTACTTATCATCCATATATTCATATTTGTTATGAGAAAATTTTTAAGAAATATATATATATATATTCTATAATGTGTCAAGATAATAAGTAGAATTATTATTTACTTTTTAATTCTTATTTTAATACATTGGTGGAGGGGTTCGAACCTTCGAATTCATAATTTCCATTTTGAAGATGCAGGTACTTTTAATTGAATGAACTTCTCATGTACACCTGATTATTTTATCCAATAAAACTATTAAAATGGTAACTCTTTTTTAAAATAAAAAATAAAAAATAAAAATATTAATAAAATGTATTTTCTAGCTAAAAGATTATTGCTGGAACAAATGGGGGAAAAAAACGAAACAAAGGAAGAAAAAGGTGGAAAAATATTAAGATCAGTCAACCGGCCGAAAAGTTACGGAGTTAACAGAGGATGGATTTGCGCGTGCTAACGTGCCCCTATACTACCGTTATATATATGCATTCCCTCTCGTTCGGTCATGACGCACTCTCGAATTGTCAAACCGTGGGGGCAGTAAGAAGGCACGGGATATTTGCATAGCTCTCTTCTCTGCAAGTGTGTGTGTGTGTGAGAAAGAGAGAAAGAGAGAAAGAGAGAGAGAGAGAGATGGAGAGGGGTAAAGAAATGAAGCAATCAAAGTTCAAGAGGATTTGTGTGTTTTGTGGAAGTAGCCCAGGAAAGAAGAGCAGTTATAGGGACGCTGCTATTGAGCTCGGCAGGGAATTGGTAATGTCTCTGTTTAATGCCTCTTCTTCTTCTTCTTCTTTTTGTTCCATTTGGGTTCCTATTTCTTTTTTATTTTCAGGTCAATTATAAATCCGACTGCAGTTTTTTCTGAGTTTCGGAACATGGGCTTCATGGATTTCTTGATTTTCGCCACTATTTTCATGAAAAGTAGCCTGTTATAAGAACTCACTTTCTCTTTTCTGAGCTACATTTCATTTCTGTTCATACTCATCTTGGAGATAGCAAATATGTACGTTCTGATACTCCTCAAATCCGCAAAGCTATATCCAAAATATAAGTACTCTGTTTTACAACCATTGAATTTTCTTCACATTTTTCTTCTTTCTTTTGTTGGAGTAATTTTGTGTACCTTATTGAGCTTCGCCATTTGTCCCTCTCTGTAAATTAGCTTCTTCATGAAGGGATTTTGGGGTTTTTGTTACAAATTAGAACGCTGTCGCTGATTATGCTGGGTTACTGTTGTTGCCTGGTTTGGGACAGGTTTCAAGAAATATTGACCTGGTTTATGGAGGAGGGAGCGTCGGTTTGATGGGTTCGATTTCCCAAGCTGTCTACGATGGTGGTCGCCATGTCATTGGGTGAGCATCTTTATCTTCATTTTCATCTTTCTGTGTTGAGTAAATTATTAAATGGACCAAAAAATTGAAAGTAAATGATTGTCATTTTTTTAGGGTTGTGTTATTATTATGGCCGTGGTCTTTATCTCAATCAAAACTTTTTTTTTTTTTTTGTCATGTTATTGTCTGCAGAGTAATACCCAAGACACTCATGCCTAGAGAGGTATGTTGCTACCAATATCATGTTTTATAACATTTTGCAGTGACCAAGAGAAAATGAAAATGACCCAACAAGCCAGAAAGAGAGATAGAGCATTATCTAATTCCTTTTGCCTTCTCTGTTAAATGTGGCGTTTTGTTTTCTTTTTCGTTTTGTGGTAGCTACATTGACATGAATTTCTACCTCACCTTTGTTATCTTAAAACCTACGGATTTCCCAATTGTCTCTTTTGAGATTCGTGTGGGTTCAAAGTGGGATTTTTGGTTGGTTCTCAGATTTCCTTGATTTCCCAAATCCTGATTTTAAAAGAAACCATATCTCTTCCTCAAATCCACCTGGCCATTGGGGTCTCTACCAATTTGTCCCTCTTACTCCCACTTGTTGGATTCCTTAGTTCTCTGGGTTTCCGTTTTACTCTCATTCTGGATATTTTCCTTCTCTTTCTTTTCTTTTCTGCACGACTCATGATTGCTTATTAATTTGTGCCCTACACTGATTGGAAGACACTCTCTCTCTCCTCTTCTCAAAGTTGTCTCTTTCTGCATTTTTATTTTTATTTATATTTATATTTATATTTTTTACTTTGGTGGATTAACTTGGGTTCTGCTGACTGTGCAGATTACTGGAGAACCGGTGGGTGAAGTGAAGGCAGTAGCAGATATGCACCAGAGGAAGGCTGAGATGGCTAAGCATTCTGATGCCTTCATTGCCTTACCCGGTTGGTACAAATACTCTAATGCTTTTTTTGTTTTCATATATATGTGAGTTGAGTTGACATAAAAATTAAAAATTAAATAAAATATTGATATAATAATTTTTTTTATTAATTTTATTTTAAAATTGGAAAAAATTAAATTATTTATATTATTTTATATAAAAATTTAAAAAATTGTAACGATTAGAATAAATAAAATGAAATGAGTTAAAAGTTTTCTAAAAATAAACTAGGCCTAAAACTAGCCACCATTCTTATTGAACATCCGCCCCACCTCGAGCCTCCACGACGTGGTAATTGTCTTGACATACCATCAAATGGATTGGTATCCCCAAAATACCCTCTAGATTACCAAGAATCCCAGATAAGAATTAAAATGACCCACCACCGAGGCAGGGGCAGAAATGATATTAAATAACTAATCTCAATTAATTAAGATGCCATTAGCCAAACCAAAGCAGCTTATTCCATGATATTGCTTGTTGCAGCACTATTTCTTTTATCTTGGGGTTACCCTATTGATCAGCATAACTGCATAAGAGGCAAGCTGCAAAGCTTCTAACTTTCCAATTATTACAAATATGAAGTGGGGTTTAAAAGGGATTATAACGTGCTTGCGTTCGGACTGAGGGATAAATAGATAAATAATAAGCCGAAATATGTAGTTTTTACTTTTTTCCAATTTCCACAATAGAATATTAGAATAATTGTACTTATCATTTTCACAAATTATATACATCCATTTTAATATTGGATGATAAGTAGAACAACTCAATTAATTTAACAAGAATAAAATAAAATAAAAATATTAAAAATAATAGAATAATATTAAAATATATAAAATATATAAAATGTGTGGCATAAAATAATTAGTAGGATCTCTTGGAAGATTATGTGAGCTAACTGAGTTGTTAAACATCTTTTGGGCTTAAGACCACGAGAAGTGATAAAATCCCATTTCTGACATTGGTAATGGGCTGAGGCCTAAACTGAGAAAAGTTGGATAAGGTTGTCCAGTTTTAGTTGAAGAATAATTTCGACAGTGGTACTATAACCGAAAAGGAGAAATAAACACAAGAAAAACTGACCCGAAAAGGAGACCAAAAAAAGGAAATGTGCATGAATCCGAACATCTAAAGCATCATTATTCAATATGTTTTGCCGCATATATATATATATATATATATTTTAAATATTGCTGGATTTCCCTTCCTAATATTTATGTGGTTCAAGTAATATGATAAATCTTATTCTAATTCCTCTTTATGTCCATGAAGGTGGGTATGGGACTCTTGAAGAGCTTCTTGAAGTGATAACCTGGGCCCAACTTGGCATCCATGATAAACCTGTATATTTCCATCCTTCATAAATTTTATCCTTCACAACAAAAAATTAAAAAAATTATATATAAATTAATTAATTTTGGTTGAATGCTTGTTTTGATTTTAGGGGTAAAAGAATAAAAAATCAAACATTAAACGAATTCTTTTTCTTGGATGGATTTGGCAGGTGGGGTTGTTGAATGTGGATGGATACTACAATTCTTTGTTGTCATTCATCGACAAAGCAGTGGAGGAAGGCTTCATTAGTCCAAGTGCACGCCATATCATTGTATCCGCCCCTACTGCGAAAGAGCTAGTCAAGAAATTGGAGGTAAAACTATATATATATATATAATGTATATATATGTATATATCTTCTTATTTTCCCGTTGTTTTTTAAATTGCCCTTTTGGATCAAAAAGTTTTTACTCTCTTTTAGGGCATAGAAATGAAAGAAAAAAAAAATATTGTTTGAATTATTGACCAAATTTAGGTTTGTAATACTGTGTTGCAGGAATATTTTCCAAGACATGAAATAGTCGCATCAAAGCTAAACTGGGAAATTGAACAATTAGGCTACCCTCCACAATGTGACATCTCAAGGTGAATAGTTGATGCATGGATGGAGTAGAAGGAGGAGGCTTTTGGTGATGAAAGCCACTAATTTTAGATAATCAGAAATTTCCTCAAGTGGGCCTTTTTTCTTCCCTTGGTGTAAACTAGAAGAAATTGACCTTAAGTTGTGTAACTAGACTACTTTCCTTCAATGGGAATTAGCTGGGTATTCTAATGCTCCATTTGGTTACCATATGCAGGGAAATAGAGAAGAAAATTTAGTGTTACAACAATTTGTATTGGAATGTTTGTTGTCAATTCTAAATTGTCTTTCAATTTCCTCTGAACTTTGTTTTCATGTCAGCCCATTTTCCTAGCAATGACATAATACATATTAGAACAATGTTTTTGTTCCTAATGGAAACAAAGTGTAAAAGTGATAATTGTAAGGAATAAAATAAGTTTTGATTATAGTTTTATCATGTGGATAGTAGGGGATATAGCGGTGGATTAGCATGTTTCTGAAAAAGCAACATCAACATGAATCTGGACTCATATTCAATGCATCATATCTCAATAACTCTTACCCAAAATGAAGATGTCAAATAGTTGACTTACAAGTTTTTATGGTAATCCTAATTCTAGACTAAGGGAGGTAAGCTCGAGACTTCTTAGTGAGTTAAAATCACATAGTGAGATGGCTTGGTTTTGTGTCGGAGATTTTAATGAAATTCTCCATCTGCATGAAAAAGAGGGTGTAACAGTAATACCTTACCAACAAATGGAGAGATTTAGAAAAATTGTGGAGAGATGTGGGCTTTATGATCTTGTTTTCCATGCAACAATTTCACAATGAGTAATAACAGAGCAAATTCTATGTTCCCCAAGGAAATGTTGAATAGAGCTTTTGTCAATCAAACTTCGGTTTTAATGATGTTTGATAGCATCTCAATAATCACATTACCTACTTAGACCTCAGATCATTCTCCTATTTTAGTCAAGATGAACCAGAATCAGGCTAACAATATCCAACGTGTGAAGAATTTCATCTATGAAACTTGTTGGAATAAGAGAGAAGATTGTAGGAAGACAATTGAAGATGGTTGGTCCAAAAACGGGTATAGTCATAGCAAGCTACTATCAATCACTTAAGGGATGCAGCATTGTAAAAGGTCTCCCATTTAGTGGGACAAGAAAGGGGTTACACAAGAGCAAGGGTTCTATGCTTGACAAGTTAAATGAGATTTCTAAGTTGAAAGAAGAAAATAGAGGTGAGCATGTGGATGCCATTAAACATAAACAAAAGGAAGTAGACTATTTGTTGGAAGAAGAAAATATTCCATAAAAACAAAGAGCAAAACAAAGATGGTTATAAGAGGGAGACGGGAATACAAAGTACTTTCACATGTGTGCTAATCAAAGAAGGAAAATCAATAAAATCAATAAGATAGAGAGGGAGGATGCATCGGTAGCAAATTCTGGAGATGAGATATTAAAAAGTTATTCCTAAAGGATTTATCAATACTTTTTTCCTATTCAAACCTCGAGAACATATCTTATTTCCTTAGACATTTGACTTCAAAGGTCACTACAGATATGAACAAGTTATTGGTTAAGAAAATTGTAGAAGAAGAGGTTAAAGAGGCTATTTTCCAAATGAATCTTTTGAGTTCTCCTGGACAAATGGATTTCTTGCACCCTTTTATCAATCTCATTGGAACATAATTGTTGACGTCCTCAATTTACGTTTAGAATATAACGTAAACTAAAGCGTCAGGACATGTAACACTAAGTTACATACCCTCTATTCATATCAAGAATAGTATGCGTACACCTAACTTACTAGTAGTATGCAATGCGTGACACAACGGAATAAGGTTAGTTT
Organism: Platycarya strobilacea; assembly: GCA_036898215.1. Classification (NCBI taxonomy): domain Eukaryota; kingdom Viridiplantae; phylum Streptophyta; class Magnoliopsida; order Fagales; family Juglandaceae; genus Platycarya; species Platycarya strobilacea. The sequence continues at coordinate 19,010,581 of CM072551.1, read as the reverse complement.
CCAAAACATGCAAAGAGATCTAACTTTGAAAAAATGATTACACGGCAAAACGTAACCATAAAATCCACAACTTACTATTTATAATATCATAAAGTACCAAGTTTTACAGAACCAGGTTCTCTAAAATACAAACATTGTTTGTCATACAATGACCCCCTTCTCACCTTAAAGCTTTTTCTTTACTTCTTTGTACTCATTCTTGAAACGAAACTGATTCAAACTAATTTCAAAATCTTGTTGGAGATACCTCATTGGTAGCGTCACATAGACATCATTCAGGGATAAAGAACCGTCAGGACTCAAAGCTAGACAACATCCAATGCGGAGTCATTCATCTGATAAAGTGGATGCGTGTTGTCTATGACCTCCAAAAAATACTCACACGTAGGTGGGACATAGTCATCAAAAAGAGAGTATTCAGTAGCCCCCTCAGGGCTCGGCTGAATCTTTCGGGTAATCTGAGTCTCTCTCTCTCTGCCATCTTGTCCTGCAACAATGTCTATCATTCCGAAATAGATAATAGATGAAATTAAAGAGTGAGATTTCAAGAAATCTCAATAAGTATACAAATAACGTAACAAAAGCATTAGCAGCATATATAGTCAACATAAAAACGCATGTAATATGATCATGAGACTTATACATTACTTATGTACTTTTTTGCAAAAACTTGTATATTTTCATTATAGAACTTTCAATGACACAAGTGCAAAACTTTTCGTGACTTGTCTTTTTCTTAAAATTCTTATTTTTCATGTTTTATTCTTATCCATGTAAATTTTAGTATGATAGTAGATTGAATCGTTTTTACTGTCATACTTAGTCCTTAACCTCGACGGCAGATCAAACCGCCTTTATCGTCGGGCTTCTAAATCTTGACAACAGATCGAAATGGTTTCACCATCGAATTCCTTAGCATGACAACAGATCAAAACGCCTTCACCACCAGTTTTTTTGTACACGTCAATTATATGGCAGATCGAATCGTTTTCACCGTCATGACATGATTTTCATATTTTGACGACAGATCGAAACACCTTCACCATTAATTTCCTAACCTTGGCGACAGATCGAAACGCCTTCACCGCCAGTTTTTCTTAAGTCTTTGAAATTTGTATAAAATTTCTTTTTCTTAATTCTTTTGAAAAACGTTATGACCCAAAACGGAAACTTGTGACCTAAATGGACAAATGGACATGCACGTACTCTTAAACAATTTTATGCATACTACATGATTCATGGGCCATATAACATGTAGAATATGCATTATCAACGAATGGCATATAAACAATATAATTGCAAAAATAATTCTTCTTCAATTAAAACATGGATAATCTCCTTGAAGAAAAATTTTAAAAAATTCAACCTTAGCTCTAAAAGCATTAGACCGAATACCATGGGGAAGTTAATTCAAAATTTCTTTTCCTTTCCTTTCCTTTAAACCAACTCACTCTCCTTTTTACATATATATAAAACTCTCTAATTAAACTAAATTATACCCATAGCCGGAAACGCTTATTTACTTGGTGGGTCATTCTCTTCAATCCCTCCTTTATCAAATAATCCTTTCACCAACACTGTACATAGTTCTTCCACTATTATTCAAGAAAGTCAAATAATATAATTTTCCTCAATCACTCCAATAATTTTAAATTAATCACCATATCAACATCTAGGAGTTGAAAACTCAAACTACTTCTAAAATATTTCACTAGGGCCGAACCCTATAAACCTCAAATTTAATTCTTTTTGTCATCCCAACATCACATGCCATCATCCAAACTTCTAGCCATAATTCACTAAAATAGATTCTTGTTTTTTAAAAAATTTTCTCCATATACTACACTACTTTCCTTTAGAGCAACTTAGCACAAACATAACATAGACTTAATCATCCAATAAGCATATTAGGCACTCAAACAAAACAATTAACAAGATGTTAATTCTATATCTACAAATAATGCTAGGATTAAGTTATAGGTACACTTACGAATTTTCCAAGAGATCTAACAAAGAGAATCTGAAAAAAAAATACAATAGTTTAGAGTTAAAACCTATAAGTGGCTTTTAAAAAAAAAAAACAAAACATCAATCCTTGAACATGATCTAGCTGAAGGTATGAAGGGAGAAGTTTTCTCATCTCTTGCATGTTTGAATATAAAAAGGTTTCAAGTGAAATGTTTACCTTATAAGAGAGGTTTGCCTTGGAAATCTTTTGGAAGAACACACACATAATTGCTTTGAAGAGAGATTTTGGAGGTGAGTGAGTGGAAAAAATGGGTGGAGAGTGTTCTACGCTTGATTTGGCCAAGAGTTGGAAATGGGAGGAACATCCAAATGGCTTGTTGGTCAACTCCTTATGCAAAAATGAGTGAAAAAAGATTTAGAAAACATATGAAATCACACTAGCCAAGTCGTGTATCCCTTAGATTGTAAGGTAATCATTTTCCTTTCACTTAGGCTTGGTTGGCAAGTTGATATGACTTAGAGCAAATTTTATAACAAAGTGGATACATTTGAGAAAATGACAAAATTAGGTATGCATCATTGCCACTTTTGTACACTACATCTAGGGTAAGACAAGATTAGAATTCGGCTACCCCATTTCACTTGGATGCTATTCGAATTTCATCATGAACCAAAGTTCATTGTATGCTACTTGTCTCACACTTTTCAAGAGAACATGTTCATTGCATTAAGATTCTAAGAAAGCACATATAGCAAAGTCGGTTCTTGTCTTGTTTCTCATCTCATTTTCGTTCATCACCCATAGCAAAATGACAAAATATTTTTTTACCTAATTCTTATTCCTAAGTTAGTTCAACTTAAGCCAAGTGTCCTCTTTAGTTTCTTAACCGATTAGATTTCTCTACTAACACTCTTATGGCTGAAATCTAGCTAAGGAGAAGTCCAATGTTTAGTTACTCATTCCTTCCAATTACCATTTGTCATTTGTTGATTCTTGTTTCCCAAGCAAAGTGGAATATAAAAATGAAAATATGTTTTCTTTCAAATAAATTCAAACCGTGGCCTCCAACATTTCTTATAGTTTCCATTTGAATCTCACACCAATTTGGGCCCATGTTTGTCACTACCTAACACAAGAAAAGGCCCAACCAAAATACAAAGCAACATATTTCCCAAAAAGTTCCAACAAAATGACTAAAATAATTCTAAAGAAAATATAATCATCCCAACCATGAAAATCCAACAAGGGAAAATATCAGGTCGTTACAATAGTAGGTTAGGATGTGTGTGAAGATGTGCTTAGATTTCTTAACAGTGCAAGTGGAGATTTGAGTTTAGGCCAATCTCTCTGTACAAAGTGATTTACAAGATCATCTCTAAGGTTTTGGCAAATAGATTGAAGAAGATCCTATCTGAAATGATGTTACCAAATCTGAGTTCTTTTGTCCTGGAAAGGCTGATTCTAGATCATGTAATAGTGGCTTATGAAACCATGCATTTGATGGATAAAAAGATGAAGGGCAAATTATGTTTCATGGTCTTGAAATTATACATGAGTAATGCCTATGATAGGGTGGAATGGGTTTCCTAAAAGCAATTATGACTAAGTTGGGTTTCAATTACATTTGGATTGAATTAATTATAAAGTGCACAAGTATTGTTACTTATTCTATTATTCAAAATGGCTCTCCTCAAGAACAATTCAATGCATCAAAAGGGTTAAGGCAAGGTGACCTATTGTCACCCTAACTTTTCATTTTATGTTCTAAGGTTTTGAATGCACCCTCTATTATGCTGAGCCTTCCAAGTTTATAATAGGAATTCCAATTGTTCTAGGAGAATTATGTATTAACCATTTTTTTTTGTAAATGACAACATATTATTTTGTAAAGCAAATCCTTTGGAATGGAGTAGAATGGTTGGTCTTCTAGATTTCTATGAACAAGCTTCAAATCAAAGACAACAAAGAAAAGAATTTCATCCATTTTAGCAAGAACACAAGTAGAGAAGTAAGGGACATCATTCTGAGCATAACTAGTGTGGGATCCTAGACCTTATATGAAAAATATATTGGTTTGCGTGCCCTTGTTGGAAGATCTCGATATAAAGTTTTTAAAAGTATTCTAGATAGAATCAAAAGTAGGGTGAATAGCTAGAAAACCAAGATCATGTCATAAGTTGGGACGGAGATTTTTTGAAATCAGTGATCCAAGCTCTGCTTACTTATTGGGTGTCTTTAAGTTATTTAGAGCTCTCTTGAAAGAGGTTAATATAGTTATGAGGGATTTTTAGTGAAGTCAACAACAGAATGAAAGAAAAATTCACTGTATTTGATCTTAGAGTCAAATAGAAAAGGCTAAGTTACCATGTGGGTTGGGATTTTAAGGTATGGTTTGCTTTCACAAACAATCTCATATCATATCTCTCATTATTACTACATTTTCAAATTCTCATACAAAATAAAATAAAACAAAATTTAACTTTTTCAAATTTTAAAACAAAATTAATATTAAAAAATATATTATAATAATATTTTATTCAATTTTTAACTTTTATCTCATTTTATAAATAAAAACAAAACTTAGAGAGTTGGACTTAATTTGGCATTGCTTGCCAAACAAAGGATGAATAATAGTGAATTATTAGAGGTATCATCATTTAGTTTCTAAAGTTGAAATATTTTCCTAGAATTTCTTTTTTCTTTTTTTGCTGTAAAATTAGGCTCTAACCCATCATATATCTGAAAGAGCTTGTTTGCACCAAAGAAATATATAGAAGAGGGTTCAATATGGAGGCTTGGTGATGGTGGAAAAGATAGGATATGGAAGGTGTCACCCCTCATAAACACAAATACTAATGTGACTTTAGTTTCATATCTCTTTTCTAATAGTGAAGTGGCGCTAATTCTAAACATTCCTATTAGTGTACTAATTGCCCTGACAAATTAGTGTGGTGATGCAGTACGAATGTCATGTTTTTAGTAAGAGGTGTTTATCATTTATAGAACGAGATTGTGGAGAGGTGAAAGGACAAGGGTCAAACTCGAATGCACATAGGAAAGTATGGGATACTATATGAAAATTAAATTTTCTTAATGCATGAAAAATGTTCATATGGAGAGCTTATTTGGAATTTTTACTAACAAATATAAATCTGTTCAAGAGGAAGATTGTTGAATCTCCGTTATGTCCTATTTGTTTGCAAGAAGAGGATATTGGTCTTCATCCTATATGGGAGTACATTGCTATAAAGGATGTGTAGAGTATGTGCTAAAAAAGACTTCGGAAGTGTGATTTTTTGTAGTTAAGTTTCTGGAGCTAGTTTCCACCATGATTGAGCAATTGAGCAAAAACTAGTGGAGGAGATAGTAGTGACATTTAAAAAGATTTGACAGCGAAGAAACACACTTATATTTAAAGGTACCTTCACTAATCCAATGGGAGTGATTGATCAAGCAAGACAATTAATGCTTGATTATCAGGATGCAAATAAAACAGTAAACAAAATAGACAAATGGATCAAATGTTGATACCAGCACCTGAGTTCCTCCTCCTGATGGGGTTTATTAGGTGAATTGGGATGCAGCTCTCTGTAGGAAGGTTGGTAAGGTGGGGCATTGAAATCATAGTTAAAGATTATGAAAGACAAGTAATTGCAACCAAAAGAATGTAGAAGTACTTTATTCAAGATCCCCTACTTGCTTAGTCATATGGTGCGTTTCAGGCAATGAGTTTTGCTATGGAAATTGCTATTAGGAATATCATTATTGAAGGTGATGCTTGAATGTTATTAGTAGCATTATATAGCAAGAGTTTTCTTATCACAGCTCAAGAGTGTTAATATGGGACACAAAGCAGGTTCTTTCATAGTTTGAACATTAGGAAACTTCTCATATCAGAAAATGAGCTAACGTATAAGTTGCTAATAAATTAGCCAAAAATGCTTTAGAAATTTTAAGAGGACATGGTTGATTTGTAGATTTTTTTCCTCATATTCTTTCCCTCATTTGAGGAGATTAAATGAATAAAGTGCAACTACTTTCTCTCTAAAAAGAGAACAATATTTTTACGTTGTTTTATAGTTTATATGTGAACTACTTAAATGCCACTTAAAATATGTCATAAAACATCTATGTTTAGAATGACAAATTCTAAGATTAAGGATAATATGTATCAATTATTACATATAAATTTATCACACCTAATTTATCAGTGTTGTACCGAGTGGTATAGGTAATAGTGATACAAAAGTATTAGTTTAAGTAAAATTTATTAAGTGTAAAGGCATTATCATGTATTATCTATAGCATACATCTATATCAGCAGGAGATCATGAATTACAAAGGACATTTTTTCTTTTCAAAGAAAAATGTGTATTTCTTTTTGAAGTGAAAGTTTGTTAAAAATGAGAGAGGGAGAGAGAGCATAACAAAGGTGAAAAAGAGTTTAAACTTACAACTTAAAAGGAATCAAAGGAAAGGATGAAGGAAAATCATGGTAATGAATTTTAGAAACAATATATATATATATATATATATATATATACTTCTAGAAATTTTTGGGGCCAAATTTTTGTGCAAGAGATTCTTTTTCTAAAAGGAAAATCTTTATTGACATAAATAATAAAGAGGAGATACAAGGAGCATCCTCCATAGTTACAATCATTCCAAAAATAAAAATAGCATCATTTGCCAATAAGTGAGCCATGAAATTGTCATTTCACATAACATGGGAAACCTCTCACTTAGCAAATTTTTTCACCAACTATTTAGCTTCACACAGAAACATACTAGCACTACTCTATCCTTCTTTATCATTTTGTAGAGCATTGATAACTTGTAAGGAATCCTTTTCAATAATAACATATGTAAGTCCTAGATCCAAGCCAAACTTCATAGCCTAAAGTGCTCCATATGCCTCTGTAAGATTAAATGAAGATATGATGGAGTAGGCTTGATTGCCTTACTCTCTAAATGAATATCTGCATTTATACAATAGTTTGTTACAATTTTGAATTAAAAAATACAATGATATTTGCTAAAAGATCTTAACAACTTAATTTAAATATACAAATATGTTTACATAACAATATTGTTTATTCTGTAGCATCGAGACTTCTTGGGATATCTTTAAACTTTATCAAACAAGATTCTCAGGATCTTTATAATGATATTCATGTTTATTGAGGCTAACAACTCCTGCAAATTGATGGGAAGTAGCCGAATCATCAGTTTGAACATCAGGAATTTAAATCTCATTACTATATGCCCTTTAGTGAAAACATCCACTACCTGGTCTTCTGTCGAGATATGTTTAACTTGAACATTTTTGTTAACTAGTTTTTCTTGTATAAAGTGAAAATCCACTTTAATATGCTTTGTTCTAGTATGAAAAATTGGATTTGATGCTAATACAATAGCACACATATTGTCACCCCAAATTAATGGACACTTTGGTAGAACAATTTGTAATTCCTTGAAGAGCATTCTTATCCAATAGAGCTCTGCCGTGATTAAAGCAAGTAACATGTACTTGGCTTCAGTGCTTGAATGAGAGATGCATTTTGTTTCTTTGCACTCTATGAAATCAAGTTATTGCCAAGAAAAATATCATAGTCACTATTGCTCTTTTGATCATGTGGATTGCCTACCCAATTCAAATCACAATATGCATTCAATTCTATGTTTGAAAGATATTCTCCCCCTTTGTCTGTTTATATTTGTATAATTTTGCAAGAAAAGTAATTCTCAACAAGTATTTTGAAATGAATAAAAACTAGGAATACTTTAGATTTAGTTGCCATAGGATATAGTCATGTAAAACGTGAAAAAATCATCCACAAACATAACATAATATCAAAAACCAACCATTAAATTTATTGGAGAAACTCACACATTAGAATGAATAAGATCCAATGGTCCTTGAGATTTACTTGTAGACAATTCATATGGAAATGGTTTAGCTTTTCCTAGAGGACAAGACTCACAGAATGCAAGTTTTCAAAAAAATCAGAGTTGGATAAATAGGCTAATTTAAACAATTTGTTCAACAAATTTTCAGAAGGGTGTCCCTATGGAATTTGCCATTTTTCTCTAGTAGTCTTGGCTCCTAATTTGGCTGCAAAGCATTACATCTTATTGGAGAAACTCTTATTGCCAGGCAAATGATAGAGGCCATGCTCAGCTTGACCTTGGAAAATGTGTTGTTGGTTTTGTTCTATTTAACAGAGAAATCAAGATCATTTAGAATGAAATAACAATCATTATTCAGACAAGATTTGTTTATGGATAATAAATTAACAGAAGCTTGTGGGCAATGTAAAATGTTATTCAAATAAAAAGGCCGGTGATCAAAATAAAAAGAGGATTGTTCAGTATTTTCAATAGATAAACATATGTCATTCCCAACAATAATCATATCAGTTCCTTGAAAGGGTTACTGAGTTGTGAGATTTACTACATTATTGGTTATGTGTACATTGGCTCCACTGTCAACATACCAGACCTGGTTGTCAAATTGAGCATTTGTCTCAGCTACCATGACTGCAAGAACAAGTGGGGGAATACAACTTTGATAGGCATAGTTAAACCTCCCATAACAATCAAGAGCAATATGGTTTGTCTTACCACAGATTTGACATGCAGTTCTATTTGATTGAGGGGCTAAAATTTAAGTATTATTCTCTGGAACAGAACCAACACCACGACTTGTTGTTGCAGAAGGCTTATTTGGTCTGTAACTGTTGTTTAGACCTGGTTTTTGTGTCTTCTTTTTGAAGTTAGGCATCTTAGACTTTTGAGCAACAAATGCATAATAAGTGTTTGTATTGAAGTGTTGTTGACTTTCTAAGGGAGCCTCAAAGCTGAATAATCCAGCATGAAAGTCCTCCAATGTGAGGTCACTATCTTAGGTAGCAAGTGTGTAAGAGGTAATAAATGGAGTGTAGCTTACCTTAAGACCACCGAATAAATGAGCAATAAGATCTTGATCATCCAATGGTTTCCCTACTGTGGCTAATTGATCAGCAATTGCCTTTATTTCATCTATATAGGCAGTGCAGGTTTTATTACCTCGAGACAATATTTAAATTTCCTCAAGTAACACAACTCGTGATCTTGATGCTGAAGCAAAGAAAGCTTGAAAAGAATCCCAAGCTTATTTAGCAGTCTTGATTCCACAAAGAGAGGCAACCAGTTTCTCCGAAATGGAAGCAAGTATCTAGCTTTTCACACAATTTTCATTTTGGAATCATATTGCATAGGCTGGATTTGGTGCATCCTGAATTATTTTTTCGGGAGGTTTGATAGTACCATCAATGTGAACAACAAGGTCATGACTATTAAGGAAGACTATGAATTGCATGCTCCATGCCATTAAATTAGCACCATTTAGTTTCTCAGTAACAGACTGAGAGGTAGTGTGGATATTTGAGTTTGGGTGGGGGTAAAGATTCATTGTTACTTGAGTTGGATGACATTTGGAGTAGGCTTGATTGCTTTACTCTCTAAATGAATATTTGCATTTATAGAACAATTTGTAACAACTTTGAATTAAAAAATAAAATGATATATGCTAAAAGATCTTAACAACCTAATTTAAATATACAAATTTGTTTATATAACAATATTGTTTGTTCTATAGCATCAAGATTTCTTGGGAGATCTTTAGACTTTGTCAAGCAGGATTCTTAGGATCTCTAAATCGATCTTCATGTTTGTTAAGCATTCTTAGTCTCAATATTGCTATGATTTGACTAGCGGAATCCTTCACAGCCACACCAATTTCAATTATTCCATGACCTTTATCAACAGATTCATCCTAATTTAGTTTGAACCAATGCAAATGAAGGGCCTTCTAATCTGCAATGATGATTATAGCTATCTACTCTTGTTGTTGCTACTCAGTTTCTCCTCTACTAGCATGTCAAGAATTATTCTTGCTTCCTTCACCAACTTATTAGGATGTGAGAACTCTTTATTAAAAATAAATCAATTCCTCATGCACCAAATATTCCTAGCCACCACTACAAATTCTTAAATTACCAGAGGCTCCATTGAGTTTAGCATTGCTTCAAAAAGTTTCAGCATAAATGACTGAGGCAGATTGCATTTCTACAATTTTTTAGAACACTGACACCATACATCCTTTGCAGACTCACATCTCTAAAGAGCATGAATCACATTCTCGTCTTCTATACCACAGATAGGACATAAGGGATCATCAACAATTTTCTTTTTAAGAAAATTGGATTGAGTAGGAGGGGCCTCTAGACAAACCCTCCATAAAAATAAAAATGATAATAATAAAAAAAAAAACCTTATCACCATGTTGCATATTAAGTTGCTAGATTTGCTTCCAAACTTGTAATACCATGCTCCTGAATATAGCATTCTCCCGAATATAGCATTTTAAAAATGTTTTAGGGAGTCAGTGTGCTACTAAAAGTTTTTCTTTATAAAACGCACCAGATACAAATGTTTTATAATAAATAAAACATCATTTAAAAAAAATTAAAAGAGTTGGCAAAAGTATTTATTAAAATGTCATGTGTTTCTAAAAAATATTTTATTCACTGAAAATTATAAAATTACAACTAATACAATGTCTAGACCTCTGAAATGTCAAATCCTGCATACTGTGCATCCTCATCACCTAGGTTAATTTTTAAAATAAAACATAGAAACATATAAATAAAAATAAAATGAGTCAAATACTCAATAAGCAACACATCATATGGTAAAAATAATACTCATCGATTTTCATGCATACTTATAGATACATACATAATAACGTGAATATGATCTTTTCATAAATGCTGAAAAACTGAGATTTTCATAATTTTATCGTATCTTATCATATCATAAACTATTACCCATTGTTGATCCTTATAGTTAGGGTTTACGAATCTTAAAAAGATTTCGATTTCACCCATGGCCACGTGTTGTGGAGTCTATACATAAGGAAGACATACTGAGTGCACTACCAGTATGTACGACCTGGCAATGCAATATGCTCATACATAGACACCGACTTCATATCATACATAGAACGTATACATATCTTACCATACTTATATACTTAATCATATCATAGATTTTAAAAAAAATCGCATACTTTCGTAACATGTCATAATACATGCTTTCTCACATAATACACCCCTATACCATATCGGTACAAATAGAATAGCCTATTTATACAGAATGGTAAAGGGGCCCCTCTATGATCGATGATCATAGAAATGAATAGAAAAAATGAAGAGATATCTTAATCCTTATCAACTTGATCCGATCTCTCAAACCAAAAAAAAGATGGTGAACAAAGTTCTCCGAGATCAGACATGAAAAAACGTAGAAAAAAAAAAGCAATACAAGACTAACATCGAAGCAGGAATTTGAATAAATAACTTTAATATATAAAACATGAAATTTCATAATATCTTAATGCAAAGTTTTTCATAAATCATGCATGGATTTTCATAGTTTTTTATGTCTGGGGTACATAAAAAGAGGCTTCCAATGATGGTCATACATACATAATAATTTTTATAAAACACATCATTTACCGTAAATGCGTAAAATGTATGATCATACTACTTATCTCTTAGCGTGGCTTCCAGATCTTACACCGTGGTTCGTAACCTATATGCGATACTAATAGTTACTGACTTTGTAGAAAAAATCGTGTTGTGGCGTTTTTAATTATTATAAATTCAGATAATATAATCATTAACTAAAAATCTACTTTAAAAATATTTTCTTTTAAAAACATAGAATGGCCCAAAATAAATATCACTTAAAAACATTTTCTAAAACAATATAAAATCGATCCCACAAATGAAAACAATCTGGAAAAGAAACAAGGGCTTGACAGGAGGTTTAAAAGGTATATTTGTAATTACAAAGATCATATGAGAACTTTAGGAAAAGTTTGGAACCAGGGTTAATAAAGGAAATATAAGAACATTGTGTTTGTAAGCAACGGGAGAAAAATCTTCATACAAGAGACTCGCTAAAAGGAAAAGCTGATGTGCAGCGACTCAGGGCTAAGAGTAACGGTGGGGTAGGAGTGATCGGTGACTCACTGGGTTCCTCAGGTTGTTGGTGCGACACCAAAGAGAAAGAGAGTTAGAGATAAACAAAGAGAAGCTGAGAGAGAGATGCTGTAGAGGCTCACCGGAAGGGAGTGGGGTCAATGGATTTAGACTTTTGGGTAATTTATGTGGCTGTGGGGGTGGTCCAAATCCCTCAGAGGTGGTCGGCATGGCTAGGAAATCACTTGGGTTATTTATCTGGTGCTATTGAGGGGGAAAGATTATGTTTGCCGTGAGGTGAGTTCCAATGTTTCTTTAGATTATTATGTGTTTAATAGAGATTTTACAGACGAGGTGTCGACGCCCCAATCCACGCTTGGGTTCACACGTGAATAGAAACGTCGGGAATGAGTAACACAAAGACGGGCCCTTGGGGGTTTGAGGTATCGTCCCAGAAGTCATACTCCGTTGATCCGTCATTTCCTGCAACTATTTCTATCATTCTCAAATGGGAGAGATAGTAAAGTCATAGAAAGGTGTGAGATTTTGGGGGAAATCTAAATAAGTACATTAGTATTTCAACAAAAGCATTTCAGGCATACTTTTAAGTGAATAACAAGCAAATACATACACATACAATAAGTTGAGACTCATGATGAGACCAATGCACACGCTCGTGGCGAAATTCACCTTCCTTGTCTTTTCTTAAATTTCTGTTGTATACTCATTCATGAAATCATATAGCAAAATTTTCTTGACTCATATTTTCCAAAAAGACATTTTGTTCATAATTTTTTCGTCTTTTCTTATCTTAGGCGCTACTTATCATATACACATCATTCTTATGGCTCGAAAACCCTTTTCTTTTCATCATGACTTCTTATTTTGGACACCTCATGGTTCCCCTATGCACCGTGTGCTCTCCGCTAGTTACCGTCACACCTGGCGACCGTATCAAACCTGGGTGAATACGTTTCGCGCCCTTTGCGCTCTTCGTCACTCGGAGATTTCTCCCTGAATAACTACAAACTTCTTATATGGTGAGGCTAAGACCAACACCGTTTTTAGGGCATCCACTAGCATTAGGTGCAACTACACTCCGGACACCTTTTGGAGCCATACATGATTTGCCGATTATTGTTAACCCATGAGTTTTTACTCAATTTTAGCCACTCTTGAGTGAATAGGGAATTCCACTGGGACACTACCTCATCCCAACTTTTGGAGTTCTTCTAAAACTTCAGTTCTTTTTCTTTTCTTTTAAAAACATACTTGACTCAAAAACATGGTTTTCATGCTTTATGCATGGGACATGCAACTTCTAACATTTGTTATGCAAAACTCGAGACGAACCCGAATACACACTTAGTCACTTTTCACACAAACCCCACATTATTCGATTTATCATTCATGCGCAAGCACTTAGCTAGTTCTAATGGGTTAAGTAGGGTACTCGGCTTCCATCCCTAGGGTTTGGTCTGAGACCCTCCTTGTTACCACTTGGTGTTTTCTTCTTTCATTCATCTTCTTTTCACTTTTTAAGCTCAAGTTCTATGATTGAAAAAAAAATTTACCTTAAAATAACCCTTAGATTTTATATTTCATACCTTGTTTTTTCAAAAAAAAGTATGAAATTCTCCTAACCTATGTGGAAACCCTACTTGAACACCTATGTGGAAACTGAAAACATACAATGATATTCTCCTAACCTTTATGCTTCTAAATTATCCAAAATTTCAACACTCAAGTATTTCATGAAAGGAAAATAAATTATAAAGATTTAGACTCCAAGAGCTCTCCAACCCAAAAGCTCTATAGGCATGTTCTCTCTCTCCTTTTTTTTTCAAGCTTCAAACCTTTATCTTATCAAGCTTGCATTTCTTTGCCATCTGCCATATCAATAATAATAATAATATCATCCAAGAACAATATAACTAGATCCACTAATATTATATAAATATTCATCTTAGTATGACATTTCAATAAACAATATATTTGCTACTAAATAATCAAGGTGCCTCTTCAAATGATCTATCCAACATCACCCAACATTCAACAAGTTTAAACGTAGTCATGCTTACATGTATCATAGTAATCTCTCCTCAACAAAATCCACTAAAATCATCAACATATTATAACCTTCAACTAAATGGAAACATAGGTTCTAAGCATGGGTTTGCATCTAACTAAAAATAAGATTTTTACCAAAAAGTTTCATTATGGCATACCAAGCAATAAATCAAGCAATACAAGCATATTTACTCAAAAATATACTAGAAATGCTAGAAGCAAAATAAGAATATACTTACAATACTCCTAACTAGCTTAGATGAATTATGAAAATATAAAAAATATTTTATTAGATTAGACTAAGAACATATTATTTTCAAAGAGGATATTATTTCTTTTAGAAAAGTATGAATATAAAGAGTGTTCTTCTCTACACTTCTAGGTTTGTGTTAGCTTAACAAGATCACTTACCTCCTCTAGGACTCTTCCTCTCAAGACCACTTGCTTCTTCTTCTAGGCTTAGAGTGTTTTGATTCTTAGGTAATAGAATGAAATGAAGCAAAGAGAGTAGAGTAGGAGGGTGAGTTACCGTGAGGTAGAGTAGGAGATGTATGTGTGTGTTGGTGACCAAATGAGGCAACCAAAAAGAAAGGGAACAAAGCCATTCGGCCATGGGGCTTCCCTAGACTCTAGGTCACTCATTTCTCCTAAACTTGGAGTGACACTTGATTGATTTGAAAGACACTTGAGTGACCCCCATCACTTGATCACATCACACCTAATCTAGATTATCTTAGGTTAAAGAAATGGTTTCCTTTCTCTCCCCATATGGCCGGCCTCTTTCAAAGGGCTCTAAGCCCTCCCAGCACCTCACATCACCTCCTTATCTCTCAATCATCATCTCATATGTCAATCCAAGAGATTGGAAGATCTCATTTTTGGGAGAAAGCAAAAGTAGGGTTTGGCTACCCCTTGCCCCTTTTGCTCCGTCCAAAACCCTTATTTGTTCTCTTCCAAATTTCTCTCTTCTCAAGCAACCATCATCATGTCCAATCACCACTTTTCCTTACACAATACTTCCCACTCTTACACAACCTCTTCATGTCCTTTCATCTAAATATGGTCAAAAATTCCTTGGAATAGCTCAAGGTGAAGCTCACGGCTAGGCACCACCCGAACCTCCCTCGGATGTTCTCCTATTGCCCTCTCCTCTCTCCAATGATACCACTCCTCACTTGCCATCACCTTGTCAACTCATCCATACAAGATCTACTTTTGGCCCTTTTCTTAGATTGTGAAAAATTTCATAGAAACCACCCCCCAATGGTTCAACACCATCTCTAGCCGACCATACTCTTTTTTTTTTCTTCTTCCTCATCTTAAGCCACTTGTGATCCTATTGAGTAAGATGACTCCCTAGGGATGACAAAGTGAGAATCCCGTTGTAACTTCTAAGATTCTAATGATGAGGAAATCCTTCCTTGGTTCCCCCACTTCTTTTCTCAAGATAACCACTAGTCAACTACCCAACCACTAGTATTTTCTCTTTTTCACCTACTAGTTTTGGTTAACTTACAAAACTTTTCCTAACTTAACATGTGTCCTAATGCATGGGCTTGGGTTGACTATTGGATTTCATTTCATGGCCTATGGGCTTGTCATCTCCACTTGGGCCCAAAGTCTTAGTTATGGTTTTAAGGCCTTCTACTTCTAAACCCACCTTTTAGGGCTTTATCCACTAAATTACCTAAGTCACATTTGCACTATTTATTTAATTAAATAAAAATATAGTAGGAAAATTTGGGGTCGTCACACAAGGAATAGGAAGAAATGAAATTGATATGACGGCTGATATTAAGGTATGATCCAAGGTTTAAATTCGGAGTTGGAGTTGGTTTCAAATGGGGATGATGATCGAAAGATTTAGCTTCGATATAAATCTTAGATTGAGATAAAGCTATGTGAGATAATGGTTTTTGAATTGTTTCTATGAGAGGATATAAGAGTTTGATTTGGGATATGCTTTGGATAATTTTCTAGGATGAGTTCTTCGAATCTAAATTAAGTATTGGTTTTGAAAACAACGGGGGTTTTCGCAAAACTTGAATTGGTGATGGGTTTGGATAATGATTCGGAAGGATTGAGTTTGAAATGTTTGAGTTGAAATTTGTGTTTTATTTTAAATACCAAATCCAGAGGAAGGAGGCTTCAGTTTGAATATGCTTTTAGGACTCATATCAGAGTTCAAAAACCAAGAAGATCATGGTTTGTTTAAAACAAAATAATTTAACTAGGAACTGGTTAAGGGAACATGGCTATGAGAGGAGGCACAAAACAAAATCCTATCTCAAAACCTATTTTTAAGTAATAATAATAATAGAATCCAAAAATAAAAATAAATAAATAATAATAATAAATTTGGGTTGGGATGTTACAAAACTGCTTCATTTTGATTACTACCTGATGTTGGAGCCTTAGTTGCTGATTTCCTCGATTTCTCTATGAGGCACTTCTCACTGTGAAGGAGCCATCTTTAAAACTCTACTAAATAATTTTGTCATTGCTATTCATATTGCTAATTGGGGTTTTTAGAAAAATGTCTGCTTCTCTTTGCTCAAAAATTCCTTGCACTAAGTCAAGCTTCCATTGCTTAGAGTTAAGCTCGATCAAATGTGCTACAGTAGCATCAGAATCCAACTTCTTGATAGGACTAAAGACCTTACTAGGAATAAAATGACCAAGCCATTCATCCTACCATATAAGAACATCACTCCCATTACCAATCCTCTAACATGATCCTACTTCCATAAGATGTCTAGCTGCAAGGGAGCTTTTCCAAACATAAGAAGGTTTAGACCATAGTTTTGCCTTCTGAAAAGTGGAATTATGAAAATATTTGGCCTTCATCACTTGAGCTGTTAGAGAGTTAGATTCTTCTTTTTTTTTTTTTTTTAAATAAAAATAAAAAGGAAAACTCATCAAACTTTCATTCACATATAACTGGGTTGCTTACTGTTTCTGCTAGGAGGCATCCCATAATGAAATTTGGGACCTCTTCTATCCAAACTAACTCTTTTTCTAGAGTTAGAGCCTGTTTTGCAAAAGTATGAGCAACTATATTTTTCTCTCTATGTGTAAACTGTATACTCCAATATGGTCTGTTACTAAAGCAGATATCAATATCTTCTATAATAGGACTAAAGTTAACTGATATCTCCTCTTTACTCTACATAGTCGAGACTATCACCTTTGCATCCCCGTCAAAAATTGCTTTCTGAATGTGGAGTTCAGAACACAGCTCCACTGCTCTTCTCAAGGCCACACTTTCTAAGATTGAAGCATCTACCACTCTATCTTTTGTGTCACAAATAGCCACCATGGCCTCCCCTTGATCATTTTGAATCATGATCCCAATCCCCATTTTTTTCCTATTAACATCAATCGAAGCATCCAAATTCACTTTAACAAACTCCACTGCTAATTTTGCCCATTTACCTTGAGTTGATGCTAGTCTCGATTCTAGTTGAGCTCCGTTTGAAGCTTGTTGGTTCTCTTGGAAATCTCTCAAACCTGCCTTTGTTATAATGTAAGAGCTTTTTAGACAGGTCCATTTTTCTTCAAATACCCATTCATTTCTTCTGAGCCACACTTTCCTCATAAGAACAATTACTTCTTCCAAGTATTACATTTTTAGTCTCTTCGAGAGTGTCTCCCACAACACCCTGAAACTTTGCTCATTTCTTATCCATTTACTCACACAACTCTCGTTATGCCCCCATATATCATTTTCTGCCAGGTACACTCCCACAATGCATGTAGGGTTGTCTCTCTTTCTCATATTTGCATAGAAGATACTTATCTTCTTCAGTAATCTTTCTTTTAGAGAGGTTTTCTCTAGTTGGTAGCTAATTGTTTGCTGCTCTACATAAAAAGAGCTTTGTCACCCCTGGTATCCTCGTCTTCCATATGCATGTCCATATATCCTCTGACCTTGTGACATTTAAGCACTCTCCTTGGTTCCTTTCTTTTAGTTCCACTTGTAGAAAATACGCATTTTTGATAGAAAAGTGCCCCTTTTGGGATGGGCTCCAAATCATTTTGTCGTTTAACCTCTTTTGCTAAGAGTGATACTTAGTATTTGTTCAGCTTCCTCTTCTGAGAATATCCTCCTAATTTTTTGCTCCTCCCATTCTCCCCTCTGTTTATCAATCAATTCTTCAACTTTTGAGTCCTGTTGAAGTTCTGAAATTGGAGATTGGACTACAAGAGACGAGAGACTTCAAAGCCACTTAGATCACCAAATGTTGATGTTCTTCCCATCTCCCACTCTCTATCTTATTCCTTCCTCTAAGAGTGTCTTGGCAGACCATATACTTATCCATATAAGAGAAGGTTGGTTTCCCAGTTTTGCTTCCAAAAAATTCCCAGCATTGAAGTATTTTTCTTTGAAGATAGAAGCTACTAAGGAAGTGGAGTATTTAATAAACCTCCATCCTTATTTAGCAAGGAGAGCTATGTTGAAACTCTCTATGTCACGAAACCCCATATTCCTATTCCCTTTTTGTACCCCCATTTTTTTTCCATTTTTGCCACACAAGCCCCTTCCCCTCCTTATGACAACCCCACTAGAATTTAGAGAGCAAGACATTGATCTCCTTACAAAGTCTAGAAGAGAGCTTGAAAACCCCCATGGTATAAGTAGGGATTGCCTGTAGAACAATCTTAATCATCACCTCTCTACTAGCTTGGGATAGGAACACATTCTTCCAGCTTTCTCTTTTCTTCCAAATTTTTTCTTTAATAGATCTAAAGGCATTGAACCTAGACTTCCCAACCAAAGCCGGAAGACCCAAATATTTCTCATAAGTCCCACACACATAAGAGTCTCCAGTCTGATCAATTGCTTGTCTCTATGCTGGGCATTACTACTAAAGAAAATCGAAGTTTTCTCCTTGTTGAGGAGCTGACCTAAGGCCCGAGCATCTCTTGAAGTTTTCTCCATTCCTCAATTTTGGCTCTCCCAAATAAAATGCAATCATCTATAAAAAGAGACGATTGATACTAGTACCCCTTCTAGTAAGTTTTTCCTGAGCATAATAATCCAACAAGTTGCTGAGTTCCTCTAACATTGCTTGGCAAGTATTGCTTTATTAAAACACTCGAGATGCCTAAAGCATTGCTTTGAATTAACAAATGCTGATTGGGAAGGTGAAATAATGCTTGGCAAAATTTTCTTTAATCTGTTAGCCACCGCTTTTGAAATCAGCTTATACATTACATTAGAAACGGAAATTAATCTATACTCAGCCACTTTAGTAAGGGCTTTCTTCTTAGGAATTAATGTAATGAATGTGATGTTGATGTCTTGTAACATCCCGCTCCCCAATATAGCCATTTTAAAAATAGTTTTGGAGATTTAGTATGTTATTAAAACTTTCTTACTAATAATACTATATGAAAATTTCCATAAATAAAATAAATTTTATTAAATACTGAAAATTTAAAAATATTCCGCGGAAACATTTATTTAAAACATTAAAATCTCATGTATCAAAATTATTCTATTTAATGAAATCATAAACTCTGCATACGTAAACTATCTAGGCCTCTATGTTGCCTCCTTGAGTCAAGTCATGTCCTGCAATCTGATTCTCACAACTATCATCAATTGGGATGGTTAAAAAAAAAATATAGAAACATACAAAAATAAAAAAGAATCGATGGTGGCTGTGCAACACTTGGGCTATGGTGTTGCCAAGTTTTTCGGTTTGTTGGGTTTGCAACAGTGGCTAAGTCAAAGTTTTATTTTTTGGGTTTTGCTAAGGGATCTCAAGGTTGTTTTATAGATAAGGGTGAAAGAGTACATCAATCATAAGGAGATTGAGTTGATTTTAGAATTTGGTGCTGGTTTCAATCTAAGAATCTTTTTTTTTTTAAGAATAGTCAGGGTCATATGTCTAATAGTGATCCATCTCTAATTTTTTTAATAGCCCTCCCTTGTAGAGGAGGAAGATCGTAGTTACAACCAAACACCTTGAGGGTACAAATAAGCATAAAACCAAAACCTAGGTATCAAAAAAATCTAAACAACCAACCAAATTAACAATAGTCCTTATTGTTCAAAATACAATACCAAAATAGACTAAAGAAACCAACCCTGTCAAACAAACCAAAAAAAAAAAAAAACACACAAGCAAAGACAATATCCAAACAAAAAATTCAGGGAAACCAAACTTACCAAGGATTGCCTTAAGAGATGCGAAGATAAGGAAGCCTGATCCATGCATAACTTTATGCCTCAAAGAAGGGAGGCAAATTTTGTCCATATAGAGGAGATCTCACAAAATACTAGGCAAAGTATGCTCTCCATTCCACTCGGAATTGAAACCTTTAGTTCCACACTTGGCAAGATAATCTGCAACAACATTTTGTTCACAAAAGATATGAGTGACAGTGTAATCGATGCAATTAAGACAATTATTTAAATTCTCCCAAAAATCTTCTAAATACCATATATGACATACCTTTATTAGGCACTAAAAGAGATAAGTGATTCCCCTTAACATACTTGCTTCTAAAAAAATCCACCCAAAGAGACTGACCTAGATAAGATGTCAGGCAAGTTTTATATGTAAAGCACGCTAAACCTCCCCAAAATCTCTAATACCCAAATCACCATTATCAATGGGATGACAAATGTGCCTACAAGAAATCTAGTTCCTCTTACCCTTACCCTCAAACGCACCTCAAAAAACTGAGCTAAACAATTTATTCAATTCTAGGAGTACTACTTTAGGAATAGGTAAAATAGTAAGGAGGTGAGTGGCCATACTAGAAAGAACATGATACAATAAGAAAGTAATTTCATTTTCTAACCCGCAATTGTTTTTTCAACTTTAGAAAGTAACTCTCCAAATTTACTATCTTTAAGCCTACTAACCACAATAGGTACACCCAAATACTTAAAAAGAAAAGAACTTTCAGAAAAACCAGTAATGCAAAGGAGAGAAACTTTCCTAGTAACAGGAATTCTTTTAGAGAAAAAAATAGCACTCTTCTCTTTATTAAGAACTTGACCTGTCCAATTCTCAAAAATATTTAAAACCTCCATCAAACTTCTCATAGACCTCTTATCATCATTAGCAAAGATGACAATATCGTGAGCATACATAAGATGGGAGATAAGAGGGGTACTTCTAGCTTGAGTAAATTAACTAATTTTACCATTCTCAAAATATTGTTAAGGAGGCAAGAGATAACCTCTTGCATAAGAATGAACAAATAAGGAGAGAAGGGGTAACATTGTCTCAAACCCCTCTCCCTTTTGAAGAAACCCAAAAAAGTGACATTCATCATGATAGAATACCAAGACGAAGAAATGCACGACTTAATTAGAGCACAAACACGAGTTGCAAAACCAAAATAGGACAGCACATGTAAAAGAAAATTCTAATATACTCTGTCATATGTTTTAGACATATCAGTCTTCACCAAGACATTACTACCATTAGAATTTCGATGAATAAAGTGAATCATCTCCTGAGTAAGATTGATATTTTCAAAGATACTATGGCCCAAGATAAAGGCTCTTTGTTCTTGGGAAATCATATTAGGCAGTAACCTAGTCAACCGACCGACAATAATCTTCATACAAATCTTATAAATGACAAAACAAAGGCTAATAGGTCTAAATTGGTCAAAACCAGTAAACTTATCCACCTTAGGGATTAAAACAATATAAGAAGTAGTGAAACATCTAGGCATCATGTGGGAATGAAAAAAAATCCAACAATCGCTTCAAGAAAATCAATTTTAATAAAATCCAAACAAACTTTAAAAAATCAGAACCAAAACCATCCAACCCAAGGCAACTATCAATAGGGATATTGAAAAGAGAAGGGACTCTGCCAATCACCAGATTCTCCTCATCACTAATGACAGGAGAAATCAACACACTTAGATTTGGCAGAACACAAGGACTACTCTAACCCAAAAACTGTTGAGACTAATCAATGGCCACTTGATGAATATCAAAAGGAGAATGTAATATAGTACCATTATTCAGACACATGCCCATAATTCTCTTATGATGTTTGACATTTAGATAAGTGTGATAGAATTAGGAATTTTGTTCATCTTTTAACCAAGTTTTTTTAGCCATATGGGAGAACCTAGTATCCTCACACCCATCCAAGTTAATAATTTCAACTTAGACACTAGGATGTCATTGTCATCCTTAACATTAAAAGGGACCTGAAGACAGTTTTCCAAACCCTTAATACGGTTCTCAAGGTACTTAATAATAGCACTTGTCTTATTAAAAACACTCTTATTCCACTCTTTTAATGCCACCTTTACTCTTTTCAATTTGGAAAATAACTTTATGAGACCATGACATATACCTTCTTGCTTCCACACACCTTCCACGAAACGATAAAAATCAATATGATTAGTTCACATAAACTGAAAGCAGAAAGGACTAGGACCATACCTGAAAGGATCCTCCACCATTTGAATAACCAAAGAACAATGATCTGAAGTTGTGTGAGACAAAACCTATGAAAAAAAAATTACAAAAATAATTACAAAAAATTAGAGTCAACGAAGCATCTATCTAATCTTGCCCAACCACAAGTTAAGCCACCTTGACCATTACACCAAGTCATGTTCGAGCCTTTGAAGCACATTTCCATCAAACCACAATTTTGGATGCATTGGTTGAAATCTGCCATAGCTACAAAAGGACGAGGATGGCCTCTTCTTTCTAAATTATATTGGTGATATTAAAATCACCGCAATGAACCCATGGAAGATTGCCAGACCCTGTGGCCTCCAAATTCTCCCAGAGAGCTTTTCTTTGAATCTGACTACACGTGCATACACAATGGTAAGAAGGAAAACTTGCCCATTATCTTCAACTTTTATTGTTACAAAATGATTAGAGCCTACCCTCCATTGAATTGAGACAACCAAATTCCACAACAACCAAATTTGACCACTGTGCACCTCATTAGTAACAAAATATTCACAACTGAAACGACCCAATAAGTTCAAGATTTTATCTTCCAGCATGTAAGGCTAAGCCAAAGCTAAGTATTTGGTCTATAGTTCTTAATAATATTTGTAAATCTCAACTGAGAGATGCCAACTCCTCTAACATTCCAAAATATAATAGTACTAATCATAAATTAAGTTTGGAAGGAAGAATTATCACCCTGATGGAGTTCCTTTTTTGAACTTTAACAGAAGGAAAGCTAGGACCCTCTGAGTTGGTATAGTAATACTTACGCATATCATCCTTTATTTTGTCTCTCTCAATTTCATGGTCGGATTGAGAAGTATAGACCATTTCTTTGGGTGCTTCTATTTCGGCACACTAGAGTTGCTTATCTTAATTTGAGAAACTAGTCCCATGCATGGCACCCCTATCATTCTCTTGTACGACAATATCATTTGCACAGACCTTATCACTTGCAAGCCCATCTTTTTCAATCTAGTGCACATCAAATGGAACCATTTTAGCCAATTGGACACTCAAGTCCATTAATTCCACCTGCAGACCCACTTCATCATCATGCACACTCAATTCATTTCCATGTGTTACAAGAGTCAAATCATTTGCCTTGTCAATCACAGGCCCAATTGATACAATTTGAAGTGCATTGGATGGAGTGATTTCCTTTGTTTGAGCATTCAAATCACATAAAACAATTTGCAGGCCCACTTCATCTTCACACACTTGCACGCCACTTTAAGGAACATCATTATCAAGCCCATTACAGTGGCTACGCTCTCCTTCGCCATCAATATTGTGACGACCCAAGATTTTCATTTCGTATTATTTGATTGATTAATTATTTTGATTAAGTGATTAACTAATTAATTTAATAATATTGAGAGGAGAGGGGTAAATGGGCATGGGCTTAAGATTGGAGTTTGGAAAGTTTAGAATGAGTTATTGGGCCTAGGGAGGAGTAGCAAGCCCACAAGCCCATGAGATTGATCCATGACCCACCAAGCCCACACATAGGACACTTGTCACCCATAGAGAAACCCTAGTGAGTCACCTAAGACTAGTGGATGAAAATGGAAAAACACCAGTAGGTAAGAGTTGACTAGTGGGTAGAAGGTAGGGTTGAGTGTGAGATCTTATGATAGGATTTTCCCATCATTGGGATATATCTTTGGAAAAATACTAAGATAATGTCTATTTTCGTTTATCTAGTACATGTCATGTTTAGTGGAGTGACACTTGTAGATTGAAATAGGAAGTGGAAGAGAAGAGAAGAGAGGGCATTCAGTTAGCTTGTAGCTAGAACCCCTTAGGGGTTTTTCCTATGCAATCATCTCTAATCTAAGCCAATGATCACATATAAGATCATGTAAGAAAGAAATGATAAGTGATTGACAAGTGAAGAGAGGTGTCATGAGGAAGAGGAAAGGAAAAAGAAGAAGAAAAGCTAGGAGGGATCTGGATGAGGTGCCATGTGCATCTTTTGAGACTTTTTAGGAGTACTTGCAAATCTAGTGGAAGGAACATCTTAGACTTGTGTAAAAAGATGAAGTACAAGGTGTAAGGTATGTAAGAGGTATGGTGGTGTAAGGAAATGATTGGGGATTGCTTGTAATGGAAGGAAACTAGAAATGAAGGGAGGGGAGGGAGAGTTTCGGATGATACATGGATCCAAGGTATGGCCAGACCATGCATGCTCTCTTTCCCAAAAGCATGACCTTAGAATCTTGTGGATTGACATGAGAGGGGTTAGATGAGTGTGTGATAGGGTTGAAATGACAAGAAAATGAGGAAGGAAGTGAGGGACGTTTCGGTGGAGACCTTTGAGGAAGATTTGTTCTTGAAGAGGTAAGTACATTGTTATCCTACTTTTAGCAATCTTAGTATACTTATAGATTGAAATAGGAAGTGGAAGAGAAGAGAAGAGAGGGCATTCGGTTAGCTTGTAGTCGAAACCCCTTAGGGGTTTTTCCTATGCAATCATCTCTAATCTAAACTAATGATCACATGTAGGATCATGTAAGAAAGAAATGATAAGTGATTGACAAGTGAAAAGAGGTGTCATGAGGAAGAGGAAAGGAAAAAGGAAGAAGAAAAGCTAGGAGGGACCTGGATGAGGTGCCGTGTGCATCTTTTGAGACTTCCTAAGAGTACTTGAAAATCTAGTGGAAGGAACATCTTAGACTTGTGTGAAAAGATGAAGTACAAGGTGTAAGGTGTATAAGAGGTATGGTGGTATAAGGAAATGATTGGAGATTACTTGTAATGGAAGGAAACTAGAAATGGAGGGGGGGATAGTTTCGGATGATACATGGATCCAAGGCATAGCTGGACCATGCATGCTCTCTTTCCCAAAAGCATGACCTTAGAATCTTGTGGAATGACATGAGAGGGGTTATATGAGTGTGTGATAGGGTTGAAATGACAAGAGAATGAGGAAGGAAGGGATGAATGTTTTGGTGGAGACCTTTGAGGAAGAGTTGCTCTTGAAGAGATAAGTGCATTCTTATCCTACCTTTAGCAATCTTAGTATACTTTTGAATGAATTTGGGTGTTTGCTTGAATCTTTGTATATGTATATTGAAAATGAAACTCTTTAGAGAAAAAGTTTGCCATGTTTAGTTTAGTAGAAATTCATGCTTAAGTTATAATATTTTCTAAGTTGAGAATTTAAAATGGTATGTGGCTTAGCTAGTTACTCAACATGAGGTGGATGAAGGAAATGCATGCATGATTGAAGGTCTACTAGCATGATGTTAGATGATGCCTCTAGTGTTGTTCATTTAGTAGTAAAAATCTATGTCTAAGTTTAAATACCTTGCTAAGAGTAAAGATTATTTCATGTGGTAAATTTGAATATTCGATATGAAGGAAGAATATGGTGTGATCAACATGATGAGTAAAGATGAAAATATGTTTGCTAGATCTTGACTTGGAGATGAAAATGTTAGGTTTATGCATGCATATATTTCAAACTTAAGGTTTTCTTTGGGTGGAATTATTGATTTGATTATTGTGCTATGTTATGATGATATGCTTAAATATTTGGAGACATTAGATGCATATGAATAAAATGGTTGCACTAGCATGATTGGTGGTTTCCACCGAAATTATTGTGTGAGTCATCTTGGAAGGAAAAAAAAAAGAAAGAGTGAATTAAATAATAAATTAAAGGACATAGAGTTTCGGCCAAGTTATGTTTTTAGGGTTAGAAAATTATATTTAAGTGGTTGAAGTTAAATTGGAGTGCTTGGAGAAGAACAAGAGATGAAAAGTTAGGAATTTACAAAGAGAGGGTCTCGGCTCAACCCTAGTGGGAAGGGGCCGAGCACTCCTAAGTATATAAGAGGCCCATTAAGAGTTTTTGGGTAGGAGGAGTGAAATTGTGGAGTGCGAAAATTGTGAAAGAGCCTGACATAGAATAAGCGTTATGTTTGTCACATATTTCATGTGTGCAGTGACATGAGTCTCACATCTCATGCATACAACACGAAAATCATGTTTTAAACATATTTTTTAAAATAAAAGAAATTAATTAAAATTTTATAAGAATCTTAAAGGCTGGGACGGGGTAGTGTCCCAGTAGAACTCCCTGTTCACTCAGAAGTGATTAAAGTCAAGTAAAAGTCCCTACGTCGACAAAGAACCGTCGGCAGACCATGTATGGCTACACAAAGTGTCCAGAGCATGGTCGCACCTAAAGCTAGTGGGTGCATACAGGACGGTGTTGGCTTCGGCCTCATCGATATAGAAAAGTTTGTAGTCGCTCGGTGAGTGATCAATCTTCGAGTGATGAAGAGCGCGAAAGGACGCGAAACGTAGCTACTTAGGTTTGACATGGTTGCTGGGTGCTATGATAACTAGTAGGAACACATGGTGTGTAGGGGAACCGTGAGATGTCCAATAGAAGTTATGACAAAAGATGGACTTTCGGAGCATATATGATATGATAAGTGGCGCCTAAGATAAGAAAAATGAAAAGTATTTGCGAAAAGATGAATTTTGAAAGAAAACTCCAATGTTTTGTTTTCTGAGATTTCGAACAAGCATATGAAAAGAATATGAAAAGAAAAAGAGAAATTTCAAGACATGGCATGAGTATGAGCATATGCACACCATAAAGTCATGAGTCTCATAATGCATAAAGTATGACTGATTGTTTGCTATTCATTTATCCGTATGCTTAAATTACTTTTGTTATGATATAAATGTGCTTACTGAGATTTCTCCCAAAATCTCACCTCTGTTTATCTCTCCACTATCTCCTTTTTGGGATGATAGAAGTAGTTGCAGGTAATGACGACTTTGAAGAGTATGATCCCAGGGACGGTGCCTCGGACCCCCACGGGCCCGACTGAGTTCGTCACCTCCGAACTAGTGACTCTTGACTACCTAAGCCGTTGGGCGGTGGAGTCACTACCTATAGCTGCGTACGTTTTGGGAAATATATGTCTTACCGGGTGTTGTATAGTTCTCGGCATAGACGATTCCCTCCACATGGGTTGCCTTTATGAGTCATCCTCCAGGATGAGCTGTGAGGTAGGACCGACCTTGGATTTGGACCACCTCCGTTACGGCCTAAACTTCAAGGATATTAAGAGGGAACCGTTGGATTAGGAAGTAATGGCTGGGGATCCTCTATGCAACTTTTGTATTTATATGCATATATTTTGGTCTTTCGTCGTTTTGGAAGAATGAACACTTATGAAGGATCCTTATGTTTATATTAATGATAATGTAATATTTTGGGATGTTATTGTATTAAGCCATTTGATATACGCATATAAAAGTTTGACCTTTTTCTGCTGCGACAACTTTAAAAAAAAATCCAGTACGCGATTAGACGATGGGTGAACTTCCCTGTGACGCTCATTCTCGACGTCACGGTTTGCGTACGATTCCAAGCGCAAGCTGGGGCACCGACAAATATCATGTGTAACTATAGACACCATTTCACTTTTCCAGACCTCTGATCATCCAAAGTCTTCCCTGCATCACTCTCTTTTTGTTGCTCAAATTTAATAGAATGTAAATTATCTTCTCCCTCTTGTTTTACCTCTTCTGGCTTTGGTTTATCACTTTTCTTAACCCAAACTTGTCCTCCCTTCAACTTTCTTTTTTGCTCAACTCCCTTGTGGCATGTATTGGTATTGTGTCATTGGCACCTACATGAAATATAATAAGCAGGCAGTGTCTCAAACACTACCTCTTGTTGCCGACTACTAGGCAAGCCAGGAGTGCCGATTCAAAAGTGATGAACATGATCTTTTGAAGCATCAACTTCAAGGCATACATGTGCTCCATCAACTTTGGTTGCACACTTCATCGAGTTATCGCGACGAATAAATTTCCCAATGGGTGCCATAAAAAAAATTAAAAACTGAATAACAGAAATAATTGGCCAATAAACCTAGTAGGAAGATCCAAACTGGGACAATAGAAGGTTTGTAATTCACATCACAAGAATCCCTTGATAATGCTTGGCTTAAATAAGCCTCATTAGACATCCTAATAAATATGTGTTGCGGTTTTTGCATGGAGGAGACAATCGACATGGAAGACAAACCCTAGCAAGATCGAATGAAACCATGAATGTCATCTAACGACAGCCGATATCAGAGAAACTTTAGAACCATGGAGAACCGAAACAGCAAGGATGTACGCTCCATCTCCTTCGTCGTGAAAGTGAAGCACAATTCCCCATCAATTATTTTTGGATGATGGAAAGCCACCTCCATCTCAGGCAGTAGCTGTGGGGTGGCAAAAACAAGGTCAGCATACATCCGAGGGAGGCCTACTAGAGGCGGCAGGGCCTTAACATCAGCCATGCAAACTAGAAAAAACCTTATGCAAGCTGAAAAATCTCAAACCCTATCAAAGTAAAAATCTGTATATGGAAAGTATTCTTCAATTTAGGAATCAATTCAAACAGTAACTGAGAGATAGTCTATACAGATTCGAGTAGAGGTGGGTTTCAGATAATAATTCATGAAAGGATAAGAGTTTTAAATTTGACTAGATTTTAAGAATTGGTCACCGATTAGGAAATCAACACAAAATAAAAATGACATATAAGATTTTGAAGAACTAATCCGAGAAACGAATACTGAGATCATGATTGAGGTGTGAGGTTTTGAGTGAGAGTTAGTTTCTATGAGATTGCATTCAGAATAGGAATCCAACTCAAAAGAATCATTGTTTATTTGATCTGATAACAAATATTTAAATCCCATTCAAAACAAAATAAAAGGGTCGAATAGTTATCAGAATAGGAATCCTACTCAAAAGAATCGTTGTTTATTTGATCTGATAACAAATATATAAATAAATCTCATTCAAAACAACTTTTAACTTCAAAACATACCTATAAAGAAATACTAATAATAAAACAAATAATAAGTAGTAGTAGTAGTAGTTGATCTGATAACAAATATTTAAATAAATCCCATTCAAAATAACTTTTAACTTCAAAACATATCTAAAAAGAAATACTAATAATAAAACAGATAATAAGTAGTAGCAGCAGTAGTAGTTGATCTGATAACAAATATTTAAATAAATCCTAGTAAGTAGTAGTAGTGGTAGTAGTTGATCTGATAACAAATATTAAATAAATCCTAGTAAGTAGTAGTAGTAAATTAAATCTCATTTAAAACAACTTTTTAAAATCCCATTCAAAACAACTTTTAACTTCAAAACATATCGTAGTAGTAGTAGTAGTAATTTTAGATCAGGATGTTACATGTCTGCTACACTACCGTTAGAATTTAAGACATGTAAAATTACTTCAAAATTTTGATCTCCCATAATATCCCAGTGTTTTTTATGAAAAAAACAGTAGAGAATCCATATGGACCAAGCGAACTAAAGTCATTCATATGGAAGAGAGCATCTTCAATCTCCTATTTTTTCTAGGGTCTACTTGGCATTGCATTGTGTTCTACAGTCACTCGAGCATCCATAAAAATCAGACACTCTGCAATATTCTTGGGGTCAGAAGAGGTAAACAAACTGTGAAAATGATCTTGAAACAAGTTAGAGATTCCTTCTTTTGAATGTACTTCCTAACCATTTTCATCAACCAGTTTCTTGATCAGGTTAACTTTCTTCCTTTGAGATGCACAATGGTGAGAAAATTTGGTGTTTCTATTCTCTCTTTCAACCATTTTTGTTTGGCCCTTTGCTATTCTTCAAGCAAATTGTCTACATTTTTTGAAGTTGTTTAATATTTTTGGTTAGTTGTCCTTTGTTTGCCTTTCATAATTTTGAAAACTACGACAACGTAGCTTTGATACATTTTTTCGAATTGCCACTACTCTTCTTACTCCATTGCAGTAAGTTCACCTTACACTTATTAAGCCCTTCAGTAGCATAACTCTCAACCATCCTAGGTTACTTTCAAGACTCCCCCACTATCTCGTAGCATTCCTCTCTTAAAGACCAACTAACCTCAAATTTGAAAGGCCTAGTATTTTTAGTCAAGTCACACAGGTCCTGTTCCACTATGATGTGTAGGGGACAATGGTCTGAACTCATTGGTGGAAGAGCATACACTCTTGAGGTTGGGAAGATCATAGCCCAAATCTTTTTAGACAAAGCTCTATCAAACCACTCTTTGGTGAAAGCCATTCTACATCTACCATTGAACCAGGTTTATTTATTTCCAATGAGCCCCTTGTCACACATGCCATTCCCCTCCATAGTCTCTCTAAAATCCTCTATCTACTTGTGAGATCTTAAAGCCCCTCCACATTTGTCTCCATAACTATAAATCTCATTAAAATCACCTTAACCATCCCTTAGAGGCCGCAGGCTTGAGAGCCTTGAGAAGTTGCCAACTTTCCTTTCTCCCAATAAAAATAGGATTGCCATAAAACTCAGTTAAAACCTATTCCATTCCATCCTTAACCCCCTAAACCAATAAAGAGGTATGAATTTTGGTATAGGACCTCACCTCAGCCTCAACATTATCCTTCCAAAGAAAAGCAATACCTCTACTATCTCACTTACTGTCAATGACAAAACTGTTATCAAACTAAAGTCTCATATTAATGCCTTCAACTTTATTCCTTTTACACTTTCCATCAAGAGAAAAAATAGGAATCTTATTTTGCACCATGAAATGCAAATCATAAACTATTTTAAGGTTTCCAAACTCACGACAATTCCAACAGTGGCAAGTCATTGTTTTTGGTTGGGCTTCAAACAGCCACCACCATATCAGTACTGCTTGAGTCATAATTCCAATCTCCCTTAGTTCTTCTTTTTTTAACCATGTAATTTGCATTGATATCACCCAATTTACTAGCCACCCTCTTAATATTAATAGGGTAGTCTGTGTTTCTCTCTGTTGGGCCTAAATTCAGTCCAGCACAACACTTGTCCCTAATCCCTTTTTTTAGCTAGCCCTCGTTTTAGATTACTCCAAGACCTAGACTTGGTCAATAATGAATTTATCAAATGAAGAAAATTGTGCCATTAGATCAATCGAGGCCTCCTTATTCTGTGTTGAGTCGTAGTTATTGCTTTGAATAGAGCCTTTATTCTTTTCAGCGGATTCTTTCCTTTCTAAGCCAATCTCCTCAATCATTGTCATTGGACACATCTTTTCTTTTCTTTTGATTAGCATAAAACCTTTCTTATATGGCTCTGTCTCTCTATCCTTTACAGCAACATATTTTAAATTCTCCAACTTCCTTAGATAATTCATATTTTCCATCTCAAGACTACTGGCCTTAAGTTCAGCAATTACCAAAGATGGTTCCTGAAAACACCCATGAGGCATAGTATATTTAAAAAACTAATGCTTGATATAGTCTTTGGAATTAGGATATGCAAGTTTTGTGCACTCCTTATTTAAAAAGTGAGATCCACCATTAATTTTTTTTTTTATGTAAATCCAAAATTTACCCAATTTTTCCAAAAGAGTACATAGAACTTTCAAAATTTCAAATACCATTCCTCAACTTTTAAGGGTAAGACCATTGACATTGGCTTCATCAAAGCTATCTTCAAAATTTGATAAAAAAGTACATATTTTTTATAAATCTAAAATCTCTCTAGCTATAACTTTACATTGAATTAGTCAAAAAGGTAAGTCAAAATGATAATATAATATTATTTTTTAAGAATAATGTTTTTAATTTTTTCATATTTTTATAATTACTATATGTTAATTAATAATAAGATTTATGTCTCTTCATTTTGGACCTAGCACTGCAGTGGTTGGCTTGTCTTACATATTGCACAAGGAAATGTCCCATAACCAAATCAAGCCTCAAGGAGCTTTTTTTTTTTCTACAGGAGCATATAATCTTGGACCCTTAACAAATAATTTAACAATGTTATCATTTTCAATAAATAATTTAACATTTTCAAATTTTGAAACAAAAATAGTATTAAAAGTAATATTTAAGTTGTCTAAACCCAAGTAGCTGTGAGCCGTGACCCATGATCCAAGGGACCGCAACTAGTCCATCATGCTATTCTTACCTTCCAACCTTTCAATTTTGCTTCTGCAGGAGCAAATAATCTCGAATCCTTAATGCCTGCAGCTCAATCAATCTTGTAGTCATGGACAATGCAAGAATTCGCGGCTTTATTGTTGTTGTAGTTGTATCCGTGGCAGTGCTGCTATTTTGAAAATGAGTTAGTACTTCGCCCAAATAATATTTTATTCAACTTTCATCTCATCTCAACTTACTATCCAAATCTCATCGACTTGAGAAACACATGTATAGAAGAACCCACAGTAGTCGAGGTCACCTAACCCAAGTGTAATCTAGAGTGACCCAAGCCGCACGCCACTTGGGTTAGGTGACCCAGACACTAGTGATAACATTGCATTTTCACAACTTTGTAATGGTTTTATAATAGGAGGGATTGATTTGATCAAAGTTCAAAGTCTAGAGAATTAAAAATTCAAAGCTAAAGCTTAGGGGCTAATCGGCCTAAAGAGTAAAACACATGACTAAAATAGTATTCAACCCATGATGATATACCAAAAGAGCGACAAAATTACCCATTAATCCATTCTATTTTCTAGATCTTTGTAGGCCTCGAAAGTTCTCTCAAGTGACATAGTGGATTCAATTATTGGGATTAAGGGTGTAAGGGTTCAATTTAGATCAGAAAAATCATCGGGCCATACCAAACTCTTGACCGGTCGATCTTGGTTCAATAAGTTGTGAACTGAAAAAACTCGGTCCGGTCTCGGATTTTATAAATTTTGGACCGGATCAAATCGAACGAACTAAATTCCTATATGTATTTTAAAAATATTATTTTTATGTAATAATTATTTAAATTAATAATGTAATCCTCATTTAATTTATTATCATAAACCATATAAGTTTTTTTTAATGAGTTAGTTATATAATTCACTTCAATAATTCAGTTACTTTTAATTTAGTATTTTAAATAATTCTTTTATTAATTTATTTGAAAACAATAAATAAATAAATAAATAATTAGGTCAGACCAACCAGACAAATAGCTACCAATTCGATCCCAAAAAAATAATGAATCGAAAATTTCAATCAATCACACTTGAATCGGATTGATTTACTCTCCTAACCGAGACAAAAATGGAATTTTTCAAGAGGGTAAAGGCAAGCCCCCTTTTTTTCCTTTTATTTTTTATTTTTTACGTGCCAACTATTTAGCATTAGTTTGTTGATAAAAGATAAAAAGATTTTTTTGGGATAGTGCTATTATGCTATCCAAGTAAGTCTATTTGGTGTGTTGCTAGTATTTAATCGTACTTTTTTTTTCTCTTTTAGATAGTATTAAACACATTTAAACATTTTTTAAAAATAAAAAATATCAATACACTAGCTTATTTGAAAAAAAAATTCATCCCACTTTATCTCATTTTATCACATCTCTTTTCCAAACATCATTTAAATATAAATGCTTTTAAACTAATTATTACAATTTTTTTAAATTAATCATTACAATTTTTTAAAAAAATTAAAAAAAAAATAAGAAGAATTTTTTTAAATCTCCAAAAAAGTAATACTAAAAAACTATATTCTAACAAAATCTAACTTTATAATATTATTTATTATTTTTTCTCTCTCATTTTTAAAACTTCAAAAAATTAACTCAAACTTTCGAAATAAATTATATTTTAATAATATTTAAATTTATAATATTTTTTATTCGTTTATTCTCTCTCATTTTCAAAATTTATAAAATATTAACTCAAGTTATCTAATTACTATTTACAAACTATTTTATTATTATTCACAAAATTTTTATCTATTCTTATTCCTCAAATTTTCTTATTTGCTTACAAAGATGAGATCAAAAATTTAAACACATCTCAAACTCACTATTACACTTTTTCAAGTTTCCATGCAAAATGTTGGGAAATCCGGCCGACCGACGAACAGCAAACCAGGAGCCGCGCAGCGGACGCAACCAAGAGAAATGAAACTAAAGACGGAGAACAGTAATGGACACCAGATATGAAGTGGTTCAGCTCAAACTGAGCCTACATCCACTGTTGGGTCGGTCTAAATCACTATAATAAACAAAGATGGAGTACACTTCTGGGAGGTTACAAAGCTATCTCTCTCAAGACTCTCAAACCCTTTACAAGTAGGCTCTCTCTGATCTACAAACTCAAACAAGGAGAAAAATGGGAGACGGAACGCCTGTGTTCGTAATCTCGCTCGAGCGAGCCCTTCTCGCTCGAGCGAAATCGCCTTCAATCACAGCTCTCTGCTTCCGCTCTCTCTTCTGCACAAATGGCCTCGATCCTTATATAGGCTGTATCTCGCTCGAGCGAGATATTCTCGCTCGAGCGAGTTACTATTCCAGACTGCGCTAAACCTAGTTTCTGGAAGCGATGCAACCCTAGATTGATTCTCGCTCGAGCGGGAGGTCGAGCGAGAGTCGAGCGAAGTCTCTGCCTGAATCCAAAACTCTCCGTTTGATGTCTCGCTCGAGCGACTGTCGAGCGAGGGTCGAGCGAACTTACGGGTTGAAAACTCCAAGTGCAATCTGATGCGCTTCATTCAAGCCACATCTCAACAAATCTCCACCTTGGCTTGAATAAGCCCCACAAAGTGATTCTGGACAAAAGACCCACAAATCCTTCAACCACAGAAGGAATACCCAACACGAAATACGAAGTCTATCTTTGAAGAACTCACTTTCCACACAAAAGTCTTCAACACCATAGACGACATCTGAAGATTCACTATCTTCACACAAACGGCAATGCACCACAATACAGACTGCTTACTTGAACAAACGGCTTCTGAATACAAATGAAGACAACCAAATATTCTTCAGCCAAAGTAAGAATCAACAAAAGCCTGCATGAGCATACACAAAAGGTGACCAACTGCCTCCTTTATCTACCAACTGTAGACCTGCTCTCACTGTGCACCAATGCCAATCAACTATGAAGCTCTCTGCAACTCCACCTTCTTGCTATAACTCTCTCTCCTTTCTGTGGAAACAAAAGAAAAGAAAATTCACCAAATAGCAAGATGCGTTGTCCGCTTCACTGACGATCTGTAGACAAGCCTGGCAAACCAAAAGCATACTGTAGACTCTGTCACTCAAAGCCCACCTCATTCCATTCAGTTACTCCGTGGAGTGAAACAAAACTGTATGGTCTGAGTAATGCTCTACCTTCTTGTTTGTAGATCATTGTCTTCTCAAAAATGTTTGAACACCAAACACTTCACAAAGAAACAGATAGACAAAACCAAACTTCCAATGATCATAAAACAAATATGAGTTTAATACAAAACAAGACTTTATACAAGATGTATCCTGATCAGAAATACTGCAGGAACCCTGATTCTACACTGCTTCCTAAGAATACAATGCAAACAAAAAACCAAGATTACTGTCTTCTGATCACACCAAGCAAAAGCTGCTGACTCATAAATGACCATCCTGTCTGGCTTATCCGCACGTGACACATGCGAATGAATATCTGAATCTGGAGCATGTGAGGATACTCCACCTGTCACCACACTGCCCTCAAGGAAGTAGAGACTAACTGTCATCTTCTTTACTGTCATCACTACTAGAGGAACTTTCCTCTTCCTCCACATTTTTCAATTGAGGACACTCACTTCTGTAATGACCCAAATTATGGCAGTGCTAACACTTCACTTTTCTCTTGTTAGATCTGGAGCTACTGGAACTGGAACTACCTCTATTCTTCCCTGAACATCCTTCCCCGGATCTATCACCAGAGGAACATTTTACAAACAAACCCTCGGCTTGATTGTTCATGCCTAAACCCCCAAATTTTGTTCTCAATTCCTTAGAATTCAAAGCAGACTTGACATCTACTAAGGAGATTGTATCTCTACCATACAACATTGAGTTTACAAAATTATCAAACGAAATAGGCAATGAACACAAAACAATTAAGGCTTGATCTTCCTCATCAATCTTAATGTCTATGTTCCTCAGATCCATAATAATCTTATTAAATTCATCTAGATGTGCAGAAATAGAAGTACCTTCCTCCATTTTGAGAGTATATAACCGTTGTTTCAAAAACAACCGGTTAGTGAGAGATTTCTTCAAGTACAAGCTCTCCAGCTTGTTCCACAGACCAACCGCGGTCTCCTCCTCTGCAACTTCCCTCAAAACTTCATCTGATAGTGATAGTAGAATAGTACTGTGAGCCAATTCTTCCTCATTCCTTGACGATGCAGGAGACTCACCAGTCACTCCTTCTACAACCTTGAACAGACCCTGCTGACGCAACAAAGCCTTCATCCTCAAGCGCCATAAACTGAAACTATTCTGACCGTCAAATTTCTCTACTCCAAAATTTACTGAGGCCATCCCTTAACGCTCTGATACCAGTTTGTTGGGAAATCCGGCCGACCGACGAACAGCAAACCAGGAGCCGCGCAGCGGACGCAACCAAGAGAAATGAAACTAAAGACGGAGAACAGTAATGGACACCAGATATGAAGTGGTTCAGCTCAAACTGAGCCTACATCCACTGTTGGGTCGGTCTAAATCACTATAATAAACAAAGATGGAGTACACTTCTGGGAGGTTACAAAGCTATCTCTCTCAAGACTCTCAAACCCTTTACAAGTAGGCTCTCTCTGATCTACAAACTCAAACAAGGAGAAAAATGGGAGACGGAACGCCTGTGTTCGTAATCTCGCTCGAGCGAGCCCTTCTCGCTCGAGCGAAATCGCCTTCAATCACAGCTCTCTGCTTCCGCTCTCTCTTCTGCACAAATGGCATCGATCCTTATATAGGCTGTATCTCGCTCGAGCGAGATATTCTCGCTCGAGCGAGTTACTATTCCAGACTGCGCTAAACCTAGTTTCTGGAAGCGATGCAACCCTAGATTGATTCTCGCTCGAGCGGGAGGTCGAGCGAGAGTCGAGCGAAGTCTCTGCCTGGATCCAAAACTCTCCGTTTGATGTCTCGCTCGAGCGACTGTCGAGCGAGGGTCGAGCGAACTTACGGGTTGAAAACTCCAAGTGCAATCTGATGCGCTTCATTCAAGCCACATCTCAACACAAAATATAATAAAAAAATATAACTTTTTCAAATTTTTATACAAAATTAATATTAAAAAATATTTTATAATAATATTTTATTCTTTTTGTTTTACTGTTATCTCATTTCCTCTTATTTCATCTCATCTTTAAAGATAAACAAAGCCAGAATTGAGTAATATCCTTTTCCTGTTTTTTCTTACCCTTAGACTTTGAAGCAGCAGTAGTGACAATATGCCATAGAAGCAATGCACGTGAAATCCACACACGTGCACATGCATGGAATCTCTTCAAGCAGAAACAGTACGAGACATTCGAAAATACTGATCAAATATCATCTTAGATCTGGATTACCAGTAATTCCTCAAAAAAAAAACTGCAAATTATAATTGGCACAAAGAATTGAATCAAATTGAACTGAATTGCGGGTAGGTAGGTACGTTATTTGGTATTTATGATCATCATGACCCTCTGAACTAAAAGAGGAAAGCAAAAGCTTTGGGGGTCATCGAAATGTGCCAAATCCAGAAAATTAAGAAGTCGTGAAATCTTCGGTAACCCCTACAAATTCGATCTGATTTAGTAAATAAAATATGATGAAACGCACTAATTAGCTAGACAGTTTTGACTCTAATATATATATATATATATATATGTATGTATATATATATGTATGTATGTAGTATAGATGGGGATCTAATAGGAGGCACGTCTGGATCGACTTGACCAAAACGCGGATACACGAGGAGGCCGCAGGCCATATAGTTAGCTAGTGGAATGATGCCACACAAACAATAATATTAATTAATTTATTAAAAAAAAGGAAATTTTCTTTTTCTTCTTTTGAATTCTTCAAAGTCAGAAGGGTCTAGTCTTCCATGTGCATCATATCATCACTTTGATGTTTCATTATTAGTGTTAATACTATGGTACTAATGGTCTTGTACGTTCAATTCCTGATCTCCAAGTAGCACTTGATCAAGCTGTGGGCCTAGTTTGATTTTGCATATGAGATTAAATTATAATCATTAGAATATATTTTTTTAATATTATTTTTATTTTGAGATCTAAAAATGTTGAATTATTTGTTTAATTTTGTATGAAAATTTTAAAAATTTATAATTAGCAAATAAAATAAAACGGAATGAAATGAAAATGATTGTAAAAATTACAAATGAGACTTTAACTCTACCAGTTAATTTGTGTACATATATATTTGAGTGGAGTGACACCTAATAATTAGTTATTGTTATATTTCGAGGCAATCTGATCTCGATATTTAGTCGAGCTTCCAAGCAAGCTAGCTAGCTCATGGAACCCGAATGGTCGATGGATGGATGGAGTGGAGTTGTATATTTTGGACTTTTTGAATGTTATAATTAATATTGTTTTTTTACCCCTCTATCCTAGCCTATTACATTTTAGGTATAAAAAAAAAAAAAAAGTGTGACAGACAGTTAAATTCATGTTTAAACCCAGAACATATAGCAAAACTTGTATTAAAAAAAATGATTAGGTACTGTACAATACGAATGATCATGTAGAACTAATTATTCTATCCTATTACATTTTATGTGAACAAAATATTTTATGTAAGAATTAAATTTAATTGACATAACATTAACACGTCATGCATGATAAAATGAAAGCATCATGTCATGTTCGTATAACCTAATCTTTCTGAACTTTATGTTATATTAATCTCATACATGCATGCTATTTTTTAATTATATCTTTGAGTTTTGACAACCTTCAGTTAAGGAGGATACGTCTTTGCATTACTTTTTTTTACTATTATTGTACCATGCATGCATGGAAACTTCATTTGTTTTCACGATCGCCATCTCATTTAATTATTATAATTTTATCTAATTTTTATATAAAATAAAATATTTAATTTAACTTTTTGAAATTTCAAAATAAAAATAATTTAAAAAAATATATTATAAAAATATTTTATTCAAATTTAAACTTTTATCTAACGTCTCATTTCATCTGCAAAAACAAGCACGACAATTTATTTACTCAGTTCTAATTTATATATTGAGATCAATGGTATCATAGTTTTGTCAACCATTTAATTATCAATAGAGTAATCATGTCACTAGATCTTTATCGATCGTAAATTTTGTCAATCTAATCTAAGTCTCACATATTAATCGAATAAATAATTTTATGTCTATCATTTAAATAAATAATCATATAAAATTTAAATTCTAAATATTTACAAGCATGAGACACAGTTTGATCTGATCAATATTCTTTTCTTTCCCAGCTTCGGCCAACTCTTGTGGCAACTGGCCTGTAAAATGAGACTTGACCTGCCGATTGATAAATGACAAAGGAAAGTGTTTTCATTTCCCCATTCCTTTTCTCCTGAAATAAGCCACCAAACTAATTTAATTTGAATTCCCCCTTGTGCAAGCAAATTCCGCCTACGTGTTTCTTGCTTTCAACTTATACCAGTTTGGCGTAAAGCCATTACAGCGTATGTGCCACAACATTCATGTTCATCTACGAATCTTCATTCCAAAAAAGTCAAACTTTACCGATAAATATATAAATATATGAGTACCCATTTGGAAATATATATATCTATCTATTTAAAAGTTTCCTATGCCTATAATGCATGCTAGCTTCTCTTCTCTGCAACTCGACGTGGCCCTCATGATCTTGTACCATTCGTTTGAGGTTTTGGCTTTAGCTTGATTTGCTGAAGAAGAAAAGGCTTTCCTCCTGTTTTAGTTGATCGTTTACGCTATAAGCACGATTGTGAGTATGGCTGCATGCTGCTCTCTAATTTAATTTAATTTAATTTTTTTCATTGTTTTTGTTAATTGCTTCTTCATGTGTTACGCTTTCCTGGGTTGACACTCTTGTTCTTGGGAACTGGGTTTCAGAAATATAAATTTATAAACCACGTACTCACTCTTCGATTACTTAATTTTTGAAGATTTGGCGTTTTGCAAAATAAGTTTCATAGTTTTAAAGCTCTGTTATTTTCTGGGCATGTATATTGCCCGAAACGCAGGGGGAACCCTTTTCTCCGGCACTAAATCTGGCTTTTTGTGTTGTCTTAAGGTTGGAAATGTATGATCATGAAGTGAGGATAACGCGTTCGATGATATTTATCAATTAACTATTAAAACTCAAAACTCATTCACATAAGCGTTAGCCGCCCCCATGTGAGCATTGATGCATTTCTCATGGGAGTATCCCCTACACTTTTGTTACCTTTTTCAACTATATTAATACCAAAGGCACAGCATCCGTTGCACCTCAAAACTTCAGCAATACATCTATCAACTTCTTCAGATCAGAAACCTTTCTGGGTCTCTTCCTTTTCACTCATTCTCCAACTTTTCAGACCTTTTCATTGAGGTAGAATCTGATTGCAGCTCCTGCTTGAAGATATCAATCATAAGTTTATTTCCTGACTTGGGTTGCACGTTTTCGTCTGGTCCAGCTTAAATGTCATGTAGATTTCATGCTTCGGTACTTAAAAAGTTTTATTTTTTACTGAAATATCTTTGTTTTTGAACCTATTCGCAGGATTGGCACTCTGTATGATTGAACTCTTGAAATGGGTTTGTTTCGGAATCAGTCAATGAGAAGTGGGGATTACTTGGAAGGGATGATTAATGATTATGTTGGAGGAAAGAACAAGATGAAACCTCAAAAGAGTGTCTCATCTCGGCTCGTTACAACACTTACTTGTCTGCAATTTGGCTTTGCAGTTTATGCAACATTCCTTCTGTACTACATGAGTCCTACAATAGATTTGAGAACCAAACCAGAGTTTACATGGGCAACAAAAATCGCACAACAATGGAAGCAATTCATCATCACGCCGCATGTTCTCGGTCGGTACCAAGAAGCCTCCTCTCTCATTGGAGCCGAAGTCATGCCAATAACACCA
The DNA here is from genome assembly GCA_036898215.1 of Platycarya strobilacea. Lineage (NCBI taxonomy): Eukaryota > Viridiplantae > Streptophyta > Magnoliopsida > Fagales > Juglandaceae > Platycarya > Platycarya strobilacea. The sequence continues at coordinate 18,969,138 of CM072551.1, read as the reverse complement.
TCCCAAATATGCGAGCATGAGAAAATAGACTTCATGCAGAAGAAGTCAAACGATGTCCAAATGATCAAGTTGAAGACAGATCTTTACAAGGAAGTTTTGGACTTCCAAAGCAAGAACATTGGAACAGAAACTCTTGATCAGCTCATGTCACTCAAGTCTAAGTGGGATTTGAAAGGTCAAAACAAGCCAAAAGTAACAGTCATCTTGAACCATTTCAAAAGAAAAACTCTTTGTTCCCAACTTGATTCATTACTTGAACAAACACTTCCTTTCCACCATGTTTGGGTACTTTCATTTGGCAGCCCAAATGAACTTTCCTTAAAAAGGATCGTAGAAAGTTACAATGATTCAAGAATCAGCTTCATAAGTTCAAGCTATGATTTCAAGTACTATGGAAGATTCCAAATGGCATTACAGACAGAAGCAGATCTTGTTTACATCCTTGACGATGACATGATTCCAGGAAAGAAAATGCTACAGATTTTGTCACATGTTGCTGGGACAGAGAAGTATGAGAACTCTGTTTTGGGAAGTATAGGAAGGATTTTGCCGTTCAGACAGAAGGATTTCACCTTTCCAAGCTACAGAAAGTTTCGGTCAAAGGAAGCAGGGCTTTATTTGCCTGACCCTGCTTATGATATCACAGTTGACAAAATTGTGCAGGTTGATTTTCTTTCCAGTTCTTGGTTCTTGTCTGCTGAGCTTGTCAAGACGCTTTTTACCGAGACTCCCTTCACCTTTGCAACTGGCGAAGATCTGCATCTTAGGTATGTCAACGGCACCTCATATCATCCTTCCTTAAAGTCATTCATTTATCCAAAATGATTTTTTTTTTTTTTTGTTAATAAAAAAAGTGAAAAACATGAGATAATTTATCAAACAGAGCAGTCTTTTATAGATAAGTCACGTATATGCCCTTATAAAAAGGATAGTGCTATCCAGCCGTCTGGATTTTACCCCTGAAGTGTACTGCTAGGCTAAATTGTTGTTTTTTATTTTTTCTTTATTTTTTTCTTTATTTTTTTATTCTCATTTTTTTATCATTTTAAAATATTTATAAAAATAAAAATAATATATCAATATATTAATAATTATTTTCTTAATCATTAAATAAAAAATAAAATAAAATAAAATATCAAAAATATCAAAATGAGGTATCAAAATTGGTGGGTAAAATAATATTTTCCTTATAAAAAGGTATACTCCACCTTAAAAAGATAATAAAATTTAAAAAAAAAAAAACTATTCTTTATTAGTAGAACTCACTTTTTTATAAATGATTTATCTATTTAAAACTTCTATCTAATATTACTCTTTAATTTATCGTAATTTTCTAATATACTATTTTAAGTTTTTTTTATTTTAAATATTCAAATATTTTAAGTTAAATTCTTAAACCCTATTCCCGAATTAAAGTACTAGCAAATTAGTGCTACCATAACCAACATAACGTGTAGTGGGTTGGTCACCTGTGCAGGAATATATCCAACGAATTTACAAATTCAAACTATTATATGTTTTATCTTAAATATTTTTTGTTAATCAAATAATCCAATTTCACGGTATCTATCAAGTTGATGGATCGTGCTCGTCTTTGATATATTATATATCCACCTGTGTGTACATTAAGTTGAAAATCGACGTGGAAAGTGTTTAAAATGCGTAGGATTGTTAGGCGTAGTCAACTTCTTTGTTTAACACACTCTATTTTTTTCCTAATTATTAGGTATTCAGAGTATCCGCACTCCTTCATGAAAAATTTTATTCACTCTCTATTTAATTTACATGATAAAATTTCATTTGTTAGAGAAATTTAAATTAAAATCTCTTACAAATCAAGTTTCTTCATATCAATAAAATAAGTGTGCAGAACTTTGAGTAGAAGAAGTCCTTGATCATATCATGTGATATTATATCATTAGCTCAAATATATACAGTAAGTTTTACGTATTTTCTTTACACTTTATTGATGTGATTAGTCAAAACTGTTATTTTATATTAAAATATGTGATGTAATCAATTATATTAACAGAGTTTGCAAATAATATATAAAAATGACTGTAGATAGAATTTTTATTTTATTATTAAAAATAGAAATTTAAACCTAGGAATAATATTAAATAATATGACAATGTTTTTAGCTTGCAAACCTATGAAGATGTCAATCACATGAGCACCTTAACTTTTTAATGAGAAATTGAGTCATCTTGAAGTATTCATTAAATGGACAAGCTTCTGATGTTTAATGATGTCTCACAAAACATGCAGCTATCAGCTTCAAAAGTACAGAAATGCTGGCTCCTTTGTTCTTCCGGTTGACCCAAATGACAAGGAAACATGGGGTGATAGTGAACATCGGCTTGCTTATGTCTCTGAAACTACTGTAATCTTCAAAGACATTGTTCAAGTTCGAGATGATCAATGGTGGAAAGCACTTACTACTGGTTATACTACTCAATGGGCAGCAATGAATCCTCAGAAAATTGATGCTCTCTTCTATGCCCACTCTGTTTCTGAGATCAAAGCTCTGGCACCCCTTCTTGAAAAGTTCAGGTCTACTGTAGGCAAAAAGGCTTACATTGCCGTCTCTGGAGGCAACTTCTGCCCTTGTGAAGCTGCTGCAACTGCTCTGAACTGGCCAAAGTTGGTTTGCAAGGAGCGAAGGTTTAAGATATTTGATCTGGCTGTGGGATCTCTCTCGGGAGTATCGAAATCCGAGGTGCCTGTGCTGCAAGCTGTCTACTCCAGCATGAAAGGTTTGATCAAAATGCACAATCCCAGTGTTGTGATTACAGTGGCTGACATTGATCCTAATGTCAAGAAAGCTTTGAAGATGGCAACAGAAACTAACTCCAATGCCACAACTTTGGTTCTTTTACAAAGATCTTCTGTATCAAAAGTTCTTTGGATGGCTGATCTACGATCAACAGCATTGCCATGTAAGAATGCCAAATGCCGCCCTCTTTTCTGTTTTGAATTGTTGTAAACTGAGTTCTAGAATCAATATAAACAGTCATCTAAGCAACAAGTTTTTCATATGCAGATTGGAACCGGATGAGGGTGTCGATCAACATTATCACCCAAAACCGAGCTCATTCATTAACAAGGCTTCTGAAATCTCTGAGCAATGCCTTCTATGTTGGGGATGAAATTGCTATCAGCTTCAACATGGATAGTAAAGTGGACGAGGAAACAATCAAACTTGTGAACACATTCAACTGGCCTCACGGCCCCAAGAGCCTCAGGAGGAGGATCATTCAAGGAGGGCTGATTCGAGCTGTTAGTGAGAGTTGGTACCCAGCATCAGATGACGATTTTGGCCTCCTGCTTGAAGATGATATCGAAGTATCTCCTTACTATTATCTATGGATCAAATACGCCCTCTTAGCCTACCACTACGACCCACAAGTGTCTTTTCCAGAGCTTTCCTCCATCTCCCTATACACACCTAAGCTTGTTGAGGTGGTTAAAGAAAGACCCAAATGGAATCCAACTGAATTCTTCAAACACATCCATCCAAACACACCTTATCTCCACCAATTACCCTGCAGCTGGGGTGCAGTTTTCTTCCCCAAACAATGGAGAGAGTTCTATGTCTACATGAACATGAGGTTCACTGAAAATGCAAAGGAAAACCCAGTTCAAATTCCCAAATCTAGAACAAATGGGTGGCAAGCTTCGTGGAAAAAGTTTCTGATAGACATGATGTACCTCAGAGGCTATGTGAGTCTCTATCCCAACTTTCCAAACCAGGCAAGCTTTTCGACCAACCATATGGAACCAGGGGCTCATATTAGTGCAAAGGATAACGTTGTTAAGCACGACAAGACAGACTTTGAGGTGCCATTGTTGAAGGAAGACTTCAGGACCCTGTTGCCGGGTGGGAAGTTGCCTGCAGCCTCAAGATTGCCATCGTTGAACCTCTTTAACCAGCCAGTTTCTCTCAAGGGCCTCAAGTCGGCAGGGGCCAAGTTGGGTCAGGATGTGCTTGCTTGTAACAATGTCACCGAGATTGTGGCTGTTGATCATGGAACAGGTCTGCCAATGCACTGTGCAAAGTTCTAAAATTTTTAATTGTTTGTCATCAATTTATTATTATTTTTTTTTCAGTAACTGTTTGTGGGAAATTTTTTTGTGAAGTTCATTGGGGGGGGGGGGGGGGGAATTGGACTTGAATTATGTTTATATTTGTAAGTGGTCAAGCAATTAAAGTTGAGGAAACAATACTAGGAGTTAGGGGTGGGGTATTATCTCTTCCTCACATGATTGGCAACGAGAATTAGGCAACGAGAATTAAGGTTACGTTTATTGGCAGCCAAAAGTGGTTTGCTCAATCTTCTTCAAGTAATAAGGATCCTTAATTCTCTCTCTCTCTCTCTCTCTCTCTCTCTCTCTCTCTCTCTCTCTCTCTCTCTCTCTCTCTCTCATGTATTTGATTTTTTTACATAAGTATTAAATGTAAATTTATTTACAAACTGGGTTGACTTAATATAATGAAAAATGCTGGTGGAGCCCCTCAAAGTTATCACTCAATTATTTTAATTTTTTTATTTATTTCTTATGTGAAATTGTATTTTTTTTTTTTATTTTTTTTTTTTAGTTTTTTAATGATTAAAAAGGTCAAAAAATAATTGGAAAAAAATGAAAAAATTTAAATACGCTAGGGGTATGCCCAACCGTAACTGCTGGACGGCCCGCTAGCAAGACTCTAATATAATATGATAGATATATTTTACATTAAAATGTACTTTGTAAGTCAACGTATCAACCATCGTAGACATATCAATTTATAAAGTTATTTCTTAAGATTTTTTTTTTTATATATAAATGAAACATTAAAGAAGTTGTATTTGTTGATATGTTCAAAGCTGCCCCTGAAGTAAAATCCACAAAATACTGAAGTCAGGCAGAAACTCGGTTAAAAAACAAGGGAGAAAGATATTGGGTTGGACAAAGTAATAGCCAAATTTAGCTAAAATGACTGACTTTAACAACTTTGCCTAATCTATAATGAAATACACCCTCATATTAGGTGAGCCAATGCAACATATTAAAACATATCAATTTATAAATCTATCACTCATGTTCTTACCATCCTTTTTTAGCCATTTTTCCTTTTAGCACTAATTTGAATTGAGAAACTATCTCAACTTATCTTAAATTATCTCATCTTATTTTATTAAGTTTTTCAAATTTTTATACAAAATATAATAGATAATTCAATTCTTTATATTTCAAAATAATAATAATATTAAAAAAATAGAGACTTAAAATTTTTTTAATTTTTAATTATATTTTATTTAATTTTTAATTTTTATCTAAATTCATCTCATTATATAAACAGAGGCTTAATGTCCTTTTTGTGGCAGCATGAATCTCATGCACCCAGCATCTACGTGTGGCACTCACATGTGTTTCCCATTCTCTTGCACACCTACGACTAATAAGAAAGTTATTGAGATCTTCGAATATAAGTCGCATTGAATTGAATGGTTCGGAAAAATGAGATAGACACTATAATAAGTATGCATTATAGTGTCTCTGACCCTATGATGCTAGCTATTGGAGCACATAGGATGGTTGAGGACATCCAAATGGCAGAGAGGGCAACTTTAAGGTGAATAAAAAGCACATCCTCTCTTTCTTTACTTTTATTTTTTTAAGCAAGTCAAGCATAGATATATTAAACAAATAAGAGGATACAATTTTTAATTGGGTGGAAGTTTCTTACCATCATCTCAAAATTAACAAATATATCACTAAAAATAAGGATTTGGCGTCAAAAATATAGCTCTCATCCATTTTCCACTAGGAACTGCCACTTGAAACAGTTTAAAAAGTTTGAACAATAAGCTGAATTACTATGACAAAAAGTTGCAATAAAAGAATGTGTATTGCATCTTGTCGGTCTGGATTTATTGGGAGAGATTTCCATACCCACTTTTCCTTGATCCTCAATTCGAAAAAGCAAAAACATAGAATAGGAATTGGAAACTGTGTTGAATCACTGATGAAGGACCAACCATGGTGGTGGCAGCATGTTTAGGTCATGCACCACCCTCAAAGTGGAATGAAGAGTTAGACTTTTCAAAAATCTGATCCATCAGAAGACGGAGCGCCACGCGTGACTGTAGAAAATGTTTCAAGATGCGGCGATGCGTGAATCTTATAGGTGGCATAAGCCGCATGTGAGAAGAACGCGTTGCACTGAAAAACGAATTTTCTCAGCAAACTAGCATATTAGCAACTAGAGAGTTAGACACAAGGGCGTGTGTTGGTCAAAGGTTGTTGAAAAGCAAGAGATCGGCATATTTCACTATTATGGAGAAAAGGTAAGAAAAATAGAAAAAACAGTGAAGGAGAAAGCTATAACACAATTATGGTTAAGGAGTTGATGGAGCCGAAACTCTAAACCCCTTACGCCCGAAGAACAATAATGAATCCTGGCTAAAGGTAGTGGGTTTATTGCTTGGAGAGAGAGAGAGAGAGAGAGAGAGAGAGAGAGAGAGAACAAAAGTCCCATCCAATCTATCTACTTACGTATCGAATTTTATAAGTGGCTTTACATTTGACTGGAGATTCTTGTAGCCTTTTTTATGCAGTTTTTAAATATTTTTAAGAATTTTATAATATTAATAAAAAAATATTTTTTAATTATTAAATAAAAAGCATTATCAAAATCACAGTTTTCCATTGTAAAAGCAGCCTTTCTCTACCATCAAAACTCAAGTCTCAAGAAAAACTACTACTTTCTAGAAAAAAAATTTTAAAAAAATATATGGAGTTAATTACACTTTGACCTCTTTAACTTTCCCTCAATTCACAATATGTCCCCAAAACTAATAATTGTATCAAAGTGGATCGCTTACTTTTAAAATTGTACAATCCCCCCCTTCCATCTACCAATAGCGTCAAATGGTCAAATGTAACGAAAAATGCATTCACATGCTACTCATGTACAACTTCTTCACTTAAAAGACAAAAATAACCAAAGAAAAGATTTCACTTTGCCCCGAATTTTCACGTGATGCAGTCGATCCTCCTGGAGACAAGACCCTGACCTGTTTGCCCCCATTAGATGAGTCGTCGGTCCCTTTTTCTTTCTTAGGCTCTTGGGTTTGTCGGGGCCTTCTCCCATTGGAGGTCGTGAGCTTTGGGTCCAGGCCTTGCTTGCTTGAGCACAAAAATTCCTTTCCAGTGACTAAGCTTGTTCATCTGGGCCAGATATTTGTCCAGCCCGGTCTAAAACCTGGAAAATCGAATTCCGGTTTCGAATCCGAGTCCGGATTTTATCAGAACTAGAATCCATATTTATCAAAGTGGTCTGGATGCGGGTTAGAAACCCAGGCATCGAATTTAAAATCTGATACCCAGGTCGTTCAAAACAAAATCGCATTTTTGAATACGATTTTACATTTTCAATTTCTCTCTCTCTCTCTCTCTCTCTCTCTCTCACACACACACACAGAGAAAGGCATAAAAAACTTGAAACCCTAGCCTCCATCTTCGTGATCCCATCAACGATGTGACCCCATTGCCAGCGTGAACTACGAACTACAGCCCTCTTTATCTCACTTTCTCTCGCATCCGTCTCCCAAACCCATCGCCAAGAAGTTGAGCTCGCCTCCTCTTCTAAAACAGAAGCAAGTACAATCTCTCAAGAGTGTTCTAATGTTGGGGTTGCCGGCGATTTGTGACAACGAAGGATCCAAACCCTAGCAGTCGCCGTCTCTCTTTCGCTCTCCGCTTCCCACCAGGGACCATGGGTCCTCAATCTGTCTCGCCGCCGCCCTTTTAGCAAAAATTTCCTCCAATTGGTCTCCTATATGTGTTATGAGATCCTTTTTGCGGAAAACTTCGCATTAAATATTTTACTTTAAATATTTCTTTGTTTCTATTTCCAGATTCACAAGAGCAGATGTAACAACTTTTGGATCCTCTTTTTGGGTTTTCTTCATCCTTGGGTATGTTTTCTTCTCTCTATTTGTTTTGTTCTCATGGAATTCTGTATTTGAAGTTTGAACCTTTTGGACTCCCTTCTAGTTATTAGAGAGGTGGTGTCTTATATTTAGATTATCATATTTGGGATCTGATTTACATTTCACAAGGTTTCTGTGATCAGCATATTTTGCACTGAAGTTCATGTCTAGATTGAGTTGGAATGATGTTATATGATTTTGGATATCATTTTTCCTCAATAAGAATAATTTGTGATGCATTTACATCAAAGCACACCAAGTACCTCTTAGGATTGCAGAATTTAGACTTACATCTTCATCGTGAGAATTTCGGAAGATCTTTTGTTTCTCCTTAGCAAAACTCAACTTAGAAAAGCCTAGCCTAATAGTAGCTCAACCTAATAGTAGCTTAGTCCAAGAAACAAACATTAAAAAGAAAACTATGTTCTTTGAACTTTGAAGCCATTCTTTGTAGATTAGAATTAAGGACAGCAGAGAAATGGTTTGGTTTTTAAATATTTTTAAGGATTTTTTCGCTTTCAATCTAAACATCTTTTAAATTAATCATAAAAAAACTTCTTTTAAGTATACACGAATTTTTTATTTCTGAAAACATTATCTAATTTTTTGCCTAATTTTTTTGGGAAAAAAATAATAAAATAAAAAAGGTTTCACGAAACCATAGTGTAGTGGAAGAACTTGAGAAAGTTGCAAAGGTGAATTTGCTACAACATAGATTAATCATCTCTCTCATTGGCAATGCTCAGCCTTCCTCGTTGATGCTAGAGAAGGTGTTATTCCCTCACATAGAACTTAATGGAGATTTTATCTTGAGCTATATTCATTTCAATATTTGATATACTTGAATATTAGATTTGTGTCATTAGCACAACAAATTCTCTTTCCATCTTTTTCATAGGATAAAAAGATGGTGAATACAGGAATGACTCAGCTCTGCCATTGTGGTTAGAAAAGCATTGAAAGTTTTGAGTTTGTTTTTTGGTTGATCATAGTATGGGTGAAGTTTTTTTCTCAAAATTTTAATTACCCTACACTTGTACGGTATTGGTTGATTATATTATGTTGTTAGTTGGCTAGATCTGCTCCTTTTTGTTAAACATGGTATTTTCTTTTTAAGTTTTTGAGGTTTATTTGCCTTTGTGTTTTTGTATAATATTATACATTTATTATTTACTTCCATATTTTTCTCAAGCTCTCTTTCAATCAAATCACTTGAAGTTGCTACTTGGTGTGAGATTAAATCATTGATAGAAGACCATGCTAATGCTTTTGTAATTCATATCTTGTAATTTTGTATTTTATAATGTAATGTGTAAATAATAAAATAATGTAATATGTAGTTAATTGTATGCATTTTAGCTTTTCATTTTGTTTTTTGTTTTCTTAGTTAAAAAGTTAATTAGTTGTTTATAACCTTAGCTATTCTTAACATAAATTTTGCTTTTCAACATTACTTATTGGAAAAATTGAAATAAAATATAAGATTTTTTATCAATATTTTCTCAACAATTTTCCCTAGAAAAAAAAATAAAACACAGATTTGAAAAAAAAATGCGGTTCCAAATTCGAAATTTGGATTTCTGAATTTTTTAGAACTGGATGGATCTGAGTTCCGACCCAGATCAACCTAGGTGAATCCGGTTTGGAATCCAAACTAGATTTTAGTCACAGGTTCCAAGCTGAGTTGACCCAAATTTTCGGTCCGGAACCCGCTTGAACACCCCTACCAATGGCTGTGGAATAGAAACCGAAGTGGCATGAGGTGATGGGGCATGAAGAGATCGAGAGAGTTGAAATGTGATCTGAATGAGAGGGGAAGTATGGAGAAAGATAGAAAATGAGGGAGAAACATATGGGGGAAGAGGAAGTTGTTGGGCATGGGGCAAAATGAGAAGCAAAGAATAAGGGTGTTAGGTACCAAAATTGCATTATTTCACAGGTAAGTTGGGCTTCTTCATGGGCTTGGGCCATGTTTGGACTTGGGTGTTACAATCAGGTATTTATGGACAATTAAAATTAGGTCAAGATTGAGATTTAATGAAGCTAACAATTATAGAGTTTTTTTTTTTTTTATGATAAGAAGGTCAAACTTCATTAATAAAATGATATATTACAGACATTTCTCAAATCATATTATTTGAGAAATAAAGTTTGGAATACATTCTTCCCATATCTCACAATCAACAACATTCCAAGCATGGCATGGAATGAGGTGCTCTATTACATTCTCTATAGGCATGAGTAAGAGAGCAAGAATTAAAATAGCCCATTAGCTTCATCACTTCAACAAAAAGAGCTCCTACAGCAGAATTAGACATATTTTTCTTTTGAAGAGATTCCACCATTAGAAGTGAGTCAGACTCCACCACAATCTTTGGAATGCCTCTTCTAGCATAGAATTGGATGAAAAATTGCTAATAGCTCTATAGATTCAGGATTTTTCACATCAAATTCTATCTTGTTTGTTGCCATTAATACTTCACCCTTGGAATCTCGAAGGATACAACTGTTTCTAGCCCTTTGTATGTCAACAAATAGAGTGCCATCAGTATTTAACTTTAGAGTATCCATGGAAGGTGGTTGCCATTTGATCCCACCGATCATTTGTCTCATCAATTAATGAAGCCACATGCTCATTCATATTAATCTCTGGAACTGAATAGCCTTCAACAACTAATGCTTAAAGTCCTGAAACCATCTCCTAATAAAGTGTTTATTTAATTTAGATGTTCGTAGTTCATCATTGCTAAGCAAACGACGACATGTGATTGATCGCTAAATTCATCTAATTTTTACATCCACTTTATTTGGAGCCTATTATGTTTAAGTAGCATATGGGCAAGGGCAAAGCCATGTTGGGGCAAGGGGGCCATGGCTCCCCTTTCTCTGGATCCACCCCTCCAAGAAAAATGAAAAGAAATAATATATATTTTTTTAAATAAAAAATAATATATATTAATTTTTTATGATTTACTAGGATAATATTAATTTTATCTTATGTTGGCCCTCTCTCTAAAAATTATTTTGACTTTTTCCACAAAATTTAATATAATCTAAAAATAAAATATATCTTATATAAAATAAAATGATACAATAACATAATGTCATGTTTTTATTATAAATAAGAAAAAAAGTTGGATGATTTCTAATGTATTTTTAATATATATTTATTATGAGGACATATTCTTGATATATTATATATTCTTTTAATACAAAAGTTGTATTAAGTAAATTTTTATTTTTATTGTTAATATCACTATCAAATTATTTTATACTATATGAAAAATTATATAGAAATAGAATAAAAAATATTTTATATATTTTATTTTAATTTTGCTTGGCCCCTTAAAGCAAATCTTTGACTCCGCCATTGCATATGAGGTTTGCAATCTTGCATATATTATTATGCATGGCTGGTAAGGCATATATTATGCATGGTAGGTAAGACATATTTTGCTTGGTTGACCAAGAGCAAAATACATTTGGATTTGAAATGAAATCAACATGTTTGAAACAAAACTAGTATTTTAATTATTTGAAGAAAGAATGTACAAAAAGTTGTATTTTAATATATATATATATATATAAAGTTTCATCTATGTTAAATAAAATACTAATGAAAAGATGAGTTTAGAGTACTTAAGATTCAAACTCAAAATTTCTATTCTTGTCAGTATATAAGATATGACATATTTGTCATTAGTAAATGATCTTTTACTAAACGATCTTCCACTATATATTAACTAGATGATCTTTTATACTCAATAATAAATAATCAACTAATAAAAGATTATCTAATAGTGACAAATATGTCATATCTTATATAATAGAACGTTGGCCAATAATTCTTCCCCGAACATAATCTAGGTCTCGGTAAAGACTTGTAATAAATTCAAAAACTCTTTCATTTTCGAGCTGCTTCTTGTATTGCACACTATCGCCAGTGCACTCCCATTCTTCTTCGAAATTCAGATCGAGTTCTTGCCAGAGGGTTGTCATCTCCATGTAATAATCTGTGACCTCCCTCTCTTTTACTTCATCTGCCATAGCCGAGTCTTAATCTCAAATATTTGTGAGGAGCTTTTAATATCAAAATATATTTCACGGACAGCTTCCCATACATCTTTTGCCGATGGCAAGAAGAGATAGGTCTTTTTGATGGTCGACTTCATAGAATTCACAAGCCAAGCAGTCACTATTGAATTTCCTGACTTCCATTTTTTAGAGAGGAAGTATCGGTTGAGGTTGGCTTTTTTGTCTCGCCAATAAGATATCCCAATTTTCCTTTACTATCCATTACTAGTTTAAACGATTGGGCTCATTCACGAAAGTTATTCCCATTCAACTTCTCCATCGGGAATTGAAAGGATGAATTATCAAGTTCAGTTGAACTCATGGTGGAGATAGCTTCTGTTTCACTATTGTGAGTTTTATATTTGTTGTTGACACAGTTTTCGTCATTGATAGCTAGGTTTAAAGAAAACATTAGTTTTGCTATCATGTGAAATCACTACTTGTCCTAAAAATTTAAGTTGATGAAAAGATGTAGACTTTATTATTTAATTTATATCTTAACATTCTCTCTCACTTGTGGGCCAAACTTTTTTTTAATGAGTAAGTCCAACAAGTGAAATATTTAATTAAATAAGGTAGAGTGTTTTGATACCATGAAATCAGAGTAATATTTCAATATATTTTTGTACATGCTAATGATCTCTATTTAAGATACAATAGAAATATTAAAGAAAAGAAAGAGTTTCTTAAAATAAGAGCATGAAATATATGCCTAACTAATTGACAGAAAATCAAGTACTTCCTAAATAGAAAACTTTCTAAACAATATCTACTACAAATTACTCCACATTTATCTCAATATCTACCACTGATTACTACATCTCCATATTCATTGGGATTTCCACAGTATTCCTTTATTATTTGAATTGAACTAGTTGAACATGAAAGTTGAAACACTTATGTCATGTGTCATGACAACACAAAACACATTAAATTTTCAGGAAGTTTCCTCTATCCATGGAAAGAAATTGATATGTATTAATGAATTCTTATCATATTTATAGATTTTTACATGGAGGTGAGAAAATAGAGTTTGAAAAAAGAAAATTATAGATATATATATATATATATATATGATTTTTTATAATTTTTGACATAATTATATTTCAAATGAAAATGATTTTTATAACATAATTTATAAAAATAAATCATTGTTATAAATACTTTCATTTTAATTTATAATTACAAAAAAAAAAATGATATTTACAATTTTAAGATGTGCATGCAATCCGGAACTCTATTTCAAAAATATTGATAATCTAAATTCAATTGAAGAATTATTTTTTAAATGATGAATTCCACTTTTTTAAAAGAAGTGTGTGGGGCTTCTGCATTTTAAGATTTTATCTAGTATTCATAAGAGAAATTATATTTGTAGTCCTTAAATATATAATTGATGCGTAATTATTTAAAAAATAAATAAATATAATATTTAAATAAAAAATTGAATTCTTTCTAATAATAAACTTATCTTCTTTGAAAAAAAAAAACAATACAAAACTTTATCTAGCATTTCGGTTTGGGTTTGAAAAATGATAGTTTGCCCATCAAGTTTGACACCTAATTTTGACAATTTATGTATTTTATTTTATTTTTAAATTTTTTATTTAATGATTAAAAAAATGATTATTAATATATTGATATTTTTTTATATTTTTTTAAAATATTTTAAAATAATAAAAACTAAAATAAGAAAAAAAGTTTACACTAAATGTTAAGTTGAACGGTGCTACTCAAACGATAAAATAGTACCATTCTTTTGATTTAGCAGCATAGTTGGACTCTACAACAAAATCAAATCAAATTCACAAGTTGTGTATGTATCATAACATTGACATTTGTCTCATAAAAAAAATCATTAAAATTTGATAAGAAGTACAATTTTGATAAAAAAAAAATACATACTTTCACATCTATAATTTCACATAAGACTCGTCATAAGACTTATCAAAATAATAATATAATAATATTTTATTTAAAAATAATTATATAAAAAAAAGGAAAAAGAGGTATAGAAAGTAGAAAAATAAAATATACTAAATAAATATTATAAAGAGTGAATAATAATTTTTCAAATTTGAAATGTAAGATTAATTTTGTTGTAATTCAAAATTAAATATTTGAAATCTGATGAGACTAATAACTCAAAATTAATAATAAATTATCAAAGTTATGTTTGATGAGTCATTTGACGAGACCAATACCAATAAAAAAATTTTATGCATCATTTTCCGTATCACATATTTTTCTTTTAATGTTTTGAATAATAAATGAAAGAATTTAATTAATTTAAAAAGAAAAAATAAGATAAACATAAAAAAATAAAAAAAAATATATAATATGTTATTTGTAGTATGAAAAATGATGAAATACAATTGCTCGTCAAAGATGTTGACTTTCCAGTTAGGTTAATTATGTCGCACATTTGCTATACATGGCAGACTTTTTTGGCTGTCCTGGACTCCGAAGAGAAACAAGAAGCAACGCTGTAAACAAGATCGGTATTGTGTCCTAGGAAAATCCAGATGTAGTTGTGGGGATTAATAAACAGTCTTTCGCTTGCCGCTTGCCGCTTGCTCGCTCCACAGTCTTTGGTTCTCTCTGTGAGTTCCTCGTCTATCATCTCTATAATTTCTTTTTCTTTTCTTTTTTTTAATCTGCAAGTTCTTCGTTTTTCAACTTTTATGATATGTTATAATTTTCTGGGAGATTCCGAGTTGATTATTTCAATAATAGTACAGAATGTATTGTATTTGTTTCCTTGCAAGGCCGCATTGTTCTCCATATTGGTTGTACCCTGGATTTCTCATTTTGTTCATTATTCTACTCTGACCGATCAAGCTTTTGATGAACTTTTCTCTTTGTTTTTCTTTTTATGAAGCATGAAACTGAATTTTGAATAAGTACCTGAAATCACAGAGAATGAATACCGAAATAAGTAAGTAAATTATTAAATTTGTGGGTTAGATTCTAAATTTCATGTATTTTTCATGTTTGTTAGTCTGGGTACTCCTTTAAAGATAGCGAAGACGGCCGTATCAGCTCCGAAATTACTCAAGGAAGTGAATATCTGCTGGGAATGTGACTTGTTGAGATAAAGTTTTTTCAGAGAGTATATACCAAATGGGGACCACATACCGTAGGTATGAATTGGTTTGATCATTGTTGCCTGCTTGATGTTTATTTTTTCTTTATTAAACTAGGATTTTCTCATATCACAAGAATGGAGCTTCTTGGTTTTCCTTATTCTTGGTTGTGGAGTTTTTAGGAAATCAAACAGCGATGGTGTTAGGCTTCTAATCACGACAATTATAGGAGTCATCTTTGGGTTTTTTATTGGTGCTTCGATTCGATCTGTTTCTCTAACCAAGGTATTATTGGAATCCTTCATTTTTTTTTTCTTTTGTGCACCATTGCTTCAGGTACCTATTTCCGTTTAATTGGTTATTTAAACTCTCGCAGATTAACTTACGTTCAAGCTTTATATCATCTCTTGATGTAGCCATCACTGAGACACATAGATCAACTAGAAGCAAACCTCTTGAAAGTGGTGGATCTGGCAATTTTCCTAAGGTAAGTTTTATACGCGGTCTAGTTGTGTTTTTTACATGTATAGATATATTTTTTTGTAAGAATATGCGCGCGCGTGCGCGCACACACACACATATATCTAACTGTCATTTATTTATTTATTTATTTTCTGTTATCAATTCTATACTATTTAGAGATATATGGCTCTGATAAATACATTTTTCTGTCAAATTGTTGGTTTTTGCTTCTCTGTTTCGGATTGTTTTTATTCCCGAAGCAAAAACAGGTTCTTATAGTTGGGAAATGAACACCCATTTTACAGGCAATTTTAAACTTATTGTCCGAGTATTTAATTTTCTGTTGCAAGTTTCTAATGTCCGAGTATTTATTTTTGGCCTCTTTTACTGGATTTGTGAATGAAAATGCTGATTTTGGTGGCAGAATAACATGATTCTTATTTTTAGTGGAGTCTCATGATTGATAGTTCATGTTCTCAGTATGTGGCAGAGTTTATTCAAGTTTATACAATAAAAAAAGTATCTGTCTACAGGAAATCTAGTTCTTATGAAAGTGGCAAGGGAATGGGAAGTCTTCTTGTTTAAAGATGTAATCCCTGTACATTAGTACCTCAGTTGAACGATCACCTCATTTTGCATGTTCAGTGAGAACTGATAATTGGCTGGTTTATTGACCCTTTTGTAGTATAATACTCATTCAGTGGTCATTAATGTAAATTTCTTGAAGCTGCATACTGATTTTGTGGAAGTTTGGAAATGGGTATATGTTTTTCTTAGTACCTTTAGGAAGAAGCATTCCTCTTAAAATTGTGCTTCTACATGGTGGAACAATGAAATCATTTAGAATTTTTGGTTATTCAGTTTTTTTCTGATATATCTAGTTGTTCTTGCTGCATGAGTACCAAAACTCTACTTGAGTTAAAAGTTAGGGAATAATGAATTGAGGGGGTAAGAAACACTGGATCTTAAGATTGGGTTGGCTTTTATAGATTCATTATATTTTCAGGTTGGCATAATGGTTCACGCTAAGCAAAAGTAAATTATGAGGCCTAGTTTTGGTTTGGACTGATCATATCTTGTGCTTGGTTGTTTGCTTTCAGATATATGTTCCAACAAATCCTCGTGGTGCAGAGTCCTTACCTCCAGGAATTATTGTACCAGAAACTGATCTTTATTTACGCAGATTATGGGGTGAACCCAGTGAGGTACGGTGCTAGGGGAGGAGGGGGGTGAAATGGTGTTCCATAAAATCATCTTTGGGGCTGAGCTAATATTATAATGGATTATGCAATTTACAAGCCTGGTTTAGAGCACACCAATTACAGTGGGACCCATTATATTAAAAAAAGAAGTTAAAATATCAATATTTTGTATTTAAGCTGATGTGGCAGGCTTCCACATCAGCAATGTGTTGAGTGTGTCCATAAAACGACTTGCAAATAAATTTATTCTTTTACTTATTAAAAAAATAATACTTAAATATTTTTTCAGTATATATTTCTCTATACAAAAATTAAGATAGAAAAAACATTTTATCAACTGCAGTGAAATATCAAAAGTTATAGATAACAAAGAACTTAATATATTTAATGTTTCCCTTCTAAGTTGTGGATGCTGAGAAGGTAGAAAAAGTAGGGAAAAAATATTGAATAGGTCTCAAGAGAAAATGGAAAAGAATAATGCATAAAAAACAAAGAGTAGAAGAAAACCATGAAAAAATTAAACTCAAGGGAGAATACGGAAATTTCACATTTTATGATTTCTTTTTTAAAGAAAAAATATTGTTGGACTTGAGAAAATCCTAGGGTCAAGATTTTATTTTATTTTTTTAAATAATTATTGTATGATTCAGGGCTAAAATCTGAATTTTAGTAGAAACCTAAATATATAGTTATTCTAATTTTAGAAATTTGGTAAGGTAGATTTTCTTGTGAATTAAAGGGTTTGTTTAATTGTTCTTCTGTTGGGGGGATGGAATAAAGAGTACTTTTTTAATTGGGGGTCAAGGGGGAAGGGGTGGCTATCCTCCAAATGGCCCAATTTGGGGGTGAGGACCTTTCTTCTTTGATGTTGCATGTCTTTATATATACTTGAACATAGAGCATAGATTTCAATAGAACTCCACCTTCGAGACTTTTACTAATTGTGCATGTGAACCAACTATCTTATGGGAATTATCTTTGAGAAGAAATTACTAAAATCTGCAGGATCTGAAGAAAAAACCAAAATACTTGGTTACATTCACTGTTGGTCTTGACCAAAGAAATATTATCGATGCAGCAGTTAAAAAGGTTACAACGGGACCTTTTTTTTGTCATGAATTTTGATGTTTAAAGATGCGGACTAACAGAGTTCAATTTTTTTTTTCAGTTTTCTGAGGATTTTATGATCATGCTTTTTCATTATGATGGTCGGACGAGTGAATGGGATCAGTTTGAGTGGTCCAAGAGTGCAATTCATGTCAGCATCAGGAGACAAACAAAATGGTAAGTTTTTGTCATCTGTCCATTTCGTTCATTTCCTACCATTTTGCTATGTTGATTAAGAGATTCCTTAATTCTTTTACTAATAAAAAAAAAAAAAAGAAGAAGAGAGATTCCTTAATTCTTTTATTCTGTAAGATGCTTTGTTTAGTTTCAAACATGGAACTAGAGTTATAGTTATCTCTATTCATTTGTGGAGTTAAGTGCATTTTATAATCCACTGAGACTTGTTTTGATAGGTTAATTCAAAGAGACTAATTGTAACACCTATCGTGGAAGAGTGTTTGTGAATTGTTTGAAAAAACTTTTTTAAAGCATAGTTTTGCAGAGTTTTAAAAAAAGTGGTGGGCCTTATAAAAGTATGATTCGATGTGACAATTCCTTGGATGAATTTTGAAGATGATATAATAAATAATTTCTAAAAATTTATTTAATTTAAAATTATATAAATCAGAGACAAAAACGCTCGCGGCCCCAGGGTGGCCAGAAAACTCTGACCAGCTCAAGGCAGCCCAGCTTAAAACACCGGCTGCCATGGTGAGGCTCAGATCAGGCCTCCTTTGTGGTCAAAGTGGCCACCACAGGCTGCCCAGATTGGGCTGCTGCCTATGGTCCATTGGGTGGCCTCAGTTAATTTTTTTAATAGCTTTTGAAAATTATTTTGTAGATGGTTTTTGAAGTTTTTGGAGATATTGTATATTTGGGAATGAAATCATCTTTAACAAAGTTCTCTGACTTTAGAGACGGTTTTGATTGCCAAACATGGCCTCAAGCATACAAAAGTGATGAATAGTATTGCATATGGGGTGGGAGGGAGAAGTTCCTTGCCCTTTATAATGATTCCAAGGATCTTCAATTGTAAAATTGACTAATCCTTTCAGAGTTTAGGCCTAGACATGGCTTGGCTTTCATTGGGCCATTATAATTTCTTTTCACGCTCGTACTGTTTTATCTTTTGCAGGTGGTATGCAAAACGGTTTTTGCATCCTGACATTTTATCAGATTTTGAATATATTTTTATATGGGATGAAGATCTTGGAGTACAACACTTCAATGGAGATAAGTAAGGACTTATTTATCAGTCTTTCCCTGCTCAAATCCACCTGTTACATGTTTCTTTTTGTTTTTCTCATGCCGTTTACCAGGTATATTGAGTTGGTTAAGAAACATGGTTTGGAGATCTCTCAACCTGGTCTTGAGCCCAATAAAGGTCTAACATGGGAAATGACAAAGAGGCGAGGTGATAGAGAAGTTCACACGTAAGCTCTTCCCCCCTCTCCTGTGATATTGCTGTAACATGCAATTGGAAATTGATGTGAAATTTCTTTTTGTCTGGATTGATGAGTAGAGTTACGGATGAGAAGCCAGGCTGGTGTAGTGACCCACATTTGCCTCCTTGTGCTGCGTATGCTCTCTCTCTCTCTGTATGTGTTTGTATACATGTGATTACATCCGTAAACTCAATGCAAACACAAATTTTCCAGTCATTGTACCCAATGCTTGTAGAACTGGTGCTTTTTACTTAACATTTTGCCATTCGTCTTGGACAAAAAATAATGGGACAGTTAGGTGTAATATGCCTGGATTTCTAGCATGCTGAACCATTGCTGTATTTTTATTAATTTATTTATTGATTATATGTCTTCCAAAAAGTATGTCATCTTAAAACAACTATTTTTTGAAACCTTATCAAATTTATTCATCATATACACTGGTTAGCTAAGGTTTGTTTAAAACTTTGAATATTTTTGCTTACCATGATGCAAGATTAACCATGATTCGTAGATGAAGATCACTGACATAGCATGGTGGGATGATGCGTTGGCTCCCTAATTCTCGATATATGATCTCCGATTAGTGGAAAGTTCGTAATGGCTTACAAACCTAAGTAAATCAGTTTCCTTTTCACTTCTGCATCTCTTTTATTCTTTCAGATTCGTAGAAATTATGGCCCCCGTCTTTTCACGGGAAGCTTGGCGTTGTGTGTGGCATATGATTCAGGTATGTTGTGTATCAAGAATTGTGTGGCTAAGTTTTATGTACATAATACACAAATAGTGTTTTCAGTTACTGTCAGTTGTTCCTACTGCCCTAACTAGACATTTAATTCCTGCTCGTAGAATGATTTGGTGCATGGATGGGGATTGGATTTTGCTCTTAGAAGATGCATAGAGGTCAGCAGCTTTCCTTTATTTCTTTGAAGGACTTTTCTCCCCTTTCATTTGCGGTATTGATTGCCAGATCATATCTTTCAATTGATTTTATTTTTTTTTATCAATCAACAAAATTTTATTGAGCATCAAATGGACAAAGGCCCCAATATATGGGACATATATATATGTTAAGAGTGTCACCTATGCCGGCTAGTTTAATAATATAAGGAAGTCAGGAAAAGACATGACATTACAGTCAATGACAATAAAGTAATGTCGTGAAAAATAAACTTCTAAGGACCGCTATTGATCTTCAAAGCTTGCATTCCTCTCTCTCTCCAAATACTCCACCTGGCGAGGCTAGGAGATCAATTACCCTTTTCGGCATCACCCAAGCCAATCCCAACCGAGCAAAGAAATCACTCCACAAGGTTTAGCAATCTCGCAATGAAGCAATAGATGATCTACAAACTCTCCACTCATTTTGCATGTATGATACCAATTTATGACTATGATGCAGTCTTTTCCGTAGGTTGTCAATTGTGAGGATCTTTCCTAATTAAGCCATCCATACAAAAAGATTTGCCTTCAAGGGTGCTTTTGTCTTCCACATACTCTTCCATGTGGATTTGTATTATGCATGATCATGGCTTGATGGCAAATGGTGAACTTCCCTTTCTTAAAAAGGCGCCAAAAAATCTTGTCTTCAACTCCCCTCATTATATGGGTAGAGTACGCTAGATCATAAAACGAGAAAGTATCAACTTCCTAGTCTTGTGCATCTCTGGAAAACATAACATTCCATTGGGGAGGACTATGAGATAGAATTAAGAGTTTTGCAATTGAGGTTTCTTTCACTGTTGCCATACCATATAATTATGGATAAGCTTCCGTGCGTGGCCTTTCATCCATACATCATGCCAATTTGATTTTCACCCACGTCAAAGTGAATATTTCTTAAATATGTATCCCATCCTTTTCTTGTGTGTTTCCATAGTTCCACCCCATATGAACGACTTACCTCATTTGAACACCATCCTCCCCATGTCTCGCTATATTTTGATTTCGATTCTATGATGGCTCTCATTGCAGCATCTGTACGGCCATTTACCAAGCAAAGCTTTGTTAAAAGATTGCAAGTCCCAAATACCCAATCCTCATTTTGAGATAGGGAAGCACACCGTAGCCCATTTTACCGTGTGAATCCCCCCCTTCCCCCCCGGGGCGGGCGGCGCGGTCCAAAAGAAATCCCATTGAAGTTTCTTCGTGTGATGGATGAGCCACCTTGGTGGGAAGTGTAAAGAGTGATAGAAAATGGGTTGGAATTGGTACTTTTGATTAAAGTGACCCTACCACCTCTATATAGATACATCTTCTTCCAACTAGTCAATTTCCACTCCATATTTTTGCTAGTACCTCATCCCATATCAATTTGAACAGGGCCACCCAGAGGAAGACCTAAGTATTTCATCGGCATCTAGGATAACTTGCATTCCAGAATGTGATCTTCGACTAGAAGAAATCGCTCCATTGACCATCAACGTCTCTATGACGTTATTCTGGGTTCAGTCTAGTTTTAGACATATTTTATAACTGAATCGGTATATGCTGGTTTTGAGATTTGAAGAATCAATACCGTACCGGTTACCTCTAAACTGATACTTCCAGTTTTACCTATTCGGTTTGATTTTATCAGTATATTATTTATTTTATATATATTATAACATATAATATATTGTGATAATTTATTGTAGTATATTATAATATATAATGATATAATATTACCCTGGCTACTAATATAATAAATTATAGTGATAATATAAAGTTATTTATGTAGAATTTTAAAATTAATATTATATTAACTAGTCATTCATCATATCATACAAAATTATTTTATATATAATTTATATATATTCCAAAAACTCATAAAAATATTTTATACAATATAAAAAATTAAAATATATATATGAACTGGTCCAGTCCAATACGGTTCAGTCTAATGTTAGAAAATGGAAAATCGAAACTAAACTGATTTCATATAGTTTTGAGAAAAATAAAACCGGTACTAGACCAAACCGAACCCAGTACCAGACCCAACCCACCAATTTGGTCCAGACTGGTCCAGTTTACCGGCTATTCTTTTCACCCCTACAATTCCCCCCATGCCAGTTAGCCATTCAATGGAAAACTTGGTGCATTTATCCCATTCCTCCAACCAAAGTGCTCTCAACTTGTCTCCATGATATTTCTTCTAATAGAGAGACGCTTTCAAGGTCCGGTCTGCAAACACTTGAGTTTTATGGGCCCTCTCCATTTCAGATAATACCCTCGGCTCTTCTACTCCCTCCAATCCTTTAAGTTCCTCAAAAAGAGTAGACTTTTGAGCTTCCACATTACCAAATGCTTGCTCATTCCAAATCTTCAAATCTTTCTTCAGATACTTGAATTTACATGCCATGATGTAACTTGGAGTGCCATGGAATTGATAAGAAGGCCACTATTGCCAGAGTTGATCGAGGACGCCACCTGATTTCAACCACAAGTTTTCAAACTTGAAGCTCCTTGGGCCACAATGAATACCTCCACAATCAACTAGGATCTGAAAGTGATCTGAACACATCATGGGAAGCCTCTTTTGGATAAGTTTAGGGTAATGTGCTTCTCATTCAGGTGATACCAGGAATTGATCGATCCTTGACCAAGAGTGGTGTTCTTGGTTGCTTGTCCAAGTGTAAGTGCCACCTGCAAGAGGAAGATTTAGTTAATCTCGTTCATATATGAAGTTAGAGAACTCGACCATTGGTATATTGAAGCTAGCACCACCTGATCGTTCACTTCAATTGCTTTTTTTTTTCTTTACCCTGAATAAGTTTTAAGGGGCCCAGTTAGCCCAGAAAAGATTTGGTTTTGGTACTGCAGACTTAACTGTCCTTGTAGGTCAGTCACTGTCATCATCATCACTTTGTTTCCCTCCCCACGTTGATTTATTGGAAAAACTCATGGCAAAAAATACCTATATCAGTACTTAATTATTTTTAAATATGTCCATAATTAATAGTTCTTAAGTGATTTCATTGGTGTCAAAGCATGATATTTTTATAACCCAGGTCATTCACCTTTTCACTATAATATGAGACATTGATGAGGTTTAGGCGGAAATGATCATGTTGGATCACATCTGTGTAGAGATTAAGAAATCTGGAGATATGTGCTAACCCAATACCAATCTAAATAATAAAACGATTAAAGTAAAAGCATTTCCTGTTCATCAACCTTAACCATGTAAGGGTAAGATCACTTATGGGCTTGTTAAACATTTTCTGTTTGTACATATACTTTTGCCTGAAACTTAATTTTCACCACAAAATATTTAGCAAGGACTAGTTGGGGTCCTTAATTTTACATTTAGAAAAGTGACCAATCAAAAGAAATTTTAGAATTTGAAAAGTAGGGACCGTAATTTCTAGTGAAATTATACTTATAAAAAAAAATTAGTGAAATTATGATTGTAGTCATCGTCAAATCGATCAGGTAGGTTTGCATCATCCTGTCTATTAAAATTTTCTTTTCTTTGATTAATTAGTTATTTTCATGGCACATCCTAATCAGTTTTGTTTTCTTTACACAGCCTGCACACGAGAAAATTGGGGTTATTGATTCACAATGGATTGTACATCAAGTAATACCTTCTCTTGGGAGCCAGGTGAGTGTCAATAAGGGTGTCAGATATTTCCATTTGCATTTGGGCCCCATTTGGATAGTGAAAGTATTTCATCTCATCTCATCTTATGATTACAACTTTTCCAAACTTTTATACAAAATATAATAAAGAATTCAATTTTTCATATTCCAAAAAACTAATAACATTGAAAAATAATATTCTAACAATATTTTATTCAACTTTCATTTTAAACTATCTCATCTCATCTTATTATCCGAACCACACCTTTGTTGCATGCATGATTTATCTTAGAAACCCCAAGTCCGTGCATGGTAAGTATGTGCATGTAGTACACATTGGAATCCTGGATCTTGCAAGGCACATTAAGAAATTTTTGTACACTTTTGCACCAAATTAGATTTTAGTGTCAGGTAAATATTCCATGCAGGAAAATGGGAAAGCTTCACCTTTGTTTTCTCAATCATATTCTTGTTATTTAATTATTTAATTATCTATTAACTCTCAGGGCCAGTCCGAGAATGGGAAAGCTCCAGGGGAAGGGGTATGCATATGTTTAATTTTTATCTGCCACATCATTTTTTTAAAATAGATGTCATATTTTACCAAAACCTGATATCACCTAAACATGGTGTCATTCTGTAACTTCTTTACTGACACTCATTAAGTTTATCAACTAATTATAGTGTTTCTTGCTTGGTTGTTTTCTCTTGCAGGTGAGAGCAAGGTGTAGAAATGAGTGGGCCGAGTTTCGGTCTCGCCTCGCCAAAGCAGAGGCGACATACCTTGCTCAAATCAAGAAAGAGTAAATTTGACAGATCTCTTCTTCTTCCACTCTTCTTCTTCTTCTTCTTCTTCTTCTTCAGTGTGCATTTTTTTTTTCCTTGGGTGCTGTTAACGAGTTCAATGCTTCATGCCACAATTTGTTTTAGGTGCTCTGGGTAGTAGGCTTGTTTTATATTTTGTTACACTTTTTTATTTCTCATTGTCAGCCATACTTGTGAAATAGAATAAAAACTTGCCTTATTGTCAGTGGATTGACCCGAGTTTATTAGGCTACTGTTCACTGTGGTTTTATTCTTCCCATGATGGCTTAGCCTTCTTTCAGATGTAAATATTAATTTGTGGTATGTTTGTGGTGGGTGCTGTTGGCTTTAAGACTGAGACTTCATAAGCATCCCTTGATTAAATTTTCGATTTGTATCAATTTGGGATTATTATGTCGGTTATCATAACTTTGTTATATAGATATATTCATGGAATTTCAAATATCCCTAATTATCTCATTTTACTTTGCATAAATCCATTCTTTACATGTAGCTGTAGCTGCCATCAGAATTGCTGGTGTAATTTGGAAACAGCTTATCTTTCACTAAGATTTTAGGAATACTTGTACTCAACCTTTCAATGGATATTTGCAGTGCATTCTAGCTTTTTCACCATTCTCAGAATTAAGAGGTGCGTCCATTGTTAGAGGAAGTCTTCTAGTTTTCAAACCGCTTGTGTTTTTTGGTGTGATCTGAGCTGCAGTTGTGGTAGCAACTGGGATGTCTCTAGGTAAGTCTTAGTCTTCACACGAAAGGGATTGAACATTTTCAGTTTCAAAATATTTGGTCATTGAGATGGCAAAAAGTGTATGAGTTTTGGGGGATAAAATTGGCAATAACTACCAATGGGATTATTTCATTTACTTTGTGGTTACTCCATGGCTTACTTGGCTCATAAATTGCCGAGCCCTATCCCCCGTTTTAGGTAAAATCCAAGCTCAAAATTTATGGAGAACGTCAAAACATTTCACAGATTAGGTTGATTAATTCGAATCCACAACACCTTTTAAGAGCACTCATTGAATTGTCTAAAATACAAATTTGTACATCCTTAATAAAATACAAATTTGTACATCATTAATTCGAATCCATCCTTAATAAAATACAAATTTGTACATTTATCAAAAAATTTTGGTCATATTTGATCAAAAGTGGAGAGATAAAAGTGAGAAAATAAAATAAAAGTATTTTTGTGAATAGTAAAGTTAAAATTTTGTCTAATATTGGTCAAATTTGGCAAAACTTTTAGTTTTACTATTCACTTTTGAAAATAAAAAGTACTTTTATTTCTTTTCTTCACAAATTTCTCATTTTTTATTAAATATGACTATTTTTTTTTTCATGTGTGCAAAATTGTGCTTTTTGAAATTTAACTTTAGACAATCCAATAAGAATACTTAAGAGATGTGAGGTTCTGGGATGACTTTTAAGATAGGGAGGAAGGGAGGGAGGGCTACAAGTTAACAAATCTCTTCTACTGTCCACCCGATAATTGTTATTCAACTCGTGAAAAAAAAATCAGTTTAATAAGTAAATGATGGATATTTGATTATGTTCAACTTCTTTCGATTAAGGAACATAGAGGCCTGCTCGTTTACATGTTAGCTCGACTTAATTAAAACTCATTCATATATCATATTTTATATATATATTTAATTTATTCTTATATATTAATGTTCTTGAATAGGTAAAGAGATACGAATATCTATATAGCGAAGTTAATAATATAAGAACAGATGCCTGGTAATTATGCTTATATGTGGAATATAGTCCATAGTTATATGTTAATTGCTTGAGTGATTAAATTATAGTAGCTATTTTATAATATGTATAATAGTTAGTTGATAGGACTTTATCTTTTCATATACTAATATATATGAAATGTTGGTATATACTATTGTAGACGACTATATATATATATGTATCATGTATATGTATATTTCCAATAACTTATGTAGACATATAACATATGGTTATTGGTAGGATTGAGCTTATCTAGATTGATTATTTCTCGTAGCGAGTGCGGTGCATCTTAAGTGAAGGTAGTGAGCTCTTGTTGTCCGGTGGTTCAGCCTTGTCTCTTAAACACGCTTTCCCTCATTCATTGCGCTCGTCACAAGGGCCAGTCTTAGTCTATCCATGTGTCTCGCTTGGCCCCCATGGTTCCGGATGGGCAAGTCATGTAGAAAAATTTATTTACCAAAATAGTACCGCTTGCCAATAAATAAATAATTTAATAATAATAATAATAATAATAATAATAATAATAAAACCCACCTAATCTTCATGTTCTCCCATAGTATCATGTTCATTCAAATTTGTGCCCCTCCAAGACTAACTTCTAATCCCATTGTATCTTGTCTTCTTCTCCCATTACCTCTTCAAACTCAAATCCTTCCCCATCCTCTCTCGCACCCATTGCATTACCCATCAACCTCTCTTATTTTCTAAGTTTACCAAAGATAACTATTTTGTTATGGCGAGCCCATTCCTCCATATCTTCATGATCGACAACTTTTTGGCCTCATTGATAGGACTCTAAGAATTTTGATGTGGACTGATTAAAAAAACATACATGTAGTTTGATAGGATACGCTTATATTGTAAAACATATTATTGTAACATTAAATTACTTCAACTTGTAAATTTAGTTTTGCACATTTTTTTTTTGTAAATAATATATGTCATACGAATAATGTGATTTATGAAAAAGAATTCCAAGCATAATTGCTGGTTGCTTCCTTGACATTAAACTGCAAAAGAATTCCAATTAACCACTAAAATGAATATTCAGCTCATTTTAAAGTAGCAATGCCCAAAAGATAATCGTTTATTTTTTATGATTAATTCCCATGAATTGTGCAAAATGTCAACCACATGCATTTGTACGGTAACCTTTTATCAAAGCACATCATGCCACCAAAGGGTCTATGCTCTATGATCAACCACCGATCTAGGATCGGTAACATCATCGTTTTCAGGTTGCAATAAAAGTTGTTCAAATATTTAATCATAGCACGACAATCACTTTTCTTCATATAAATTAATATTTTAAATTTCGATTGTATGATTATTTTAATTTAAGTATTGAAATGAAATATTTTAATGTTGTGCGCTCTAGTATGCCGTTTCAAAATTAGTTATATATATGTGAAATAATTGAAGATTTCTAAAATAAATGTATGTTGAAATGATTACGTGTAAACAATAATATTAAAAAAATACATAAGTTTGAGTTGAGACAAAAAAAAAAAAATGTAGAGCCGATAATTATTAAAAATAATGATTTTTTTTAAAAAAAAAATAGAGAATGAGAAGACGTATTTAAAATTACAAAAATTAATGATATAAATCTCTTTTAGATTTTGAAATTATATGAATGTCATCTAATCTTGAACTTTATAAAAACGTCATTCAAACTTAAAAAAATTACAAAATTACCATTAAAACAATCAATGCAGTCATTATTTATTTATTTAACAAAAACAAAGGGAAATATGTTTTTTTTTAAAGAATTTTAAAATAACCCCCTTGCCTACCCAAAAATCTATAGCAACTACTTTCTTAGAAAATTTAAAAACCATATACGTAGGTATTATATTAAAGTTAATATATAATGCTAAACATATAAAAAAATGAACTTTTCCTTAAGTTAAAACTTTAAAGTTTGGCTCTACAAATTTTTATAAAATTCAAAAAAAATATATTAAGTTTATTATATGTAAAGGAGAAGTACAATTTGATGATCATATTTATTCGATGATTTCATATATATTTGATCGTAAAGAAAGCTTATGCTCGGTGAGCATTGTTAGGAGTGAGATTGAAGATTCTTCACCAAACACTAAAAGAGGAGGGTGGCAGCATTTTTTGCTTGAATTTACAGATACATACCTAAGGTCATAAAAGAAATGGTCACCTCACCTTCCACGCTTGTGTCCTAAGACTATAATTTAATATTCCATGCATGAAAGCTATATTGGAATATATTAATTCATTTCCTTGTTGCAAAATTAGCTTTGAGATTTTTGAGAATCTATATCTCATTGGACTAGAACACCTTTCTAATTATGAACATAACATGGAGACTTTAATGTACTAACCTATATATATATATATATATATATATTTTCCATAAAATTAATTTGATGTATCATGAAAAATACTTGTTACCTTAATTCAACCATGACCGAAGGAACCCTCAAATCATCTGCCACCAAAATGAAAACAGAAAACTGATTACGAGAGAGACATTGGGTCAGTGTTTATCACATATTATGGATTATAGTTTTTTGAGATACTGTCTTCTTCTTAAAAAAAAAAAATTATCACATATTATCTTCTTTTATCACTGAATAATACCATCTACTCATATTCTAAAAAAAGTTTTGCCGCTCATCATTTCCATACACCACACTTTTAAAAAAATAATAATAATAATTTTGTTTGGGTTTTATTCTTCTTGAACTTGTTGAATTATTCTACTCATTATCTATATATCACACATTTGGTAAAAAAATAAAATAAAAGTAAAGTAAAACATAAAAAACTGTAGTCTTTAGTGTGTAGGAAGATGAACAGAGTTTTTCATTTCAAAAAAAGTAGTCAATGTAGGAGTCATTTAGAGAATTATTAAAGAAATTTTCCAAAAAATATGACTTTCCATTCACCACCTTATATATTCCTATACACATTCTGTAAGAGATATCACACCCTCTTTGTGTATTTTGCTGTGAGACCACTACCTTATGTTTTGTGCATGATTCACACACAAAGCCAACATATGAGTAAATTCACTTGTAATATTGAGTATTAATGACCTTTCTGTCATAATAATCACAAATCTTACCCTCTCAATCACCATTGCAACTGATTGTCTATCTCTTTGCTTGTAATAACCGTTAACTCTCTTCTGGAAGCGATCCACGAGGAAACAAAAAAACAAGACAGTCGCTACACTAAACTTTGTTGGGCACCAACCACAAAACCATAAAAAATAAAAATAAAAGGTCCCAAAAGGCTACATTATTATACAAGCCTTTAGACTCCTTCATTCTCAGTCTTTATCTATAAGCAACTATCCATCCCCATTCTCTCATTCAGTCCTCACCCTTTGATCACTTCCCAGCTTTGGTTTCTCAAAAGTCACCAGAGCTGCGCCATTGGATTGAGTTTTAGGAGGCCTTACAAGCCTGTAAATTGATTACAACATATTCTTAGGTATGTTAAACTGATCTATTGATTTCCCAGGCTCTGTGCTTGTCTTTATTTGTGTGTAAGATGAGTTTAGTAAGTTCTTTTTGTTTTTTATTCTCAGGGCTCCTAATCTCCAAGACTTTCTCTTACCTTGAAAAGGTACATTAGGAGTATCATTTATCTGTGTTCTAAGAGAAAGGAAATCTGTTCTCGATGCTCCAACAAGATAACATCATTTATAGTTATAATGCTGCATCTGAATTCTGAAAACACCAAAGAGACCGTTCTAGTTTATTGATAAGCAGAGTTGATATCAGTGATCACACAAAAAGTTGTTCTAGTGCCTTTTTTCCTGTTTTAAATTCCTACTTCAATCATGCTGACAATAAAACTTTTTTGTTTCTCTCTCTCTCTCTCCTTCTCCTTTTAGGATGGGAGAGATGTCGAGCTTCCAGTTGGGGGTTATTGGAGCGTTGTTCCTTTCAGTAGCATCGTCTGTCTCCATTGTCATCTGCAACAAAGCTTTGATGAGCAATCTTGGCTTCCCTTTTGGTATTTAGTCCATCCTTTTCCTGATGTGATTTCAAGAGCTCTGTTAAGTACTAAATATGTTTTCAACAGAAGTTCCTATATACTGATTCAATTTGTTTCCATTTGCTAACTTCTTTATTTTTTAACATTTCTCTTCTATTGGTTATTTTATTGGGTTTTGCTAAATGCATGCCTGTCTTTTCTGTTCTTTTTCATTGTCTTCTTTCTTTCTTTTGCAGCTACTACTCTCACTAGCTGGCATCTTATTGTGACATTCTGCACCCTTCATGTGGCTAAACGCTTGAGTTTTTTCGAGTCGAAATCAACGGACACAAAGACTGTAATACTCTTTGGCATTCTCAATGGGGTTTCAATTGGACTTCTCAACTTGAGCCTGGGTTTCAACTCCATAGGATTCTACCAGGTTGACTTCAATTTTCCTAGTCAGAATCTAACATGATAAATGTAAATGTAGCTCTTATTTCTGGTCACAAGTTCATTAGTGAATTGAGTTCCATCCAAAAGACTATAGTTATAAGATGAAGCCTATGTTTATTTCTGCATTTATTTGCATAAAAAAACTAGTTTAAACAAAACTTGTTGCAGATTATGGAAAATTGTTATATGTTATCAGTATTTTAGTATAGATATGTCTGTGCATTCACATTTTTTTGCCCTTTTCTTCCCTCTTGGCAGATGACAAAACTTGCAATCATACCATTCACCGTATTATTAGAAACTATTTTCTTGAAAAAGCAATTCAGGTAATGTTAGAACTCAGAGACCTTTTACTTGGAATTTTTCAAACAGGATTTTAAAAGCTCGCTGTAATCTTTCCAGTTCTTTTTTGCAGCCAAAAGATAAAGTTCTCTCTCTTCCTCTTGCTAATAGGAGTTGGCATTGCCTCTATAACTGATCTTCAGCTCAATTTTGTTGGGACAGTTCTATCTGTTTTAGCCATCATTACTACATGTGTTGGTCAAATTGTATCCTTTTGCTTACACCATTTTCTAGTTCAGCAGAATTCTTTTCAGAGATTTGCAGAACAACCATATAGCTCTATTTTTTTCCTATTTGAGAACTGCTAGAGATACAAAAAAATTACACAAAGTAAATCCACAAACTGATATGTCTTCATAAAATTCGTTAGGTCTACTTTATAATAAAAGTAACTTTACAATCTAATGTACCATATCAAGTCACATCAGTTTGTGAGTTTACTTTTGTACAATTCCTTTGTGGCTACGTATTTTCCTATTCGAATTGTATTAAACCATCATTCTTAACCTAACAATCAGCTGACAAACACAATACAAAAGAGGCTCAATGTCTCTTCAACTCAGCTGCTATACCAATCAGCCCCATTTCAGGCAGCAATTCTCTTTGTCTCGGGTCCTGTGGTGGATCGGTTCCTCACAAAGCAAAATGTCTTCTCCTACAAATATTCTCCCATAGTTTTGGTAAATTACTGCCTTTTCTTGTTGCTGCTTCATGCCTGCTTACACAATATAAATACAAATATGAAAAATTCTATTTGCAGTCAATATAAATGATCGCTAACACGATAGAATTTGAATCGTAAAAATAGCTTAAAATTACTAAAAATTTTGTTATAATAGATTGGATTGGAGTGAACTTGTGCAGGCATTCATTGTGCTTTCATGCCTAATAGCCGTGGCCGTGAATTTTAGCACCTTTCTTGTTATTGGAAAGACTTCACCAGTTACATATCAAGTTCTAGGCCACCTAAAGACATGCCTTGTTCTTGGCTTTGGCTATACACTACTACGTGATCCATTCACAGAGAGGAACATCATTGGAATCCTAATTGCAGTTTGGGGCATGGGATTATATTCATATTTTTGCAGCCAGGAGAGTAAAAAGAAACAATCCTCTGATGCACCATTGGTTTCTCAGGTACCACCATCTATCCTCCCCTTCTTTTTCAGCATTCACAGAGTTCTTCTTCACATGAATATGAATTCAAGGATTGATCTTTGCTGCTTCTTTTTTCTCTTTAATAAAAATAAATAAACTTTCAGATCAAAGATAAAGACACAACACCACTTTTGTCTGGGAAGGGGATGGGTCATCCAGATAAGGAAACTCAAGAGGCTAAGAAATCAAGCAAGGATTCTGTTGTTTAAGTCATAGGCTATGTGTCAAAAGGTTCATGTAAGTTGGTGTTCTTTCCAGATTCAGGACATTTTTTGCCCTATAAACTCAACACATTTTGCTGAGTGTAAATGGTTTTGATTCTTTGAATAAACAACATTCCCACTCTGCTCCTTTATATATGTTGTCCAAATCACATGTATCATCATCTAGCAGGCGTAGCCAGCTGAAAGAAATAAGGCAAAAGATTCACACTCTCTGAATAAAAAAAAAAAGAGGGAAATACTTTAATTATAAAGAGATTATACAAAAATAAATCTACAAACTGACGCAATTTGATACAGTACATTAGATTGTAAAGTTATTTTTAGTAAAAAGTAGATTAACGAATCATATAAAATTGTGTCAGTTTGTAAATTTATTTTTGTGTAATCTCTTTCATCTTTAGCAGTTTTCATAAAATAAAAAAAATCAAAAAATCAAAAATCAAAAATATGTAAGCAGTTGAGCAGTCTTAAACCATTCGAAGTAGAGTGCTACTCTTAAACACAAATGAATGATAACATCAAATCAAACGGTTCGACCAGATTCCAAAGCAAATGGCAAGCCATGAGCTTACCAATAAACGTGGAAAACCCACAAACTCAAATGGATATTGTGCATCAAAAAGTGTGCAAGAAATCCAAACGATTTCTAAGTATTTCTTTTAAAAAAACCAATTATCATTTAATGTTTTTGTATAGTCCAAAAATTAAGAGTGAATGAGTTGAAATGAATTGATCGAATTGATCCAACATAATTCAAATTTGTTTCAGTCTATTTCGATCAATCTAATGCAAATGGGTTGAATTGATCGAAGTGATACATTTGTCTCAATTAATACAATTTAATAGTACAAACATAAACTATATCAATTATGTACATATATCAAATAAATAGACATAGTAATAAATATAACCTAACTTATTAGTACATGTCTAATTATATAATAATAAAATATTTCTATATATATCACTTATTTTTAATGTCTACAGGTTATGCCCTTATATTAGGTTTAGTTTGTTTTCATAAATAATTTTATCTCATAGCATCTCATCACTACTACTTTCCTAAATTCTCATACAAAATAAAATAGATAATTCTACTTTTTCAAATTCTAAAATAATATTTTTAAAATTTGAAAACAAAAATAATATTAAAAAAATATTTTATAATAGTATTTTATTTAATTTTTTAACTTTTATCTTATATGATCTATAAAAAAAATTCAGGTCATTTCAATCTAAAAAATAAATAAGGAAAAAAAATACACAATCCTTTCAAATTATTACCCAATTTGACCCAATTTGCAATCACCTCCTATTTCCTAAATTATCAATTTCAAAAAGCACTCATTTAAACCATTAAAAAATTCAATAAAGTCTCCAAGTAAAAGAGTCTGCACAAATTATAGCCTTCATCAAAAATCCAAAAAACAGAAAAAATCTCCGGACAGGTGAGTAGCTGCTCAGATCACCTGCCGGAGGTTGTTGGACTCACAACTCCCTGACATCTATCTCTATAATTCAAAGCCCAGGCCCAATTTTAAAACAGCTATACAAATGCCTGCAAGGTATGGAGTCCATACTATGGACTGACATGTCAATTTTCTATGCCCCTTTAAATTGCCAACATGTCCTCAAAACGGAACTTAACCAACACTTTTCAGTTTTTTTGGATATTATTTTGTAGTGGACCTTGAACTTGATGATGAAAATGGAATAAATAGGTTCCTGAAAAGAACCCTAATTACCAGAATGGGTGTTGGTGGGAAGAGAAAGTAGTTACAGAATTAAGAGAAATGAGAGAAAAAAGAGTTTAAGAGAGAGAGAGAGTTGAGCAACTGAATTCTATAATTGACCTCAATCCCAACTAATGGAGGTGGTTTTATACTGAATTTCCTCTAAATAACATCTAAATTTTGAATTAGATAGATTAAACGGTGTATTTAATCCATCATTCACTTCTCCACTATACGAGTTTGTCGTCCCTTACAAACAAACCCCAACTACTTATAGTTTAGTTCCTGATTACAATTCATTTAATGAAACGACGCCATTTCATTTAATGAAACGATGTCGTAGCCTTTCAACTAACAAAACTAACTTTTGACCTTCAAAAGCCTCTCCCTATTTTAGCTTTGCACTTTCATGGCAGCCTTGCTGTTGCAGTTCATCTTCTTCTAAGGCCCATAACACATTTCTATATCGCAAAGTTTTTTTTTATACTGAGCTGAGTTAATTTTTTTTATAAATTGTAATGAATTGAAATAATAGATTGAGTTTTATGGGATCCATAGAGATAAATTTGGATGTTAAGAGAGTTTAGATGTATTTATATAAAGTTGAAAAAAGTTAAAAATTTTATGTGT
Organism: Platycarya strobilacea; assembly: GCA_036898215.1. Lineage (NCBI taxonomy): Eukaryota > Viridiplantae > Streptophyta > Magnoliopsida > Fagales > Juglandaceae > Platycarya > Platycarya strobilacea. The sequence continues at coordinate 18,934,143 of CM072551.1, read as the reverse complement.
AAAAAAGTATTAAACTAAAAAAATTAAGGAGTTTCACATGTAAAGAGGTTTTGAATTAAGTGATATTTAGTGATATGAGAATTGTATATATGAATGTTGAGATAGATCTAAAACAAAATCTAGCTTAAATGAATTGAGCTTAATGAAACTTAAATCCCTATTATTTATTTTTGAGACACCATGGTATATTTCTTATCATGTCAACATTTATCACTTGTTGCATTCAGGCGAAAATCGAAAACATTATTCAAACTAGAGTATTTAGTTTAAAATTCCTTTACAAATATAAAAAAAATACTAAATCTTACGTAATAAGATAAAAATAAGATAAATAGTCCGTAGAAATATTCTTTTAGATTGTATTTAGATAGTAAAGTGATCTCAACTATTTTATGAATAATAATAAATAAATAATAAATTATAATATAGAATAGTAATAAAAAGTAATTAATAGTAATAAAAATTAAATAAATAATAATTATAAAATGATAAATAATAATAAAATACCGAAACCTAGTCTAAAATTTTGTGTTACATGTTCCTTAAAACCAAAAACTTGCCATGTGTTTATGTATAGGCTCGTCATTTTGAGTAAATTTCAACCCACTTGATACTCCTTTAAACATAAATAAAGAATGCCTCACTTTTGACATACGTTTACTTCCTAGTCATTTGTCCTCTCTCTCTCTCTCTCTCTCTCTCGATAACAACAAGTGTGAAGGTTTCTTCTTTTTGTCTCGTTTGAGTCAAAAAGGGTGTCTCATTTTAGGTGGATTTTGCATGCTTTTGATGGATGATCTTAATGTAGCATAGGACAAGCTCTCTTTGGATGAGGACGAAAGTAAGGCTATTGTGATTGAAGAGGAGAATTGGAATGATTTGTATCATTGCGAGCGTCAAAGTTTGGCGTATTGTGTGTTTGCCAAGCGTAAGGTAGGGATTGAGGTGATATGATGGCTTTCTCTATGATGCGACTCTCTCTTCATCTCAAAAGGGGACTGTTGCGCAATATGGCGCTTGGCTTCATGCTAGTGCTTTTGGAATTAAGAAGAGTTCTACTAATAAGGGGGTCCGTGACGAGTCCGGCAAAGGATCATTTACTGACATTTGGTCAAAGAATTCTCATCAGGAAGTGGTGGTGCTGGAAGCTTATAGAGAGGAGTTCGATGTCCAACAAATTTTGCCACATATCACGAAAACAGCTGAGGTTGGTTTTGAGAAGAAGATTGTTGGAAAGATGCAGGAAGAGGATTTACCGACACATGGGCGCTTATGGGAGAAGTCATCGAAGGAGCAGTTGGCAAGTGTGAGGGACGAATACTTAGTATACTCTGGTGGATTTAAGTCATGTTAAAAAGGGGTGGGTTATAATGGATCGAGACCACTAAGTAGGCTTGCGTTTGTGAGTAAAGAAGGGCCAAGGCCCAATTCTGATGATCCTAATCAATTCCCCAGTCAACAGAGAGTCTCGCTTGCTAGGTTTGCGAACTCATTAGCCCCCGAAGGCAAATCAGCTAGTAATGCCCTAGATACCTCTCAATGTGATGAAGTTTTGAAGAAAGGGGATCCTAAAGGGGTTCAATCACCGTTTGAGGAAGGCTACGCGAAAGGGGTTTTCGCCATCGAGTTTGATTGTTCAAAGAAGTTTCTCGCATCTGTCGAAATCTATTTCAAGAGGGAGTTGGAAATGTCGTGCCCGGGACAAAACTACATCAGGTCAATCAACGTGCTTTAACTTTGTTAGATGAGGATGTTGAGGGGGGAGAGGAAGAAGCGTAATTTCACCACTATTGAGGCACATATTAATTTCATGGATTTATCAGCAGCAATTGTGGTTCAGCCACGTCAGTCAACAACTACTCAGTGTTGTGCAGATGGAAAAGGTTAAGAGGAAACTAGGTTTCTATGGATGTTTTGTAGTAAATCCAGCTGGGAGGAGTGGTGAGTGGCAATGGTGTGGAAAGATGAGGTTGGGTTGTCTAGTCATAACTACTCTCTGTGCCATATTAGTTGTTGGGTCAAGGGGTTCGGTTTTGATGAGCAGCGTCTGTTAATGGAGTTTTATGGGGCTCCTATGACTAAAGAACGTTCATTTGCATGGGCTTTATTAGTAAAGCTTAATCCCGATTTTGCTCTTTAGTATATTATAGGTGACTTTAATGAGATATTAGCATAATCAAAGAAGGTGGGAAGTAGACTCAGGCCACAAGGTCAGATGAGGCAATTTAGGGAAGCAGCTGAGTCAAAGTTTTTTATAGATGTTGACTATGTGGGTAACTCTTTTGCTTGGTCTAACAAACAAGATGATGCTACTTTTACTAAAGAAAGGTTAGACAAAGTTTTTATTAATTCTATGTGGAAAGGAAGGATCCGTAGTGTGTGTGTTCAAGGTTTGGTGGTGAGAACCTCTGATCATAAGCCTCTTATAATCTCTTTTAAGAGAGATGAAGGGAGGAGGGCGAGAAATAAAAATGTTTATTATGAAGCTGGCAAGTCTAAGATAGTTAAGAGCAATAATGTTATTGAGAAGGAATGAAGGAGTACTTCTACGAGTGATTATGAGATGATCAATGTGCAGGATAATTTAAGGAGATGTTCAGCAGCTCTTTATAAGTGGAATAGACAAAGAAAAATCGAAGGGGAAAGAGGCATTGCTGAAGTTTCTTCTGCTCTTAGGGATTTGCAAGATTCTGATGAAGAAATAAACGGTACACAGATATGTTCGTTACAACAATAATTGGATTTGTTATTAGAGTGAGAAGACCTAAAGTGGTTAAATCAAACTGGTATAAGCTTGGGGATAGGAATACTAGATTTTTCCACCATTGTGCCTCTCAACGTAAGCGAAAAAACCAGATTCTTGAGATCACAGATTCAAACTCTAGGGTGTGGTCCAATCAAGTGGATATTAGAGAGGTTTTTGTAGCTCACTGTTACCAAGGTTGTTTTGGAGTTTCTAAATGGGGGTAGCTTTGTTGAAGAAATAAATTTCACTACTATTGTTTTAATCCCGAAACTAGACAAATCTGTTAGTGTTAGTGATTTTAGGCCAGTAAGTTTATGTAATGTCATTTATAAACTTATTGCTAAAATACTAGTTAATAAACTTAAAAGGGTGTTGTCGGGTGTAATTTCCTTTAATCAAATTGTCTTTATTCCAGAAAGATTAATCACTAATAATATTATGATTGCTTATGAGGCGTTGCATACAATGAAACATAAACAAAAGGGAAGAAAAGGTAGTGTGGTGATAAAATTGAATATGTCTAAAGCATATGACCGAGTTAAATAGTCATACTTGCAAGCTGTGCTGGAGAGGTTAGGGTTTAGTACAAAGTAGTGTAATCCTATCATGATATGTGTAACCTCAGTGAAATATCCGATACTTGTTAATGGGCAATGTAGCAGGTAGTGGTGTCATATTGGGGTTTACGTCAAGGGGATCCGCTATCTCCTTATTTATTTTTATTATGCGCCGAGAGACTCACTGCTATGTTAGACAGTGCAGAAAATAAAGGCGATATAAAAGGGGTGGAGGTATGTAGAGGGGGGGGACTAGTGTTAGTCATTTGATGTTTGCAAATGATTGCATTATTTTTTGTAAGGCTTTGGTCAGCCAGTGGCACATTTTGCAAGATATTTTGAAGACTTATGAGGAAGCTTCAGGTCATAAGTTAAATCTCCAGAAGACCTCCTTGTTTTTCAGCTCAAACACTTCCTAAGTAGATAAGGCAGAAATGACTTCTGTTATAGGTGTCAAAATTTGTGGAGATTCAAATCTGTATTTGGAGCTGTTGTCGATGGTTGGGAGAGCAATACACCATGCTTTTAGATCTATAAAAGAGAGAATGGGGAATCGGATTAAATCTTAGGATAACAAGTTCTTATCTCAAGCCAAAAATGAGGTCCTTCTCAAATTAGTTATTCAGGCTATACCCACGTATGCTATGTCGGTTTTCAAGCTTCCAAGGAGATTATGTACTGAAATTTCAAGTATGATGGCAGATTTTTGGTAAGGTTCTCTAGACAATCGTCTGAAAGTCCATTGGAGGAAGTGGTGTAAAGTGGGGATTCCAAATGATAAGGGTGGCTTGGGTTTTCGGGATATATAAATATTCAATAGTGTCATGCTTACTAAACAATTTCTACAATTGCTCACAATTCCAAACTCCTTATAGCTAAGGTGATGAGGGACAAATATTATAGGGATGGGGATATACTATCTGCAAAATTAGGGAGTGCGCTATCTTTGATTTGGAAGGGGGGAACCTAATAAGGGAAGGAATGTTGTGGAGGGTGGGAAATTGAGAGAAAATTAGGATATGGATGAATAATTAGTTGCCAGTGGATTTTACACATAAAGTTCAATATCCTGTAAAGCTTGTATCCCCCGATGCCCGGGTGTGTGAACTTTTGAGACCTACTGGTTTATGGAGGGATGAGCTTATCAATGATATTTTCTAGTCTAATGAAGCATAAATTATAAAAGGAATTAAAGCCAGCAGTCGGGAAGCAAATGATAGATTAATTTGGGGTCCTTCAAGGAATAGTTGTTTTTCTATTAGATCAGCACACTATCTTCATCCCAGGTTAAAAGAAGTACATTTTGGGGAGGTTTCTGGTACAAGATTTGTGACAAATGATTGCAAGAGATTATGGTCTCTGAAGGTACCGAATGTGGTCAAAGTGTTTGTGTGGAGAGCCACGTGAAATGTGCTGCCTACAAGGGATAATCTGTGCAAGAAAAAAAATTATAATTTCTGCTCTTTGCCCAATTTGTAAGCAAGAGGATGAATCTATCACCTATGTCTTATGGTCTTGTGTTAGTGCAAGTGATGTTTGGGCCGAGACAGGGAGTCCACTTCAGAAAGAATCCGGAGGGAGAGGAGATTTCAAATTATTGTGGAAGTTTTTAATTCAAAAGTTTTCCAACACGATGCTAGAGATAGTGGCATGTGTTTTTAGGAAACTTTGGTTGAAAATGAATAAAGTTGTGTTCGAAAACTCCTTTGATAGTCCACAAAAGATTGGGCAAGTGACGAGGTCTAAATTGGAATGTTTCCATCAATTCCAAAAGTGCAAAATATCGGTTAGCATAGATGATAGGACTAGTAATAATTCAGAGGTGTGGTCTAAACCTGTGCCTAACTGGTATAAGCTTAATTGGGATGTCTCATATGATGTTAGTAGATTGATTATAGGGGGAGGCATTGTTATCAGAGAGTTGTGGAAAGCTTATTGCAGCAGCAAGTTGGTCTAAATTGTATGTTCAATGTCCACTTCAAGCTGAAATTCTAGTGTCAAAAAAGCCACTAAGTTAGTTATCGAGCTTGGATTGTAGAGGACTATTTTTTAAGGAGATGCGTTGGGTTTAATCAATGATGTGAAGAGCAAAGAGATGAACAACTTATGATATGGTCAACTCATTGAAGATTTGCAAGGCTTTTTTTATGATGAACAATTGTGACAGGTTCAATTTATCAACAAAAAGGTAACCAAGCTGCTGATAATTTGGCTAAATTAGTTATTAATTTTGATGAAGAGTTGGTTTGATAGAAGAGGGACTAAATGAGTTAATGCTTTGTATAGAGCGTGAGAAATTGAAATGTCTCTTTGGTGATTAATGAGAAGAAGTAGTTTGATGTTGATTAAAAAAAAAAAAGGCAGCTTTTGCCCACCATTTACAACTGTCAACCTGTTAGTTTTATTTGATATCCGAAAAATAAAATAAATAAAACAAAACGTGCACATAAGTAACTCATGAAGCAAATTTTAATTTATTTTAATTATATTAAATATAAATATAGTTTTAAGATATACGAATTTATTCTTATTAAAAAATTAATTATATTATTGAAAAATTAATTTTTATTCTTAAATCTCATATTAATTCATATATTTTACATATACACTAATAGTTATTAACTCTAAAACTCTAAATATTATTTTTTTATACCAAATTTCTTCAGAACCGGCGAGATAACCTGTGGCAATTTTAGACCTCATTTGAATTAAGAGATAATTTTAATTTATCTCATTTTATTTAATTATTATAATGTTTTTAAAATTTTAATATAAGATATAATAAATCATTTAAAATTTTTTAAATTTTTTAAATTTTTTAAATAATATTAATATTAAAAAATTATATTTTAATAATATTATATTTTATTTCAACTTACATTTTCAAATCACAATTCAAACCGCACCTGTAAGGTTATTTAAACCTTTGAAAGAAAGTGATATTTAGGCAAGAAAAAATTGAAGTCAAGGCCGACAGGCCATCAACCCATGCAAATCCATTATTGTTGCTTCTGAATTAGCCCATCCTTTCAGTAGACGCGCAGTCCTTTTCAGCACTTTCAGAATATACCTGTCTGGAACAGCATTACATACCGTTTATAAAATTAAACTCTTTTATCGTTGAAATAATAAAAAGATAAAAAAAAATCCTCATTTTTAAATAAATTTAATCAAAATATTTTTATTTATAAATTTCAAAACTTCAAAATTTAAAAAATTCTTTATATTTATCCATAAAATAAAATATTTTAATTAAATTTACAATACAATTAACATATATGAAATGCAAGAAGTTTTTTTTTTTTTTTTTTAAAGTATTCAATAAAATATATATACAACTCAAAATAAAACTTATGAGATACACTCATAAGCTATGAAATTGGTACTCTTATCTGTACATGCTTCTTCTGAGGCAAATTCTTTGACTTGACGTGGCATATATGACGCCCAAATTGTCCACGTTATGTTGACAGCTAGCTAGGTATCGTGTGCGCATCACTTGTTACATAAGTTTCGAATAATTTATTGTAAAATCATTAATTAATAAAAAATAATATTTATAATTGTAAAATATATTAGTATTTAAAAAATATATAAATAAATGTGAAATATACACTAAAAGAGTCAATTTTGTAATAGTAAACCATAAATTTATATAATATTTATACACTCTACAATTATATATAATATTATTCATTATCTTCTTTTTAATAAGCAAGCATGTTATATATTCTAAGTAATTACACAAAATAAAATTTAAATGCATAGGATGTCCCAAAACTTATTCCACACTAGTAATACAATACAAGACCAAAAAAAAAAAAAAAAATGAAATAAATAATTTGACTTCCACCCATTTGATTCGCACAAGAAAAAGTCTCTTAAACAATTTTGTTTAAATAAAAAAAAAAAATGGGACTATGAGCCTGTGATACTAAAACCAAAAGCTGCAATAGATTATTTTGTATTGCAATTTGTTGGTCCAATTTTGTTGAAAAAACTATTTCTTTTTCTTGTTTGGTTATACAAATGGGATAATATGATATGAGAAATATGTAAATAGTAATAAAATGGTTTGTAAATAATAGTAAAGTAATTTGACTTAAAATATTTTATGGAATTTGGAAAATAAGAGAGAAAGTTTTAGATAAAAATATTGATAGAAATATATTTTTTTTAATATTGTCTTTATTTTAAAATTTAAAAAATTTAAACTATTTTTTATGTTTTGTTTAAAAATTTAAAAAATTGTAATGATTAGATAGTGATTAGATAAAAAAAAATTAATTTGAAATTTGAAATTAAAAAATTGTAATGATGTTTAGATAGGATGTAATGAGAGATCATCTATCAAGTCAAACGGGATCTTAGGGAAGAAGAGAAAAGGAGAAAAAATAGATGATATAAAACTCTACAAAATTATATGTGTAATTAATATACATATATATAATTGTAATTAAAACATTATTATTTAAAAAAAATGGTCTGTATAAAGGAGATCCCATCTGATCAGTAGCCCTTGTTTCAAATGAATATTTGTAACTTGATTTGTTGCTTTTTCTCCATCACTTTTTAGGTAAAAAACTGATATATTGGAGGGGATATATATAAGAAGAAGAATGTTACTATGTCATCTCCTTTTATTTCCTCATTTTGATTGTTCATATATTTAATTTTTAAAATTATTTTAATTAAATAGTTAAGAAAGTGACTATTACTGTATTGTTAATTTTTTTTATTTTTTAAAAATATTTAAACATGTTTAAAAATACTTGAAATAAAAATATATATAATTTATATTAAGAATACGCCAAATAGACAAATTAAAAAGGTATAAAGCATTGCTCGTATAAAATAGAATAACGTTATTATGTTCATAATTTATACTATTCACTTTCTTTTTTTGATGTGGACATTATAATGTAGTGTGACGTGATTTATTAAAAAAATAAAAATATAAACATAAAAAGGTAGTGAAAATGTAAGGTTTTAGTCATTATGTTTTTGTGTTTTTGAATGTTATTTTGTTTTGAATATATATGTCTTCTTAATTTTTTAAGGAGGTGAATGACGTTACTTTTGAAGATAAAATTAGTGGAGTAAATAAGGGACATAATAATATTACTCTACCAAAAATTCATAAAGGAAGATGATAGTCTTATAATTCAACTATAATTTTGTTGATGTCATAAAAGTCTATCAACAGATCAGGATAAGAGAAAGTTATTCTCGACATCTTGACTTAATTTGAATTTCATTCAAAGTCGTTTGAGGCTCTAAAAAGATTCTAGTATGGCTGGTGTATACATAATACTTTAATAATAAATAAAATAAATAGGTATAAACACAAGATTTACATGGTTCGATATAAAATTTACGTCCACAAGCGTTTAAAGAGAAAAATCTAATATAATAAATATTTTACATTTCCTCATATCTTACTGTACAAAAAAAAATATATAAATTATTATAGAGAAAATCTATCTGGATAAATATACCGCTAAAGGAGAAGAAGTCCCCAAAAGAAGGAGTTAATGCCAAGGTCAAAAAGAGGTTCTTTACTATTTGTTCGAGCCTTTTTATATAAAAGTTTTGGTTTATACGATTAAAAGTTAAATGGGTAGTTACTTTATCAATTTCCGTTCATAAATTGTTGACGTGATAATTTTCGTGTACTACGGAATTGAAGTGAGACTCAACATACCTTTGCATTTTCCGAGAAGAGTATGATGCAAATAGCATATATAAAAGGGAAATGATATTTTAGTAGAAGTTGACGTGTCAATTTATAATAGAAGGATTGATCTTTAGGGAAGATCAGGTGGGCTGCTTTTAAGTTTTCTCATTTTAGTATTTTGCAGATAAAACCATATTCAAAAGTAACATATTGTTATTTATTTATTTATTTAATGGTTAAAGAAATTTTATAATGATTTTTTTAAACATTTAAAGAGTTTAAAAAATATATGAAAAAAAATCAAAAAAGTTTAAAAATAGATAAATTTAGATAAATCAAAAAAGACAAATGATGTATGGACTCTAAATAAATAAATTTTGCATAAGTTTTTGCAGAAACAGCGATATTATGTTGATTTATATCTAGCATTATTCTATTTTAAAATGAGAAGGTTCATATAAAATTAAAATGATGTGATATTACTTTTATCAGTTATTTTATAAAATATTATTTATTTAAAATATAGTTATATGAAATATTATTAAAAAGATTTTATGTCTATATTTATGATTATCTCGGATCTTCCTTTCCAAATGAAGATCACATGTAGAAATCTCTTGAACTAATTGGAGTACTTTCTCACATTAATGTATTGAAGTATGGTGGTTTTAATAATACAAAAGTAAACGTGATATACATCCGACATGTTTCTAAACTTTTATAATGGTGGGCCCATACTTGTCACAGGCCCACATAGGTGGGCAAACGAATTTAAGGTTAGCGGGTCCCGCACGCATATGACATTGCATGCTCATGGTGATAGGCCCCATCCCGTTTAATAAATTGGTAAGACACCAATATGGTACTCATAAATGAAGTGTTATTAATGATTGTTTGTCAACATGACAACTAGCTAAGCCAGACAAATTGAGACAGCAAATGATCAGATGATTACATAAATAATTTCTTGATATAATTTTATGTAATATATTGGATCTATTTTATTGAAAAGAATATCTATATCTTTTAATAGATTGGGCCTAATTTATCCCCAGAGGCCCATCGACCAAAGCATAATCGACCCACGAGTCAAGTTAAGAAGAATGAGGTTTAGGACTAATGTAGGAAGAGAGTCGATGTGGAAAGATGGGATGATATTCCAATGTCATGCACATATACATAGTATAGTCACGATATTCCAATGTCATGCACATATACATAGTATAGTCACGCCACATTAAGGGGTTAGATACAGGATGTAGACATGTATCCCAATAAGGACTCCTGTTCCTGACATAATGCAGGGATGATGACTGCACTCACTAACCTACCACTTAGGACATGACTTAAGTGAGTCACGCCGCATTATTAAAGGTAATGAAAAGGTATCCAATATGAAAGACATGCGCATTTGGCACAAAATATGTAGAGCATCTCAGCAAGATGTATAAAAGCCAAGTCCTAAGTGAGAATACAACTTACGTTCTCTCGTATACTAAAAATTCTCTCTAAGGAGTAACAAACTGACTTGGAGTAGGTTTGGGTTCTCAAATGAGATACAAAATCTTATCTGGTCTCATTTTAGCTTACCACATCTTATTCTCAAATATAATTAAAATACAAATTTTCAAACTAATCCTTACAACCTTTTAAAACTAAGTAGTACTACAACATTTTCAGATTTTCAAGTAAAAAAAAAAAAATACAAATCAACTTTTTTTCAATTACAACAATACAAATCTTTAAACTAATCGTTACAAATTTTTAAAACTAATTACTACACTATATTCTTATATTTTTTTAAATTTATAATTTTTTTATTCAAAATTTTCTCTATTCTTTTCCAAAATTTAAAAATATTTAACTCAAACTATCTTATTATTATTCACAAACTATCTTAATACTATTTACTAGGATTGTAAAATTTAACCAAAAAAATGTAAAACCAGCTCAGACTAGTTGATTCGATCTAATTTTGGACTGGTCTGATCTGAGATTGGTCCTTTATGTTAAAAATTTTATATAATATATATTTTGTTAATATCGTATTTCGTACATTTATGGGCCGTATTTTAGCAGCTCGAGGCATTGGATTGGGCCTGCAAAACAATGTAGAGAGAAGGAGGGAGGAGCAGCCCCAAAGGGTGGTCGTGGACTCTTCGATACTTAAATCAGTAAGTAACTCAATAAATATTTTTGGTTTGTGAGGAGGAGGATCTGAGAGAGCTTTTATACTTGGGGCGCCTGATATTTATACCATGTGCTTTCAGATGAGGAACATACCTGTCCTATGAGATTTCCTCCATTCTGGCTTCCATACCAGATTTCGTGAGACATCTGTTGATATCTCCTCGTCAGTGAATTTATGACCCATTTTCCTTGGTGTAGCATCTTGTAGGGTTTTCTAAGGGTACCTTGGGGTCAAATGACTTCAGGCCATCTCACTCCATCAATCATGCTTGCTATCTCTTTTATGGGTGGACATCCTACAGGCTAGGCTGCAAGCAGGGCCCATATCTTGCTAGTTGAGGTTGGGTGGCTTAAGGGAAAAAACCCCTTACAATATTAATATAATTTATAATTATATATCAAATAATATTATATTATAATTTATAACATAAAATTATCACTTAGGCTTTAAACTAGGGGCGTAATCAATTCTATTTAGTCCAGTTTTGGATAAATTTTGAAATAAATGAGCACTTTTTAATGACAAATTGGCACTTTATTAAAATAAAATAAAAAACTAGACAGAATCAGTCTGGAATCGATAAAGCCTAATTACTGGTCTAGTAAGGCAATTGGTGGGGGATCGATTCTTGGGATCGATTCTTGAAAATACAAAATCGATATATACTGATTCAACCCTAAAATATTGTTTATAATCGGACTAAATGGGGCTGGTTACACCCTTATTATTCACAAAATTATTATCTCATCTCATTTCTCAAATCAGCCCGACATTGGAGATCATGTTCACCAACCTTGAGGCATACACCTGTGTTGTAGGGGACCAATCCCAATATCAATGTGCAAAACACATCGTCAACTTATGCTAGATCTATTTTATAATAGATATAACTTTATAATTGATTGTATTACATTAAGTCACACTATTTGTTAGTTTATTTTTTATAAGATCTTTTTGTGACTGGCTAAAGCACTCAAAAACTTTTAGATCTAGAAGCCATATGATATAGTATAAACATGGACATCAAACCCTAATTAGTTTTACATCCTAGACTTTCACGTTTGACTAATAATCACAAAATTTGAATTGCAAGTAGTAATAATAATAATAATAATAATAATAATAATCACATTATATATGCGATGATTAAAGATGGCAAAACTCATGCAATGAGCCAAAAAGGGTCCGAATTACATGATAAAAAAATTCCTCTCGTACCAAACCTCTAAGCTATATGTTACCAAATCTGGTCTCCTTCAAACCCATGATGTCCTCAACCATACAATTGAATGAAGCATGGGAAATTCGGCCATGCATCCAATATTTATTAGGAGATCCTTATGATCTGGAGATGATGATCAAGCGAGTGGTCCCAGCTAGCAAGATCCATCCATTTAAATAAAACCAACAGTAGTGGTTAGACATTGAATAAAACCAATAGTAGTGGTTACATCCATCCATCCATTTCAATAAAACCAACAGTAGTGGTTAGCTATATATTAACTCATCCATTAATTCACATGCCTAGCTATAAAGCCGGTTAGATATGGAGATGAGATAAAACTATTTTATTTGATTTTAACTTATCTCAATTTATTTCAATTCAATATTCTTATTATTATACATTTACAAATGATCAACTCATATCACTATTCAAATAGACCCTTAATATTTGTTTCGTTCTAAAACACTTCTTTTTGCAACGAAAGGAAAGGCATGGTGGGAAATGAATTTTATTTGACATGCATGCCTAATTCAAATCGTATAAAAATACGAAGAAGAATAAAGATTATAGCAATTAATTAGTACTATTACATACCTAACAGATTTGTTTTTATATAATATTTTTGTAGTTAAAATATTCTCATCAATCATCATGCCATGTAATTCCACAATCCGAGTGCAAGTAAAGATAATCAAAAAAAGGAATTTAGGATATAAAATTAAAAAATTACTTTTTCTACTAATAATTGCACCCTTCAAACAATTTTGGGATCAATTGTGAGCTCATTCATAAAAAGTTGTTGTGAAAACCATAACTCTCGCTTCATCCTCGATCTGGCATGAGATGGGTCTTCTTGTTGGTGTTGTGTTTCGCGGCCAGAATTACTCGACAAGGGTCCAAACAATTCAAATTTGCAAAATGGATGAACATGGGGATCGAGGTCTGAGACCGCTTCGATGGTGAAGTCAATCTAGAGTGGACGTATTAGAGCAAAAGAACAATAGAGAATTATTTGAAAATGTAACCTTGATTATTAAGGGTGCATTGCTATTTATTGAATCGCCTGAGTCCTGCTTGCTGGAGGGGAATGCTGAGAATGTCCAGTCTACCTGCTCGGCCATCACTTGCTTTGTTTTGTCAAGATGGGCAGGTAACCTCGTGCAAAGTTGCCGAGAGGTATCAGGGGCGGATGTCTTGTCCGAGCTGCGTTGGCCCCTCACTTTCTGCTATTGTGTGACCGAGATTTTCGACGTGAATTTTATATGGCCCGATTTTGACTTACTTAACATTTAATGAGGCATGAACTTCACCTATTTTTTCATTTAATGTGGTAGTAGACACCGTTTATATCCCCTCACTCCTGTGAAGCTTCTCGTTGTGGGATCTACTCCTACCCAGGTTGGGCGCCAATTATTAGGTTAACCCAGTTTAAAGTATTGGAGCCTGGGTGTATCTCAACTAGGTTGGAAGTCCACCCCATAAGCATTTCTTTTTTGTACAGGTATTGGGTTCTTTCCCATCTTGAGCCCGAGCCCTTTTGTCTAGATGTGCCTCCCTCCACACTCTTCTTTTCTTCCATTTTTGAACCTTCCAAAAAAGCAGATCATCATACTTTGATGATTTCAAACAGTAATGAATTATTTTTATTTGTTGATGATAAAAGAGAAGTTGTATACTTATCCAATATATATATAGCTAAGGGTGATATTAATTGGTTTAGTTTGGTCTAATTTTAGACAAAATCTTGAAATTAACCCGATATATACCTATTTTAAAAATTTAGAAAGTGATATTGACCGATTCATTATCGGAACCAGAACTTTGATTTTTCTAGTTTCGGTTCAGTCTAATTTGATTTTTCCAGTTTATCATTTACATGTGTAGCATTATATAAGTTGAAACTTGAGAGCTAATTCTTCCAATGCTTATTCTCCTAAAAAGTAAGTTTATATTGATAATTAACTATATATTAATGTTCATGTTTAATTAAAACTTCAAGTTAAAATAATTTGATGTTTAGAATTTCTATGTTATATTAAAAATTATAAGATTAATTTTATTTTAATACATGAATATATATATATATGTAAAATAAAAGATATTTTATATATAATATAAAAAATTAAAAAACACACACACATAAAATAGATATACACTTATCTGGTTCAATCAAAATGGAATTTTAAAATATAAAACCTAGTTTGGTTCTTTAGAATAGGTATCAGTCAGTTAAATCCACTACAACGAATTTTAGCTTTAGGGACGATTTTCCTTTAGAACAAGATGTCCCAAAAGATAAGATCTAGGAAAGAAATAAAAATTTCATCCCAAAAATAGTCTATCAAAATGAATATCATTTGAATACGTTCAAACGGCATATTTAGGGACGATAAATTTCATCCCTAATAAAATAATTATTTTTAAGTGGAATAAAAATTGGCAAGGTAAGCTCGGAAATTAAGTAAACGAACGAATACCCCTATAGATTGTTCGAGCATGTAGTCCTTAATAAAGTGATTATTCGCGGATTGAAAAATTTTGGTTGGTTAAGGATGGAAAACTGATTCAACTGTTTAGATATCCCTTCAAACTATTCGAACATGTTGATCTCAATTTGTAGTAGCATTTGATTGGTAAGTTAACCTTCAAATGTTACACTCTAATGGTAATTTTTGGTTCAAATGCTGATACTAATTAAATAAAAAAAATTAATCAATTACAAAAATAATCATAGGAATCAAAGCTTAATTTATATATATAAAAAAAATAACATCCATAATTAATTAAACTTTCAAAACAACAAATGTAGTTCATACCAAAAATTAAAGCATTAAACATTGTCCAAATGAAAAATAAAATATAACATAAATAAAAGATATAAAATACTATATCTCCAATTGTTTGAGGATATACTCGCATGAAACTACTTTAGTCTCTATCTATGTCGGTCGAGTATATATCATCTCATGAGTCTTAGATGAGAAATTAACATCCCCAATTAACTCAGAAATGACATTAGTAATCTTTATACGTAAGTCAAAGAAGGCAGCCTGGATCTTCGTACGTACTCCAGCGACTATCTATGGAATGTGTACACAGATATTTGCATGCACTATATCAGTAATCTGATTAAGAGTAATAGTGTGTGATGTCTAGGTCTACATGGATATTTCACCAATCGACACTCCATGATTTGTCTGTTGTGTGTCTCCGGTTTGAGTGTCGATCGCCTGATTTGTAATAGAAGTACGAATACGAAGTCTTGAGCGTATTGTACTCTGTAACAATGTGGAGGAGTTGATTGGTCCTATCAGCTGTCGGACACACTCAACAATATCAGGTAAAAACCCGACCTTTAATAGGAGTTATGAAATCATGATCCTGAAATGCAAAATATCTGTCGTAACGTATATAGTCTCTAATCGCATCCTAGCAAATATATAAGCCGGTAGGTCGATAGGCACCATACAAGCGACGCGTATCATAAACCTCACTCAATCTATGCCAACCTCCATCTTGTGTTGCCGAGGGTCAATATTTTGGGGGATGATTAAGTTCATCATCTTGAAGAAGCTTGATAAATAAACATGTTTGATGCTCTTCATTCCATCATAAGGAGGAGCATTGAGACTAACCACCAACTATCTCACCTTAGAATCTGGGAGGATATTGAGTCCATCAGTAGCAATACCCTCGTCCCCAACCATCGCCACATTAGTTATAGGCTCTTTGGGCACCAAGTTTGGATATGTCGTCAATATCCGTAGGATGCCAATAAATTTGGCAAGTAAGTTTGAAGAGGTCAAGAAAGAACAATCCGGGATAGTGACTATGCATCTAACATCAGCATCAAGAGTGGCGACACCAAACCCTCTATGAAAGTTGGTAACGAGATTAGTATACGACGCAAATTGCCACACTAGGTTCTTGGGGTCCAGAATTGGTGTCTATCCGTGATCCAAGAACGCCAGTGTCAAGGAGCCCTCTCAAACAAGATCCTGAAAATATTCGATCTTCACTTGTCGCTCCAATAGTATTGATCGTCTTAAAAATGAATTGGCCATACTAGTAGAAGAGCATATTTGCCTCGATCTTCCATGCTTTGATCTCAATTCCCATTTTCGACCTAAAATTTTAAATAATAAAATTAAAAAGATTACTTACAAATTATACCATAGAGAATAATCATAAGATTACGTAATTAATTAAACCATATAAATCTATTTTGTATGGAAAAGCGTTCGAATGAGGAGTTTAATGTTTGAACGGATTCATAAGCATTTGAATTTATGAAATTCTAAACCATGGCATTTGAACACATTAGAACGCCTTTGAGTGCCACATAAGGGTTTGAATGGTCCTAGTCGTTATCATTCGAATAACTAAATAACGGCTCTTGAAGTTGACTCTTGGGTACCAACCGTTTGAATGTCAAATAAACATATTCGAACGGTGCCTAGATCGATCTCAACAATAGCTTAGTCGACTCAATGGGCATTGAAATGAAAGGAATCCATCAATTTGTTTTGTTTCTGCAAAAGAATAACTGACACAAGGTTGAAAATGTTCATATTAGCATTTCGGCCATATGTTTTTCAACCCTAGAGTATTAAATATAAATCTACAATGAATTTTATGCATTTTGTAAATAATAAATGAAAATAACAACAAAACGACGAAAATAATAAATAGAAAAGGTGCCTTTGACTATCGATTGTGTTGGAGGATAGATATGTCAATGCAAAGTTGAAACAACACTCGTTCGAAAGTTTTTGGAATTTTTCTTTTTTGGATATGAAAATGATTTTATAAGCGATGCGAACCCTCTTATAATGCATAAATATTCAAACGGTGACCCTACGCGTTCAAATGTTGGGCCAGTCAATTCGACCATTCGAACGGTGTAATTGGCCGATCAAAAGCCACATTATATAAGAGTTATTTTTTGTATTAATTTCAATTTTTCATTCATCAAAATCAAACAATACACTATATATTTATTTTACACTAAAAATTATATAATAATATTTCAACTATATAATAACTTATAATAATTTATAACTGTAGTATATATTTCAATTATATAATAATTTATAACTATAGTATATATTATATAGATAAATAGTCTATATTATATAGTATATATTATAACTATAGTATATATTAAAACTATATATAGGTTTATATATAGTTATATGTTATAACTAAAGTACATATTAGTTATAGTATTATTATATTATATACTAATAGTTACTATACTATATTGTAATACTAAAAGTTATATACCATATCAGACCCATTTGTGGTCCCTTAAGTTGCCTAATATTGAGAAGATCTTTTGTGAAAGGCATATCATGGAGGTTTATCAACCAAGCTCGATCTTTATCGAAAAAAGGTTGTTGATAATCCCATGTGCTCAATTTGTGATCTACCTGAGGAAATTGCCAAGCATGCCTTATAATGTTGTGGTGCTGCTAGAAATATTCGGTTCTACAACTCGAAAAGGTTACATAAAGCTAAAATTGCATACTAGACTTTTAAATAATTGTTGTTTAAAATATTTGATACGATTGAGGAATGAGAGCTTATAGAGATTGTTGTGGTGATGTGAAAGTTATAAAGATTTATTGACTTCTCCTCTAGTGATTTTCAATCAAGTAGACCGAAGACTGACAAAAATTCAAGCCAGTAATGAAGTTTAACAGGTTAGGATGTCTATTCCTACTATTGTTTCATCCTGCTAGGTGCCTCCACCTCAAGACATTGTCAAAATTAATTGAGATGCATTAGTAGATAGACAACTATGTTTGGTTGGCTTAGGAACTATGGCAAAGGATAGTGAGGGTCATGTCTTTGCTAACATAAGGATGAAACAATTTATGATACCTAATCCTCTTCTAGCAGAATCCTTTGCTTCTTTTGATGCCTAAAAGTTTAATTTTAAACTTGGTTTCCAATGTATTATACTAGAAGGGAATGCTCTAAATGTTGTGAACGGTATTGAAAATGGTGCGCAAGGGTGGGACAATTACAGTATAAATTTTAATACATCATATAAATATTATGAAGATTATCCTTTTATTTTGACTTTCAGAGCATATCAAGTATTCTACTTAGGGGTGTCAAAACGTGTTAACGGGTCGTGTTCGTGTCGTATCAGAACGTGTGCATAATACTTAAAGGGTCAACACGAACACGACCCGTTAAGGATTTCATGTCAAAAACTTCAACCCTAACACGACCCGTTAAGATAACGGATTGACACGACACGACCCGTTAAGACCCGTTAAGACCTTTGACACGATATGACACGACGCGATACAACACGATTTGACCCGTTTCAACCCGCAAACCCGTTAGTGACCCGTTTGAGTTTAACTTAATTGATTTTATATAAATATTAAAACTTAAATAATAGTTATAAATCATAAAAAATTAATTATAAATTGCAATTTTAAAATTACAATTCAATAAGTAGTACACTATAAAATATGATAAATACACAAATATGATCTACATATTATAAAATATTAAAATTATAATCCAAACATATTAAATAATAATGGGTTAACTTGTTAATGACTTTTTAATAAGTATTTAAATGGGATAGTAAAGTGTCTAAAAGTATAAAACTAATTTTAAATTATGATTTTTTGAAATTTAGCTCAAGGGTATAAAAGTAAATTCAAATTTCTTATCGTGTCTTAACGGGTCATAACGGGTTTGACCCGTTATGACCCTTTATCAAATCGTGTCTTAACGGGTTGACACGAATTGACCCGAAACCCGTTAAGGCTAAACACTAACCCGCTTTTATCGTGTCGTGTTCGTTTCGTGTTAACGTGTCGTGTCACAAATTGCCACCCCTAATTCTACTTAGAGGATCTTGAGTTAAAAAATCAATTATAAATAGTACAAATTTTTTTTCCAAAAAATATATATGACGTTATCCTTGAGTAAAGGGACAAGATGAAGATTAAAAAGATGATTCCTAGCAAATCAAGAAAGTCAACTTATCATAAATTTATTTGTCTATTTGAGCTAGTATAAGATGATTCGATTACATAAGAAAGATATTGAGGCTAAAATTATAGATGCGACAATTGAGTAAGATGTTGAGTCATCTAAAATATCTATAGATAAAGAGAGTGAATCTACAAATGAAATTGATACAGATGATTAGCTGGTTTTATGTTCACATTACGCAGTATCTCGAAATTATGCCACCAAAAAGGAAGGAAATTCCTATCTCATCTCCACATATTCCTAACTTTCTGTGAATCACCATTAGAGATTAACTCTATGAAATAAGGTAAATAGTTAATACTCATTTTTTTCAATTAAGATACTTGAAAACTAATAAAAGGTAAATAACTTATTATTTTACAAAGTTAACAATACAATCTCATCAAGTTCGATGCATTATTAGAAACGTGATGTTGGAGAAATATCGTAAAGTGGATAAAATTAAGATTAACATTCTTGATGAATATACTGAAGGTGAGGGACAACAAATGGCTTAGCTTGCATCACATGTGGACACTCTTGTATGAACTTATGCACCTTTGACTACTAGCTCATGGCATAAAGTCTTGCAAGATGTGAAAAAATTTATAAAGAAGCATTGTTTAATACGTGAAATTATTTTATATTCCAAATGATACTATCTTTGTGTATATACTTTTTGAAGGATGACTTTAAATTAAATTTTGGTCAGAGATAGGACCATAAGACTAACGATGAACTTATGTGTAATACATTTTGTAACTATAAGATAGTGTGTCATAAGCATTATAAGAAGTACGGGAACAAGGAAGATGCACACAAGCATCCTTTTCAGGATGTTCGACCTTGATTAGAAAAAATCTTGCGACATGTTTGAAGATTTATTAAGGTACATTAAACGAATTTTTATGTTTCCTATGTATGATTTTTGTTTACTAACAATATTAACAACTTCTATGCATGGGCGAAGTTCTATAAACAAGACAGAGATCGAAATTGAAAATTCATCATTATGTAGGTTCAAGATTTTTCCATTGTATCTCTCTAAAATTGGTAATGTACTTTGTTTTTGTTCTATATAGTTTGTTTTCTAGAGGTACTAATTTTAATATTCACTTTATATTTTAATAATGCCTCTTATAGCAAGAGTCATGCATCAATTATAATTTGACAAATTATATGCTACATCACATACTAATTGTAATGGAGAGTAGACTCATTCAAATGTTCATAAAAATTATGTAAATATTATAATATTTAAACTAAACATGTTTGGATTTTTGTGACGATATTAATTTTTTATATTGTGTGTAGGATAAAATAGTTGCACTTCGTGTTGAACCTGCATCAAATCATAATTCCTCAACAAATGGTGTTGATATTTTTACAAAAATTCCCGATCAATTTCAGGATATTTAAGGGGTTTGAGTCGTTGTGTAAGGCCTTCAAGCTCTTAATCTATATTAAGTAATGTCTCCATAGTATTAGAGAAGGCGAATACTAGGATGGATCAATTGACTACAAGACAACAAGACTTAGAGAGGGTCAATGCGAAACACCTAGACAAGGAGATGCGCATAAAACAATATGAAGAAGAACAACAAGAGTTTAAGAGAGAGATGCAACTCCAAATACAAGCACTTAAGAAATAGTTCAACCCTCTAAGCAACTGATTCTTGTGTTTTGCAATGAGTTTACGATTTATTAAGTTCTATACGGATGATATTATCAATATTATTACTATTTTATTTTTTTAGTTCGGACTTACTAGACTAATTATATTTGTACGAAAAACATTATAATATATTTTTTGAAATATAAATATCTATTTTGTTTTTAATTTTTTTTATTAAAATCAAATAGTAACTGGTCGAACAATGATAATTAAACGACACCAACCCTTTGAACACGTTTCAATGCATTCAATTACCTTCAAACAGCCCACTCGCACATTTCGTTCATTACACGTTTGAGCCTTTTGCTCAATCCATAAAATTAATGTAATTTACGTTCGATCAGTAATTTGTTTGTTCAAACGTTTCTTTATGTCTTTTTGAAGGACACTTTCAAACATATTTGCCATCTAAGTTTATTTTGGGGCCGTTTAAACGGATTTCTGGGTTGAAAATCAGCCATCCTAAAAAGTATGGCCGTTCAAACATGGTTCATCAATCAAGTAAAATTTCGTCCCAAAATATATTATTTTGGAAGAAATTGACATTTTTATCCCAAAATACATTTTGGGACACTGATATTAGGATTACCTTGAAATGCTTTTTAAAAAACACTATCTTTTGGGACAAAAAATTTCGTTTAAAAGGCTCAATCTCTTGTAGTGATCGATTTTGTAATTATTTTACGCCCCTATATATAATATATATGTATATAGAGTTATAAGTAACTTTAAAAAATTGACGGGCAACATATAAATCTTTAATTTTGTCAAATTTTATAATTTATATTGAAACCATTAGACTTTTCGCAAAGAGATAGATTTTGTTGTTATTTTTTAGACTCACAATGAAAAGAGTCCGCTAGAGCGAAAGTGACAAATAAAGAAGGGTCAACATTATACTTTCAGAATTGGATAAGTAACTATAACTAAATATGACAATATGTTACACAACCAGTTAAGTCAACACGAATATAACTCACTACAACAAATGAGACTTTTTACTACGTTTTGTTTAGCTGAGAGTTAAATTTTGTCGCAAATAGTAATTTTTGCTGCGTTTTATCCCCGCAAATAGTAGCATTGTGGCGAGAAATTAGACATTTGTCGCGAGAAATTAGGCTTATTATCACGCTCAAATAGCAGCAGTTAACTCGCGATTTTCAAAACGCGGTAAATAATTTTTTGCTGCGATTTTAAGACTTTTGTGGCGATTTTGAATCTTTTTGCAGTGATTTATCAAACGTTACAAAAAATCTTATGTGTTGTAGTGACTATTAATTCATTATCTTAAATACCAGGCGAATGCTCAATCAATTTGCAGTGTGGTCCGCATCTCACACTAGAATGGATAATAACCAAGTAGCTCATCATGTTTTGGTTATGATGCTCTTATGTGTTCTGAAGATGTCTATGATCTAGCACTTGTTCCTGAGTGCATTGATTATCTTATTTGTAAAGAGATGACGTAATTCTCTTTATTAATGACATTGGTTCATTTCAAAAATAAAAATTTATCATGGTTTGGCATATGATTATTGGGCAAAAGAGAGCGAAATCAATAATCATAACAAGATACATTGAAGCATCCCGCATATACCCTTCTCATAACCAACATGTTGAAGCTAAATCATTGAAGACTATTATTTTTAGATCAAACATAAAACTGAAAATACTGACAAGCTATCATTATGGACATATATGAAGTTTTCAACATTAACACACTCTTTTTTTTTTCTCTGAAACATTAACACAATGTTATCGCATACGTATCAATGTATCATTTTATGGAAACAATATATATATATATATATATATATTTATATTTAAGAGTACCGACATCCCCTGAGAAGAACAAATTTGTTTTTCTATTTATTTTGATTTTTTTCATTCAATTTTCTTATATTTCTACATATTTAAAAAAAAAAAAAATTTAGATTCAAGGAATAATTCGGGTGAAAACTTCGGATGAAATGACATTTTTCTTTATATAATAATATTATTTGAAGGTCTTTACATTGCACACCATTCATATGACATTATTTTAATTTATAAAATATAAAAAATGATAGAATTACAATTTTTTCTATAATCTTTTATATAATTATATTATAAATTAAGAGTATTTTTGTAAAATAATGTATGAAAATGCTCATCATCTATAATATTGTTGTATAAAAAATTATAAAAAGAGTTATATGCGTATCATTACTCTTATAATATATATTTTTAAAACTTATCTTTTAAATCAAATTATGACACATGAATAGTATGTGATGGAAATCTTAAAATATTTTCAAATATAATTATTATACATATGGAAAACATATTGTCACCAAATTCGAGTCTTTTTAATCTTATGTTTATTGGAAATTTTGATTTTTCTTTGTTATAAACAAAATTGAAAATAAAAATAGTTTTTATTAAGAATTCTCACTATCAAATGGATGGTCACTAGCTGGATTCATTCAAGTTGTGTTTAAAAATGTAAGTGTTCTAAGATATTATCATAATATTTTATTATTGATATAGGGACATAGTAAGACTGGCTACCGAAAAAAGATATTGGTGGCCATTTTGTCTTTTATTTTTATTTAATTATTAAGAAAATGTTTTTAAATAAGTTTGTGATTTAAAAAAAAAAAAAATATTTTAAAAAATTGTAGGGCTGTCGGTAGCCCTAGCATGACCTTTGATTTATCTCACGCTCCCTTGATCGGCAGCTGACGTCACTTCTTCATACTCTACAGCTAAAAATGTTGGGCAGTGCTAGGCTAATTTATTACTGAGTTTATTGAGATAAAATTAAAATTTTAAAATATATCTTAAATTTATTATTATATATTTTTACATTTTTCTATAAAATATAATAAAAAATTTAATTTTTTTAAATTTTAAAATATTTTTTTCAAATCTCAAAATAAAATTAATATTAAAAAAAATATTTTATAATAATATTTTATTTTATTTTTATTTTTAATCTTATTTTATCTCATTCGTAAAAACAAATCAAGCTTTAGAGTGAACAATGTTATATATAATTTCTAAATAAGAACTTTAACGTAAGTTCAGAGTAAAAAAATTTTGAAGTTACGAAAATACTCTTTTTAAAATAATATTTAAAAAAAAATCTTACTTTCATTTATTAATGAGACTTTAATATAGTTCTCCACTTAAAATTATAAAAAGAATTTCTCATTAAAGTGGATTGTGGACCTTGATAAGATAGGTTCTCTTTATTATTTTTTGTCTTATATATCTATTTTTTAATTTTTTAAATATTTTAAAATATTAACAACATGTTTTAAAAATACTTACTTAATCATTTTTAACTTATTTTATTTTATATGATCTCATTATTGTAATTTTTATAAATTCTCACATAAAATATATTAAATAATTTAATTTTTTCAAATTTTAAAATAATAATATTAAAAAATATTCTCTCAATATATCATTTAACTTTTAATTCTTATTTAAAATCATCTTATTTTATCTCATAATTTAAATTTTTTTTAAATAAATAATAAAAGAAAGTCAGTAAACTCTGTGGGGGAAAATCTGTTGATGACTTAAGCATTATTAAAAAATGTTTACCAATAACCATACTTAACCTTTTTTAATTTAAATATTTAGATCACAACTGCACTAGAAAAAGCTGTAGCCTGTACTACATGTTTTATGTAAAGTTTGACTTTACCATAGTGCCCCTCCCTTACAAGCTCAGTACATAATTTTAGATAGATAAACATTTAGTCTAGAAGATTAAAAAATTAAAGTATTGGCTCTTAGCAGAGAAACCGAAATAGGTTTCGTATCAATTTAAGATTATGCCGTAGGATTTAGATTAGGCAATAAAAGATTAAAGCATAGAGTTAGATACTTTGAGTAATAATTTAAAAGAATATATGCATTCAAAAATAATAATAATAATAATAATAATAAGTCACCAAAACAATGTAAGAACGGCCTCTATGATTGATGTATCCAATGAACTAAGAATTTGGTGCAATCATTAAATTATAATAATAAAGGTGGCCCTATGGTCCGAACTTGCTCATAAACTGGTAGATATATTTACATGAACACCCAAAAAGAATATATTAATCCAATTTATATATATACTTAACCTAAAATAATCATAATAATTACGATTTTAATGATGATGATGATGACAACAGCGACAAAGGCCGACAGTGTTAATTATAGAGATACAACCAATTATACAATCTTTATTATAATCATATTTTAAATGAGAAATATTTTTATAAAGTAACATATAAAAATAACATTAATTTATTTAAATATTCTTATTTTAATAAATAGTTATATACAAAATTATAAAATA
This sequence comes from Platycarya strobilacea, assembly GCA_036898215.1. Classification (NCBI taxonomy): domain Eukaryota; kingdom Viridiplantae; phylum Streptophyta; class Magnoliopsida; order Fagales; family Juglandaceae; genus Platycarya; species Platycarya strobilacea. The sequence continues at coordinate 18,908,722 of CM072551.1, read as the reverse complement.
GGTTGTATGTCTATTATTACTCTTAAGAAACGTGTTCATGGAGTAGTCATTCGTTTACATTGTATTGCATATTGATGATGCATTGTTTATGGTAACTTATATGGACCATTTTCAGCACAACATATTTCGACACTTACTAATACAAGGAAGACGCATAAGTAATAAAAGGAAGACACTTGAATTAGTCTAATGATTAGTTTAAAAATACGAGAAATACGATTATTGGAAGGAAAATGATCATATTTGGCTCCATGAGTTTGTCATTGTAAAATTATTGCTCCAATTTATATTAGTGATAAGATTGAGAGGAAATACTCATGGAATTGAGAAGTAATATTATTTTATTTTAAAAATAAAAAAGTTAATTTTTTTGTGTGTTTTCAACGGGAATTTAAATTTTTTAATAATTATATAAAAATATGAAAAAAATTTCAAAATATTTTGACTTAAATAATATTTAAGATAAAGATAACAGTGATTAAAAAAAAGTCTAAATAAATACTTGACACTCTATACACTTACTTAAAAATATATTTTATTTTATTTTATTTTATATTTAAAAATTTTTGATGTGTAAGATGTAGAGTTTTTGTGGAGTGTAGTTCGAGATCTAATTTTTTTTTTTAAATTGTCTTATTTTATTTTAAATTTATTATTATATTTTTTTAAATTTTTATACAAAATAAAATAAATAATTTAATTTTTTTAAATTCTGAAATAATTTTTTAAATTTTAAAACAAATTAATATTAGAAAATATTATAATAATATATATTTTTTAATTTAATTTTATCTTATCTTATATATAAAAACAAAAAAATAATTAATATAATAATACTAATCCCGTTTGGCCTAAGTCATTGAAGGACGGAAATATAGGTGACCGAGCAAATAAATCCATAAATAAATTATAATAAAAAAAGTAGACCCAATTTTCTTCACGTCAAGGGCAACAGAGTCATTTGGCATTGTCCCTTTTGCGGCTTTGCCTGGCAATCTTTGTCTTATACATGCACATATTCAGTTGCTTTCCGAGAGAGAAACAGAGAGGGAGGGAAGAGGGAGGGAAGAGAGAGAGCGAGAGAGTTTTACCTGCAATTCCAAAGAGGTGCCATTCCCTCTGAAACCCCCGTGATTCTCTGAATCCCATAACTGGGATCAGAGGTTCACCATCTTTACCCTTCTCCATTTTTTGAATTATACGTCATTGGAAATCATTTTGCATGAATTTGAATTTCTACGAAAGAAACAAAAGGGGGAAGAAAAGAAGAACGAAAATAATCTGGGAATCGAAGAAAGTGGGCCTCTTGAGAATTGGGATTCTCTGAGATGGAAACGTCGCAAAGTGAGGGAAGAATGGAGGGGTGGCTCCATCTCATACGCTCAAATCGGTTTGGGCTTCAGTATTCCCGCAAGCGCTACTTCGTTCTCGATGCTCACCATCTCAAAAGTTTTAAATCGGTTCCCACTTCAAGCAACGAGGTGCATGCACATTCCTTTCTCCTTCTTTTGTTCTCTTTTTTAATCCAATTCTCATGCCGTTGGATTTGATGTTAGTGTTGCTACACGGGTTGTTTTTCTTTTTAAAAAAAAAGAAAGAAAAACACACACACACACACACACATGTTAAAACAGTGCATTATGTGTTTTATTTGGTGAGCTGAGGCGATGAGTTGTTATTTTATTGTTCTGATTGTGGTCGATGACGAGTAACGTAGATTGGATGGTAGGTAATATGAGATGAGGAAGAGATTTCTATTTAAATGGTTGGGTACTTTGAGTGAATCTTTTCATGGATATTTCTGTGTTTGAGAATTTGATTTAGCATTCCCCTTCCACTCTTGCGTTTTGTTTTATCAATGCTGATATTGTTAATAGATTACGGATAAGTTAATAATTTGAATTCTTGATTAATATGGGCTATACTTTATTTTCATGAGCAGCTGCTATAGACTTCAGTGGACTTGGCTTTTGCAATTTCCTTGTATCTATTTCTCGCTCTTGACTAGGTGTTTTCTATTGTATACATCCCGTGTACTTGGGCTACACCTATTTCCTTATTAATATTGATAATATATTACTGATATCAAAAAATTGTTGGGTCATGTGAACCCAATGGGCATGCTTTCAGATTGTTTGAAATAGTAACAATTGGAATGCTGGTTTCATATTTGCCCCTCTTTTAAATAATTTTACTAGATCTCATTTCCATTTAAATCTTCATTTTTCACAATTGGAGATTACTCCTTGTAGGTTGATGATGATATTCAGGCCTTTGGAATTTGGAGCTGTTTTTATTACTTCCCTCAGTCCATGATAGATATTAGATAATATGTTTTTTCTTTTTGATCATCTTAAAAACAAACGGAAGTTGTAAACCTGAAACCGTTGGTTTGATGAGCCTTTTTGTTACTTGGTGGACCTGACTAATAGAATATGCATTTTTCTCTCCATGGTACGAATTCTCATGACAGTGGTCAAACCCATACAAATTCATGAAAAGAAAGCCACCATAGGGAACAAATAAGCAGTATATCATTTTCAAGAAGCAGTCATTTGTTTTACATAGAATAAGAAACGGACAGATAGAAAAGTAACATTATAATCTGCATTTGTTAAACCTTCAAGACAAAAGCCATATTTGTTTTCTTTGCTAAAAATTAAAATTTGTTCATAAAAGTTTCATTCGACTAAAGCTCCTTAGGTTATATCTCCTCTTCTTATTGCTTCTTGTTAATTTTGATTTTGGGAAAGCTACTTCGAGAAGGAAAAAGGTGTGGACTAACCCACAAATATTACCTGGTTTTGATAAAACTAAAAAAGTTGTCAATTATAGAATGACAAATAATGTCTATTCGTTTGACTTAAAAAGCTAGTATTTAAAACAAAACAAGTCTAGCAGTGGGTTTTAACGGTAATTTATTCTGTATTGTTATAATAAATACTTTTGTTTCTTGCATGCAGTACTTAATAATAATAATAAAAAAAAAAACTCAAGGGCATCGTGCAAAGTGTTCATAAGATATATGGAAAGGCATTTTCTCAAATTAAACTGTTTTTTTTGGGCCCATAACTCCACTTTTCTTGCCCATCTAAGGGAATTTTAGGAAGACTGGTGTTTCATTAAGAGTGCTCGCTATTTGTATGCTTTCAAGTATCTAAGGTTGAAGGACTTTTTTCCTTTAATTTTCTATATTGAATTAACCTAGAAAATTTGTCTACTAAACAAAATAGGAAGAAGAGGAAGAAACCTTCCCCTCAAGAAACGATACTTATTACCTTATTACCCAAGAAAGCATTATAGAATCTACTTCCACTACTTCTGTTGCTGGATCTTGCCCTCTGTTATCTTTCTTTTAAAGTTATTAAAGATGCTTTTGTTTGCATTTATTTTTTCATTGCCAAACAAAATTTAAATGATCATAAGAATAGGCAAAAACTCAAGGATATGGGACATATACAAGAGCATTGCCTGTGCGTGCTAGTTTATTGATGTTTTCATTTTCTGTTTAAATTCTACTTCTACAAATCTAATGGCTTTATACTTTCCCTTTCATGTCTTTTGTCTAATAGAAAAATCTAATTTGTTTTGGTCCACTGTGTCGTTATTTGGTGTTCATCTTGCTGCCTGGCTATATGATCAATAAGAGTCTTTGCTTTTTTAATCCAGGAAGTATTGCCAATATGAATAGGGATATGGTAGTTATATTTTGGCTTGCCCACTTTTGGAATGGGATTGGTTCGATGTGTGTATCTTTGCTGTTTATTTGTTTGACATATTTTAAATCACCATCTGGTAGAAGTGCTAAAAGTAAAAGCCTTGATGTACTTATTTATTTCAGGATCCTGTTAGAAGTGCTATTATAGATTCCTGCATTCGAGTAATGGACAATGGGAGGGAGAGCATTCATAGAAAAGTATGAATGTTTTGCATTGGTGGAAATTTATCTTTTAGTTTATTTTCTCATATTATCATGTGGTAAGCGTATGGTTTATAATGGTACCATCCGTGATGTGCAGGTACTCTTCATATTCACACTTTATAATACTTCCAATCACAATGATCAACTCAAGGTCTGTATTTACCAAAAAAGATGCATGTTAACTAAATTTTCAAAACCTGTCCTTATCTGTAATATTTGTGCTTAAGTCTTGATTTAAATTTTGTAGTTGGGAGCAAGCAGTCCTGAAGAAGCAGCACAATGGATTCATTCTTTTCAGGAATCAGCTTTAAAGGTTATAAGGCGCTCAAATTTTCCAATATTCTGCACAACGCTTATGCTTAAGATGCTAATGCTTAGGTATATATATCCAGTGTGGTCCTGCAGTGGTGGATAATCATGTTGGTTGCTTGCAAAGCAGATGGCTATCCTTTAGGTATGATAACGATATTATACGAGTATTCCTGTTTGAAAAAATCCATATAATCTGGAAGTTTTGCATCCCTATTTACAATGGAGACAATTTTGTTAAAGTTTATTGGATATGGCTTGGTGCAAAATACGGGCTATAGCTACACTAGCTTGATTAATTTATCTGCAGTTTTCATCAGATATCTTTATGTTCACTTCCCTTAATAATTACTTCTTGTTACTTTATAATTCTATTGCTTATCAAATAATTTCTTTTTGGCATTTGGAATTTTTTAATGCACAGATTAAGTGGTTCTAGCAGGATAAATCATTGTAGTTCAATTGACTGGGCTCTTCATTCTTCCTCGAGAATGGATCCTGTAACTTCTGATGTTATTGCTCCTTCATCTTGGACGATATTTGGTTGTCAGAATGGTAAGAATGAAACAAACAATATGTCATTGTAGTTAGCAGAAGCTGCATGTATGAGATTATGGTATATATGCAGGTCTACGTCTATTTAAAGAAGCTAAAGATCGGGATTCTTGTATGAAGGTTGGTGGATTTTCTATTCACCAGTTATTGGTTGCATTTTATTTGTTACACATGTTCCCTTCTCTGGCAGTGGGATGATCATCCAGCAATAATGGCTGTGGGTGTGGTGGATGGAACTTCGGAAGACATTTTCCGAACACTAATGTCTCTTGGTCCCTCAAGATCAGAGTAAGTGGGATACCCGTAGTCTCCTTATCTTGTAGCTTCATATTTTGAAGTTCTTATGGTCCATCATTTTATTACAATGATAAATTGAAAACATATCTGCTTGTAGAAGTATGATCTCATGAGATATAGCACAATCGAGCTTTTCATTACCACTGCTTTATGTACTTTTTTTGTGCCAACGCCCCCCCCCCCCCCCCCCCCCCCCCCCCCCCCCCAAAAAACAAAAAATCCACCAAAAAATAGTTAAGAAATATTGTACATATCACACATAGCTTGGTAGTTACTAAACATTGAACTCTACAAATTTTCTGGCAGATGGGACTTCTGTTTCTACAAGGGCAGTGTGATTGAGCACCTTGATGGTCATACTGATATTATTCACAAGCAATTATATAGTGATTGGTTACCTCGGTTAGATCAAATTTAAGACCATTGTTTTCTTTTTTCTTTTTATTTTTCTTTTTTTTTTCCAGGGTGGGGGTGTAGTATCTGTCATTGACATATCCTCCTATGCAGGGGGATGAAGCGAAGAGATTTATTATTGCGACGTTATTGGAGAAGGGAGGACGATGGAACATATGGTAGTAATGTTTTGGATAAATATGTAAATATTGTTGTATCAACTGATCTATCTGTATCAGAAATGTAACTTCCTTTGGTTTTTCCTGTCACAGTTATTCTCTATCATTCTGTGTTTCACAAGAAGTGTCCACCTCAGAGAGGCTATGCCCGTGCCTGCCTTAAAAGTAATGTATGCTTAAAATTTGATAAAACAAATGTCTAGACCTCCTGGATTTTCTGTATGTGACATGAAATGGAATTTTCTTATTCTCATTTAGCTATTACCGTCATTCTACAATTTTTTTTCCACCTTATGGATTTTGCATCGTAGTCAATTTGTAAGCATGTCTTTGGTAACCTGGTATGAATTTTCTTCACTGTGATTTAGTTATTATCATCATCATTCAACTTATGTAATTTTATGACATGCATTGTGTTTTAATATTGTACCATTGTTTTAATATTGTACCATTACATTGCTGGTTTTGGAATCCTATTTTTACTGTTACCAATTGAAGCAATTGGGGGATGAATGCTTCTGCCTCTTACAGGTGGAGGGTATGTTATATCACCTGTGAATGAAGGGAAACAATCAGTTGTAAAGCACATGCTTGCTATTGATTGGAAATTCTGGAAATCTTATCTACGACACTCTTCAGCACGATCTATTACCATTCGTATGCTTGGGAGAGTTGCTGGTAGCTTTCCACTCTAGATTTTTTTTTTTTTTTTTTTTTGTATTTTACATTTGTGATTGTTCTGGATAGTGCAATAGTTTCTATATTGCATAGTTTTTTTTTTTAAATTTTTTTATCAGTTGTTGATTTTTTTATCCATTTTATTGCTTTTCACATGCAGCATTACGAGAGATGTTTAGAGCAAAACTAGGAAGTTATACGTCTACTGATTTCTCCTCAGGAGAGTTGACTAGAAACACTAGATTAAATCAAATAGAAGGAGCTAGCTCGGTTGATTTCAGAGCACTGACAGGGGATGAGAAGACCAAGGAAAATAATGCTGAGGAAATGGAGAAAACACCTTCGGAACATGGAAGCCTTGTTAGCTTGAATGATGCTGCTGATGTATTTTTTGATGTCCCAGAACCATACGAATGCGATCAATTTGAAAACAGCCAGGCTTCTGATTTTGGTCTAGATATATACTCTCAGGTACGATATCTTTGAAGATTGTTCTCATTGCATATGTAACTAGTAAAGGGAGTCTAGAGTAAAGTCTTTTTGTTATGACATGATGACATCTTCTAGTTTAACTGGCATTTGAATTATATTGGTTCCAATGATATGCTTAAGTCACGATCAACTGGGTGAAAAAAACTCAGAAATAGACCCTTAACTTCTCTGTACCTTCAAGTGTTTGCAGAAGATAGTCTATGCTGTAGTTATATGAATTGACCATATAACTATGCATATGGTTGGGCTGTTTATCCTGGTTTGAGTATTTTCTGGATCTTAATCATGTTCACTTTGAACATTGTACCATCATATAATATTTGTCATTTGTAATGCATGCTAGGATGAAGATATCCATTCTTCACCTTTTACATTAGCCCTATTTCTTATGGTGCACAACTCACTGTGCAGAATCGTCACCTTTTTACGCCTTTCGGTTTTGGTGTTAATTGTTGTACATTTGTTTTCAGTGTTCGGTTTTAAGTGATGATGTTAAACTTTGCACACAATGTTTTAGATTTCTCACTTTGTTGCTGAGACATTGAGATTACAGGATATTCGTCACTCAAAATTATCAACTGCTGCTGGTCTTGTGAAAAGATTGCATGATCTTGCAGGTGATTAATATTTGATATCTGTACACGTATCACTTATTCTGACCTCAAGTAGTTTCCTATGTTTCCTTCCTTTATGATTTGATTGTGGCCAGAGATGATGTTCTGCAGTTCACAAGAGGGGCTATGTGGACTTGCAAGAGATGGCAAGGGAAGACAGTATCTCATGCTGCTATGGAACAACACTTCCAAAAGACCCATCTTGTGCTTTGGCTTGCAGCTGGATGGCAGCAGATCCTTCTACTTTCCTAATTCGTGGACCTAGTTACCTGGATGATCATATGAAGGTATACGCAATAAATAATAATGAGCGCAAAGTAAGGGTCTAAAAAAACTTTTACTTGTATCAGTAAGATGTTCATCATGCTCACCAACGAAAGATCCTAAAATTGGCTTTCAATCAGCATAGAATTGCATTGTTCTTGATTTCTAATTAGCATGCTATCTGTGAGAATGCCTGATTTATGATTACGGGTTATTCCATTTGTTTTTTTGTAGCATGTTTTTTAAGTACCGACCATACATATGGCGTTTTTTATACTTTTCCTAGCAAAGAAAGTGTTCAGTTCATAATTCTCAGAAACAATAATAGACATCAATACCGTGGATTGTAGTTGCTACGGTTTCTAATCCAGTGTACTAAATTATAGTTAGTGATGTCATTCCTCTTAAACCTTACCAAAGCTTCATTTCACAGTTAGAATTATAGTGTTGATTGGTGACTTTTAGGTTGCATTTGGATAGTGTGGTGATTACAGATATTCTGTGAATGGTAGTGATAAAGTAATGAAAAAGTAATAATAAAATATTAAATAGTAATGAATAGTAATAAAAAATAGTAAAAAGTTGTAAAAAGTAATGATAAAATAATGAATTGTTGTGGGGTATTATCAAAATATTCGAGTACCCAAACTGGCTCTTAATTGATAGTTCTATTCACTTGTTGTTTATTTTGTAGGTCAAGGCAAAGGACACCTTACTGCAAATGGTTGCTGCAGATTGGCTAAAATCTGACAAGCGAGAAGATGATCTTGCAGGCCGTCCTGGGAGCGTTGTTCAGGTTGATAGTGATTTGCAGGGGCAGAACTACCTTATTGCTTGGCCCTGCAAAAGTTTTTCAAAAAACTTTTGAACTCTTAGCTTAAAGTACCCCTAAGTTAATTTTGGCTACTCCAAGATAACACCTTTCAAGTTTTAACAGGTTAATTTTACAAAAAAAACTAAAATTAAGTTTGGGTTTTCTGCGGAATAGTAGGCTTTTAGTCTTTCCAAAGTTCTCTCAGTCTTATATGTCAAAACCCTAGCATGTGTCTGTCTGAAACAAACACTATGTAACCCAAAAATCCAAATACTACATAAATCCCCAGTGTTAAATTTAGACATGTAGTTTTGATAACTACAACGCCATAAGAAACAAGAATTACTATGTTATGATCCTAAGGGTTAAACGTTAACCAAATAAGTGTCCAACAGTCTTAGGCTTTTGGATCAATGGTTGGGTCTTTAACATACAACTTGGAAAAGTAGAAAATCATCTTTTGAAATGATTTGATAGATATCAAACTTTTGTACGTAGTCATGGCGTATAACTTTTTGTGGAATTAATTTACGATTTGTCTGTTTTTCTTCTACATACACAAATATAGAGAGAGATTAATCATTGTGATAATGTACTTACAAAGGTCCCTCCCCTTCCCCCCCCCCCCCAAAAAAAAAAAAAAATACACAAAAGATCCTAGTTCCACCCCAGGTTAGTTGCATTTATATTTGTAATTAGTATTGATTTTATAAGTATGATCATCTAAATTAATTGCGCTAACTTCATTTGCATGATTATCTTTGTGATTGAAAATAAATTATACAAGCTTTGTTGGTAGAAATATGCAGCACAGGGTGGGCCGGAGTTCTTCTTCATTGTAAACATACAGGTCAATTCAGTCTTTTGTTTATGTCTATATTATTACTTCTTTCTGTTCTTCTGAAGCAGTAATAATCAAGTAATATACTGCGATTAGGTCCCAGGCTCAACAACATATAGCCTTGCTCTCTATTATATGATGAATACTGCTGTGGCAGATGTGCCCTTGCTAGAGAATTTCATCAAGGGGGATGATGCATATAGAAACTCGAGGTTTAAACTCATACCATATATATCTAAGGTTGGTATATTCTGTTCGGATTAAAAACTATGGAATCACAGTGCTAAGAAGATTACTTTTGTTACCAATTTCTTTTGTTGACAAGTTCACAAATAAGAATAACAAGAAACTTTAACCACTATAGTTCTTGTTTCTTGTTATTATTATTTACATGGTATTTTACCTAGAAAAAAATTATTGCCAGGGTATGCATCTTCAATTTTCATGCATTTGTTGTCACCCAAATATCTGCTTTATCAATCAATCGAAAGCCCAAGTTTCTAATCCTCTTGAATTGGAAGCACAAAAGGAATGGGTATTCAAGTGACTATAGCATGGGCTTTTGTTTTGTAAAGTACACTGTCAGCTTCTAATTTATATGAAAAGTTGATTTGTGTTTCATTTTCATATTGAATTGTTTTGTGTTATCAATTGTGGGGTATTTGAGTTTGATAGTCAAACAGTTCTTGTGGGAAAAGATATAATGGATGGCTGTTGGTCACCTTGGAAGCTTAGCTGATAAGTTTCCGGACTTTGTATGATCCTCTCAAGCAGGAAACAAAACCTTCATTGCTTTTGTGATGTTCTAATTTTCATGATTTATATTTGGCCCTTTTAGAGTAAGGAGGAGGTCTTCCTAAATTACATCTTGTCATTCTAGAAGTTAGAGGAGATGGAATGAATTTGCTAGAGAGCCTCATGATGTGGTTTTTTTCCAGTCTTTCATCAGCGAGGGAAATAGAGCACTATCTTTTTGTAATCCCCAAAATTCTTTATGGTGGGTTATTCCTCAAAGGTGATACTGAAAAAGCTGATTGTTATAGTTGAGAAGCAGTCCCATGCAAAGGTGTTGGTTGGGCCAGGGCAACTCTTTAGCTAAAAATGTCTCTTCTTGTGCATATAGTGTATTGAATGGTAGTACAGAGAGGAAGATGTACGATACTTGTTGTATGATGAGGAGCTAGCAACTAAAATAATAGAGGAGAGGTGATTGTGTTGTTAGATTAAAGTGGGCAAGGGATCAATGCCTCTTGGGCCAAACTAAGGCCAAATACTATTTGTTCCAGCCAAGGCCTAAGTCTCATAGGAGGTCTATTTTACTTCAAAGCTTAATTCTTTTGGGCCATTAAAGTGATCCTTTCTAAGGCCCTTTTAACAAGGCTTATGCTAAAGGAAAGGTACTAATATTTGAAGTGCTATTAGCAAAACCCAGCCCAGCATAATCCAATCTTAAAGGATTGTTTTGCAGATCCAGGCTTCCTCATACCCGGGCTATTACTTTGAAATGGGTCCAATTTCTGTAGATTTATTCCCTTTATCAATGGTTGATGAAGTTTTGGTGGCTCAGCTGCAGTGTTAAGATTCCCCGATCAATATCAACATTGGCTATTTGTTGGAGCAAAATCTAGTTTCTGACTTCTTTCACTTCTCACTTCTACTCCATGGCCCACATATCATTCTTCTAGCGGTGTGGGTAAATATGGAGGTGGCGATGGTAGTATTTGACGTAGGCCTCTGTGAGGTTGGTGCATTTCCATTCTTGGTAGAGTTGAATGTCTAGAAGAACATGTTTTACATGTTGCTCCTATTTAGGAGCTTTCAATTGTTGTCGATGAGCTAGGTCTCTAGTGATTAGGGGGAAGCATTTTTATTTAGGGGTTGGAAAGGCTTGAGCAATGAAATTGGGACATTTTTTTGAATGGGGGACAAATTCAAATTTTGAAAGACCTCATTAATTGTGAATTTTCTTGAAAGAACTTTTCTTGGGATATAGCTTTGGAGATACCACACTGAGAGTAATGCCCTTTGGAAAAATTTAGTGGATGTTAAATATGGGAGGATGTGGGGGAGTTGGTGTACAAATGAAGTTAGAGGGGTCTTTGGTGTAGGTTTATGGAAGCTATGTACAAGGAATGGAGGGATTTTGCAATGCATATTGTCCTTAAGGTGGGAAATGGGAACAAGATTTCCTTTTGCCATGATATTTGGTGTGAGGATTTTCCTCTCAAAGTGTCATTTCCTAATCTCTTCAAGATTGCAAAGTATAAGGAGGCCTCTATTGCCGATTCTTATTTCCTTTCCAACGATTTGTTATGTTGGAATGTGGAATTTACTAGAGATATTCAAGATTGGGAAGTAATTAAAGTTTCAGATTTTTTTGCAAGATTGTATGCAAAGAAGTGATCATTGTAGGGGGGATATGTTGCTAATTTGGACTCATTCTAATAATTCCAGATTTTCTGTGTGTTCTTATTATAAGGCTCTTATCAATCATGGGCTTGAAGACTACCTGTGGCGAAGCATTTGGAAAGCTAAAGTATGCAGTAGTCTCTTTTTTCAGCTGGCTAGTCTCCCTAGGAAAAATTCTGACCATTGATAATAGGAGGAAGATAGGTGTTCAGGTGGTTGAATGGTGTTTCATTTGTAAAAATGATGGCGAATCTATTGATCATCTCTTTCACCATTGTGAGGTGGCAACAATGTCTGTAGATCTCTACAAATGTTGGTTTTTTCTGGCTATTCCTTTGCATGTGCTGGATCTTTTTTCAATCTGGCCACTCATTGTGGGGAAAGACATTACTGTCGCTGCTATGAAGATGATCCCCTTGTGTTTATTTTGGTGTTTATGGGTCAAAAGGAATTGGTGAACATTCTTTGGGGGAAATTAGGGAGTTTTTCTTAGCACTCTTAGTTTTTGGGTTAAAAATCTTGTAAGAAATGGAGATGATTGTTCTATTCTATTATAGTTTTTCAGTTCCAGCTTGTAATTAGGTGTTCCCAACTATATACTTCTTGTGTACTTGGGAAATGCCTCTTTATATGGATTAAAATTTCTATTATTACTTGTAAAAAAAATAAAAGTTGTGAGCCTTCAAAAACTTGTCTGCCTATTGAGCATGTGAATTCAGGTAGAGGGATACTGGCATCAGATTGAGTTTTGGACAAAGTTAAGACCTTTCATCATTATGTGGTTTTGATTCTAAATCTAACATCAAGGGCCATAGTAAGATGAAATGATTGTCATGCTCTATTAAATTATGATCCCAAACTAGAAAATTCTAGTCTATAAACCAGTGTTAATGGTCTTATATGAAGTGTAACATATTTTTTTTGGGAAAATTAAAGGATTGAATAGGGTAGAGATACAAGTTAGGATTAGGAACTATGGCGTGTAGTATATAGCATGTGGTATTGTACAATGTTTGTGGGGTTGTAACATGTGGATTGGGGTTGTAAATGTTTGTAATCCATTTTGAATTGGCTTCTATGAGTGTTTATGGGCCCACTTCAAACCATGTCACAAGGCTTTTGTAGAGAAATTTGGAAAGTATGATCACTATGTGGGATATACCACGGTGCATCAACGGTGATTTCAATGTTATCCATTTGAAAAATTCTATTCTCAAGCCGTTATGTAATGCACACATAGTAAAGTGCTTACATAACATTATTTGATTTATAAGGTAAGTTTTAAAATTTGAATTTTACAAACTAAATTTTACCATTTAAGTGATGTGGATGGTGTGCTCTATATCCCGGCTTTAGAATGGAATGACTCTATCCATTTCCTTGGTAATGGGTCTATTGAAGCACATTCTCGTTCCACTATGATTGAATTCTCAAATTTAATGGAACAAAATCTCACTGATCTTCATATAATTAGTGGAAGCTCCACTTGGTCTAATATTTGAGATACCCCCTCATGTCCCCATATCGATAGATTTCTCATATCCTTAGATTGGGAAGCTTAGTTTCAAGGCTAATTAGAAGCTATATTCCCATCTCGTGGTCCCTTTCTTTTTCTCTTCTTTCTTTTTTCTTTTGAGCAGGGTCAGGGCCGACCCCTGCCCATCTAGAGGTGCACACCCATTTAGCAATATATGCAAAGGGGTAAAGATTGAGAAGCTTTGTTTTCAAGGCTTTATTTGGACTATATTCCTAGGCTCCTTGATGCAAATATATTCTCATCAATATGTTTTTTAAATATAAAAATATGCAGTTAAAGTTGGAAGGCTTTGTGGAAAGTGTAAAACAATGGTGGGACTCTTATTGTTGTCTTGGTTCCCATGTTTTGGTGAGTTAACTCAAAGCTTTGAAGGCTGATTTAAGTGGTGGAATGAAGAGGTGTTCAAAAATTTGGATGGGTAGGAAAACAGTTTGTAAATCTAGCTAAAAACTTGGATGCTTTAGAGAAAGGGGAGAAATTGAGGCTGAGAGGAAGTGACAAGTGCACAAAGTTCTTCCACCATTTAGCCAAAATCAGAAGAACAATTCTATTGACTCCTTGACTGTGAACAATAGATTTTCTTTTAACCAAGTGAGATTGATGACTATCTTATGCAATTCTATGAGAATTTGTATGGCGAGCGGTTTAGGTAGATGCCCAAGTTGGACGATCTTTCTTTTGATACCCTTGTTGAGGTTGATACAATGTGGATAGAGAGAGTTTTGAGGAAATCAAGATACTTGAGGTGAGAGGAGCTTTGAATGGAAACACGCCCCTAGAGCTTGAAGGCTTTTCTAAGGCTTTCTTCCAAGCTTGTTGCAATGTAGAGAAGGAGAATATTATGAATGGTTTCTGGACTTTCATGCTAAGATCAAGTCTGTTAGTCCTTAATATAACCTTTAATTCTAAGAAGCCAGGGGTAGTTAATATCAATGACTTACGACCCATCAAGAGAGCCCAGACTGACATTGTGATGGAGGTGGTCCAGCAAAATTATTTCTGAGATACAGTAAATGGTTTATTGATATCTAATTTGTTATTCATGGACAATACTTTGGTTTTCTATGAGATAAACCTGAGCATCCTTGGTATCTTCCATATTTTTTGTATGCTTGAAGCAATATCCCTAAAAGTTGAACTGGCCAAATTTGAATTGCTCCCTATTGGTAGTAATGAGATTATAGAAAGTCTGGAGAGTATTTTATGATGTAGGGTTGCTTAATTGACTGTGACTTATAGCAGAGTTTGTTTGGGATTAGATTCTTTAGAATATGGAGATCATTGATTGGCCAAATGGAAATGACAGTATTCATCAAAGGATGGTAGGATTTCCTTCATTAATAATACCTTGTTGAACTTGCCTATTTATTTTGTTACCTCTTCCACTTCCTATAGGTTTAAAAAAATTGTTTGGAGAAATCAAACGAGGTTTTTTGTGGGTATCGTGAGGAGGAGAATAGATTTCATTTGGTGAAGTCGTCTAATGTGTGGTCTCCAATCTCTGTTGAAAAAATTGCCGGTCCATAGTTCAATATGGTTCAATTGAGCTCTCTTGGAAAATGGCTACAACATTATGCTAAGAAGGGAAAAAGAGAGCTTTTGGAGAATGGGGTGGATGGAGTTCTATTGAGCTCAATAGATTGCATGCCGTAGGTGTATAGAAGAGTATTGGGAGGAGATTGGGGGAGTTCACACCTATAGGAATGTAGTGGGAGATGGATCAAAGATAGTGTTTTGACCAGACAACTCTCTCGAAGTAATTTATTTATTTATTTATTTTTTTATAAGTAATTGTCTTTATTGAATGAAATTAGTCAATGCCTAAGTCGACAGGAAGTATACAAAGTGAGACACCTAGTTACATTCTAGCAACCTAGAAAGAAGATAAAAGCTCATGAACATTCACACATTTCAATACAATAGCTAAAAACTACTACAAAAGAGAAAATACAAAAAAAACAAAATCAGATTTCTCCCAAAGTACGCTCCTTGTTGTTAAAGCACCTATCGTTTCTTTCCAATTGTAGGCACCACATTAGTCATATAGATATCATCTTCCACATCACTGTTAGATGAGCACTAGAGTGAGACCTATTCCAGCATGCAAGTAGATCCACCACACTCTTAGGTATTATCCAACTCAGCCTGACTCTACTAAGGATGCCCGCCCACATCTCCCCAGCCACCTCACAATGTAGAAGCAAATGATCTGTTGATTCCCAACTCCTTTTGAACATATAGCACCACTCCATAACTACCATAACTCGCTTTTGGAGATTATCCACAATCAAATCTTTCCAAGTGCAGTTGTCTAAGTGAAAAATGTGACTTTAGGCAGCACTAAAGTCTTCCATATGCTCTTCCATGGGAAAAAAGTGGGTTGTTGTACAATTAAGACCTTATAAAAAGATTTAACCATAAACTCCTTTTTTTTTTTTTCCATAGGAGTCCACAATATACAATTGCTGCCATTGCCTCCAAACTTTGCTGAATACAAAAAACTGTGAAAAGCTGCTAGCTCATCCATTTCCCAATACTAAACATTTCTATTAAAAGTGACATTCCAAGTTACCGTCCCATTTGCATGACAAAGCACATCTGAAATTGGCACTTACTGATTTCTAGTTTAGTTAAAAATAGCAGGAAAGACGATGCAAAGAGGGCTCTCCCCACTCCATACATCCAACCAGAAGCAGATATGTGTCTCATCCCCCACTTCAAACTTTAGATATTTTGCAAAAGTGCTCCATCCCTTTTTAATGAATTTCCAAAGGCTTACTCCATAAGACCCTTTACCCTCCTTAGAAACCCATTTCCTCCACTCACTACCATACTTGATATCAATTACCTCCCTCCACAATGAACTCCCTTCCATATAGTACCTCCACAACCACTTCCCTAGTAATGCTTTATTGAAAACACTTAAATTTTGTATCCCCAACCCATCATACACAATTGGACAGCTCACTTTTTGCCAACTCATAAGGTGAAATTTGAATTTCTCCCCCATGTCATCCCACAAGAAAGCTCTAAACAATGTTTCTATTCGGTTTGCTACACTCACCCGTAAAGAAAAAAGAGAGAGATAATAGGTGGGAAGATTGGAAATGGTGCTTTTGATAAGTGTTAATCTCCTCCCTTTTGATAAATATAACTGTTTCCAACCTGATAATCTTTTCTCGATCTTTTTTATCACTCCATCCCAAATATTCTTTGCTTTGAATGACGCCTCCAAGGGAAGTTCAATTTATTTTATAGGTAGAGAGGCAATTTTATAACCGAATAACTTCGCTAAAGAGGCTATATTACTCACATCTCCCACCAGAACCAACTCGGACCTTAGGACTTCCCCAAGTTCACCTTGAGGTCCGAAACAGCTTCAAAACACAACAAAACTGCCATTAGAGCTTGAATTTGTCAACTTTCAGCATCACAAACAATAAGCATATTATCCGTGAATAGCAAATGAGAGATGGATCTGCCAATACCATTGCTGCCCGCTGAAAAACCAGCAAGGAATTCCCCCCTACGACCGCCTCGACCATGTGATTCAGTGCCTCCATAACAATAACAAAAATGAAAGGGGATAAGAGACCCCCTTGTCTCAAACTCCTTGAAGACTGAAAAAATCCACATGATCTTCCATTTACTAATACCAAGAACCGAGCGGTTGAAACATAATGTTTTACACATTTACACCACCTATTCCCGAAACCACATCTTTAAGCATATAGAAAAGAAAGTCCCAACTCACATGATCATGAACTTTTTTCATGTCCAACTTGCAAAGGGCCTCCGGGATACACTCATTTGCTATCAAAACTGAATTCAAGATTTGCCGGCGCTGAAGGAAAGCGTTTTGAGGTTTGGAGATAAGTTTGTCCTTCATTAAACTCAAACAATTAGCTAACGCCTTTGATAATATTTATAGATCTCGCCCACCAAACTAATAGGCCAGAAATCTTTCAAGTCACTGGCACCAACTATCTTTAAAATAAGAGTTATGAAAGTAGCGTTACGTGACTTCTCAAACTTGTGGCTAGAATGAAAAGCATGAAAAATCTGCATCACTTCCTCCTTCACTATATCCCAACACTCTTGAAAGAACGCCGTAGAAAAACCATCTTGACCTGGGGTCTTATCTTTACACATACCCCTCACCACCAAATGCACCTCATCTTCATCAAATGGTCTCTCCAACCAATCTGCTACATCCGAATCCAGTTGGTCAAAAAGTAAACCATCAAGTTTGGGCCGCCATTCTACTTTTCAGCAAGGAGCTCCTCATAGTAGTTTACTCTATGATCTTGTGCATCTTTGATAGAATGTAACACATTAGAGCCAGAATGAAATACTTAAATAGTGTTGATGTGTCTATGTGAATTCTCCACCTTGTAAAAGAACTTAGTACTTTTATCCCCCTCCTTCAACTAAAGTGCCCTTGATTTTTGCCTCCAAAAAATTTCTTCCATCAACAACACTTTCTCAATTTTGGTCACCACCACTTTCTTCCTCAGCGATGAGTTCTCATTAACTTCCCCTTCCTCCAATGCATGCAACTAATGCCAAAGGAGATTTTTCTGCACTTCCGTGTATTTAAATACTTCTTCATTCCATTTCTTTAAGTCGGACTTCAGGACTTTGAGTTTACCCCCACTATGAAAGTAGGGTTGCCATCAATAGAATACCCATCCCACCCCATCATCTTCTCCATAAATCCTTCAACTTCCAGCCACATATTCTCAAACTTGATGGAATGTCTACCCCCTTGAAGGCCACCACAATCAAGTAGAATTGGAAAATAATCAGAACATGCTCGCGGCAACCTTTTTTGGTCTAGATCTGGAAATTGCATCTTCCAAGAAGAGACCTGAAATCTGTTCAAACTTGACCATGATCAACTATCAAGTATAAGCCCCCCCCACCCGGCATCTCTTAGGGGGACCATCGTTATCACCACCAAGAATCCATGGTAGGTCCCATAAAGAGTAAATACCCATCAATTCCTCCCATAAACAGCTTCTATCGCTATCCACATTAGGGTCATGCACACCTGCAAAACGCCCACCTCCATCTATCCTCTATATTTTTAAAAAATTATAGCCACCATAAAAAGCCCAATACATTCCTCCACTGTTTTACCACTCTCTTATCCCACATCACCAACACACCTCTCGAAGCCCCCAAGGAAGATAAATAACACCACTCCAAAAAGGAGCCATCCCACAAATTCCGAATTATATTCCTATCAATACAATGTAACTTGGCATCTTAGAGGCATACAATATCAATTTTCCAACTGCGAAGGAGAGATCGAATGCGAAGTTGCTTATTTGCGTCGTTAATCCCCCTAACATTCCACGTTAAAATCTTATGCTTCATAAGAAAAATTATACCCCCGCCCCTCCGATCTTACCCTTCCCACGCTACTCTCCTTGTTATCATGGTTAATAGAGTATAACAATCTTAGATCTCGATCTCTTTTGATTGCCGACTTAACTACAAAGGACGAGCAGCTTCAATGGCAATTAAAAAAGCCTTTTATTGCTCATCAAAGCCTATGCATGAGATCCCCATGAACCCCTATAGCTCCGCCACCTTTTTCAACACCCAATCCAGGGATTTTAGAAGTTGGAGATGGAACAACACATAGAGGGGTAGGACTGCCCAGCTCATTCAGCTCACCCCTTCCTCACTAACCACCATCTATAAACCTCCAAGAAAGCCAACAACACCCTCTTTCTCAATACACAACAATGGGTCCACTGTGGCTGCACCCTCTATCTCAATACACAACAATGGGTCCTCTGATGCCAAATACCCAAAAGAACAACCCTGCAGGTTAGTCTCACACTGCATATCCTCGGACCTGCTGATCACCGAGCACCCAACATGTCTCTTCCCTTGACAAGGACTAATCCCCCCCTCCCTGAGACAAGATCCCTCCACGAAATCCCCACCAAAGGCCTGCTAATCTCCCCGACAAGAATAATCTCCCCATTGGACAGAGGTAAAAGCTCCCCTTCCTCAATTTGCACAGCTTCCTCCCGGAAAATGGACAATACCAACCCACCATTGTGTTTGCCGGTGACCCTTTTTGTGCCGGGACCAAGTCCGGCAGATCACCAGACGACAGTGTGTGGAGTTGATGTTCATGCTAGGCCGATATTTCGGCTAGAGGCCGAGACTTTGCTTTCCACACCATTATGGATTTTGGGCATGAGCATTGACCTTGGCCTGGTCCATCTACTCCATACGACCCTACTTTATAAGATCCCAAAGAACAGCCCAAGCTTAGGCCCATGATCTCTTTTCCCTTGACAATCTTTTCAACCAAAGTATACGTTCTGCCAAACTGCTCACTTGCCTTTCCATCTCAGTCAACATGCGAAGAAGCCTTTCCTCATTCAGCCCCGCATGGTCTCTGTCACCTTCCTCACAATCTTGACCATTCACCTAAGTGGAAGCATCTCCTAGCTTTAGCAGACCTGCCTTCTCTACGTAGTGCACTATGCGAGGCTTCACCAGGACCTCTTTGAACGACCGTGAAAGAGGCTTAGGCACTGACGACGAATGTGGTAGTCACAAAGCTTTTCCATTGCCGCCCTTATTATTCATTCCTGAAACAGGGGATGGAGCCGAAAGCTCCTTCAAAGCCTCCCCGATAATCCTCCACCTTTCCCCCTGCCTCCCTTTTGGAACCACAATCAACCCCCTTCTTCGCAAGGCAATACTCCAAAATTGAAGGGAACCTGCCGTAAGAGTTGAGGTGTCTTTGCACCATGAGTACTTGACTCCACTTTCTACGAGTTTTGATAAACTCAGAAAGTCCCCCAGAGGCTACACACTCCTTCACCTTTGCCGCCAACCACGCCAAAGCCTCCTGTTCCATGGAAATGAACTTCACATCCCGAAGACTTATTTCCATTATTCTCCACCACCTTACATTCTCCTTCTTAAACTCAAAATACTTTAATCAAGAATGACAGTGCTATGGTACCCAATCACAACCAACCAGCACGTTAATAGAAAGTAACAGAGCACTAGACCCCTTCCTTCGCATACTCCATTGCTGTAACTTCAGAAACAGTCTAAGTTTTTCGCATGTGTAGAGAGAGAAAGCTTTTAAGGAGAGAGAAAAAAATTACTTTGAGAAAACTCTCAAAGTAATATGGAAAATTAACTTAAAGTGGGGATTGAAAAGGGAAAATGGATAATTTTGGGGTCGAAGCGGGGCCCACCAAGCAGGGATTGGTGACCATGACGTACGTGCTGAAAAGAGCTTTCCGAATTAAGATCATATGCGCGATTCTGATACCTTTTCCAAAACACCGATGTCATCCACTTTTCTTGCCCAACCAAGAAATATTAACCTTTCCTCACCAAACCCCGTTTTCTCGCCCAACTGAGGAATCTTCATCTTTTTTCGTTGGTTATGCACTGATATGCCACTCGAGGTAGCCCAATACTATTATCCTTAATCTGTTAGCCGAGCATCATGATGCCCAAATCCTCCTACATCAAGTTGTTTGTTGTGGAAGATGAATCATGTTATGTTGTATCTGAAGAGAAAGAGTGAAGCTTTGAAGATGGTGAAATTGTGGTGGATCTTAGGAATTGTGTTTTCAAAACCCTTTGTCATTAGACGATTGTTTATTTTGGTTTTCCTTTTTCTCATGATTTCTTTGCTCTTTTTTCCTTTTCTTATCAGGTGTTCCTCATGTCTGTGCCTCGTGTACTCGAACAATACCTCTTTTGATCATTGATAGCATTTGACTTTCTTGTTATGTTAGAAAAAAACTAAAGCAAGTGGTTATTAAGTTCAACAGCATGGGCTTAGAAGTGTGCATTGCTGAATTTTGCATTTTAATTGTAGATGCAGATGTTATGAAAGTAATTTTAATATTGTATTGACCTCTCCTCCTTTGTGCACAACCAAGTTAAACAAAGTTCTCTACCATTCTACGTGCTTACATCTTCATATCTTCCAAGTCCAGCATATTGCTTATTTGAATACATAGATCCTCTCAGATCCTGGATATGTCTTCTGTGATCTGGGCTTTCAGCACTATATGTTACCCATTATGATCTGGAACTGAGATTTTGCCATTTTGATCTCATGCATTCAAATGTTTGTACACATAAAAGTTATTATTGTTTTTGGGTTCACTCATCTGAACACAGATCTGTAGAAGTTGTTAGCTTTTGTATTTGCCAGCATTCTTCTGATTTTGTTGGCATGAAGTGACCTAATAGTCTATACTATGCACACGAACCTTATATATATATATATATATATATTTATATCAGAGTAAATGTTAAATACAATCCTAAGGTGTACAAGTCTGACGCACTTCGTTTGAAAAAATGTGGGATCCACCATTAACAAAATGATTTTTTCATTTAGGTTCCAGATTTACCCACTTTTTTCAAAGTTAGTGGATGAGGCTTGCACACCTTAGGAATGCAAATATTATTTCTCTATTGTAAATGTATGGTGCATGGGTTAGGAGTGTTAACATATATTTTCTCAGGGCTCATGGATAGTTAAGCAAAGTGTGGGAAAGAAAGCATGCCTGATTGGTCAAGCTCTTGAAATTAACTATTTCCACGGGCAGAACTATTTGGAGGTAAGTTTACAAGAAGTGTTATTCCTGTATTTATGTGCATTGTCCTCCTCTGTGTGTGTCTGCATGAGTGAGAGAGAGAGAGAGAGAGAGCTGTTCATGTCCCCAGATCACTGTAGTGAGACAGAAGAGATACTATAGTTCAGGATCGGGTCTTATAATATAACATCTGCTAATCTGGAATAAACAATCATTTCAGCTTGGGATCGATATTGGGTCCTCAACAGTTGCAAGGGGTGTGGTCAGTCTTGTTCTCGGGTACCTTAACAATCTGGTTATCGAGATGGCATTTTTGGTACAGGTAATAAATACTACTGCTTTTTTCATTGGCGGAACTATAATTTTATACCTTCAAGTTCTTTGTTTACTGTCAATTGGGTCCTGGTTTTTTGAATTGAGAATATTCAAGCCAGTAATTCCAGATGCCATTCAATTGATATCCATCTGTTACCTCTATCAATGCCACTGCATTTAATTTCACTCAGGACTTTATATGACACCTGAAATGATGTCCTATTGAAGATTATTATTTTGTTATGCTTTTAGAAAGGAACACTGCACATGAGATGGACATAGTCACCCAAAACAAATTCATTTCAGATTGAATTCCATATTAGCCTGATAGCCTTGGTTACAGAGCTGGTGCCAATTGCAAAATGTGCGATGAACTGAAGCTTAGTTCGGCTATATTCCTAGCACTGAAGCTTCTTGATGTCCACACTATTCAAACTCAAAAGTGCATTCTATGAATTCTTCAAATTATTTTAATTCAACCCTCAGGTCAACACCCCACCCCACCACCCAACAAAAAAGAAAAAAAAAATTGTGGAGACAAGATCAATCCCTTATTATTGGGTACTCCACTAGCCAGATCTACCCTCATGGTGCTCATCTCTGTATTTGGTTTCCTCCGGTTACTGTTCTTTACTCTTTCCTTCCTATCTAAGCTTTTTTTATTATTTTCTTTGATTTTTTACGGAACTTCTCGATCACCAATAGGTCACCTATTGAGTGGCTGTTTTTGGTCAAACCAAGCCTCAGTGACATGTAACGATGGATGGGAGGGACTATAAATATAGTAGGAAATTACAGTATTGAAATTACAGGGGAGTAATCTTAAGTGCACATAAACTTAGGAACCAGAAGTATATAATACCGTTCAGATCTTGTGAACCAGAAGTATATATGCCACTGGAATTGAATTATGCAGAATTACTTTTTTGTGTCATGAAGTGTGAACTGTGAAGAAACTCGATCAGTGCTCTTTTCTATATTAATAATGTGATAACTCCATATGATAAATGATAAGAGTAGGTGGTATACTGATCTTACATTGCTCGGGAAGGAAAATGTATTGCTCTTTGTAATAGTTTTAATGGAAATGGAAATTGTATCATTGTCTAGTAATTTTGGAGTATGGTCCATGTAACTTGGGCCTTCCATTGGAGTGTAACCATAAAAGTGAGAGTTGAGCCGTACCACTTATGTCGGTGAAAGAAATGGAAATGAAAGTTTGCTTTTTATCAATTATGCTTGTTTAGCATTACTCATTCATTAAGCTTCTTTTAATATCACCTTCCTGACAATCATACTTCTTAATTATAATGCTAAATGTCAATCTGTCATATATAGGCGAATACACCAGAAGAGCTGCCGGAGTACCTCCTCGGAACCTGCCGTCTCAACCATCTTGATGCCTCCAAAGCAGTATTGGTGAAACCATGATAGCCTCCCAAAACATTCCTTAAAAACCACCCAGAAGTTGGGGACAAAGAGCTAAAATATAGACGCTGAAATTTGAAATTCAAGATGCTTATGCTCTATAAACTTGCAGGACTCCTTTTTTTACCAGATCAAACTGAGATGGACAGCTGGTTATTTTTGGTGTACATATCATTAATTGATAAATGAACTTTCTGGAAAACATTACATTATATTTTTGGTGTCCGTTTGCTTTTATTTTTCTTTAGTGTTATACTAGTTGTGAAGTGGGCTGTTTGTCGGGTTTTCTTAGCTTTTTATTCATACTTTCCTTTATCTGTTAATTATATAATATGTCAACCTTCCTTACAAAAGAAACATTGCATAAATCCAGCTACGAAAAGGCATACATTTAGCTACAACTCAAATAAGTGTGGTTATACCCACCTGTACGTGATCTTAGACATGATTTTTTTCTCCCATGGCTTCACATGTTCTTTTCTTTGAGCACAGGATGAACAGAGGTAAGCCTAGATAGATGTTGTCCAAAAGAGGTTTTTTCAAACTTGGGGCATTCGCCAGGCCTGCTGTTGGACTTGGCTGCAGGTTTTTGTTGAACAGCACTGAAGATTTTGTCCCGTTTACTTTCTACCCTAAGCATTCTGAATATTTTATGCTACCCTAAGGTATGAGCCTAGGGTGATTAAAGGCTCGACTGCAGGGTTCACCCAAACGAAAACAGTTAAAGAGGCAGGCAAGACTTAAAAAAAAAAAAAAAAACACAGTATCTTTATGGGACTCATGCCCATAATCCTCACTGATCAATAGATCATTTGCAGTCAACTGACACAAAGGAAATTTTGGGCGGAGTACGCACACCAAGTTATCCCTGTTAATGGTCAAATTAGGTTAAGAAGGTATTACCACATTCCCTAGAGGGGTTACTGCTTCAAATACCTGAAATCAAGCCCTCAAAAGCATATTACCATGTCAGAGCCTAGAAAATCAAGCACTATAGGGATGACATGATATCACACTTGATAATGTTCAAAAAATAACGCAATAATTGTAATGTAGCTTTAGAGTGTCGATTCTACTGGGAGACAAATTAAAAGAATAGTAAAATAGCAAAGAAACTAAAAAAATATTAAATGATTATGAAAAAAGAAAAAATTGATTTAAAATGCAAATTAAATTCAATTAAGTAATTAATGGAAAAAGTAGTCAAAGTTGACAAATACTAGAGTTTCGGAAATCTTTTGCATATATCCAGTATTTTAATTATTTTTAATTCACTGATAACTAAATTGAGAATTCAATTCTGTAATTCTCAATTGGAAGATATAGAATTATAAACCAAAATTAAATCAAATGTAACTCTTTGAAAAATCACTCATCACTTTTAAATTACGCAAATTGATGTTCACATTGAAAAAATTCAACGACGACAATATACTCAGGAAGCGATATTGCAGCAGAGAATTTAATTAATATAAATAATCAATAGATCCAAACACAATCACAGATCTAACAATTCAATAGAAAATGCATGATTGAATCTATAAACGGAATAAATTCTATGATTATTCAGAAAAAAAACATACCAATAATATATTGAGAATGATTAAACAAAATATCATTTAGTGTGCAAGTTTATTCCTAACCCTCCTTGAGAATTTAGTTACCCATAAACATAATAGACAACATAAATCTCCAGAAAATAATCAAGCCGCAGGCCATATGAATTTTGTTCGTCTCCTCCATCCGTGTGCATCCAAACGGCCCCTTTATGTAACACACGAAAGTATATATATGTATCCAAGCGGTGCCCTACATTCAATTTGAAAGAAACGTGCGTGTCCTAGCCTAGATGAGGTGCCATGTCCCAATTGGGTGCTTGAGTCCATCGTGCGACTTGTTGATTTGAAGATGCAGGCCCATGAAATGATAAGTGTGCATGCCCATGTAAATTTAAGTGTCGTATCAACTCCGATTAAATCGTGTTAGTGGGCCTTATCTTGATCTTTTTCACTCCTTCATACCAACAAAGAAATAAAAATTAATGAAAATAAAATAAAATAAAGAACAATAAAGAAAATAAAGAATAAAAATAAAATAAGACAAATAATGCTTAAATGCATCTCAATATAAATAGAAATCTAATTCAATAAAAGAAATGAAATCCAATTAGTTTTATTCTCATTCTTTACAATTTAATCAAATATTAGGATATTTAGAGTATACTTTCGCGCACTCATCAGCACCTCTCATATCTTATAAAAATAAATCGACAAGTGAATTATGTCTCTATGCATTATGAGTTCTCTACACTAATATTACTCAATCTGACTTAAGCATTGGAGGTTTCCCTGAATCCAAGCCCCCAAGCTTTCTTTTTCTGGCAAGTTAATCACATCATCAGAAGAGATGCGGCAAATTGCATCAACAGTGGGGGCATTTCTTGTTACCTTTATGCCATAAATGATGTCACTAATTTTCACTCTTACATAATAGGAGTTTAGCTCCAAGGATGAAGATGATAGAATAAGACATGATTGTGATATCCATTGAACCCATCTTTGGGAAAACCCTTAACATTCATGCACAATCACTATAAATTAAGTTTCATTTGAGCATATCATATGTCTTTTCCATTTAAGTTTGCAGCTTTGCAGCTTTTTTTATTGGCCGCTCGTCCAGTTTTCTACCCACTTTAATTTTGATTTCCTTGGGATGGTTAAGGCCTGGATATTTTCTTCAACATTGACAAAATTGCCATCCATAAATTCCCATAATGTTGTTGGGGTTTTCCTCACCAATTCCATCATGAAAAGATTCCTAGGCAAAACGATTCTAAAAAATGTTGCTAGTGTGATATTTCCATCTTGAGCATCCGCTATCATGAGCTCCTTATCGAATATGGCTAGGTATACTTTTAGGCTCTCATCCTCCTATTATCTAATGGTAAAGAGGTATGCAACTGGTCGCCTTATTCTTTTGCTAGCCGAGGTTTTGATAAATAACTATCTACACAATTCTTCAAAGTTGTCTAAGGTCCGACTGTAGAGCTCCAAACCATCCCCTCATTGTCCCCTTGAGGGTTAATGGGAAAGTTCTATACACAATCTCTGCGGAAAGACCATAGTGTGTAATGTGAATTTTAAATGCCTCTAATGCTCAACTAGATCCTTAGATCTATTGTACATTTTAACTTGCAAAACTAGAATCTTGACAGAAGCAGCATCGCCATTACCAACAAAAATTGTTTTAGAAGTGGTTGTAAGGAGGTAGCCTGGGGTTTTACGATAGAATAATAAGTAGAAAGTTGAAGGCTTTTGTCTCTAGTGAACAGATTTATAGTGAGAAAAAATAAGATGGTGTTTTAAACATTATCGAAAATTTTCAGACAAAAGAACGGTGTTATTTTTAGAGGAGCATTGAGCTCACTAACTTGTACAAAGTTGATACAAGCTATACGAGAATCACTTGAATTGTTGTATCTTGGAAGAGACAAATAAAGAAGAGATATGCTGCACCGATTTAATTGAAACTTTATATACCATAGAGGGCTTGAATATCCTTAAAGAAAGTGTTGGGATAAACTGATTATCAAAAGTTATTTTTGAAGTACCACAACAAAATAAATAACAACAATCACACAAAACAATATCAACATTTAAGTGGTTTACCTCAAACGAGCCTATATCCACTAGCGAGATCGCAATGAATTCACTATTAAGAAAGGTGGAGTACAAGAGATTAGCAACAAAATTCCTCAATTCCAAAGCCTTAATACCCCTAATAAACTCTTAGGATTCTTCACAAAAAGATTATATCTCTCTTTACAAAGTCCAGTTTCTGACTGCTCAAAAATCCATAGAAAAACATGTATTTATAGTGAAACGAAATGTAACCCTAAAAAACTAGAACATTCGCTCAAGCGGAAGTCAAGCAGTGCTTGAGCGAACATTAGGATTAACATCTCGATTGAGCTATCTGTTAAGTGAGTGTCGAGCGAACTTATGATTTGACCTCCTGCTTGACCTGACTGTTGAGCAGATGTCGAGCGAACTCTCTATTTGAACCTTCACTCAAGTGAACTGTCGAACTAAGGTTTTTTTAAGCTAGGGTCGAGCCACAGTCGAGTCAAGGCTAAAAAACAGTCAAGCCAAGTCTCAAAAATCACAATTTTAGCAGGAAATCAAGCCAAACTCAACAAATCTCCACATTGACTTGAATTCTATCAAACTTGAACAAAATCCATTAACTAAAGAATCGATCTCCTCCAACAAATCACTAAAGGAGAATTAGAAATCTTGAACACAATGTCTATCTTTAAAAAACTCAATTTTCATACAAAAGTCTTCAATACCATAGATGATTTGACCAAATCACAAATTTGGTTCTAATGAAGAATCAACACCTTAATTCTTCACACAAAAAACAATACACCACCATACATATTGATTCATTAGCAACGGCTTATGAATACACACGAATGCCACAAACAAGTATTTTTTGTCAAAGTAAGAATGTCACAAAGCTTGCATGAATATATTCCAAAGGTGGCCAAACTACCCCGTCCATCTATTAGATGAAATTGTAAACTTGCTCTCACTATGTGTCAATGCCAAAACTAGAATAAAAAACTTGGTTAATTTCAATAGCATGATCTACAGTACCATATGCACTCTATTGTAAAGCTCTCTTATCAATGTCATCTTCTTGCTGTAACCTTGTTCTCATTTCCTTTGAAAATACAACTAAAAAAAATGTAAAAGGAAAAAATTGACCTAATAGCAAGCTGTGTTGACCGCTTCCCCCAAATCTGTAGACAAGCCTAACAAACTCAAAAGCATACTATGAGCTCTTACACACAAGTCCGTCTCATTCCATTTAACGACCCTATTTTTGTGGCTTGGATTTAACTGTATGGTCTAAATAACGCTTTATCTTTTTGTTTGTAGATCTCTAGTCTTCTCTAATCCTTGAATATATCAAATATATCATAAAATCTAGATAAGTAAATCAAGACTTTCTAAAATGGTCATAAACAAATATGAGTACAAATAAGGCACAACATTATACAAAACGTACTAAAAATTAGAAAGAAATAAATTGCAGGAAAGCTGATTTAACACTACTTTATAAGAATACAATACAAATAAAAATCAAGTTTTTTGTCTTCTGATTACACAAAGCAAAAAATGCCTATTCATAAATGACCATACTCGTTCACCCATATGGCACAATCACATGTGCCATAACCGAGTAATACTTAAATCTGGAATATTTGAAAATGCTCCACCAATCACAATATTGTCCTGAAAAAGTAAAAATCATCTTTATTTTTCTATGTCATTACCACCAAAGAGCCCTTGTCGACTCAAATAACTCCACCTATAGCGGAATATTGGCAACCAAAGAAATAAAAAATGCCCAAAGATATAAATATTTTCTTCAAAGATGGAATATGCCGAACGGTAGACAAGATTTGAATATTTTAAAATTTGGGGTTTTTAGCTTTTGTAAGGCTAACAGATCCTAAATGGCCTAAATTAGGTATTAGAACTACTACTTATGTCTTTCTTGGATATGCAAAGAATAGTAAAGTCTATATATTTTTTTGCTATTGGAAATAAAAAAAATAGTGAGGGTCAAGATTTACAAATTTTGAATTAAGAAGTGAGAGAGTTAGAATTGAAAAAGATTTTGGTCCCATCTATTATATTTATAATATTGAGAAAAATCTAAATACTTTAGAGCAAGCTTTAACATATCACCTGATTATGTGTTTTGAAAAGAGGTTGTGAATGATAAGAAGGATTCACTAATTTCTAAAAAAATTATAAATTAGTTGATTTACCACTAGATTGCAAAACCATAGGGTATAAATGGGTCTTTAGAAAAAAAAATATATATATACGAGTTTGAACCTTTGATAGATTTAAGGCTATGCTTATCGCAAAAGGTATTAAACAAAAATTTGACATTGATTTTTTCAACACATTTTCTTTAATTACAAGAATAACATCCATTAGATTATTGATTGACATTATAGCAATCTACAATTGAAAAATTTATCAAATGGATGTTAAAATAGCTTTTTTGAATGGGGACCTAGATGAAAAAAATTTATATAGATCAACCTAAAAGCTTTGTAGAGCCTGGCCAAGAAAGTAAAGCGTGCAAGTTGACAAGACCTCTATATAGCTTAAAATAGGCCACTAAACAATGATATAAGAAATTTGACTCTTGCATAATCGAGAATGGCTATAAGCCAAACGAGAGTGCTAAATGTATTTATTATAAGTCTTGAGATGATTTTCATTTTCTTATTAGCCTATATGTGGATGATTTATTGATATTTGGTTCTAATTTGCATGTTATAGATGAAACGAAAAACATACTTAATAATCAATTTGATATGAAAGATCTTGGTGAGGCTAATTTTATTTTGGGTATGAAAATTACTAAAACATGTAATGGTTTTTTTCTTGATCAATCACATTACATAGAAAAATTACTAGAAAAATATAATTATGTTGGATGCAAGCATGTTGTTATTCCTTTTGATCCTAATGTTTTATTTATTTTCTTTTGAAAATGATGATGATGTGATTAATCAAAAGGAATATGCTAGTATGATTGGTAGTTTACGTTATACGACTGATTGTACTAGAACTAACATTGCTTATGCAGTAGGAGTACTTAGTAGATTTACTACCATGCTAGGAAGAGACCATTGGCATGCAATGAATCGGATAATGAAATATTTTTCCAATACAAAATCTTATGACTTGTTTTATAGAAAATATCCTACTGTACTTGAAGGTTTCAATAATGTTGATTGGAATACCTTGTTAGGTGATTCTCTTTCAATGACTGATTATATTTTTATCTTCCGTGGTGGTGCTGTATGCTGAAAGTTTAAGAAATAAACTATTATTGCTAACTCATCTATAGAAGCTGTGATTATTGATTTAGCTTTAGCGAGTGAGGAAACAAACTGGTCGAGAGATCTACTGACATTCCATTGTGAGAAAAACCAGTTCCACCCATATTAATTCATTGTGATAATATCGCTAATATTGGTCGAGTACAAAATCACTATTACAATGGTAAATCTAGAACAATAAGAAGAAAATATAGTAGTATGATATCCTATTTCAGTAGTGGTGTCATTAACCTGGATTATGTTAAATCATGTGATAACATAGCAAATCCACTAAACAAGTCTTTGAGAAGAAAAAGAGTCTGTAATAAATCGAGGAGAATGAGATTAAAGTCCATGCAATCATGAATCACATATGAGTATGAGTTGTAAGAAATACACTATTTTCGAAGAGTTTTTTTCATTCCTATGTTGTAAGGGCATTCATCATGTAATGATTGTACATGATGAGAGCATGAGAGGATGAGTTGTTTTAAATAATGTTAATGAAAATATGTAGTTCTTATGAATAAGATGTCAGAATTACAGGAATGTCTTTGACAAATTTCACTTGTATGAAAGTAGGAGTATGAAAGTAGGAGTGGAGTTGCTTTTTATGAGAATTTGACTTGTTTTCAAATACACTCATGAAATAGGGAATAACACATGACCGTAATGTGTTGGCTAATAAAGTCATGTTATTATATGTGAGCAGTAAGTTTTTATTTCTTTTTTAAAAGTATGAGATTACTACTAATTATAAAGTAAAAATTATAACTTTACTAAGTGAAAATTCAATGCAGAGCATATCTTCATAATATATCATAATAATTCTTTATCTGGAAACATATATTTTTTTATTAGAAAATAGTGAAAAAAATGTTAATAATTTTTAATGTTTTATTTTTGAGTAAGATTTTTTTATAAATGATATTGGATTCTTCAAATTTGTTGAAGAAGGATTATGAGAATCTTCTTTATTAAGAAAGTTTTAAACAAAATCCTTCTATATTAGTTTAACAATTTACACTAGTCGTTATTTTTCCTCTTAGCCCCCAACTTGATTGTCAAACTCATATCCGCTTATTTTATCTCATTGTTATAATTTTTTTAAATTTTTATATATATATTTTTTAAATTTTTATATAAAATATAATAAATAATTTAATATTTTTAATTTTTAAAATATTTATAATATTAAAAATTAATATTTTTTATAATATTTTATTTAATTCATCTCAATTTAATTTAGTTGATCTTAATATTCAGACGCTCCCTTACTTGCTAAACTCTAGGAGGAGGTGACGTTCGAGCTCCCAACAAAAGAAACATGTCTAGCCGTTGACCCTTTGGTTTGTTGGTGGTAGTTTTTTAGAATTTAGGATTCGGGCACGTGTTGGGATTTGGTTTTATTTTACCAACGTACAGATTGTTTTAAAAGTGGCTTTAAAGAGGTAGCCTGGTTGTGCCACAGAATAAAAAGGAAAAAGTTGAAGTCTTTTGTCTAAGTTTTATAGTAAAAAAAGAAAAAAGAAGTCAATATTTTTAAGACTATTGAGAAATTTTCAGATAAAGGAGTAGTGTTATTTCCAAAAGAACAAGTTTGGACTCAAATGCTGGATAATTGCCTCCCATATCTCCAAAATGGAGATCATGGGTTCGATCCCCCTCCCCCTATTAAAAAAAAAAAAAAAAAAACAAACTGGATAATTCATTACTTGAGAAAATAATACAATAAATAGACCTGATTTCCATGGCCCACAATGGCACTTCGGGCGGAAATCCAGATAATGGCCAAGTGGCCCACACTTACTAAAGACTCGGAAGCGACTCAACTAACCCAACAACTTCGGCCTAGTGGCCCATAACGCCTAAGACTTGGTAAACAGCAACTAATTTAATAACAACTGAATTAAATAAATGACCCATGCGAACCTTCTGGACTCTATTAATAACAGACTCAATAAACAACTTTTTGAACCTTGGATCACTTGAACGGTGGAGATCGCGGCATATGATGAGTCACATGATAGGAAACAAGTTAAGAAGAGATCTGTTGTACTCTACTTATTGTAGACGACTTAAATTTTTTTAAAGAGGACGAGCTTTTGGTGCTCGAGTTCAAATTAGTTTTATTTGAATTTTTTATTTTATTAGAATCTTTTTTATGTTACCGTGTATTCACTCACCGTATCCATACAAGGTGGTCACAGATATCAATTCTTATGCTTAAATCATTGAAGCAGGAAACCTAAATTATTGTTACTATTATTCTTTAGAATATCATTATTTTCAAAGTGAAGGAAGGATAACTCTATTTTTAAACCATCCTAATTTATCCTTTTGTACAACTATTTCTGTCTCATATTTTCTTTATCCAGATTATATATTTATTTTATTTAATTTTTTTTTTTAAAAGGAGAGGTAAGAACGATCAGTATAGCTATCTTTTCTAAGTGTGATTATAGAAACTCTTCCTTATTTTAAAATGTTCGGTTTGAGTCATAACTATTACCAAATAGACGAGTATGTCACCACAACATCACCGAATTGTTAGCCAATTCAAAGTCCATCCCATATATTCTTAGTTAGGCACTACTCTTGTAAGCGATTTTGACGTACACCTAACTCGAACTATGAATCTCAAAGCTATGTAATACAAATTTCATATCAAGTGAGCTACTACCTTCATGGTGTATTAATTTTGTTTTAATTATTTTATTTGTATACCATGCATATATAATATATATTATAAAATCTATCTAATGTAATATTTTTCTAATTTTGTAAATTTAGTGTGGTTCTTGTGTTTTTATAGTTCATAGTAAGATGTAAATGATTTAACTAAAAGCCAAAAGATTGAGAATTTCTTAAATAAAGAAGTATTTTGATTGAAATTGAATTTTTAGTTTTAATTTTGTGAAACTGAGGTAACCAAGCATATTGACTTGATTTCTCACCAAGAAAAGAGACTCATTTAATTGGATTTGAGGCATCCCCAACTAAATCATGTACGGTGATTTCGACTCTTAAATGCTTACGACAAAAAGAAAAAAAAAAAAAACCTTCTTTTATCGAAAGGGAAACTTAAAATTGGCTCAGAAAGGTATTGTTTACTTAATTCTTTACGTAATTTGAAATATTAATATTATATTTTTTATTTTATTATAGAATAATAAATAATTTTATTAACTTCTAATGAAATAAGATATAAATAATATTACAATATATATTGATATTGATATAATATTTAAGTTTTGTTACATATAAGTTGGTGTGTTAATACATTATTTATAATAAGATCTATTACGATTTTAAAAAATAAAATACCAATAAATTTGTAGCATACTTGAATATTTTCAAATTAGCAATACTCAGAATGTAAAAAGAATATGACTTATAAATAAATTTACTCAATCATAAATGATGTCAAATAAAATATAAACAATACAAGATCCACATGACCTCCATTTCCAGTCAATTAGGTTTAACTTTGTAATTTTAAAATCTTAAATTATTTAAGTTATATTTCAATGTTGTGTTGAGTTGAATTGAATCGAGTTCTTTATGAATAATAATAAATTAAGATGATAGAGTAAATTCTGTAGGGTTCACTTAAGATAAATTTAAATGTATTTGAATGTTAATATAAGTTTAAATATATTTATGAGAAGTTGAAAAAAGTTGTAAATTTTATGTGTAAAGAAGTATCGAATTAAAAAATATTATTGATCCCAAATGTAAACTTTTTTTACTGTTTAAAAATTAAAAAAAAAATAGTTATGTTATCAAATAGTTCATTCGAAAAAATAAAAATCCTAATTTATTTATGAAAAATGTATGTATAGCAAAAAATAGATACGTAAATGAGACTCTGCTTAAGCCTCCAAAATTGAGTTAAATAAATTTAGTAATTGGAGGATTATATATTTAAATATTAAATTAAAATTTAGTTTAAAAATTAAATAACTTGAGTTCAATCGAAATAAGTCTGACAATCAAAATGCCTTAATTTTTAAAACCATGTACTATAAATAAATACTTTGAAAAGAATATTAAAATATAAAATAATTAATTGAAGATCCACGTCACCTCGAACATATCTCTCATTATTACAAACATATTATTATTATTTTTGTTTAGAAAATTATTACAAACATTTTGACAGCTGGGAAGTAGTTGATAAAATAAAAAGCTGTAGTCTGAGTAATTAATATGGTGTGGATAAATGACAGGCGCGAGAGATTATTCGGTTGTTGCCCTCAACAGTGAGACCTATATAGCGGTTTCGGAAAACGCCGGCGGTTCCATCCAACATCTTCCACCGCCCGGCCGGCGGGATTTGCAGTCAATCAAAGCAGCGGCAATTTTGGAAGACAAACCATCCATCTTTCCCTCGTAACGTAAGTATATATATATATATATATATATATATATATTTATATTAATAATTAATTAATGTCTTTCATTTTTGCATATCAGTTTTCTTTATTATTAATTTTTCATGATTCTGTCTTGGGGTCTTATTTATATTACAATTTGCACATAGAGGTCCTATTTGATTGGTTGAGGGAATAAGTGAAAATATGACTGGTAATTCTAACCTATTATTCCAACAATTACGGCACAATTTTTTTTTTTTAAATTGCTATAGACATAAAAAAAAAGAAATTATAAAAAAAAAACTTACAAATAGATGTAATTTCTTAGTATTTATTATATTTATTTTATAATAAAATTAATTTTATAATTTGATATACTAGATCAGATTATATTAATTTATAAATTTTTTTTATATAATTTTTTTATAATTAAAATATTTTTCATTTTTTAATACCGACTTGATCCAAACACAGACCTAAATAACTTTTAGAAGAATCAAGAACGTCAATCGCGATTAAAGAAAGTCCGCGAGAATGTTAAAGAAATAATTATGGGAATTTTCCTAGATTTCTTTCGGTTGCATGATGCTACTGAAGATTCATAGTATGCCTTCAGTAGTAGAGTCAAGAATTTATTTTAGGAGATCAAATAAAATTAAAATAATATATAAGATATTTTTTATTTTATTTCTATATATATTTTTTATAATATAAAATAATTTGATTGTAAAATTTAATATAAAAATATAATACGTTTAATATAATCTATGTATTAATAAATTACATGATATATCAAGAAGAATATATTATTAAAATAAAATAAAGATACTCATATATATATATATATATTAAACCAAAGAAACATAAAATGTCTAAAATTATAATTTATACTCTTTTTAAATAAACAAAAATATTAAATATTGAATTTAAATTAAAACTCTTAATTATTTCTTTTTTAATATAGACAATTAAATATTTGTTAGAAATTTATTTTCAAAATAAAATTAAAATAATTTTATAAAAAAAGTCAATATAATTTTTTAGAAGAAGCCAATATATATTAAAATTAACATTACCTTATTAAATTATAAAAAAATTAATATATATTATATTTTTTTTCAAAGTTTAGAGAGGTCATGGCCTCTCTAGTCTCCAAGTAGATCCGCCCCTAATGACCTTAAGAGATTTTGTAAAAGAAAAAGTTTACGTGAATAATATTTTTATTGTTAATATAAATAATAAAAATATTATTTTTACTATTATTTATAAAATATTAATGTTGCAAGCCTCTGAGAATGGGCCTGAAGGAGTTTCGTCTTTGGTGGACTTAAGAGCGCACAAGTCGCGTTTGGCAAAGAGTGTCATGGAATCCAAAAATACACTTCTTGGCATGGAATAAATAGTACACGTGTTTGGTGACTGTTTTTGTTAAATGTTCCTTCAACTTGTAGCAAAATATTTCTTGTCTTTTAAGAATATTTTCAATAGATTGATTAAATATAAATGTAAATTTAAATTAATATTATATGAGTTCGTATTTATTTATTATATTTAAATTTAATCTCTACATTAGATTATTTATTTACTCTCTATTTTATTATAAAATATTATTAATTTAATAATTTATTTATTTATTATTAGCACATTTTATAATTCTACCAATTAAATGTTAATAATAAATATATTCTACTTAAATTATATTAAAAATCATATTTTCAAAGGTCATTTAATGCTAATAACAAAAAATATTTGATTAAACTCATCTAAGACTCTATATAAGTTTCTTAATTACTAACCAAATATATGAATTCAAGCAACATTACAGCTACATAAATCTGCAGCAACATTACAATAACATTACAGTTACATAAATCTGCAACAACATTTCAACAACATGACAGCTACATTACAACAACATGACAGCTACATTACAACAAACATTACATCAACATTACAACAACAATACTTCATACAATTGTATCAAAAGTTCATACATTTCATCTATTAACTTTTTTTTTTCTCCAAAAAGTTAGGATCACATATCCAATAATGATTCCACCCCAAATTTATTAAGAAATCCTCACTTATAGCGGAAAAATGCCATGGTAACAATCAATTGAATGGAATATACAAATAAATTAACTAACCCAACAAAACATAACACAAACACACCGAATATGCAAAACAGAATTCTAAACAAAGCCTATGCCAACAAAGCCTATGCCAACGAAACCAACCAGAAAATATAAAACAAACAACTACTTAACTCTAATGGAGGAAATCCCCAATTTATCCAATCTCATAATACTTTTCGAGAATCTTGGCAAACTATTTTCCATACGGTAAGAACAAATGAATCCCGCCTCACCCTGTCTCGCAAGGTAATTCGTAGCTTTATTTCGTTTCTGAAATTGATGATTCACTTTGTAGGAAAGACCCTTGAGCTCTTTGAGTAACTACTCCCCAAAATCCCACAAATACCAC
This sequence comes from Platycarya strobilacea, assembly GCA_036898215.1. Taxonomy (NCBI): domain Eukaryota; kingdom Viridiplantae; phylum Streptophyta; class Magnoliopsida; order Fagales; family Juglandaceae; genus Platycarya; species Platycarya strobilacea. The sequence continues at coordinate 18,871,290 of CM072551.1, read as the reverse complement.
AAATTGCAGCGTTGCTTAGTTAACCAATCAATAACCGCCTTAGAATTATATTCCAAAATCATTTGCCGACCACCCAAACGCTTGCAAAGCTTAACGACCTGAATTAGAGCTCGCAATTCTGCCTCTGTGTTAGTTCCAATGCCATATTGCTTTAAAAAAACAGTAATAACCATGCCACGATGATCCCTCACAAGGCCTCCACCACCACAATTTCTAGGGTTCTCCGGCATCTACCATCAACATTTATCTTCCACTAACCTACTGGTGGCTTAGACCAAGAAACTAGTTTTGACGTTGGGATTGGTCTCTTTTTAATTTGAATATCCATATTGGTAAGAAGCCTCATCAATTAGATCCAAGGTGCTCAAATCATCCTTATTAAGCACAGCACCCAGTCAAAATTGAACTGACCTCCAGACCCCTACAACCGATTCCTTAACTCCTTCCATCCTTGCTCTACATCTTCTTTTCCACAAATATATATTATCTATCAACCTAATACATAATCTGTCAAACCGTCCAACCATTAAATATACATTCAACCAGTCCAGCCATCAATATAATTATCAAACTATCCAACCCAATGCATTTTTATCTATCAACCTAATACATATTTTATCCAACCATTAATAGTTCATTATTGTCCAACCAAGTATAGGTTCATCAACAAAACAAAGTATGTGGATCAAATAGTAGCACAAAGTAGGCGGATTAAAACAGCAAGTTATCCTAGCCACTGTAGGAAAGCAACCAAGCAAAATATATTAAGATTGGGATGGTGATCCACTCCTATGTTTCTCTAGGATATTAATTTGGAGATTTCTAAAGTTTTCCTTTTGCATCTCATTCATATTATCAACACTCAAACTTATGGTTTCCATCTCCATCTTCTTTTTCGTAAGGTCTATCATCTCAGTCTTGTCCCTGTCAGCCTGGCTTACCCTTTCCCATCGTTCAATCATCACTAGCTTTCTATCACTTTCCATTTAACTTAACCTTTCATCAAACTCATTAGGAGAAGATTCTTTGTATTTTCTTTTTCTTTCTCTTTCTTTTTCAACTTTTTTGCCTACGTATTGACAAACGTACTCTTACAAATGTTGTCATCCTTGGCATTGGCAACTGCAACGGTAGAGCAACCTCCCTTTCTCTTTGTTGGCAAATTATCCATATGCACAAAAGGAAAGAGACTCAGGCCTAGTTTATTTTCATAAAATTTCTCAACTCATTTAATCTAATTATTATAATTTTTTCAAACTTTTACATAAAATAGAATAAACAATTCAACGTTTTCAAATTCTAAAATCAAAATAATATTAAGAAATATATTATAAAAATATTCTATTCAATTTTAATTTTTCATTTCAACTTATTTTATCTCATTTGCAAAAACAAACTAGTTCTCAAACTATTAAAAGAAAAATACTTCACAAGACAAGTTAGACTTTATTGGAAATAAACCTATATATAAAAAGGAGATCCCCACAAATTTGACAAGCTCCACTCAAGAAATACTGGTTTTTGCGGCGCCAAAATTCGTCAACAACAATCGACCCACAAGAGCCCCTTACACACACGGACCTCTTCCTCGAACAATTGAATCAGAAGTGGAGATCTTCAAATAGTTTTTTCTTCGCAAATTGCCCGAGGCCTATGCCTTTTTGAATCCAATAGTAGATATTATGCCAATAATACCTCTGCTATTAAAAGCAACCAAACTCACCGTTATGGAGGTATCCTAGAGATTATTAAAACAATATTGCAGTGTCGCATGTTCGTCAGTATCAAGGGTCCGCTTATAACTTACTGCAACGAACGGTTGAAATTGCCACAAAAACTATTTTATTTGTAGCGATTTCTTTTGTTGCAAAAACCACAAGAAAGCAATGCAATAAAGGTTCACGCTTGAAGGCTTTACTACTGCGAAAGGACTTTGACGACAAATACAGTGTGCTGCAAATAAACTTAAATTTGCCGCTAAGGGTGTACAAAAAAATTGAAAACCCGGCCTGAACTGGTCCAAACTAGATCGACTAGGTCGGGTTCGAACAAATCCAGTCTGGAACCGATTTTTAGAAATTCATAATTGATAAGATCTGGTTCCGGTTCCTTTCTTTGTAACTAGACCAAACTGAATCAGACCAGTCATATTAACTATATATTTTAAATTATTTTTTAGATATTATATATATAATACGTTTTGATATTATATATAATTTATATGTATAATATATAACAACATAAATTATAATTATATATAAATAATATTATACTATTATAAAATAAAAATTTAATTTTGAACATGAATTTAAAATAGTATTTTTATATAACAATTTTTTTAATGTAACGGTAATTATATAACAATTTTTTTTTATATAAAAGTTTTTATTTTATAACAGTTTTTATATTGCAAATTTTTTTTATGTAATAGTTTTTTGTAGTCTAACAGTTTTTTGCACTAAATTACAAATTTTTTTAATAAAAGAGAACTTTAAACCATATTTAAAAAAAGAAACAGATTTGTTATTAAAATTTTACAATTTATTAGAATTGGAAAATCAGACCGGAATAGCTAGGAAAATCGATATTACTGATTTTGGGGCGTAATCATGATGTAATTGGTTTTGTATTTTTCAAAACCGATGGTACTAATTCGGTTTTATATTTTGGCTAAATTTAGACTGAATTGGACCAGTTATACTTCTAATCGCCACAAATAAGCCACCCAACCCCTTTTGTGCAGTTTTGATGCATTAAATCGCTACAATAAACTACTATTTGCGCAATTTTATTGTCACCGATAGTTTGATCTTATATTTAAAACTTATTACAACACATTAGATTCGCCGCAATAAGATTTTGTTAGCGAATTGGGTTCTGCTGATAAGCTCTATTGCAGTTGTAAATATATTGTTTTGCAATGAATGCCAAAAAAAAATTTATGAGTGAACATTTTTTACCCAACGATTTTCAGAATCGCTGTAAATTGCCTTTTTTTGGGTTAACCAAAATTACAATGTTTCAGATTCATTTCCATATTATATACATAAGCATGGGTACATTAATGGAAGGCAATTAAGTAGTACTATATAGATGAGCTACTAATGCATGCGGCATACATTCATAATATATGCAAGGGTTATTTGAGTGACAAAAATACACTTCTCCATGTCTTCATGTGAGGCTTTCCCCATGACTTCTCTCAACTCTGGATTGTGCAACAAAGTCTTCAATTTGCTCAGGTAGTCATCAAGATCACTAGGGTTATAAATACCCAAGCATGCCTTTCCCCCTGTTTCGTGCTTCAGAGCACTCTTAACTACTCATGTTTTCAAATTGAGTGAAATGTTAAACATCCATAATAACAATGAGTTTTTTTAAAACATTTACAAAATAGAAAAAAAAAACAACAACAGAGGTTCTTACCATGGATGGGATGTCGCAACTGGGTGGAGTAATGGTCACACTAAAATAGCCACTCACGAAAACCCTTTGCCAAAATGAAAAGGGACTTAGTTGAGACAAACGTAAACCAGGATTAGGACAACCGCTAAAAGCTTTGATTTTTGTGGAATAGATCGCAGAAGAAAGTGGAAAAAAAAGACATAGACTTTACTGTGCTATGAGGGCTTGCACAGGAAATGGCGGTAGTTTCTCATGGGTGTTGGGAATCTGGGCTTCCAAATTCCCCCCACCAGAATTTACTTTTGACAGAATAATAAAAAAAATAGAAAAATAAATACAACACAAGAATTTATGTGGAAAACTCCAAAACAGGAGAAAAACCACCAGACCCAGAGAAGAAAATATATTATGTGAAAAATTGTTACAATCACACAATTTTTCTCCTCACCCCAACGACACCCACAAAAACTTCTCCCACTAGTAAAACTCTAACTTTCACCTCTCTTCCTTTTACATACAAAAAGGACAATAGAGGAATTTTACTAAAGTCAAAAGTTACTAGATAAGTTTCTGACTGATGTAATTAAACCAAGGAGCCCAAACCTTATTTTATAAGCCTTGGGGCTGACTCCTCTCCCACTCCTTTCCCATGTGGGATTCAAGGAGCAAAAACAAACTAACAATCTCCACCTTGCGACTTTGACTGATCTCACAACCACATTCTACCACAATGAGGATCTTCATAGCTTTTGCTATCATGCTTCACCATAAAAGTATAACCACTCAGAATAAACCAATTCCAAGCATTTCACTTCGGCCCATGTCGAAAATAACTTTGTTGAAAAATTATGGTGCAACTCCCACATTTGGCTTTCCTGGAAGTTCATCAGCCATCGACATGAATTTCCACCACACACCTTGCATCAATGCCAAACCAATGCCCGTGTACAAACTTGTAGAACAACTAACATTAACACATCCTCTATCATGGCAAATTTGGGATTAGCGACATGTCATGAGGATGTACACGTCTCCTTTTAACAGACATCATCTTCTGTAAAGAGAGACACGATATTAGTTTCATTATCAGTATCTCCATTTACTGATTTGGAGCCTCTTGCCGAACCTGCTCCACCTCTTGGACAATTTCTTCTGACGTACCTAGGTTGTCTACACACCCAGCAGACTACTTTCTTCTTCATGGAGTTCTTTCTCTTCCAATCACCAGCTGTCACCATTGCTAAGTTCTCACGTGAACCATTACTTCCACTACTTAGCCTTCTTTCTTTAGAAAAAAGTTTACTGGTAACCTCTGAAAAAATTATTTTCTCCTTCCCATGTATCAAAATAGGCTTCATATGCTCATAGGAAGATGGAAGAGACCAAATCAGTCTCAAAGCTTGATCCTCATCATCAATTTTAACTCCAATAGATTCCAACTCAGAGACAATGCCATTGAGAATACTTAAATGATTTGAAATACTCGTACCTCCACTCATCCGCAGTGTATGAAACTGCTCCTTCAGGTACACTCGATTCGAGACACCCTTCGTTTGATACAACTCTTCGAGCTTTTCCTAGAGTTCCTTTGCCGTGAATATTCCATGCACATTTGCAAGAACATTCTTGGCTAGGCACAGACGAATTGCACTTGCCGCTCTCAAATCCAAATTCTCCCAATCTTCATCGCTCATTCCAAATCTGCTCTTTGTTTCACCAGTAGTGCTTGGACAGCTACTGACTTCAGGGACTGGTCTACCTTTCAACGCCTTATGTAATCATGATTGAATCAAGATATCCTTGACTTGCACTTGCCACAAGCCAAAATTGATTCTCCCATCAAATTTCTCCACATCAAATCTGATAGGATTTGAAGCTCTACCTCCTGACATAACTTCGATGAATTTTACCGTAGAAATGAATAGTACCCACTAAGTAAGTCCCTGGAAATACTAATCTTTCCTAGACAGAACTTCAAGGTTTCCAGGAAAGATTGGAGAGTCACAACGGACACACTTAAAATTTCCAATCTCCTAGACAGAACCTCCTTAGACCATACGTATTCACACTACCACACCAAAACTCCACCCTGCAAAAAGAATCTAGTGTCTCTGATACCACTGTTGGGAATCTGGGCTTCCAAATTCCCCCCACCAGGATCTACTTTTGACAGAATAATAAGAAAAATAGAGAAATAAACACTACACAAGAATTTACGTGGAAAACTCCAAAACAGGAGAAAAACCACCAGACCCAGAGAAAAAAATATACTATGTGAAAAATTGTTACAATCACACAATTTTTCTCCTCACCCCAACGGCACCCACAAAAACTTCTCCCACTAGTAAAACTCTAACTTTTACCTCTCTTCCTTTTACATACAAAAAGGACAATAGAGGAATTTTACTAAAGTCAAAAGTTATTAGATAAGTTTCTGACTGGTGTAATTAAACCAAGGAGCCCAAGCCTTATTTTATAAGTCTTGGGGCTGCCTCCTCTCCCACTCCTTTCCCATGTGGGATTCAAGGAGCAAAAACAAACTAACAATGGGCGTGTGGAGGTAGAGAAATCGTGCAACACCAACTTTGGTGGAAGAACAATGCCGTTTAAGAACAAGGGTGGATGAAAGCTTTGATCGAGTTCTTGGGTGGGTGATTTTGTGATCAAAGGAAATGTGCTAAGTGAAATGTGAAGAGAGGAAAGAAGTTGGGGAGGGAGGGAGGGAGGGAGGGAAAAGAAGAGGGGGGGTGGTGGTGGGGGGGTGTATCTTAAGCCTTCGTCGCGCTCATTAAGGTTCAATTGCGGCGATATCTTTTGCCCCCAAAGTCCAATTCTTTTGCTGAAAATGGCACCTGCCCAAAAACGTAGGGGACTTCATTCAGGCCCATTTTTTTTCCGGTCTGGTCTGCAATCCATATATCTGAATATTCGGTTTCGGTTTTCAACCCCTATTAAACTAGATTTGAAATCCATATTAAAAGTGATTTGGACTCCAACCCCGATTCACCATGATTGAAATCCGGGTTGGACCCGGATCCATCCGGTTTTTACAAACCGAAAATTCGATTTCCGGATTTTAAACCTTTTTTTTTAGTTTGTATTATTATTTTTTTTGTTGAGAAATTTATTGATAATAAAATAAAAGATTTTTTATAAATATTTTCAGAACAAATTTATCAGAAAAAAGTAATAATATCGGTTTTATAAATTTTTTAAAAAAAGTTTGAAATTCGGGAACCGAATTTTCGGATTCAACCCGGATGAATCCGGATTGGAGTTCAAACCGTTTTTAGTCATTTGGTTCTGGACCGGTTTGACTCGGATTCTCAGTCCGAAATCCGCTTGAACACTCATACAAAAGCCACTAATAAAAGACTATTATGGTGAACAAAATCGCCGTAATAAGCTACATGATTTATTACAGTGATTTTCAACGCTGCAATAAATCACACAATTAAGAAAACTCAGCTGTAGCGACTAAATTCCTTGTAACAAGTCTAACAAACTTTACGACAAATTTATTCTTCACTAAAGTCAATAAAATCGCCGCAAATAATCACATCCTAAAATTGAAGGGACAACCCCGAGGCGAATACAAAATCGCTAGAAATATCCGATTATAGCGGTGATTTTATTCCCAATAAGTACAAATTTGTCGGGAAAAGCTCTCTCCACAGACTGTCCATACAACCTCTCTCAAATTTTATCCTTCTATTTTTCTCATTTTCACGTTAAAGATATACCACATAAATAATTATGGAATTCGAATATTGTGTTTTCTTAGAAAAGATAATTGAAAAATGATTCATTTATAACTTTCTTACATTTCTTTTAGAACTTTTTATTAAATAAAGAATAGTTTTATAAAATTAGATTTATTTTTGATGAAGTGGCCTATTTGCATTAGATGATCATGTAATAAGTTGTAAATAAATTTTAGAGTTGTAAATATATCATTTCATGATATAGTAATTTTGATATCATGCATTAAGAAGTTTATCAATGAACAACTATCATAGTTACCTGCATTAACCAAGATTGATCCTAAGAATACTTGTTCAAATCCAATGCTTAAAGTGAGACGGCCGAAGAGATCATAAACATGAAGTGGACTGCAGAAGATTTTAACGTGATAAATATAAATCTTTCACAAAATATAGGATTTTTAATATGCTATAAAAACTGATCAATTGTGTCTATTTGTTCTCATATCTCATAAGAAAAATTCTATAGACCACGTTACTTTCATTCGTCTAAGTTAAGATGTGTTATATTTATCATTATTAAATAATTATTTATTATATATTTTTTATTATTTAATAATAATGAATATATCACATATATAGTGAAATGAATAGAAGATGATAATGTGGTGCTGTATAAGTACATTATTCTTCCGGCCATAATTCACGTCGGAATGTACTCGGCAAATCCATAACCCGCTACTGTCGAGTCTTTTCTTTTCTAGCGTTGTTTTCTTTTATTTTGCTCACACCAGTTGGATAAACTGACAGATTAATCATGCAAAGGGAGACTGCCTCGTGTGCAGCTATTCTTGAAGTACTTCGCGAATATAATTATGCGGACTGGAGTATACGGGTGAAAACCTATTTGATGGGTCAAGATGTTTGGGACATCGTTGAAGAAAAAATGGAACCACCCAAACAAGAAGATGGAGCTGCTTTTAAGGTCTGGAGCAAGAAGAACTCTATGGCTTTGCATATCATCCAGAATTCTTGCGGAACAGTCCCCTTTTATGAGATTAGGAAGATTGTTTCAGCCAAAATTGCTTGGGATACTTTGGAAGAAATGTACAGTGCGCCAAAAGATACCACCTCAGGTCTCTCTCTCTCTCTCTCTCTCTCTCTCTCTCTCCCAAATGATTTATATGCTTAATTAACAAAGGTTTTTAATTATGTTCGCAGTTGTTCCTAAAGTTCTTGACGAAGATAATTATTATTATGAGGAATGGAGTGATCGGGTAAAATCATATTTGAAAGATTATGATCTTTGGGACGCAGTTGAAGTAAAAACTGAACCTACTAAGCAAGAAGATGAACATCAAGATGAGGCTTTCATGAAGGCTTGGAAGAAGAAGAATTTCATGGCTTTAAGTGTTATCCAAAATTCATGTGGGCCTTACACATTTTCTCGGATCAGAGAGATTACTTCGGCCAAAATTGCTTGGGATACGTTGGCTGGAATACACAATCTACCTAAAAGAACTAACTCAGGTCTCTCTCTCTCTCTCTCTCTCTCTCTCTCTCTCTCTCAATGATTTAGATGCTCAAATCCAGAATGCTCTTAAGTGCAGTTGTTCGTGAAGTTCTTGATGAAGATAATTATGAGGATTGGAGTGCTCGACTCAAAACCTATTTGATGGCTCATGATCTTTGGGACATGATAATTGAACAAACAACTGAACCTAAGAAGAAGGAAGGTGATGGAATTGCTTTTGAGGCTTGGAATAAGAAAAATAGCATTGCTTTAGATGCGATCAAGAACTCATGTGGACCGAAAATATCTTCTGGCCTTGGGATAATTACTTCGGCCAAAATTGCTTGGGATACATTGGCAGAAAAGTACTCAGGTGAGTCCTATCTGATCCTCTGCCCTATGGGCCTCCCTCTCTTAATAATACATGCATACGCTCAAACATTTTGAATGTTCGACATGCATAAAGTTGCACGACAATGACAATTTTATTAATTAAATAAAAAAATTTGGAAGGGCTACATCTGAAGCCAATCTTGTACTAAGTTTGTTTCGAATTAGTAATAATATGTTGGAAAATACTAAGAGTACTGATATATATATATATAATTCTCTCTCTCTCTCTCAATGATTTAGATGCTCAAATCCAGAATGCTCTTGAGTGCAGTTGTTCGTGAAGTTCTTGATGAAGATAATTATGAGGATTGGAGTGCTCGACTCAAAACCTATTTGATGGCTCATGATCTTTGGGACATGATAATTGAACAAACAACTGAACCTAAGAAGAAGGAAGGTGATGGAATTGCTTTTGAGGCTTGGAATAAGAAAAATCGCATTGCTTTAGATGCGATCAAGAACTCATGTGGACCGAAAATATCTTCTGGCCTTGGGATAATTACTTCGGCCAAAATTGCTTGGGATACATTGGCAGAAAAGTACTCAGGTGAGTCCTATCTGATCCTCTGCCCTATGGGCCTCCCTCTCTCAATAATACATGCATACGCTCAAACATTTTGAATGTTCGACATGCATAAAGTTGCACGACAATGACAATTTTATTAATTAAATAAAAAAATTTGGAAGGGCCACATCTGAAGCCAATCTTGTACTAAGTTTGTTTCGAATTAGTAATAATATGTTGGAAAATACTAAGAGTACTGATATATTTATATATATAATTCTCTCTCTCTCTCTCTCAATGATTTAGATGCTCAAATCCAGAATGCTCTTGAGTGCAGTTGTTCGTGAAGTTCTTGATGAAGATAATTATGAGGATTGGAGTGCTCGACTCAAAACCTATTTGATGGCTCATGATCTTTGGGACATGATAATTGAACAAACAACTGAACCTAAGAAGAAGGAAGGTGATGGAATTGCTTTTGAGGCTTGGAATAAGAAAAATCGCATTGCTTTAGATGCGATCAAGAACTCATGTGGACCGAAAATATCTTCTGGCCTTGGGATAATTACTTCGGCCAAAATTGCTTGGGATACATTGGCAGAAAAGTACTCAGGTGAGTCCTATCTGATCCTCTGCCCTATGGGCCTCCCTCTCTCAATAATACATGCATACGCTCAAACATTTTGAATGTTCGACATGCATAAAGTTGCACGACAATGACAATTTTATTAATTAAATAAAAAAATTTGGAAGGGCCACATCTGAAGCCAATCTTGTACTAAGTTTGTTTCGAATTAGTAATAATATGTTGGAAAATACTAAGAGTACTTATATATATATATATATATATAATTTTTTACATAGCACCATGTGTAAATTAAAACAGGAGATGATTAAGGGAAATTTGAAATTCAAGTCATGAGAAACTCAAAAATTCAAACGACTTATATTTTAATGGACTAATACAATAACATTTGTAACGCCTCCGTCCCACAGGGGCCGGAGAGTTACTTCCTATCACATACATTCATATTCAATATCATAATTAAATACTCTAAATTTTCAAATATCATATAGAACTTAGTTTTAAAACTCATTTCTTCAATATCATCAATACCAACAATACAAAGTCACCAGAATACAATAATATTTTCTTACTAAACCTTATCAATATTTATATAAATTCTCTATGCTTAATCCATCATTCTTAAGTCATTTTACCCAATGTTTCATAATCCGATCATTGGCTGAAATATCCAAACTCATCTGAAAAATATTCAGAGATAAGGGGTGAGTTTAATCATAACTCAGTAAGTGGAAGACATATACAAGAGTGCAAATATGAGCATTTTCAAAAGAAATTTCATATGCATGAACCAGAAACCTTTTATTTCCATATACCGATATCCAAAATATATTATTAATAAAATAGAGCAACTTTTTAATCATTTTACATTTTAAAAAAAATACTATTCATTATAAAAAACGTTTTGGCACAAGTAACTGTACAATCTCATCTTATTGTCATATCAGAACATGTACCATGTTTAACTCCCGTGGTAGGGTTGTGCTATCCCCGATGGTCAAATCAGGCGGTATCATATTGTGAAACTTTTCCTTCTTCATTCTCGGAACTCCAAGTGTGCACACAAGAAAGAAACATATAAAAGAACCACTTTATTTTCAAAATAGTTGCACTCCTATCATAGCATATCATGGTAGTACCAACCATATCACATGAATCTATATCATCATATCAGAACCATTTTCTAAAGCAGATCAAACATATAAGAATGCCAAAAGTTTTCATATCCATATTATATCATATCAAATCATGTACCGAACTTGTTCATATCATTTTTAGATAACCAACAACAATTCTAAAACATTTTACATCACTTAAATAAAACATTAATTTTCGTACTCTCTCTTTTATACATTTAAGAAACATGTCAACATTGCTCATGTCTATACTATGCATGATAGAAACATTTTTTTGTTTTTCATATAGATTTCATGAGTAATGTAAATAACTGATCAAGGTTGTTTTTCCCAACTTCTCATTTATAACAAAAACATGCAAGGTTTTCAGAAAGTCAACCTCTGTCTTAGAGTTTGTGTAAAGCCAAGTATAGGAACCCTGCTTACCTGAAATTTTTAGCCTTTCAAGAATTTCCTCAATCATATGGAACAAATATGAATCATCACCTATAAAAATAGTCATGTAATTCCCATAAATCTCAACTAATCACAACCTTCATAAATAGAACTTGAGATATAAAACCGAATATATTTTCTTAACATCTAGATATTCTTGAAACTCTAAACATCTAATTTCTCAAATTACTCTCAATTTATCAAAATCCTCCAACACCATAAAATATCATAAACTCCCAAATTTTCGATATCAGCGAATATCCTTAATCTAATATCAATCCAAACGTCAGTCTATTTAAAGAATTAAAACTTTAGCTATTTTGTAAAAAAAATGACTTTTAGAGTTAATATAAAGTAAGGTGGAAATCCGTATACAATATAAAACTTTTCTCTAAAAAATAAAATTTGTGTACTAGTAGAATAAAAAGAAAAGAGGCAAAGCCCACATAAAACATTAAAATGATTATATGAAATTTAATGAGATCCCGCAAAAGAAGAAAACTCATTGCGTACGATTATACATATTTGTGATTTAAAACTCAAAAATGGTTCATAATCCTATACGTAAGACTTTCGGATGTGTCAAAATAAGACCTCCGGATGCATCTTAAAAGGGTAATATTTTAATAAAAGGAATTATGAATTTGTATGGGTCCTATAAGTGAAAACATGAAATACAAGGTTTGGAGGTTTAAAGTTTTCAGATTCAAAATCCTTGCGGCAAAGGGATGCTGACCATGAGGAGAGGCCTAAGTGGCGACAAGGATGGATGGCTGAGATGAGTTCTCTAGCGAGTTGGCAAATGTGCAACGAGAGGGTCCAAAGGGACTAGGGTGGCACTGTCGACTTCCATGGCTTTACGCAGTGGCTGTTTGGCTCTCGGTTAATATGGTTGTAAGGTGGTTCTTCCGGTAGCAAGTTGCCGGTTTCGCATGGCTGGGCAAAGCCAGTGTTCGACGTCATTTATGGTTGAGGGGGAAAACGTGGGGTGCTACCACGAAGGACTGTTGTCCACTATGCTTGATGCTGGGTACTCTATTTCAGGTGTAGTAAAACAAGGGCGTTTGACTTCGCTTGGGTTGCTGCTTGCCGTGGTTGTGGGAGATGTAAAGATAGCAGTGGGTGCTCTCAGGGAACAACACTACTCTATTTTCGGTGAGGAGAGACAGGGGACCGTTTGGATGAGGACAAGGTCGTGGGCGGTGGTGAGATCCTAGAGGTGCCATGCCATGAAAGGAAATGGGCATATACTAGAGGTATTGGCAGCGACGTGATATGTAGCAGTGTATGGCTACTTTGGTGGTGGTTTTTGCATGTTGTCATGGCTTAGGAGAAGGCTGCGGTGGTGGATGCAGGGCCGGCAGGATGAATAGCTATGCACGAGGTAAGGCTAGCCGATAGACCAGGGGTGACCCAACTGGAGTTTTCTGTGGGATATCCACGTAGTTTTCGATGTAGTGGGGCTCTCAGTGTGGTAGTTCCTGCAGTTGGCAAATAAAGGAGGTATGAGGATGCTTTGTTCTTGAGTGGCAAAACAGGGGTGCATACATACTTCATGCAAGTGTAATATCGGCAAAGTTGGGTGGCTATGGAGATTATGAAAGAGAGCCAAGGTTTATTCATGAGGGGCTGTGTAGCGACGGTATAAAAGGGTGGGAAATAGGAGGCAACGACAATATGAAGACCACAACGTGTGGTAGAGGTCTCACGTGGTTGGGCAATGGCGTAGAGTTGGCTCAGTAGTTTAAGGCAACGACTAGATGTTTCTCGTGTGTAATGCTAAAAGCTTGATGTGATATGCTTAGACTGTTTATTTTTTCCCGAAAATCTTGAGGTGAGGTAGTGCCGTATGAGGAAAGGCCGAAAGAGTTTATCTGGGGGCTTTGTTGAAAATCTTTAGAAGAATATATATATATATATAGCCAAAATGAACCCTAACAATATGAGGAAGGTAGGAGACACGTATGGGTAGAGAGTTCGTAACCAAAAAGGGATGTGAAGCCTAAAAATATGGGGACGAGAAAGGTGCAAATAGGTACATGCATGGTGCGAGATTCAAAACAGTTGAGAGCAAGATTTCGTGAGAAACTGCAAGGGTAAACCGCAGAGATGGTGGGAGATTAAATTTCAAAATGGAGAGGGTTAACGGCATTAAAAACGTATATAGTTGTTTGATTAAAGAAATATATGATAAAGTCGCTATTGAGATTCCTAGAGATAATGTAAGTACATGGATATAAAAGTGAAAATTGTTAAACCAAATATATATATAAAGACAATAACTAAGATTGAAAATAAATAAATAAATAAAAACATAAAAAAAATAAACATTTCGAAACCAGATTGGCGCTGGACTGGGTGTTACAACATTGATTGGTTGCAAATAAGTTGTGAAGTAAATATGTCCATGTAATTAATCTATGCAATGAGTAATGATAAAGGTGTCAAAAGTTTTACTACTTAGATTAATTTATGCAAAAATATATCAGCAATCAAAAGTTTAGATCAGAAAGTAAGTACTGATTAAACTCATATTTATTATATTAATTATGTGTCACTAATTATACATAGGTACTAATCATACACTTATAACTCTCTTACAATTCATTCACAATCAACTAGCTAGTATAAACATGTCACTTCATTTAAAATGAAATTCAATTTTAAGAAACTACCCTTTATTTACTATGAAGTAGTAAAGAATTAGTAAAAGTATTGTAAGTTAATTATTTTCCATTACACAGAATTTGTGAGATCTTTGTAATAAAATATGCGGTAAGTTTAATATGTTTAAATAATGATAGAGACACAACTTATTATAGCTAGCCAATATGAAGTACTACCACATAAAAAATAATAGCCTGGCCTTTTGAATTTCCTAACTCATTTGAATTTTAAATTTTATCTACTCGCCCTCTGTTTAAAAAGGAATTTTAAATTAATTATAAAAAATATCGTGTATGCATCATTATAACTCTTACTCTGTAATCTATTGCATATCGGATGTGACAAATCTAGCTAGCTAGCTAGTTCATTAATGTCTAGGATTAAATAACTATAAAAAACTCAACATTTTAAAAATAAAATAAAGATATTACAAAAATATTCGTAACTCGTGTGTTATTATACTATTTATAGTAGGAGTCATTATAACTTAAAAAATTTTAAAAATTAATAATTTTTTAGCATAATTAATGCGAAAAGTTTCCACATCAACAGTTAACTGAATTATAAAAATAAAATTCTAAATAGATTTTCTATTTTTTTTTCCCTTGGGATAGATATCTCAGTTTTTTTTTAACGGGTAGATATCTCAGTTGCATTGACATGGCATGCTTATATTTGTATTAATTATGGCCCTCTAACTACTTATTTCTTTAGTTTATATTTAAAGAAAATTTCAACCATTGATTATGATAATGGTTTTACTTTCATTTTATTCAATGGAAAAATCGAAATAAACAATGCAGGCTGTGCGGAGGATGGCTATATCAGGTATAGGGACTTGTACAAGGCTTTGCACAGTGGAGATTTGCCCACTGCGCTGGATATTCTCGACCGACGTTTGCCGCCCAATGCAGTGGGCAAGAGAATCACACACAAGGGCTACACGGCTCTTCACATTGCTGTTGCTGCTGGACATTTTCATGTAGTGGATGAGTTGGTAAAGCGGATGCGGGAAGAGAACTTGGAAATCCTCGATTATGACGGTTTCTCAGCCCTAACCGAGGCAGCTGTTGGTGGAAAAATAACTATGGCCCAGTGCATGCTTCGCAAGAACAAGAAGTTGATCAGCATTGCAAGTTCGACTGGATATCTTCCGGTTTATACGGCCATTTCTTATGGGCAAATAGAAACGGCTCGCTATTTGTATCGTCTCACTCCGCTTCCAGATTTGACGTCGGAAAGAAGCTATAACGGTGCTAATGTTTTAATTCAAGCTATATCTACAGGAACCTCGGGAACCTTGGGTACGTAACAACTCTTATCTATGAATGTACATTAGTTGTTCTGGATCCTTTTTGTTCATTGTTTTCTTCCAACACAATTACAGAAATTGCTTTGGATTTATTACGGATTTGCCCACGTTTGACATTTGCTAATAACGGGGATAGGCAATCCGGCTTGACCGCATTGGCTTCTATGCCTCGTTTATTCCCTAGTGGAAGTCGGCTTGTGTTTTGGAAACAATGGATCTACAATTGTTAGTACCCATCTCTTCTCTCTTGCAATTCATTGAAATGTTTGGTATTTGCATTCATTTTCTATCCAGATTACCTGTAACAGTCTCATTGTTTCCCCTTTTCTATATAAACCAGCAAGTTACTGAATACAGTCGTGTGCTAGCTAATGCCCGACATGGAATGCTGTGGTAGGGTAGAAAATTGGTATTAGCCTATAACACTAAATTTTTAACAATCTAATAAATGTTGAAAATTCAACACCAACACGTTGGCAAGATTACATGACAGTAGATCAAATGGATTGGTGATGAACAGTAGCTAAGTTTTCTTCTAGAAACTGGATGGACACTTGGTTGAAGCAGCAAAAATCTTGAAAAATCTTACTGTTACTGATGAAGATTTTTCTTCTTAAAACTGACCTTAAGCCACCTATAAATACATGGATAAGCTGTGAAATATATATGGTGAAATCAAAGAAGCACGACAATGTTGTGAGAGTTGAGTGAAAACCTTGTAATTGTTGTTTTGTTGAATATAAACTCCTCTATGTGTGGACTTAGGCTAAGTTATCCGAACCACATTAAATTCTTGGTCTCATTTTATTTATGAGTGTCGATGGCTCTAACAAGTAGTATTAGAGCCAGTATTTCAAATTTTTGAAACTGACTCATTTTTTAACTTGATTGAAATCAAGTTTAGAGAATACCATCAGATTCCTCACCTGGAGAAAAGAATTCTGGTGAAAATTTTGTCTTAAACGGACACCAGGACCCAACACATGCGTCACATGCGCCAACTGAACTCTAACAAGTATACCCATGCTTCGATCACGCACATGCAAGGTAGAAGACGAGTGGCTTCCAAGCGTCGGTTCAGACAACTCAACCGGTGACCTACCTTGACTCGATTTGAACCACCCTTGACCCAGTTTGCAACCTAGATTTGCTAGCCTATTTTCGAAAGGAATATTCTGGTGGAATATTCTGATGACGACGAGAATATTCCATTTCTGACTGGAATATTTTAGTTTTTGTTTTTGCAGGTTTTCGGTGCAATTTTGATTGTTTCGAGACCAAACTAGAGTCATTTCCAAGATTTTAAACCATTCTGAATGCAACGCTGATCTCCGTTCATTGAAAATCAACTCCAAACATCAAGAAAAAGCCACTTAAAGTATAAACTAAGGTCGAACTAATGGAGGACTCAAGAGCAGGTGCGATGATCAAGCTAACAGCTACAACCTATGCACTTTGGAGGCCTCGAATGAAAGATCTCCTAAATTGTAAAGATTGTTGATGTAAAATTTAGTAGTTGGCAATTTTCTAGTGAAAAACCTAATATAATTGAGTTGTAACTAATGGTGGACAGAGTACACTTGAAGAGGATCAGAATGGCTCAAGAAATACCCAACACAGTGATCTCGCTCGATCCTCGCTCGACATGGCGCTCGAGCGAAGTCCAGGCAGAGACTTCGCTCGACACTCGCTCGACATGGCGCTCGAGCGAAGTCCAGGCAGAGACTTCGCTCGACCCTCGCTCGACACCTCGCTCGAGCGAAGTTAAGGTTTCACGAATTTCTCTAGGGTTTAAAGCGCCGTTTCAGGAGGTGGGATATAAATATATCCTTAAGTCTTCTGCTGCAAAGTGAGAGGAAAAACACAGAGGAAAAACCAAGGAGCCACATTTCATCCCTTGAGAGAAACTTCTCCATTGTTTCAAAGATCATTCTCTCTTGGATTATATTACTCCCTCACAACACACATTCAAATTTTTTAGTGAGTCCATTGGAGTGGACGTGGTCATCAAGCTGGAAGAGTTCTTCAAGGAGCTTGGATGAAGAAATCAAGTTGTTCGTGTGAGAAGCTATAGAAAGGTCGGAGTTCCGGCACTACATGCGTGTAGAGATCGAGTGGGTCACTCGTGGTGTTGCAAGCCAAGTTTAGTTGCTACAGTGGGTCTGTGAGTGTTTCTAAATTTGTTGTAACAAACTAAAATTTCTATAGTGGATTAGAGGTGGTGTCTTACACCCGGAGTGGTTTTAGATTTTGAAGAGGTTCTTCAAATGAGTTTCCACTTCGTAACCAAAATCCTTGTGTTGATTTTTCCATTGATTGCTTGTTTATGTTGATTAATTTTTTAAAACTGCTATTGTTTTTGTTAAACACCTATTCACCCCCCCTCTAGGTGTGTAAGGTAATTAGCTACCGCTTTTTCAATTGGTATCAGAGCGGGTACACTTCGTTAGGATTAATTTCCTGAGTGTGATTCTGCTTTGGTGGTCAAAATGGATAGGTCTCAATCCCTCTCATCACCACCATATTTTGATGGTAGCAACTATGCTTATTGGAAAGTTCGAATGAGAGCGTTTCTTAAGTCTATAGATGAACGTGTGTGGGTGTCCTTGATAAGAGGATGGAAAGAGCCCGTCACCATTGTTAATGGAGTAGAAGTTCCCACAGACGTGGACAACTACTCAAAGGATGAGTTGAGTGAAATTAACTGGAATAGTAAAGGCCTAAATGCAATTTTTATGGCCGTGTCTCAGGAGGAGTTCAAACGAATCTCCATGTGTAATACAAGTAAAGAGGCATGGGACATTCTTGAGATCACTCACGAGGGAACTAGGGCTGTAAAAAATTCTAAACTCCAAATGCTTACCACCAGCTTTGAGGAAATTAGAATGAAAGAGGATGAAACATTTGATGTCTTTTATGCAAGATTAAATGACATTGTGAACTCTCGGTTCAACTTGGGAGACAAAATCCCAGAAAATAGAGTTGTAAGAAAAGTCCTCAGATCTCTTCCTGAGAGATTTCGTCCCAAGGTTACTGCAATTGAGGAAAGTAAAGACTTGGATGTCATGAAAATAGAAGAGCTGGTGGGTTCCCTGCAAACTTATGAACATACTCTGCCATTGGATAGGAAGAGCAAGTCCATTGCTCTTAATACAATTCAAGAGGACTCAGATGAGTCATTCGATGAATTAACAATGAGTGACAGAGAAATAGCATTTTATGCTAAGAAGTTCAGAAAAATGTTTGTAGCAAAAAGGCACAGGAGCCAAAGACCAGAGAAGAAGAAGTTTGGAAGATATATTGAGGGGTCAAGCTCAGAGAATAAGGAAAGAGACTCCAACAATTACATTAGGCCTAACAAGGACAAGACACGAGTACAGTGTCATGAATGTCATGGATTTGGTCACATTCGCTTGGAGTGTGCAAATTATAAGAAGAGCAAAGAAAAGGCAAAGATTGCTTCTCTAAGTGAAAGTGAGTCTGAATCGAGTGACTCATCTGGCAACTCCACTCCAAAAAGGAATCTCAACTACATGGCGTTTACATCCTCCGTTGGAGACATAGATCAGTGCAGTGAACAAGCCTCTGATGATTGTAACATACCGGAAGATGAGTCCGAGTGTGAAGATCAACTGCAAGAAATCTATGAAAAACTTTACAATGAGTGCATGAAACTGAGAAAAGTCAACAAAGCACAGACTGAAAAGATAAATCAGTGCAAACAAGAAAATGATGAGCTCCAAGGCAAACTGAATGAAGCTTATATCTTGACTGACCAATTACGAAAGAAAAGTGAGGTTTTGGAAGATGCTATGGAAACTAAGGAAAATGAATTAACCCAGCTAAAGGGAAGATTGCAAGCCTTTTCCACTGGAAAACAAAATCTGGACAAAATTCTAACTCTTGGAAAGCCCTCAGGAGACAAGAGTGGAATAGGATATGTTGGAGGAAAGTTTGAAGTGGGTACGAGCTCGAAAAATCCTCAAAACAGCATGGTGAAAAATCACTCACTAGCAAAGGGAAAGAAAGTTATACATGCACAAAAGTTTGTTTCATCTCAAGAGAAACAAATAGCTCACAACACGAGACCCGTGTGTCATCATTGTGGGAAGTTGGGTCATGTGAAAACAAATTGCTTGAGACTTAACAGACTCACCAGAAAATCTCCTAAGGATGACTTGTCTTTCAGGGGACAACAAACCTACAGAGAAAATCGGACATGTCATAATTGTGGCAAGTATGGACACATCCGACCAAACTGTTATGTGCTTAATAAGTTTCCTGTGAGAAATGAAAAGAGAGACTCAAGAAGAGGTCACTTCAATTTGTGGGATCAAGTCATGGCCCTCACTAGACAGAATGACTTTCTAAATGTCAAGGTAGACAATCTGACAAGTACCCAGAAGACTGTGCGAGTCAACTCTCCAAAAATCAAAAGAGTGTGGATCAAGAAGGAGAAAAGAGCCACATGTCACATAGCTCACATTGCCTTGAAGACCCAGAACAATTCATTGTGGTATCTTGACAGTGGGTGTTCTCGACACATGTCCGGTGATAAAACTCTTTTTGAGACAATTGAAGAGTACAAATGTGGGACAGTGACATTTGGAGATGGAGGTAAAGCGAACATAATTGGGAAAGGTGAAATAAACATTACTGGACTACCGGCATTGAGAGAAGTTCTGTATGTTGACGGATTAAAAGCAAATCTTCTTAGCATAAGCCAAATGTGTGATAATGGTGCCGAAGTTCGGTTCTCAAAAGATATGTGCGTTGTTTCTGATAACAATGGACAATGCTTGATGCAAGGAACCAGGACCTCTGACAATTGCTATGGTATCGCTCCCACTTCACAGTACAGCTGCAATAGTACTAAAAGTGAGGCCACTACTCTCTGGCATCAAAGACTTGGGCATGTGAATCACAAAAATTTGTCAAAGATTGCTAAGAAAGAAATGGTGATTGGACTGCCCGAACTTGGGAAAGTGGAGACATCTGTTTGTGGATCATGTCAAGTGGGAAAACAAGTTCGAGCAGCCCACAAGAACACAACAGATATCCTGACCAAAAGACCCTTAGAGTTGTTACACATTGATCTTATGGGACCCTCTAGGACTGAAAGTCTGGGGGGTAAGAAATACATACTGGTGATGGTAGATGATTTCACCAGATACTCTTGGGTAGAATTTTTGAGGGAAAAGGGTGAGGCTTCAAATGTGATAAGGAACTTATGTAAGAAGCTTCAAAATGAACAAGGGAACCCTATTGTCAGAATCAGGAGCGACCATGGACGAGAATTTGATAACTCAAGTTTAGAGAAATTTTGTGATGAAGAAGGCATTCGTCAAGAATTCTCTGCTCCCATTACTCCACAGCAAAATGGAGTTGTTGAAAGAAAAAATCGAGTTATTCAAGAAATGGCTCGAGTTATGATGCATACCAAAAATGTTTCTGCTCATTTTTGGGGTGAAGCTGTGAACACAGCATGTCACATTGTGAATAGAGTCTATCCTCGACCCAACACTTCTCAGACACCATATGAGCTGTGGAAAGGAAAGAAGCCAAATGTGAAGTACTTCAGGGTGTTCGGGAGTAAGTGTTACATTTTGAGAGATAGGGAAAATCTGGGTAAGTTTGACCCAAAGAGTGATGAGGGAATATTCCTTGGTTATTCCAGAAACAGTCGTGCTTACAGATGTTACAATCTACGCACCCAAACTGTCATGGAATCCATCAATGTGGTTATAGATGATTCTCCTAAAGAGAAGTTGAATCAAAATCTAATTGATACACCAAGTGGAACTGAAGAGAACTCTAGTGAACTTGATGAAAATCAAGAGACCTCATCAACTGAGAAAGTTCATACTCACAAGGAGCCATCTTCGAGAGTGAAGCTAAACCATCCTCAAGATAATATAATCGGGAATGTAAATGAAGGAATGAGGTTGAGGAAGAAAGTGATAAGTCAACTAGCTCACTCATGTTACATCTCTCAGATTGAACCAAAAAGGGTGGAAGAAGCCTTAAAGGATGAGAATTGGACAAATGCCATGCATGAAGAAATTAATCAATTTGTGAGAAATGATGTGTGGTACTTAGTCCCAAGGCCTGAAAAGCACAATGTTGTAGGTACCAAATGGATTTTCAAGAACAAATCTGATGAAAATGGAATGATTGTACGGAATAAGGCAAGATTGGTGGCACAAGGTTATGCCCAAATGGAAGGAATAGACTTTGATGAGACATTTGCACCGGTGGCAAGGCTTGAGTCAATCCGAATACTATTAAGTGTTGCTTGCCATATGTGTTTCAAACTCTATCAAATGGATGTAAAGAGTGCCTTCCTAAATGGGATCCTTCAAGAAGAAGTGTATGTAGAGCAACCAAAAGGTTTTGAGGATCCAAAATATCCTAATCATGTCTACAGGTTGAAGAAAGCCCTGTATGGTTTGAAACAAGCTCCCAGAGCCTGGTATGAGAGGCTAACTTCGTATCTTTTGGAACACAAGTTTCTGCGAGGAAGTGTGGATAGAACACTTTTTATCCGGAAAGTGGGTGAGGAGATAACTGTAGCTCAAATCTATGTGGATGATATTGTGTTTGGATCATCCATTGATGACCTAGCTCTCGAGTTTGCAGAAGAAATGAAGAATGAATTTGAGATGAGTATGGTGGGTGAGCTAACTTTTTTCTTGGGACTCCAAGTAAAACAGCTAGATGAAGGATTGTTCATATCCCAGTCTAAATATGCAAAGGACCTGCTGAAAAAATTTGGATTAGATGGGAGTAGCCATGCTAGAACTCCCATGAGCACAAGTGTAAAACTTAGTGCTGATGTGTCAGGAAAGGGAGTTGAGCAATCTCTGTACAGAAGCATGATTGGGAGTCTACTGTATCTCACTGCTAGTAGACCTGACATTGCTTTCAGTGTTGGCGTTTGTGCTAGATTCCAAGCAAACCCCAAAGAATCTCATCTTGTGGCTGTCAAACGCATACTTCGCTATGTGAATGCTACAGTGAATTATGGAATTTGGTACTCCAGAGAGTCTAACACTGAGCTTGCAGGCTACTCTGATGCTGATTGGGCTGGAAATGCAGATGATAGAAAGAGCACTTCAGGTGGATGTTTTTATATGGGAACAAATCTTGTTGCTTGGATGAGTAAGAAACAAAACTCCATTTCTTTGTCTACAGCTGAGGCTGAATACATTGCTGCTGGGAGTTGTTGTACTCAATTGCTGTGGATGAAACAAATGATTCGTGACTATGGTATTACTCAAGGTGTGATGAGCATCTATTGTGATAATACCAGTGCCATCAACATCTCTAAAAATCCTGTCCAACATTCTAGGACCAAGCATATTGACATTAGGCATCATCTCATTCGGGAACTTGTGGAAACACATGTAATTACTCTTGAGTACATTCCCACCGAACATCAATTAGCCGATCTTTTTACCAAACCATTAGATGGTCTTCGTTTTGAGTGTCTTAGAAAGGCTATTGGTATTTGTGCCTTAACACAAGAGATGTAACATGCATTTCATACATTGCATGCATATCATTTTTTTTAATTGTTATTTTTCTTGTCTTCATTCTCTTCTTTGTCTTTCCCTGATTCATGCGCATTTTTCTTCAATGTGATGCATGACCTTACTACTAGACAGCACACCTTCAAGCATGTGTCTTGTGAAAATTGTATCATAGGCTTATGTTGCAAAGGTGGAAGATGTGTGTCACCTTAAATATGCGTTTTGCCACACACACTGCACGCCTAGCTCAATCTCTTGACATTTGACATTATGTGAGACTTTGGGGAGGCAATCAAAAGTGTAAGGGGGAGCCTTACGAGTGATCAGAATTGACCTCTGGCTAGATGACCTGTGTGAGATCCTTTGTATCCAAAAAGGAAAGAAAATGAAGAGGCTCTATTATTGTATTAAATAAAAGAAAAAAAAAAAAAAAAAAAAAAAAAAAAAAAAAAAAAAAAAAAAAAAAAAAAAAAAAAAAAAAAAAAAAAGGGGAAGAAAGAAAGAAAAAGGGCCAAAATAGAAATCCTGACTCTGGTTCTATTAGACACAAGAAATTAGGTCCTAGCAGCATTGGGTTTGACTTTCTGCGCCTTCACGGGTCTCCCAAGCTCTTATGGTTTCTTGTTTAGCCCAACCCCACTCACACCTCTCTGTTAAAATTTCTTGATTGAGCAAGAGCACTGGCTAAACACGCAGAGTCATATTAATTGTGACATACAGTCTTTATACTTGCGTGGCATTTAGAGTATGATATTATTTTACATTTGCTCTGCTATGATTTTTTAAAAAAAAAAAAAAAAAAAAAAAAAAAAAAAAAAAAAAAAAAAAAAAAAAAAAAAAAAAAAAAGGGGCTGCAATTTCGCTCGATATCTCGCTCGACCATAAAATCTCGCTCGAGCGAAAAACCCTTATATTGAGCTCTGCATCGCGCGATAAGCCCAGATTGCCGAAACTCTTCCCTCCTTTCTCAAACTTCACTCATCTTCTCACAATCACTCAATCCAACATTTCCTCTCAAACCCTCAATCACCGGTAAGCCTATCTCTATCCACTTCTTCTTCATTTTTTTCTTTTCTTTTCTTTCCCGTTGCATTACATTCATGGGTTGTGTTTGGGTTATTTTTTTTTTCTTTTCTTCTTTCCGATTTATATTTATAAACTTGGTGGTTCATCTTTGGTATGGATGAACCTATTAGCATAGTGTTGTATGTAGGGAAGAATGGGATAATTGATTGGGTGTTAAACCCATGATTGCACAGCATGCACACTACCTGTTCGATGAAATGCCTCAATGAAATTTTGTTTTCCATTTTGTCTCTCCTTTGGTGCATTGCTCTTTAGACAAATTGTAGGTATCATTCATAGTCTGCACACCTTGTTTAGAACATTGTGGGTCACTTTTTAGGCATGTTAGGCATATAAGGCATTGTTAGGCATATAAGGCATTTTTAGGCATTTTAGGCATAATGGACATCCATCTCCACATCATATCATATATGTCTCACTGTCTGTACTTGGTCCATCTACAGCTGCCATGGCATCTCGGCGTGTTCGTCCTCGCACTGCCCCATCCGCATCTCGGACTTATTTCCACAGTCCTCAAGCTGAGGAACTCTACACGCAGAACTTTTCCCATCGCTCCATTCTTGTGGAACGTGAAGTTCTTCTAGGTGAGTTTCGGGATACCTATCCCATTGTCCCTCAGATTTTTGAGTCGCGCCAGTGGCTTGCTTTAACCACTGGTCATCCCGCCCCCTCGGTGGAGTTGGTAAGGGAGTTTTACTCAAATATACATGACATTTCAGAGGGAACTTTTCAAGTTGATATCCGGAATATCACTTTTCGGGTAACTCCCGATCTCTTGGCAAATTTGTTGGGGGTACCTCGAGTAAACAATCCTATTTACCCCTATCTCAATACCCCAGCCCCTAGTAGACCTGATTTGGGTCGTTTTCTCACTAGGACTCCTATGACTTGGACTGGGATTCCTCCTCTAGCGACCAAGTCATTTCCCCATGCATACCAAATTGTGAGTCGGATTGTTCTGACCAACATATACCCCACTGGTCATTATAGTGACATTGGTCCGGATCGTGCCCTTCTCCTACATGCACTGCTCACTGATGTCCCTATAGATTTGGGCGGTCTTCTCTGTCGGGTCATGATTGAGGCCCATATGTCGTCCAATTTTCGAACTGGTCTTCCTCTTGCCTGTCTAATTACGAGGATAGCAGTGTCTCAGTCTGTGGCCTTCCCGCCCCAGGAGCTTAGAGTGAGCCTGAAGACACCGATTGGCCGGAAGACAATGCAGTTAAGTCAGGCGCATCTTCCTAATATTGAACCCGCTCCTGCACATTCTACTCAGACCAGACCTATTCCTCACGCTCCTGAGACCAGCTCGGGTCCTTCCAGCTCGGGTTTGATGCCACCAGCTACAGAACCATCCCGACAGACCCTATTGGACTTTCTGATTAGCATTCAGCAGTCTGTGACCAGCATGGATACTCGCATTGATAACCGACTTAACAGTCTTGAGACTCGGGTTACTCAATTGGATACTCACATCAATGCTCGGTTTGACACACTTGACACTCAAGTGATTGAGCTTGGAAATCAAGTTCAGCATCTTCTTGCTGATGAGGACGAGACTGATGCAGATTGAGAGCCCTTGCCATTTCTGACAAAAAGGGGGAGTGATCGGGGGAGGAGTAGCTAGATTTAGGGGGAGTAACTAGTAGCTTGTTGTTCTTAGTTTTACTATGTCATTATATTCTTGATGTATTCTGTGTTGGACTGATGGCTATTGAAGTTTTAGTGTTAAATTTTTATGGCAAAATTTCTTTACTTCTGAGTTCATCTGTTAAATTCCTTGCAAGTGTTTTCTTTTGGTACGTTTACATGTTTGTTAAGTGTGCAGATACTTCACTTGCCAAGACTAAAACCTACATGTGGAAGTCCTGTTGTTTGTGTGTGATAGGATTAGGTCAAATGTATAGGTTAGAGGTTTTGTCACAGAAATGCCAAAGGGGGAGATTGTTGATGTAAAATTTAGTAGTTGGCAATTTTCTAGTGAAAAACCTAATATAATTGAGTTGTAACTAATGGTGGACAGAGTACACTTGAAGAGGATCAGAATGGCTCAAGAAATACCCAACACAGTGATCTCGCTCGATCCTCGCTCGACATGGCGCTCGAGCGAAGTCCAGGCAGAGACTTCGCTCGACACTCGCTCGACATGGCGCTCGAGCGAAGTCCAGGCAGAGACTTCGCTCGACCCTCGCTCGACACCTCGCTCGAGCGAAGTTAAGGTTTCACGAATTTCTCTAGGGTTTAAAGCGCCGTTTCAGGAGGTGGGATATAAATATATCCTTAAGTCTTCTGCTGCAAAGTGAGAGGAAAAACACAGAGGAAAAACCAAGGAGCCACATTTCATCCCTTGAGAGAAACTTCTCCATTGTTTCAAAGATCATTCTCTCTTGGATTATATTACTCCCTCACAACACACATTCAAATTTTTTAGTGAGTCCATTGGAGTGGACGTGGTCATCAAGCTGGAAGAGTTCTTCAAGGAGCTTGGATGAAGAAATCAAGTTGTTCGTGTGAGAAGCTATAGAAAGGTCGGAGTTCCGGCACTACATGCGTGTAGAGATCGAGTGGGTCACTCGTGGTGTTGCAAGCCAAGTTTAGTTGCTACAGTGGGTCTGTGAGTGTTTCTAAATTTGTTGTAACAAACTAAAATTTCTATAGTGGATTAGAGGTGGTGTCTTACACCCGGAGTGGTTTTAGATTTTGAAGAGGTTCTTCAAATGAGTTTCCACTTCGTAACCAAAATCCTTGTGTTGATTTTTCCATTGATTGCTTGTTTATGTTGATTAATTTTTTAAAACTGCTATTGTTTTTGTTAAACACCTATTCACCCCCCCTCTAGGTGTGTAAGGTAATTAGCTACCGCTTTTTCAAAGATCTATTTGACCCAATTGCAGAGAGGCGAAAAACCAGTCGACGTGGCGAAAAAAGACTGACAGAAGATGAACAAGAAAACTATTGGTCAGATCTAGCAGTGGATTGATCATAGTGTCTTTCATCATGTCACACAGGAAATAGATGCCTACCAACTGTGGTAAAAGCTGGAGAACATGTACCAAGCAAAAACTACCAGGAACATGGCACTTTTAATGAGATGCCTTGTCAACCTAAAGCTAAAAAATGGCATCTCAGTAGCTGAACATACCAACGAATTCCAAAACCTCATGAATTAACTTGCAACTATAGATCTCAAGCTTGGAAATGAAGAACAGACTCTACTACTTCTTAGTTACTTGTCAGATAGTTAGAAAATACTAGTGGTCTCACTCAATACTTCAGCTCTAGATGGAAAGCTCACCACGTCAATGGTGACGAATGCCTTATTCAATGAAGAGACCAGACGAAAAGAGGCAGGGGAGACCAGTTAGATGCCTTTGTAATTGAAGGAAAGAGGCAAAGAAATAGTAAAGAAACAAGCCGAAAAGGAATTGAAGTAAAAGCAAAGGTAGATCCTAGACTCGTGGTGGTCAACAAAAGAACATGGGAAAGTATTTTTACTATGGTATTGAAGGCCACTTTAGAAAAGAATGCCGAAAGATCGTGGGTAGGTAGAACAGGAAGAAGGTGAAGCTTCAGTGATACTTCTTTGAGATTGTGCATTCTTTTTTGCCAGTGAAGAATCTTGCCTACATGTTTCAAGTCAGGAGACAGAGTGAGTGATAAATGCAATAGAATATTACCACGCCACTCTTTGTGAAAATTTCTTCAGCACTTACAAGCCAGGATACTTTGGTACAATTATGATGGGCAATTCAAGATTCTCAAATATCGTAGGCATAGAAGATGTCAAAATAAAGACCAGTGTTGGTTGTATTATGATATCAAATGACGTTCGACATGTACCCAATCTCTGGCTCAATCTGATATCCAGGAAAACCCTTGATCAACAAGGTTACAAGAGGATCTTCAACAGCAATGCTTGGAAACTAAAGAAGGGAACCATGGTCGTCACATAGGAACATATTTGTGGCACTTTATACAAATCAAGTGCAAAGATATGTGCAAACAGCCTCAACATAATTGAAGATAAGGCATTCCCAAACTTATGGCACTAGAGACTCGGTCACATGGGAGAAAAATGGTTGTTATTGCTCTTTACACTTGTGAATTCTGTTTATTTGGTAAACATCGTAGATTCTCATTCCAGACATTTGTCGAAAAGAGATCAGAGTTGTTTAGTATACTCTGATGTTTACGGCCCTTTTAAAATCGAATCACTGGGAGGTAACAGATATTTTGTTACTTTTATTGATGGTGTTTCATGAAAAGTGTGGGTATATTTCCTAAAAAAGAAAGATCAAGTTTTTGAACAGTTCAAATGCTTTTATGTCATGACAAAAAGAGAAACAAACAAGAAGTTAAAATGTCTCAGAATAGATAATAGAGGAGAATATACTTCTTGAGAGTTCAGATAATATTGCTCTAATCGTGACATCAGACATGAGAAAACCATCTCCTACACCCCACAGCACAATAGTGTGGTAGAACGAATGAACTGGACCATTATGAAATGAACCAGGTGCATGCTAAGTATGGCTAAGCTGCCTAAGCCGTTTTGCGATAAAGTAGTTCGAGCAACCTATTGCCTAATTAGCAAAACACCATCAGTTCCACTACAGTTCAAAGTCCCAGAGATACTGTAGTCAAGCCGCAAGATATCATACTCTCATTTAAGAGTATGTGGGTACAAAGCATTTGCACACGTGTCCAAGAAGAAAAGGCAGAAGCTCGATGAAAAGTTGACTTCGTGTATCTTCATAAGCCATAGAAATGAAGAATTTGGTTACAGATTATGAGATCCAAAAGTAAAGAAAGTCATCAGAAGTAAGGACGTTGTGTTCCATAAAAATCAGCTGCATGGCAATGTTATAGGATCAAAAGATACAACTACATGTGCTCTAGAACCAGTTTCTAGTTCCCCACCGCTTCAATCTGCCCCAAACACTGAAAACAGGCAGAAGGATTCCCTAGAAGAAGAAGCTGACAACGGAGAAACCAGTTGAGCAGGGGGAGCAATTACCTTTTCCATCATAAACTACAAAATCATCACAGTTGTCAGGTGATCAGTCTCAGTATAATAGATCCCTAGCGGTTGATTATTGATTTCGTCTTGAAGATATCCAAAATCAGATTATATCCTTCTTACAGATAAGGATGAGCCAGAAAACTTTCAAAAGGAAATATCTCATCCAAATAGCAATAGATGGATGTAGGCTATGTAGGATGAGATGAATTCATTGCAGAAGAATTAAACATATGAGCCGGTGAAACTTCCAAAGAAAAAAATAACACTGAAAAATAAATGGGTGTTCAAGCTAAAGAATGATAGCAAACAAGTGAAATACAAAGATCATTTGGTCGTCAAAGAATTAGAGCAAAAGAAACTAATTGACTTTGATGAAGTCTTCTCACTTGTTATAAAGATGACTTCAATTCGAGTAATACTCAGATTGGTTGCAAGTTTTGACTTAGAGTTTGAATAGATGGATGTAAAGACAACATTTATTTACGGTAATCTTGAAGAAGAGATCTACATAACCTAGCCAGAAGGTTTTCGAGTTCCTCAAAAAGAACATTTGATCTACAAGCTATAATAGCTATAAGAGAACTGCTGTAGATTAGTGTGTCTACATCTACAAATTTTCAAAAGATAAATTTGTTATGTTACTGCTTTATGTTGATGATATGCTGATTATTGTAAAAGATTCATCCATCATCAGCAAGTTAATGGTGGATCTCTCCAAGGTCTTTGATATGAAAGACTTTAGAGCTATCCAACAGATCTTGAGTATGAGGATCACTCATGACAAGAAGGAAAAGAAGTTATGGCTGTTATAGGAAAAGTATGTTGAAAAGGTATTAAAAATATTCAACATGGAGAAGCAGAGCTAGTCAGTAATCCACTAACTAGTCATTTCAAAATGAGTTAAGAGTTTGTGTCCTTCATCAGCGAAAAAGGTTCGAGCAATGACTACAGTATCCTAATCTTCAGTAGTAGGAAGTCTAATGTATGCTATGGTGTGTACCAAACATGACATCACTCACACTGTTAGAGTTGTGAGCTATTTTCTTTCAAATCTAGGAAAAAAACACTGGAAAGCACTAAAATGGATTTTCCAGTACCTTAAGGGTACATCAAAATTGAATTTATGCTATGGGGGAACTAACCTAGTCTTGGATGGTTATACGAATGCTAATATCGCAAGTGATCTTGATAGAAAAAAAATCTACATCATGATACATTTATACATTTGCAAGTAGAGCTGTACTATGGTAGTCCAAATTATAAAAATGTGTGGCTTTATCTACAATAGAAGCAAAGTCCATTGCTATAGCGGAAGCAGACAAGAAAATGTTGTGACTAAAGCGGTTTTTCCAAGAAATGAGAATCAGTCAAAAAGAGTACAAAGTCTATTGTGATAGTCAAAGTACTCTTGATCTAAGTAAAAACTCGATGTATCATTTTCACACAAAGCACATTGACATTCGCTATCACTGGATACGCGAAGTGTTGGAACAATAGCTTTTAAAACTTGAGAAGATCCACACTAAAGTAAATCCAGCTGATATGTTGACAAAGTTGATCACACTAGAAAAATTTGAACTATGTAGAAACATAGCTAGGTTAGACATCTTGAACTAAAGATGTCAGGATATCCTCTGTTTGGTATTAAGGAGGAGAATTATTGAAAATTCAACACTAACAAGTTGGCAAGATTACTTGGCAACAGATCAAATGGATTGGTGATGAATGGTAGATAAGTTTTCTTCTAGAAATTAGAAGGACAAACGTGGATGGACACTTGGTTGAAGCAGTCGAAAATGCTTGAAATATCTTATTGTCACTGATGAAGATTTTTCTTCTTAAACCGACCTTAATCCACCTATAAATACATGTATAAGCTGCAAATTATGTTTGTGAGATCATAGAAGCACGACATTGCTGTAAGAGTTAAGTGAAAACCTTGTAACTGTTGATTTGTTGAATATAAACTCTTCTCTGTATGGATGTAGACTAAGTTATCCAAACCACGTTTAAGTCTTGGTCTCATTTTATTTGTGAGTGTACGACGAATCTAACACTAAATTCATATTTTCATACCTGAAAAAAAAAAGAACCCTCATTATGGATATGTGGCTTTTTGCACATTGCACACCTGACAAGAGATTTCCTGGGAGTGGCAGTGCTAAGGACCTGCAAAATAGATGGAGAGGTTCGACACTCAAGTTAGTGTATAAGCCATAAAATGGTATAGGTATTAAGGAAGCTTGGTCCAAATAAAGAGAGTAAGGCCTGTCTTGGATTAGATTAGTCCCCTACTTTTATAGCACAGTACCAATAGACGATGGTAGGGCAAAGTGAATGCTCATTTTTTGAGTGACAACATACATATCTGTTCATGTCATTAGACTTGTTTGCTATAAAACTAGGAGATAACATAACTAAACGGATCAATTCCTTTGACTAGTCATTTCGAGCTTTGAGTACTTCTTCTAGATTGCTAATGTGGTTCAATGATGTTGACAAGAGTTACCAGTGGAAAGGCTTTCATAGGCAGTCTCATAGTGTAAAATATGCTTACCTTATCCAGAAGGCCATTATTTACAGGCATCCAATTAATCATTGAATGCCTTGGGATCAAATCAGTGTGGTACAAAATATTCTTGTATTCTACCCTGGAATATTTCTTCCTAACCAAATGCCAAGCTGACTTGAATGAGAAAAAAAATTGAAAGTTGAGTCTGCACTGGATATCACCTTTTTTATACAATTAGTAAGAATTTTATTACCAAAGTAGGCACAATCCAAGTACATAGGAAGTACAAAGGAAATACCTACTGCATGCTGGACAGGAGGAAACCAGAACATTTTCGTCATTCCTTACAGAGATCCTAGCCCACAAACTCAAAGTAGAAAAGAAAAAATAATGAAGATATTCAAAAGAACATTGTCTTTAAAACATCTCACATTCTTTTTCAGCCATAAACACTACAGTAAACACAAATGAATCATTCTCCATCTAGTAACAACACATTTCTTTGCCTTAAAACCATGCCAACATGCAAGGAGGTCCACAACTTCCTTAGGTATCACCTAGTATGAACTTGTCTGACCAATAACCTCATTCCACAAATGCTTTGCCACCTCACAAATGTGAAAAAAGACAGACTCCACAATCCTTCTTGCACAACACACCAATCAGTTATACACACCTCACTTCTTCTAAGATTATCCGTGGTCAATACTTTTCCTAGAGCAACCACCCAACTAAAGAACGCCACTTTAGTAGGTACATTCACCCTCCAAACTCCTTTTTCTAGAGGAAAACACAGCCAGAATGACAATTAAGTACCTTATAACAAGAACTGATTGATTACGTATGATTACCTACATATATATAAGAAAAAAACAAACTAAAAACCTAAAATTTCCATCATCATCCCACAATAGCTTGTCCTCGCTTCCATCACTTTAGAGTTATAAATTCTTTCAAGAAAATCTAAAACTACATTCACTTCCTATTCATTTACATCTCTACTAAAGTCAATATTCCATAGAATATTATTATCCATATATTGAAGATAATCTTCCACAGCAACATTTTGATCTCTTGCAATCCTATAAGATGGAAAATGTTATTTGAGAGTTGATTCTCCACACCAAATGTCATGACAAAAGTGAATCTTCTTCCCTTCCCCCACCTTAAATTTATTATGTTTAGAAAACTCCCCCTAACTTTTCCTAATGCCCTTCCATAAACTCATCCCATAAGCATCTCTAACTTCATTAAAATACCAATTCCCTTACCTACTTGTCCCATATTTAACAGGAACAACATTTTTCTATTAAACATCTCTCTCTTCATGATATCTCTAAATCCACTTTTCAATGAGTGCTTTATTAAATAGCCTCAAATTTCTCACCTCCAATCTCCACAAGAAATCGGTTGACACACCTTATTTCAACTAATCAAGTGAAACTTCTTTTCCCTTCCTATTCCTCCCCATAAGAAATTATGAAATTTTTTCTCAATTCTACTAGCAACCCCAACTGGCAAAAGGAAAAGAGAAAGAAAATACACAGGAAGATTAGACAGCGTACTCTTTATCAAAGTAATTCTTCCCCCTTTAAACAAATATAACTTTTCCCATCCAGCCAACCTTTTCTCAATCTTTTCAATAATCCCATCCCATATCAAAACAAATATGTGAGGAGCCCCCAAGAGAAGAGCAAGATACTTCAATAGCAATTTAGCAATCTTACACTCCAAAATATTAGGCAAAATTGAAATATTACTTACGACATCCACTTGAACAATTTCAGACTTATTTAGGTTAATCCTAGGACCCGAGACAACTTCAAAACATAGCAACAATGCTCTAAAGATTCAATATGTTCTTGAATGGGCTTGCTGAAAATTAGTGTATCATCGACAAAAAGAAGATGAGATAATTTCATACTATTATGTTCCTCATTACCCACCTCAAAACTTAACAAATACCACCTTTTACCGCAGCTTCCAACATTCTACTCAAAGCATCCATGAAAAGGATAAAAAGAAAATGAGATAATGGATTTCCTTATGCCAAACCACATGAACTATTAAAAAATCCATATGAATCTCGATGTTGAAATGCAATGTTTTATCCACGTACATGCTTTCATTCCAAAACCATATCTCCCAAGCCAATACAAGAGGAAATCTGAACTAACATGGTTATACGCTTTTTCCATATCAAATTTAGTCAAAATTCCATATTCATTTGATTTAATTATGATGTCCACAAACTCATTAGCAACTAAGACTGAGTCAAGGATTTGTCTCTCTCTCACAAAGGCATTTTGAGATTTTGATATAATAGTTCCCAACACCCTACTCATCCAATTATTTAACACCTTAGAGATTATCTTATAAACCCCCTTCACCAAACTAATAGGCTGAAAATCATGCATCTCCACAGCCTCTAACTTTTTGGTAATAAGTGCTATAAATGTAGCCTTGAAACTTCTCTCAAATTTTATAAATGAGCCAAATTCACAAAAAAACCTTCATAATATCTTCTCACACTATATCCCAACAAGATTGAAAAAAGTCATTGAAAAAATATCCGAAGCCGGAGCCTTATCCCTTGTCATTGCTTTAACGACATCGAGAACTTCATCTTCTTCAAAAACTCTCTCCAACCATTCTGCTTTTGCCTGATCAATGAAGTAAAAAAATAGTCCATCAACCTTTGGTCTCCATGAGTATTCTTCATTGAACAACTTCTCATAAAGATTGACAATGTGATTCTTAATGACCTCTTGATCTGAAATGATGTTTTCACCATCATGAAGAACCTTAATTGCATTATTCCTTCAATGAAAGTTCACCATATGCTGAATTTATTTCATGCACTTGTCACCTTCCTTCAGCCAAAGGACTCAGGATTTCTGTCTCCAAGAGATTTTCTTCATTAAATTGATCTTTTCTAGATCATTCACCAGCACTTATTTTCTCTCTAATTCCTCAATGTATAAGTTCCCTAATAGTTCCTTTTCCTTTGAACTTTGCAATTGCTGCATTAAAAGTTTCCTATTATTTTATATTTTCCTAAACTCCTTAATATTTCACTTCTTCAAATCTATTTCCAATGATTTAAGTTTACCCGCCAATACAAAGTTTGGACTATTAGAAAACGAGTATGAAGGCCACCACATTTTGTACGAAGACCTCCACATTTTCATCCTATCCACAAAACCCTTAGGCTCCAACCACATATTTTCAAATTTAAAATGCCTTAGTATTCTAAAAGTGCCCCTACTTTTGGATATCACCTGAATTGCCCATCTATCCTCCTGAGCTGAAATTTGGTTTAAAACCCTGGTTCAAATAGGAAAATGCCAACAAGGAAAGGGTCATTCCTCTTGGGGGCAAGAAAATCATGATCGAGATAGCTAACCCAAAGCTTGTACCATGGAACCTACAATATATTTTTTTCCTTGCAACCCACAATGAGTGTAGAATGATTAATAAACAACAAATCCAATCAACAACAATTAATCTATACTTCTTGTGCAATTCAACTAGATGAAAAATATTATAGTTATTTTTTCAAAGAAAATGCAATTAACTATCATATGTGGTAGATAATCAATGAAGTTATGCATTTGTGGTGCCTAATTTTTTTATTTTTTTTATTTATTTTTTGATGAGGTAACCCAATTCCTCAATAGTTTTCCTTGGAGCCTAGCTTGCCAAGTGTGACATGCATAAAAATTTCTTGAAGGTGTGTGATTGGTCATATAAGGTTTATGTGATGAATTATCGGGAGTTTGAGAGATCGACTCCTCACCTAGATTGATTTGTTATAAATTGAAGATTCAGCAGCCACTGCTTACCTGCTTCCTTAGGCAAAACTCCAAGTTGAAGACATACTTAGAATAATATTGCCACTAAATCTTACTCTGTTATGAAAACATTGAAGTCTTATTTTAATCAGCACAGTATATCTTTTAGGTAAAGAGGAAGGCAATCTTAGAACATGAAGTGTGTGGTCTATTATAAGGACAAAACTTAACTACACGTGAAGTGTGTGATCTATTTATAGGGACAAAACAACATAAAACCTCAACTACACGTGCGAAGGTCAACTGAGGTAAATTGAATGTTGATTGACATGGTGCAAGTATGGCAATTCTGGTTTGAGGGCATAGCCACCACCAAGGTCATTTAACCTATTTTTCTAACTAGAAAGTTGACTACTTATTGTTCAACCCCCTCGATCTAGTATGATGCAATAGTACATCACATATGGTTAACCATGCTATAGACTGGATGTGAAAACAGCTCATGCATAGTCAACTGAACTATAAGAGTTGTTGATTGTGTGCTAGTTTTTTCTTCATACTTTCTATCTTCAGCTCAAACCTCAGTTTGACCAAGTTATAGACCAAGATTTATCTAGAGCTTTTGCACAATCGATTGAATGGTAAAATTGGTTGACCATCTTTTTCATATGTCCCATTTTTCTTTATCTCAAACCCAAGTTCTCTCACGACTTTGGACAACCAATTTGGGCGGGTGGTGAAACTAACATCCTAAAATCATTCCAAGATTTCCAAGGTCTCGTTTGTTTTCATAAATGAGATAAATTAAGATTAAAGTTAAAAATTAAATAAAGTATTCTTAGAATATATATATTTTTTAATATTATTTTTATTTTGAGATTTGAAAAGTTGAATTATATATTTTATTGAATGTAAAAATTTAGAAAAGTTGTAATAATTAGGTAAAATCAGATGAGATGAGTCAAGAGAAGTTATGTAAACAAACAAGGACTAAGTCACTTACCATTCTACTTGAAATTTTGTCTTATATGGACAATGTCTAATTTACCAAAACAATTCCTTCCTCATATTTATTAACCCATCCAATCCTTGACCAAATTTGTAATCTTCAAACTTGTGGTTCATGGTAACAAGCGGACATTTACCCCAATCGCCATATGATATATGGTCATTACAAGAGAATTGATTATTTACAATCAGTTAATTCCAACGAAATGACTATATATAGTTGACATTAATCGCAAATAGTAATTTTGTCATAAAAATCCATTTTTCTTGTAGTGGATATCCACAAAAAAGAAATCGATCTCACAATACTCATAAACACTAAGATTGTTGTTTCTCTTGTGATTCAAAATAATGATCTATTGACTAGATGAGAAGATTATATTTTTTTCTTTCTCTTGTGATTCAAAATGAATGTATTGTGATCTTTGCTAATGCTTATTGACAATGTATTGTGATCTAGCTTATACACAATGATTTCAAATGTTACTATTATGGAGACAAACTATTATATGAATATTTTTTTGAGTCAGTGTGTATATTTTAGCTAGACTTCAATTTATGGGTTTTTTTTATAAGCAAACAATTATATTGATAAGAATAGGCATAGCCCAAATACACAAGATATTATACAAAAGGTCACACCTATTTAGAAGGAAGTAATAGGAACAAGAGAATCATGAAAATCAAGGCCACGACAATAGATACGGCCCAAAGAAAAAGAGTGCTAACAAAAAATAATTTAAGTTTTTCTATCGAGCTCCTTATCTTTAAATGTCTAGTCATTTCGCTTCTTCCATTGGCACCACATGATACAAATCGGGACCATTTTTCACATTGCTAAGATTTGTGGGATACCTTGTAGATTTATCCAGTTGGCCATGAGCTCTATCACTGTGCGAGACATAACCCAATCTAACTTTTATATATATATATATATATATATAAGTAATCCAAGCTAACTCCATTATAGTAAACACCTCGTTCCATAATGGTCCAGCCACCTTTCAATGCAATAGTAAATGATTCACATTTTCACCATTTTCTCTATACATACAGCACCAATCTACTATGATCACCTTAGGTCTTCGTAGATTAACTTTCATCAAGATCTTACCCAATGTTGTTGCCTATAAAAAAAATGCCGCTTTGGAAAGCGCATGTTTCTCCATATTTTTCTTCATGGGAATTGCATATTCTGTAGTTATATAAGCAACTAATAAAAAGGACGGGCTGTTGGGAATCTACCACATCTTATTTGCTCCTTGGGTTCTCGATATCATGGTGTATAAAAGACCAGAAAACTCTACAATGTTGCCAACTTCCCAATCTTGGGCGGCTCCAATGAAATTCAGGTTCCATTGACTAGGTCTTCAAATAACTCTATGCAATTAGCCATTGGAGCATCTTTCTTACTCGTAATTCTAAAAACTGATGGGAATGAATCCTTTAGGGCTTGATCTCCACACCTCAAGTAAGTTCAAAATTTTATTCTAGATTCATCACCTAATACCAATCTAGTATGCCGATTAAGATCCCCCACCCTCTTTGAAGGTGTTTACAAATTCCCACTCCATAACCCCATGAACTTGTCTAGTGCACCTCCCACATGCCTTCATATTTGCAATCAATCACTAATTTTCAAAGAGCTTCAGGTTCTATATTATATCTCAATAGCCATTTTCCAAACAAGGCTCGATTGAATATCCTCACCTAAAAAATGTCAAAATACACGGACGAAGCTCTCACCAAATAATGTAAAATACGTTTGTATCCAAAGCTATTCACAATAATATGTTAATAAAATGAGGATGGACACATAATCTTTTTCTCTTGTTTATATTGTGAAATAGTGAAAATATTGGTTCCTCCATTGAATCATTTTCTTGACTAGAAAATAAGAGTTAGTTGGGCCACTCTCGCCTTATTATAGTTGTCTCTTGAACATTCATATAGAAAGTTGTTTTTACTTTATATTAGTTCAAGGCTGTTCAATATGAATCCAATTTTTTTTTACACAAATCAATTGAGTACACATGCTACTTTGTAATGGGTCCCTAAAAAAGAGGAAGCTTTTGTGATCATGAAAAAGATGAAGCTTTCGTGGATTTGGTTTGGGTTTGGTTCTTTCCAAATTGGACCCAAAGCTCAATCATTAGAATGAAGAACGTGTATTTCTTGAATCATGTTATGGGATTTATGTCATCTTTATTTTTGGTAAGTAATAATATACCCCTTCCACAATCAAAATGTGGTTAGTTGTTACACGTCATTGAAATAACAATACAGAATTTACATATAAAAAGAAATGGCATCTTGGTCACATCTGCATGCAATTTATCCGACTCTATATTTTCTTTTTGAATGCTGCAATTTGCTGTATAAGAATGCCAATTTCATAATGTCAAGTTTTTCAAAAAAAAAAATAATATCCTTGGACATACTGAAGTTTTATGTTATTTATATATTACCTCTCAAAATAAAATTACCATTAATCGAGATCTAATTATTGTTGTGACTTAAGATTTAATTACACGTTTTGCTAAAGGTATCCACGTCCAATCAATTGATTCTTTCATCAATGAAACTTGTTTGAACATTCCAAAAGTAGAAGAAGACCAAAGGGATCAAGTAAACACAGTCATATCAGGTATGTTCTACCCTTGTTTCCTTTAAGTTTTGGCTTGTAATATGAGAATTCTGCTTATAGCAACTTCAAATTTGTTTTCTTGTGATAACTGCTTTAGGTTACGTTTGGGTTCTAAAATATTCTAAGATATTCAACTATTATTTAATATATTATTATTATTATTTACTTGCTTTAGGCTACATTTGGGTATTACTATTCACTATTTTTTTTATAGGTAAAAGTAACTTTGTTGCTTAAAGAATAGGCCTTGCCCAGTATGTACAATAAACCATCCTAGATTACGATTGCATACGAAAGAAAAGGAAATCATGAAGGACTATGCCATTGAAATCAATAGCAATGGCCCAAGTACATAGAGTGCTATCAAATAAAACTATCAATTCCTCTATCGATCTCTCCTTGTTGTCAAAAGTCTGGGCGTTACGTCCTACCAAAAACACCATATGATGCACAAAATGATCATCTTCCACACTGCTAAAATCTGGCGCATGCCTCCAATCTTGGGTCAACTAGCTAGAGTTGCCACCACAGTCCCCAGCATGACCCAGCATAACTCTACTCTACGTAGCACCTCATTCCATAAAGCCTGTGCTATCTCGCAGTATAGCAAAAGGTGATCAACTGACTCACCCCCATCCCGAGACATACAACATCAGTCAGCTATAATGTAATTAGGCCTTCTGTTGTGCCTCAAGTGGTGCATTTGGTCAGAACAGAATGATCGTTGTTTTGAAGACAAGGAGCACACAATGGCAGAGCTACAAGATTTTTTTGTTCACACTTTATAGTTGTGGTTTTCCACTATTGTTCTTAATGAGGATAATGTACACGACTTCTTGTCTTTCTTTACTAGTCCTAAAATGTAATTAGACGTTCATTTGTATACTCCCTGTGTACAAGGACTCTACCTTTTTCATCGTTATTAATAAAATTTATCTTTTACTAATCAAAAAAAGCTATGATGACCTTTTGCTTTCTCAAATTATCAATAGTGAAGATCTTGCCCAAAGATGATGTCCACACAAAGAAGGCCTCCTGCAGGGGCGTCTTGTGTCTTCATAGCCTTTTCCAAGAAAATCGACTATTGGGGACTTGAGAAAGAGCCTTACAAAAGAACAAATTGAAAAGACCCCTTTCCCAGAAGGAGCCCACCACAACCCGTCTTCTTATACATTATTTGGCTTCACAGAGTACAGGAGACTATAAAATTCAGCAAAACGGTTCATCTCTCAATCTTGTGCAGATCTACTAAAACTAATGTTCCAATGAAGTTGCCCACCCGATATGCCCATACCATCCGCCACTGAAATCTTGGAGCGTAGTATCCTTGCACCATATATCTTTCCAGAATTTAATCTGGATTTCATCTCCCAACTAAAAACAAGAATGGCTAAGAAAAACTAACCAACCCCTTCTAATATGTTTTCAGAACCCCACTCCATTGACTCCTCTAGCTTCCTTAGTACACCACCTCCCCCATGTAGCCCCATATTTGCACCCAATCACCCTTCTCCACAAGGCTTCCGGTTCCTTGTTATGTTGCCACAACCATTTGCCAAGTATACTCGATTGAAAGTCCTTACATTTCAAATACTCAAGCCACCATTGGATATAGGACGACAAATCGTTTCCCACTTGACCAAACCACTGCACAGGAAGTCACATTGGAGTTTCTCAATTCAGCCTACCACACTTGCGGGTATGGGAAATAGAAATAAAATAAATAAGTAAGGAGGCTTGAAAGAGTACTCTTTATCAATGTGAGCCTACCGCTTTTTGACAAGTACAATTTCTTCCAACCTGCTAATCTTCTCTTTATCTTCTCAAACATTGGCTTCCATAAGGTGGACGTCTGTGCACCAACCCCTAACAGAAGACCCAGATACTTCAAAGGAAGAGAGACTACCTTACAACCCAACACCTAAACCAATGACCATAGGTTAGGCACCACTCCGATTGGCACCATTTTGGACTTATCAAAGCTCACTTTTAACTTGGAAACTGCTTCAAAACATAGGAGCAACACCTTCAAAGCCCACGCCTATTTCTAATCTGGCTCACAAAATATAAGAGTGTCATCTACAAACATCGAGTAAGATATGTTAATGATACCCATTTTCGAGCTTCCAACCAAAAAACCATTCACAAAGCCATGAAATGACAAGGCCGAAATCATCCTGCCTAGACCCTCCATCCCTAAAACAAAAAATAAAGGCAACAACGGGTCACCTTGTCTTAGGCCTTGTAAACTATGAAAAAATTTAGCTGGGCTAACATTTATCAACACAGAAAATTTAGCCGTAGATCTGCACCACGGATCCACAACCCCCACCTTTCACCAAAACCACATTTCTCTAGGAGGTAGAGTAAGAAGTCCCAATTAACATGGTCACATGCCTTCTCCATGTCTAACTCGCAAATTAAACTAGTAGCACCTTCCTTCACTCTACTATCCACACACTCATTAGCAATAAGGACCGTATCAAGAATTTTTCTACCTTTAACAAAAGTATTTTGGGGCCTCATAATAATCTCCCCCACTACCTTGCTAAGTCAGTTCCCTAACACTTTGGAGATGATCTTGTAGACCTCACATACCAAGCTGATGGGACGATACTCATTTACCTCATTCACACCCACCTTTTTCAAGATCAATGTAAGGAAAGTAGTATTTAAGCTTTTCTCAAATTTACCTATCACATAGAGCTCATGGAATACCTTCATACTGTCTTCCTTGACTACATCCCAACATTCTTAGAAGAATCCCATAGAGAACCCATCCGCACTATTTCCACCACCTCCTCTTCCTCAAAAGCACTCTCCACTTGAGAGACATCATTCGATCCAATGGAGTAAAAAACCAAGCCTGCCAACTCATTGGCTCAATGAGGAGTTGCTCATAGAAGCTGACAATATGGTCCTGAATAATTTGTTCCTCTCTACACTCAACACCATCAATTCTCAACATCTCAATGTTATTGTTTCTCCTGTGTGAATATGCAACATGATGAAAGAACTTAGAATAATGGTCTCCTTACCTAAGCCACGAGGCTCTTGATTTTTGCCACCAAGAAATCTCTTCTAATAAGATAATCCACTTAAGCTCCTCAGCTAACACAGTCTTCCGAGATACTTCAGCTTAAGTAAGGGATCTAATCTCTTTGATCATTTAAATTTCCTCTCAATATTTCACCATTACTTTGCATTTATTTTTTACTATTATTCACAGAATATTTGATATTATCTTACTACCCAAATACAACTTTAGATGCTGAAACTATACTCCCTTTGATGGTAGAAAATATTATTCTTTCTCTAAAAATATTATTCTTTCTCTGTTGAAGGCATCAATGAAATTGCTTTCATGTTCAACACAATGTCTACTAATAACAATAGTCAAACAAGATGTAGTTATATGAGAAGAAGGACAGCAAAAATTTATGCTGTTATGATTGAGCTTAGGGTTGATGTCTATAAGATTTTGCCTGTTTTGTCCCCATTTTAATTTGTTTGCAATGGCTCTGTGGGAGAGTAGCTTGGTAGACAAGTTTGTCCAAAGTATGAAAAACAATCAAAATATTTTTTTAAAAAGAGCAATTAAATGAGAATGAGACGAGCGAAGCAAACAACCAATGGAGTCAACAATTGATGCTCTAAAAAACAGTCAAAATGATTTATAACAAAAAAGAGTTGGCCAAATAATTCTTGCAAACTTGGTAAAACCAAAACTCTTCTCTTCCCTTTGCATTCTAATAGAGCCTCACTACTTTGATCTTATCCATAGTGGTATTTGGGGACCTTTCCCTATTAGTTAACATGAAAATTTT
The DNA here is from genome assembly GCA_036898215.1 of Platycarya strobilacea. Classification (NCBI taxonomy): domain Eukaryota; kingdom Viridiplantae; phylum Streptophyta; class Magnoliopsida; order Fagales; family Juglandaceae; genus Platycarya; species Platycarya strobilacea. The sequence continues at coordinate 18,828,202 of CM072551.1, read as the reverse complement.
AAATATTATGTAACTTTCATTGATGATAGAAAATTTACTTAGTTTATTTCTTTCGCTTTAAATCTGAGGTTTTTCGTACTTTCATTGAGTTTTTACCGTTTGTTGACAACCAATTTTCTGTTCTATTAAGACCTTATGCACAAATTTTGTTGGTGAATATTTGTATACTGAGTTTCAAGCATTTTTGGCTTCTAAAAGTATTATTCATCAATTTTTATGTCCCGCTGCTCCACAACAGAATGGAGTAGCCAAATGCAAAAATCTTTATCTCCTAGATGTGATACGTACTTTCATGTTAGAATCATCTATTCCATTCATGTTCTGGGTCGAGGCTCTAAAACATTCTACTCACTTGATTAATCATTTACCTTCCCAAGTCCTACACATGGAGTCTCCTTACTTCCGCTTATTTGCTAAGCAACCTAGTTATGACAACTTCCGTACTTTTAGTTGTGTATGTTTTGTTCATTTACCTCCTAATGAGCAACATAAATTATCTGCTCAATCTTTTTTATGTGCATTATTGGGATATAATGTGTGTCCAAAGGAGCTGTTTGCTATGATCATACATTACATCGTACATGTATTTTTAGAAACGTTATTTTTTTCCAAATCAACATTTCTTTCACATGTCCTATGTGCTCTCCTCTTCTACTATGGTCCTCCTCTCCTTTGAACAATTGTTCTTAGATCTTCATCAAGTCAATTCTTGCTTTAAATTGGGTATTGTGTATATGGGACGCTTCTACCCACACTCTCTTCCAGTGGCTCATCCAATATCTGATTTTACCACACTCCAAATTTAGTCACTTATAGCACATCTAGCGCCTTTGGTACGTGGATCTCCTCAAGTGTCTGTACCCTCAGATGGGTACTCCATGTAGAAAGGCTATTTCCTTGACATAAGTTTGTGCCAACTTTTCCATTGAGTTTGTGTTGGAGATAGGTAAGAAATAAGCACTCTTTGTCAACAGATCAATTATAACCCAAATTGAATTCTTTCCTACTGATGTTCTTGGTAACCCTACTGCGAAATCCATAAATATATCCTCCCATTTCCAATCAAGGAGTGGTAAGAGTTGTAATTTTTTGGCTGTTTTTTGATGTCTTGTTTTTACTAGTTGACATACAGAACATTTAGATAAAAAGACTGCAATGTCCTTCTTGATTCCTTCCCATCAGAACTTTTCTTCATATAAGTAATGTCTCCATATTTTCAATGTGAACAGCATTGTTGGTAACTCCAAATCATGAGTAGGATAGTTCTGCTCATGATTTTTAAGTCGTCGGGATGCAGATGCAACTACTCATCATTCTTGCATCAATATGCATCCCAAACCCTTCTTTGATGCATCACTATATATTACATACGGCTTATGGGATTCTAGCAAAGCCAATATTGGCATCGAAGTTAATCTTTTCTTAAGCTCCTAGAAACTCTTGTCACACTAGTCACTCCAAATATATTTAATGTTCTTTCTAGTAAATGCTGTCAAGGATGCGAAAAATTTAGAAAATCCTTTCACAAATCTCCTATAATATCCTACTAGACTAGAGAAACTACATACTTCATGAGCATTTGTAGGCCAATGTCATTCCGTTACTACGTCTATTTTGGTCGGGTCCATAGAAACTCCTTTATTTGAAATCACATGGCCCAAAAGTTTGACTTCTTGTAGCCAAAATTCACACTTACTAAGTTTGGAGTAGAACTGATGCTTCTGCAAAATTGCTAATACAATTCTTAAATGTTCCCCATGTTCCTTATCACTCCAGGAATAAATCAGAATATCATCAATAAATGCCGCCACAAAATCATCTAGGTATGGCCTGAATATCCTATTCATTAAATCCATAAATACCGCTGGTGCCATTCTATAGGGTGTCTTATGAATTGGAGTTGTTGCTGGTTCCAATTTAATTGTAAACTGTCTCTTTATCCGAGGATAATCCAGGCAAATCATTCATAAATACTTGAGGAAAATATTTCATTATAAGGATTCTTTTAACGTTTCTAACTCCTTTCATCGAATTTAGCATCACTGCCAAATAGATCCTTACTCCTCCTTTTTTACATTTTTTTTATTCGTTTTACCAATACAATTGAGGAAACAGAATTAACTACTTCTCGTATGTAAGAAAATCTTTCTTTTGATGGCATGTCAAAGACTATTTCTTTTGATGGCATGTCAAAGACTATTTCTTTTTTATGGCAATCGATTTTAGCATAATGCTTTGAAAGCCAATCCATACCCAAAAATTAGATCAAATTCCATTAAATGGAATACTATTAGGTTAGTGGCTAAATGCAAACCCACAACCTTTATAAGTCAATTCTTCACCACTCGGTGACATCCAACTGTTTTACCATTAGGCATTACTACTAATACTTTCTGAATCAAAGATTCTACATTTAATTCATACTTATGAACACATTTATAAGAAATAAAAGATTTCGTTGCTCCAAAATTAAACAAAGCATATACCATATTTTGTACCCAATTTAATCTTACCTACAAAAGATTATCTTATCATTACTTCCAGATTCTAAAAATGAATGAACGTCAATCAAGGGGGCTCAAAAAATTTACCAGTAATAAATCTAGCATCAACAACCTCATTGGCTTCCACGTCCACATCACTTGGTGTAATAGCATACACCTTAGCCTTCACAGGGGCCTTTGGTTTAGTTCTAGATACTGTCACTCCTCTAGAAGTGTTTTGTGGACAGTTTCGAGCCATATGGTCTCTTTGCCCACATTAAAACATGCTCCAAAAGCTAACTAGTATTCACCACTGTCTTCGCCCACAACTTCTACACGGTAGAAACAGCACAGGTGCTCCTGGACTAATCATCTTTCCTTTTCCTTTATTTGCAAGGTGGTAATTTCTTCTTTTCCCCATATTTCTTCCTGATGAATAAGAGAATCCTCTTTTCTAAGGTGTTTGGGCTTGCGTAACTAAGTTCCTTTGTCCTATTTCAGCAATAGTCGCCACATTCACCAGGTCTTGAAATTTCTCGATTTGTAAACAAGCTATTTGATTACGGATTCTTGTTGTAATCCTGATTGAAACTTCTGCACTTGCAACTTTTCAGTGGCAATCAGATGAGGAGCGAATCTTTCCAATTCTATAAATCGTGCCGCATATTGTTCTATAGTCATATCATCTTCTACCAATGTAATGAATTCCAAAACTTTATGCTGCTTTACCGTCTTCGGAAAGAAACGATCATCAAATTCCTTCTTGAATCTTTCCCATAGTATCGCCACATTCTCCCCTAATTCATGCTTCAATAATCTTCTTTCCGTATCCCACCATAATCCAACTTCTCCTTGAAGTAAATGCCCTGCGTATTGAACTTTTTGAGTTTTCATACATCCACTAATCTCGAAAGTACGCTCCAAATCCACCATCCAATTATCAGCTTTCAAAGCTCATTCCTTTCCTATAAAAGGGGGATAACGATAAACTAAGAATCTTTCAAATGGGAATCCTTGCATTTCATTTCTAACTTTGTTCTAACGTTGATTTTGACTTTGTTCTATTTGAGTCCTTACTACTTCTGTCATTTGGCCATTAGCTTCAGCAATTGCTTGTCCTCCTTCTAGTGGGTGGTTTTCAACATTTTACTCTCCACTACTTAAAGGGTTAACACTATGCCAACCTTCCGCCAATTCTAATAACATTTTACTCCTTCTAGTCACTTTTATCTTAATAACTCCAAATTCTAAAATCCATGACCTCCATACTTCTTCCACATAAAATTCACCTTGACACCAAAAATTTCAAACCTATTTTAGTACTATGTGATTTTTTTCCTAGAACAATGTGGATTTACTCGGAGACGTAACTGCTCTGATACTACTCTATGACACCCCCAATTTACATTTGAGATTTATGTAAACTGAAAAGTCAGGATAAGTAATACAAAACTATCTATCCTTCGTACATATAATCAATAACATGCATGCACATAAACTTACTAGCAAAATGCAGTGGAAAGCGCAACGGAATATGGTTAAGCTCTAAAGTATGCAAAGGCAAACTAACTTTGCACAACAATCACATGGTAAACCTTAAACATACTCATAGATTAATATTTACAATAACATCAAGTATCAAGTCATACAAAAACTAGATATCCTGAAATACATATATTTAAGTCTTCTTTCCTCCAACATGTGGTCAAAAACTGAAGGGGCATAGCTATCAAAATACGGTTCATCAAGATGAGAGTATTTGGTAGGCCCTTCAAGGTTCACCGGAATCTCTCGATGAGTCTAAGTCTCCTGATCTCTCATATTTACCTACAACAAGGTCTATCGTTCCGAAATGAAGGATAGATAAAATCAAAAAATGAGATTTCAAGAAATCCCAATAAGTGTATTATTAACATAACTGAAACCAAAATAGTAAATACACATAACACGTAAATGCATATCTGCTTATGAGACCTACTGTACATGACTTATACATCACTTATAAACTACTTAAGCACCTCCTTATAAAACCTACATCTTTTTGGAAGAGGACTTAGTTTCTAGTCATATAGATCTTAGCATTAACCTCGACAGCAGATCGTGTTGCCTTCATCGTCAGGTTTTCTAAATTCACAACGGTAGATCGAAATGCCTTCACCGTCGTATTTCTTAGCATGACGGCAGATCGAGTCGCCTTCACAGTTGTGACAAAACTTATCATATTATGGTAATAGTTACGTTTCACCTTCACCGCCAGTCACATTAGTCGTACGACAGTTACATATCGCTTCCGCCATTACAATAGTATTTCTTATTATTTGACGGCAGTTACGTATCGCCTTCGCCATCAACACGTTAGTCATACGGGAGTTACTTATCGCCTTTCTCATCATGACATGACTTCTTATTATTCGATGGTAATTACGTATCGTTTTCACCATCGATACGTTAATCATAAAGGAGTTACGTATCGCTTTCCCATTATGACGTGACTTTATAAATTTTTAATTCTTAGTGGTTTCTTTCTTATTCTTATAAAAGTTTAATAATCTTATTTCTTGGAAACTCAGTATGATTCAAGGCATAAGATCTTATGACATAACTTAAACAAGCACAAACCATTAGACCTTTCACACACGATACATGAATTTATGAGCCATACAACATACCAACATGTCTCAATCATATAGGTTGTGCATATAATAGCTTATAAACATCTCGTCTTAATCACTTGAATCATGTACATGTTTTTCTAGAAGAAACATTTATCTTTAACCCAAAATAATATAGGGCCGAATATTACCTTACATCTCATATCAATTTATTATCTACCTTTTCTAAAAATCAACTTATTTTCTCCTTAACAAATCATGAAAATTTCATACATAGGCTAAACAAGCCATAGCCCGGCCACACATTTTTCTCTCAACTTATCTTTCTTTAATTCTTTCTTATTAAATCAAAGCATAGGAGTTTCAAGAAATTAAACAACCTTCACTTCAACATATACATAGGGCCAAATACTTTTATATAACGCACACAAATTTCCCTTCAATTCCTTAAAGTCCTATTACTTTATTATTATTATACATTGAAAATTAGAGCTAAGGAAAAATAGTCCTAACCGAAACTCAATAATAAAATATTTAAACTTTAACTTTATATCTTATTCAAATCAATCTTTTCGGTTCCTCCCAAGATTTGCTAGCTAAAACCTTCTAGATGAATTCCTCCCTTCTTACCACAAGTCCATATACGCATGTCATGATGTCAAGATACTTGTAAAAACATATCAGATTTTTATCTTATGCCTAAGTCGGTGCTAGAGCTCAAGTCGATTTCACTTAGATCCTTTTATGACCGTCCATTTCACACCCAATTCATGGAAATTTCATACATAGGCTAAACAAGCCATTGCCCGACCACACATTTTTCTCTCAACTTATCTTTCTTCAATTCTTTCTTATTAAATCAAAGCATAGGAGTTTCAAGAAGCATAGGAGTTTCAAGAAATTAAACTACCTTCACTTGAACATATACATAGGGCCAAATACTTTTATATAACACACAAATTTTCCTTCAATTCCTTAAAGTCCTATTACTTTATTATTATTATACATTAGAAATTAGAGCTAAGAAAAATAGTCCTAACAGAAACTCAATAACCAACTATTTAAGTTTTAACTTCATATCTTATTCAAATCAATCTTTTCGATTCCTCCCAAGATTTGCTAACTAAAACCTTCTAGATAAATTCCTCTCTTCTTACCACAAGTCCATATACACATGTCATGATGTCAAAATACTTGTTTTATCCAATGCCTAAGTCGATGCTAGAGATACAGCCCGTATCTCTAAATACGCAAAACATGAAAGTTCTAGATATTTCTCTTGGTGTTATATATAATTTTGAATCACCTTATTCGGAGATCAGATGAAAAATTATGCTTAATTTACTAAAATACAACAAAATTGCCTGAGAGTAGCCAATCCAAGCACACTATGTGTTCAACTCTTCTAACTCCAATTTCTCCAAAGTATCTCCTTGAATTTCCAAAAATAATATCTTCCTAAGTCTGAAATAAAATTCACTAGTTGATGCCTTACTCAAATTCTCAAGAATTTGATCAAGCTTAAATAAAGATTTCCTCTAAGTATTGCAATATCTTCCTATAGTGTGACTTATTTCACTAGACTAACCTCTCAATAGGCTAGATATTCATTCAATAAGCCAATTTATTCATACTACATCAAATACATAAATAGTTGCTAAAATCATGTTAAAGACGCACCGACCAATTTCCACCAAAATCTCCAACTTAAGAAAATATCTTACTTTTGCCTTAAAAATCCTTGATTCTCACCTAAAGACCTTGAAATTGGGTTGTTATACTAAGTGAGGTATGAGACTGTAAAGAGAGGTTTTTCCTTTTGATATGGTCGTGTAGTTTGGAGTAGGAGAAGGGAGGGAAACTCTAATGCCTTGGGCGACCATCCCTTATATATTGGGATAGAAAAATCTCTAAAAAGTCATATGGGTCCATTGTCATGTGCCACTTGTACACTCTTGATTTTAGGCCATCATTTGCCTTGCTAATAGACTTGGTTGGCAAGCAAAGTGTCAAGAGTTGTCTTAAACTTATAGAGCCACTTGTCCCCACACTTGGCAAAATCTTAAGAGGTTAAGACACAAGGTTGGTTACCAATGTCTAAGGCGATTTTCAAATAGATCTATTTCAAGTGCATCCACTGCACACCCGATTTAATCCTTGATCCAGTTGATATCTCTTAAAACTCAAAACATGAAAGTATTATTTCTTTTTCTTAGGGTTCTATAGAATCTTGAATGATCTCATTTGTTCTTCAAATGAGAGAGTTATGCTCGGAATGCCAAAAGACAATGAAATTACCTGGAATCTGTCCAATCCAATTTCATCATATAGAATATTCATTCCTTATACCACTTGCCTTCTCTTACTCGAATTTTCTATACAATATTTTTTTAAGTTTACAAAGGTCTTATCCTCCCATCATGCCAAGTATATCCTTTTTGGTTTGATTATTTTTGAACTTACCATAACCGATTTCACCAAAAGGACTTTCAAATGATTATTTTTTCTTTCTCCATTCATCCAATTATCAATTTCCATCTATAAATTTTTGTTCCTAAGAACCTTTCTAGATGAAAATCATAATCTTCCTAAGTTCCCAACCGTAACTCTTATGTTGACATGTCACTATATTTCTCAAGCAAAAGCCACTTATCTTACCTAATTGTTATTTTCCGATAACCGAATCTCTCTAAAGGATTCCATGGCTTCTATTCTTTTTTCTAATACTAAAAAAAATCCAAATATGCATAAAAATGTATTTCCAAGAAATTTTAACAATAAGCTAAATAAAAATTCTTAAGCAAATATAGTTGTTCTAATATAAAAGAAACCAGGTCGTCACAATAATAATTGATAGATTGTATAGTATTAGAATTAGCATATACTTATTTCTTTTCATGTATAAAATTCTTTTACAGTTTATTTAATATGCAGAAATCTCATAGCCAAACAATTCGACCATTTCATACACTTTGACAGTTAAATACACTTTGACAGTTGAAAAAGTTGATTTAGGATTTGAAAAAGTTGAATTATTTATTTTATTTTGTATGAAAATCTAAAAAAGTGAAATAATGAGTTTGAGATGGGATGAGATGATTTATGAAAATAAATCATGCCTAAGATTTTTGAGTTCTATGTGGAAAGTAGATGCATATTGTAGAACAAGGTTGAGAGGTGGTGAACGAGCCAAAAAGTTCGAATGGTGTACTATATATATTTTTTGAATAATGATAGGGTTACATCTCATTTATCACCACTTTATTACTTTTTTTAATTTATACTTTTTTAATTCTTCTTTTACTTAATGATTAAGGAAGTAATTATTAATAAATATATATATTTTTAAATTTTTTATTAATGATTAAGGATATTAAAAAATATTTAAAAGAAAATTAGAAAAAAAAAACAAATACACTAAAATGGTAAGATAGTAACAAATAGAATGTAACCCAATCACTAATATTTTATTAGTTTCCTTCATGCAATAATTTTCTAACGTGTAGTCAGAAATTAAAATGTTGTTTTTTCGTTGCAATGCAAACTCAAGTGCGCCGTCTACTTTCAAATGTCCTCAGCTTCTTGGGTACGCTACATCCAGTCACCTGCCATCATATCTTGGTTTTTTCACTTTTTTATTTTTATTTTTGTTTTCTCTTTTACTCATCATTCATCCTGTTAAAATTTGGCATCATTTAAAACTTTTATGAAGGAATCGAGCAATTATATGAAATGAAGTTGATCCATGACCAGTCGCAAAAACTTCTACGTCAAATGTGTGAAGAGATATCAAATTCAAATGAACAAGACAGGATGGATAGCTATGTTTGTGATGCCATCATATATGCTATAAAGAGTGGGATTAATGAGTTTGTTTTTGAGATTCTGAGGAAGACTCCGGATCTTGTATGGACCCACGATGAGAGAAAGACAAATATATTTTCCCTTGCGGTGCTACATCGTCAAGCCAAAATCTTGAGCCTATTATTTGAGCTTCATTTGAAGAATGCCCTAACATGTTCTACAGATGTCGACGATAATGGCATTTTACATATGGCTGGCATGTCAGCAGAGTCTACCATGCTTAACCGCATCCCAGGTGCAGCTTTGCAAATGCAAAAAGAGCTTCAATGGTTTAAGGTCTGCTCTCACTTTTCTCTCTCTATATACTTTTACTTAGAGCACTCTCATAGGAATATTCATTTACAAATTCAATTAGGCGTTTGCACAATAAAACCTAATAATTTCTCACATTGAATAGACATTTGCAAAAAAAAAAAAACTTTTAACTACGGTAAAAGCAACTTTTATTGTCAAATTTGCCTATCACTATAGCTAAGTCAAAAGTATTAAAAAATAATTTATCTCTCCACTTCTCCCTCTTTTTGAAGTTAGGGTAATTTTATTTGTGATAGTGCAATTAAAAGAATATAATGCAATTAAAAAATATATAGCCAATTGCAATTAAAAGAATATAATGCAATTAAAAATATATATATATATATATATATAGCGACTTGCAATTAAAAGAATATCATGCAATTCAAAAAATAATATAGCCGTTCATGATTAACATTTACCTCTTTAATATTTCTTTGTTTTTAAAGAATATAATGCAATTAAGAAATATATATTATTAAATTGATAATATTTTATTATTATTTTGGCTAAAAGATAGAGAATTCAATGCTGGAATAAGTTTGAAATAGAATTACTAATTATAAAATGATGTAAGATTAGAGTAATTTTATAATTCAATAGTCTAATCTAATAAAAATGCTCTTATAGGTTCGAGATAAAGTTCCCAAAGCTTTAACAATAGAGAAAGAAAAAGGGAAAAAATAGGTAGAGAATCATCTCTTCTAATTACCTAGTAGTCCTATAATTACCTGAGTGTCTTCTACTGACAGTGATGAAGAATCATCTCTTAAATCTCCCATAAGAAGAACAAGGTTGTTGAGTGAAGTGTATGAGCAATGCAATTATGCTACTCTTGAACCCGTGAGCTTTACTGCTACATCAAAAGAAAGAGTTTGGCAAAAAGTTATGGAAGAAGAAATTAAGATGATTGAGAAGAATAACACTTGGGAGTTGGTTTCTTAACCTGCAAATAAGGATGTTATTGGAGTAAAATGGATTTATAAGAAAAAATTGAATCCGGGTGGTTCTATATTGAAGCACAAAGCAAGGCTAGTTGTCAAGGGATATATGCAGCAATATGGAATAGATTATAATGAAACATTTGCTTCTGTTGCTCGGATGGATACCATTAGAGCTTTTGTTTCACTTACTACTAAAAAAGGCTGGAAAGTGTTGCAATTAGATGTAAAGTCAGCATTTTTAAATGGAGTGTTGGAAGAACAAGTCTATGTGGATCAACCTGAGGGGTTTGAAAAAGAAGAAGGCAAAGTTTATAAATTGGAAAAGGTTTTGTATGGATTAAAACATGATCCAAGGGTCTGGTATGGAAGAATTGATTAATACTTCATTGAGCAAGATTTCAGGAGAAGTAAAATTGAATTATACACAAAGTCTTAAAACAATAATAATTTGATTATTGTATCACTTTATGTGGATGATCTGAATTTTACAGGAAGTAATGCTGAAATGCTTAAAAAGTTCAAAGAAGATACGGTGTCTAGCTTTGAAATGAGTGATTTGGGTAAGATGAATTATTTTCTTGGCATGGAAGTAAGTCAAGGAAATGATGGAATTTTTTTGTTTTCAAAAGAAATACACTAAAGATTTGTTGAAAAGATTTAATATGGTTGGTTGTAAACCAATAGCAACGCCATTAATTCCAAATGAAAATTTGAGAAAAGATGATGATAGAAAGAAGGTGGATGCATCAACATATAAAAGTTTAGTGGGAAGTCTGCTATACTTATGCAACACCAGACCTGATATACTATATGCCACTAGCTTGCTTTCAAGATTTATGCAAAGTCCTAGTCAAATTCATTTTGGCACTGCCAAGAGGATTTTGAGGTATTTGCAAGGAACAATCAATTTCAACATTTGGTATGAGAAAACAAAAAGAACAAAGTTGGTAGGACTCACTGATAGTGATTGGGCAGGCTCAACTGATGACATGAGAAGTACTTTAGGTTATTGTTTCAGCTTGGGATCAACTATGTTTTCATGGAGCTCAAAAAAGCAAAGTAATGTGGCTTAATCCACTGTAGAAGCCGAGTATGTGGCAGCTGCAGGTTGTGCAAATCAAGCTAATTGGTTGAGAAGAATACTTGAAGATATGGGGGAGAAGCAAGTGGAATCTACTCAAATATTTTGTGATAATAAATCAGCTATTGCAATTTCCGAAAATCCTGTCCAGCATAGCAGAACTAAGCATATATCAATCAAATATAATTTCTTGCGTGAAGTAGAATTAAGTGGAGAAATTGCTTTGAAGTTTTGCAAGTCAGAGGAGCACTTAGCTGATATATTCACAAAGGCACTTTCAAGAGACAATTTTTAGTTTCTTAGATCACAACTTGGAGTAATTGGAAATCACATCAATGAGGAGTATTAAAGTGTGATGTTTATTTCCAAATGGACTTTTCATGTTCCTATTTATGCTTTATTAAGTTTCTTTTTTTATTATTCTGTTTTGGAAGTTGTATCTCTGCATTAATGTATTTTGTAAGTCTCTATGTAAGTCTTTAAAAGTATGATCAATGGAAGATGAAATGGAGATCCATTAGAATCAATCCATGAAAAGGGATTGAGGTTTTCTCAAAAAATACCTTATACTTCCCCTGTTTTTCCTCTACTTTTGCTGCTTGGCTCCTAGTTTCTAAAACCAATAGTCATAATAAAGGGTGATAGTTTATAGGGCCGATGGTAGTGGTGAACCATTCAAAGTTATGTTCGTATAAGGATGTCCTTGAATAGTTGACAACTATTTTGCCAGTATGAGTGTAGAAAAGGGGTGGAGGGCGTGACATGTTGGCAGCCCAGAAGGAGCTACACCAAGCCACAAAATCGGCTATGGCCTTGGGAAGGATTGTCGTACAGTTGGCACAACAGGTGCTCAATAACATAGTGGTGGTGGTAGACTGAATGTTGGCTTGACTAAGGTTGGTGTACATAGTATTGATGAGGACATCATTTATTTAGTTTTATTATTCTTATTATTATTTTGGGGCTTGTAATAATGGGTTTGGGTCAGAGCCCATTGACTCTTAGGATTTATTTAGGGTTTGCTATTTTTACTATTAAAAGGTTTGTATTGAAAACTTAGAACAAAAACTTGGATTATTGAGATTGAGGTGCTTGTTGCAGTCGTATTTTCCCAGCCCATTTTTTTGTCTTCTTTCTCTTTTCTTTTTTTTTTGCCTTCTTCTTCTTCTTTCTACTTTCTGGTTTCTTTCTCTTCTCTATTTGCTTCTATTCTATTTCTTTAGTCCATTTCTCTATTATTCTACATCATATTTGGTATCAGAGCCACTTCTATTGTTTTCTCAAACAATAGAGATAATTGAACCACTTCCATAATTCAGAAACCCTATGGAGTTTAAGCATACACTTGTTGATGATTCTGTTGTAGTTTGTGGTTGTTATAGGAGTTTTGTTGGAATCTCTAATTATGGTCCCTGCTGAGGCCCATTCATGTTTGCAGGAGTTCCACCTTAGTCCTATATCCCCACATGCTAGTGTGTCTATGTCAGCTGCGGCATTTGTGCATCATCTTCATGACTTGCATATTGAGATCAATAAACAACTAAAAGCCAGTCATGACTATATAAACTTCGAACTGATTTGGATAAACGACATGTTAAATTTAATATTGAAAATTATGTGATGATCCAAATTAGACCGGAACGGCATCCACTTGAATATGCTTCCAAATTGCAAGCCTGTAGTCTTTTTAAAATTTTAAAGCAGGTGGGCCCAAACTAGAATATCCAAACCAGAATATCCAAACTAGTGGAGCAACCAGATTCTTCATCAACAAGATACTAGTAGTCTCACCTTAAAACTAAACGCTATTCTATTTATATAATATGAAATCACTCAAATAGTCACATGATATAGCTACTTTAATTGAGGTAGCTCTCCACTCAAATATTTATGTGTAATATACTTAGTAAAAAATGTATATCTATGTAATATGAACTTTTTGTTTCAAATAACATAAAAATATGTGCAAGTAATTTGAAATTTTGTTTTCAAAATGTTTCCAAAAGTATCACTCATCAGAAAGAAATTGCCTAAAGTATCAATAAAATGAAGAATGCAGCCTTTCTTGATAATAGTTGGATTGAAAGGATGAATGAGAGAGTTATTAGGATTTTGATTAAAAATTGTTAAGGAATTTTCAATTTATGGTTGTTTGGGTTGCGGGAAACACAGACTCGTATGTAGGAGTTCATGTGGTTTAGTTCATGGCTTTATTTCTAGTTCATTTTTATTGTATATGCTTGTGTCGGTTCCTTGGATTAGGCTTAAGAGAGTAAGATTTATATTTGCTTTATTTGGAAAAAAAATGTAAGGCTTTAACCATTGACTTTATAAAATACCTCAGATGGTGAAAATATGTATTATGTTACATATTAGGTAAGTAGATTATGAAGGCGATACGATAATGTTAAATCCTACATGAGTGAGATGCTAACTCAACTTGCTGATCTAATTGTAACTTTGATTTATTCATTTGGAGCATAAAGCAGGCAAAATATATCAAAACCTACAAACTTGCTAGGCCTTGAGGATCTCAAGGATATGTGTATAGAATGTTTTGTACCGGATGAATTCCTGCGTTTTCTTTTTCAGTACACATGCTAGGAATATGGAATATCTGGTACACCATTTGATTGGTCCATTTGGGACATAGTGCAATGAATGGTACCGGAGTCAACTTCACTATGTCATATGGAGCTAGGGCACTATTATAATGACTTGGAAGGCCCAAGCCATATCTTGGCCCATACAATAGAATTAGTTAATATTACAATTTCCGCCCCTTAAAATCATTATGAAGGGCCTAAACTTCTCTCAGCAAGTAACATGGGATTTTTGTTCACCACCTTTCTATATACAACCTGAGGTATTACAATCTTTCCCCTCAAATTCTTGGCATCCTCGTCAGGCCATTCTATCATAAGTAGGAGGACAGAAGTAACTTCTTATTGGGATTGACTTTATACCATTTACAATGGCCTAATGAAGGTTTAATACAAATATCGGCTTATAGTCCAAGAGGACTAGCCAATGTTACAATTACAGCCCATTCTAATCATTATGGAGAATTTTAACTAATTTTCTCTCCCAAAGTAATGAGGAACGTGTTAACACAATCTTCCTATAAGCAATTTGGGTATTCATGCAACTCTAATGCAAAGTAGACCCGATCTTAAGAATTTTTTTTATTTTCTCACATGATTGAAATATACATTCAACACTTATTTATTCAATTGAGGGTGGTGTTGTTAATTTGAACTAGACTGAATAGAATAATCTAAAACAATTGGTGTTAAATTTCAATTTGTTAACAGTTATGAGTTTTGGTAAGAAACTCATTCTTTGTGTGAATTGTCCTTGGATGCTACAATTTTTTTAGTATTTGGTAGCCTTTCATTCTAAGATTTTGTTTAAAAAATCAGGAGGTGGAGGCTATAGTCCATCCCAAAGTTAGAGAAGCGAGAAACAAATATGGATTAACTCCCCGTGAATTGTTTACAAAAAACCATAAGGCTATGTTGGAAGAGGGAGAGAGATGGATGAAAGACACAGCAACATCTTGTACAGTGGTCGGTGCTCTCATTGTTACCATAATGTTTACTGCAGCCTTTACTATTCCAGGTGGTAACAAGCAAGATACAGGCTTGCCACTATTTTTAGAAGAAAACTTGTTCATGGTCTTTATAATTGCCGATGCCTTGTCCCTCTTTTCCTCTTCAACTTCAGTGTTAATGTTTTTGGGAATCCTCACATCCCGATATGCAGAAGACGATTTCCTCAAGTCGTTACCAACAAAAATGATAATAGGTCTTTCCACTCTCTTCTTTTCTATTGCAACCATGATGATTACTTTTTCTACTGCTCTTTTGATCATGCTGCGTGAGAAATCATGGATTGTTGATCCTATCATTTGTTTGGCCGGAGTTCCGGTCGTCCTCTTTGGAATGATGCAATTTCGTCTTCTTGTTGAAATGTGCATTTCAACGTACGGACCAGGCATCTTCGATAGGAAGATAAAGCTTACTTTTAACTAATACCTTGTGCAATATAGTGAATCATGTATTATTATATACCTTAAAGATGTAAACGATTCGAGTTTGAGCAGAGTATTCAAATTATGGTCATTTACTTTTATTGAATTCGAGTTAATTGGTACTCCAGTTTTCACCAATTTTTTTTTTTTATTCATGAGTTATCTTTTAAGCAAGTTTGAGTTTGTTCACAGGTTAATTTTAACAAAATAGATTAATTTTAGTATATTGTAGGACTTTAGTTACAGATTTTTAAGAAAAGAGAAAAATCCAATTTTGTAAACATTTTCAAATAGTTTTTTTTTCAAATATATTTCAATTATATTCATAAGAATTTAAGCATCACATGGTATTTGGAATCTGTTTTATTCTTGTCCTTTTAAATGCTTAATATATTATCATTATAAATTTGAAAATAATATTAAAATATGAAATTATTTGGATTTATACATAATTATTTATGATTTTGTGCTCGCAAGACTCATTAATAAATAAATCGAATCAAACTCGACTTTTAGTCAAACCAATCTAGAGTCGACAAGTTGTTTATGTTAGAGGACATTATTGTATTAAGCATAACTCATGAAGGCATAGTCGTCAATTGCAATTGTACGTTTAGCATATATTCTGGAACATCGACAACTGATTTTTCTATGTTGTTCAAGCCGAGACTGGGTGAACACATATCGATTCGAACCAAGACAAACCGATTCAAAATCGATGTACACTAGTTCAGAGCGCATATTTAACTCACTAATCAACTAGTAGAAGTCGAAATCCGGTCATTCAGATTTATCCCTTGTGCTCCTTCCACGTATTTCACACGATTTCAGCTAGGTTCCGTTTTTGACCCTTTTATCTACATCCCTTTTTAGCTCTTTTTATATTTTCTTTTGAATTCTTATTTATTTTCTTGGAACTTCTCGATCACCAGCATGTCATCTATTGTGTGGTTGTTTTTGGTCACATTATGCCTAAGGCCTAGTTTGGATAGCAAAAACATTTTATTTTATTTAATCTTATTTCATTTTAATATTTAAACACCACATACATAAATACTTTCCAATTCCAAATCTTCCACTTTTTTATCTAATCATTACTTAATCATTACAAATTTTTCAAACTTCTAAACAAAACACAAAAAGGTAATTCAAAATTTCAAATCTCAAAATAAAAGTAATATTAAAAATTATATTATAACATTTTGATTTTATAATATTTTGTATTCAACTTTGCCTTTCATTTTCAATAATTCTATAAAACATCTTATTTAAACAGTTTAATTACTATTTACAAATTATTCCACTATGCCAAATGGTGTAAGAGGGGCTAGGCTGGAGTCCTCTTCTCTTTGAGCGTAGGTGCTAGTACATTTGTTTCATGTGAAACTTTTCTCAATTTAGTCTGACTTTAGTAGTGATCATGGATGAGGATGGTTTTTCCAAATGATGGGAGAGTTTCCATCTCATTAAAGGGGAGATTGAGGCCATTCAGGAGGCAGGAAATGATGTAGAAAAGATTAAGGCTCGAGGGGAACAATGTTTGATAGCCTTTTTGGCTTTTGATAAGGGAGTGTTGATGTCGTGTTCCGCAGCCTGGACTGGTCGGCAACATCCCAATGACCCAAACCTGCACAAAGGTTGAATGAAGGGGGAGGCAGTGGAGCCATGAGGCCACTCCGATGCCAAAATTAGTGGGAGTAGAGGAAGCGAGGTAAATACTAGAAAGATGAAATTGTTCACCTGTGATATGTGGTGTCTCGAGTTATTTATAGACCTTGGTGAGTGCTGAGCACCTTAGTTAAACGGGACATCTGTCCTGTCAGTCTAGGTTATTATTTCCTTTGCCGTGTATTGGGCAGTCTTCCCTGTCGCATTCTGACTGTGCGGGTGATGTATTCCCTCCTCAACATGGTGTCAGCCTCTACTTTAACCCTGGCATGTGCCAGAGCTCCTAACCCACATTCAATGCGGTCAGGGGCTCTGGCTGCGGATTCAACGCTTCAGGGTTAGATAGAAGTGCATGGGCAGACTTCGGCATTTAATGCGAGGTGCCTGGGGTAGGCCTCAACATTTAATGCGATGTGCCTTCATGCCAGGTGTCTTTATTGTGATAGGGCACGGATGTTCCCAAGCTCCCCTAGCTCGATCTCGTCTCTCGCTTGGTAACCGACTTAGGTGTGGCTCCTGTTTGGTAAGTAGTAGACCTTCCCCCCTCGCCCTCCTAGGTGGGCAGTGTTGGGCATCCACGAGGTTGGGCCTTCTCTAGGTTTCCCCCTAGGCCCAAGGCTCATGGCAGATTTTCCCTTCACAGTACCCCGTGAATTCTTACTGATAGGACTGAGGTGAGAATTCTCCTGAATCCCTTTTCTTTTATGACCCTATTCGTCTACAATTTAAGGGGGGGGGGGGGAATGAATGTCTCAGCTCGGGCACTCGGTACACCTGTCTACCTCTTAGGATCCTAGCGAGCCCACTAAGTCTGCAACGGGATTTTTGACCATCAATGTGATGTCTGTTCGTGTGCAATTGTTTGGCTTCTCGATGGATTGGACTTTCCATCATTAGTGTGCCATCTACTCGTGCCCCTTTGACTGCTCGACTATTGAGTGGTTGGGACAACTGGCCATAAATGCAGAATCGGCATGCACACACCCTTTTGTCTTCCCAACTGTACGCCTTTTGCTTCCATGTTTTGATTGGTTCGTGACACCAACACCCCAGGTCATGATTACACTCCCGAGAATTTTTTCCACTCTCACCTGATCTTATTGGTTCGTGCACTTCACGCACATGTTGCCCTGTCTTCCCTGACAACCGCTTGTTGCGACGTGCCTCATTGCGTTGTTTCATTTCCCGTGAGGAGTAATTGCTCCTTCGAGTATAAAAAGGAGGGGTCCCCCTTAATTTCCTCACTTTTCCCTCCTTAACATTATTCTACTACAATTTCCACTACTTTTGCTTCTTTCTCTCCTTTGGTGAGTTCTTCGATTTTTCTTTGCACCTTTCTTGTTCTTTCTTGCACTTTCTCGCGCTTTCTAGTCATTTCTCGTGCCTTCTTCTTTCCCTTATGCTTCTTCGCTTGCTACCCATGGCTGAGTCTTCTTCTTCACCTTTGGTTGGGCATAGTTGGGTTCCTTCCTTCTCCATGAGCTCTATCTAGGAGCTTCATGACCTTAATCATATCCTAACCTCATTGTCCCTAGAGCCAGTTCGGGATTTTCCCAATGATGCGAGGGCAAATCCGAGCTTGTCTTGCTCTTTGAAATTATGTTTAAGAATGGGCTTTGCCTTCCATTCATTCACGGGAGGTGCTTCATTACCTCGGGATGGCCCTCGCACAACTGCTCCCGAATGCTTGGTGTCAACTGATGGCTGCCTGCGTGGTGTTTCATATCGCCCTCTTGGAGTCGGGTGACGTTTATCCCAACTTGTCAACTCGAGAGTTCATGTCATTGTACCGTTTCCTTCGCAAGTCAGCCAAAAATCAAATCGGTTTCCAGGCGAGGGACGGGGAGGCGAAACTCTACACCCTTGAGCCTCGGCATTCTCATGCAAAGGACTACATCAAGAAGATGTTCTTTGTCTTGGGGGATGGCTAGCAATTTCCTGAAGACGAGGTTCGAAGGAAGTTCCTGATTCAAGCTAGTTGGGGGCCACTCCCGCCAGCTTCCATCCTAGACATCCACCTCAACCAAAAGGAGCGTGCCAGGATCGCGGTGGTCTTGTCTTGGGTCCGACGTCACTTCCATGAGCTGGAGTAAGACTGGCTGTTGACCGAGCAGAACATAGTGACACATTTAGTCGAGTCAAGGCGGGGCTAGGCCAAGTGCCAAAATATCTTGGGGCTCTTATGGACGTGCAACCCAGTCGCTCCACTCGCCCTCGTAAGCAGATCGCTACTCGCAGGGCATCTCCTGAGAGGCGGTCCAAAGCTTGTCATGACCGGGAGGCCATAACTTCTACTGGGGGCGCCAACCTTCGTACTGACCAGGAAGCTACCACTTCTGCTAGGAGCTCCAGTCTTCAAACTCCCATAAGACACCCTACCCAAGTTTTGCCTCGACCCCTTCCTCACCAAACGCCGATGCAATCTTCACCATCATAAATGCCAGCACAATTCCCTCCGATGATCAGTGAGGAGACGAGAAGGCTGGTGGCCGACGCCTAAGCTGTTGCTCGTCAAGCGGCAGGACTCGAGCCCTTCTCTCCTTTGCAGTCCTCCGATTCATCTGGGAGAGGAGGATGGCACAGGACAATGAGGCGGAAACCGTCCTGCGCGAAGTGTTGTCCCAACCAATTCCTCGAACTCGTGCAGTGGTCTCTTTCGGACAACTCGAACCCATGCAAGTCGAGGAGAAGGAAATGGATTAAGTGGAGCTCGCCTTCCACCATGCACTAAAGCGTGCCCCACCGTTCTTCAAGGGGACCTCAAACTTCCGCCCTTATGCCTGAGGTTTCGCCCAGGGCCATGAGGATTGGGATGCAATGATCAAGTAGCTTCCCCACACCCCCGAGGACTCTTTCTCCGCTCATGACTCGGGGGCCCACTCTAGCTCACTAGAGGGGTCTCGGGATGATGAGACCGAAGGGCGAGCGGAGGCGGATAATGGGCCTAAAGGTGAGATGGCGAGGGATGGGTCTAGACCCCATCATGATGGTGATATCGGGGTAGGGGACCTGACCGATGGCGGGGACATAGTCGAGTGTACTGGGGTTCCCTCGAGGGGTGAGGTTAAGGATCCTAGGTCTGGGGATTAGGGAGATGGCAGTCCCAGAGGGAATGCCCAACAAGAGTAGGTGATGATTAGCGATGAAGAGTCTCCACAGCGATAGCTAGTTTGGGAAAAAGGGTCTGGCTAGGGAGCCCGCCACGAAAGTGCTCCTCATACTCCTGTGACTTCACCGCCCTAGACTTCTACTCCTCTATGCGCCCCTATGCCTTTACACATTTCTTCTTCCTTGCACCCTTGCGGCGGGGTTCCTGTGCTCGGCCTAGGTCTTTGGAAGGGCGGTCGTCCACTAGTCGCAAGTAGGCTTGGGACCCCGACGACCTCAAATGTGGTCTAGCGACTCCAACCTTTACTCGTCTAGGTGCTCCTATTTTCTTTGATGATGTCATGTTGCTTCTTTCATCTTTCCTTTTTTTCCTTAGTTTTCTTTATGTGTAGGTCGCCAACCAAATTGTGAAGGTGGTTAGTTCCGAGATGGCAAAACTTATTGCACACAATTAGGAAGTCTCCTCAACGTGCTAGCTTAGTTACTTCTTGTTGAACCAAGGCAAGGCCCAACGCAAGGACCTTGTGAAAAAAAAAACTGGAGTGTGGCGAGGTGGCCCAACAACTACTCGTTGAGAAGGAGGACTGGGAGAGGTCCAAGGCCGACATGGAGGCTAGGAATGCAGCCTTGGAAGAGAACTAGGCCGTTCTTCAGGGCGAGATTGCTGCCCTTCGGGAGGTGCATCAATCTCTGAGGGCCTAACTAGAGCCTATTCGAGGTCGAGAATTAGCTGAAAGGGAGCTCGCTACTCGGGGGGCTAAATTGGTTGCCTCTGCTCAAGAAGTTGATTATCTGAGGTCTAACGTTGAGGTTTCTAAGCATGATCGAGTTATGAACGAGGCCGAGCTTGAGACTCTCTAAGCTGGCTTGGAGGCGACTGAACAGGCACGTGATGATCGTGTTGCCAAGCTGAACGGGCACTGCAAAGTTGGAGGCGCTTTGGCCCCAGCTTGTGCAATCTCATGCCATTAGCATATCAGCTTGGGGCTATGGCTATGTAGAAGGGCTGCGAAGGTTGAGGGAAGAAGTCCTGGCCAATCCTTCTCTTGACCTGGACGACATAGACCCCATGATCTCGCTCTCGATGCCATCGCCAAGTCCTTTGCTAAGTATATCAGGACCTCGGGTTATCCACCTTTCCAGCATCGCGATCGATGCAAGTCCATCTCCCTAGTGATCTTCTGCCCCCAACCCTCATGGGCGATTTTTGTAAAAAAAATTGTCATTGCTTATGAATTAATGAGAACAATCTTTCTGTTTGAGCAATATTTCATTGTTATTCCTTTCTCTTGTTCCCCTTAAGTACCCCGCAAACCCTTATTGAAACTGATTCGATAGGGATTTTACCGAAGGTTTGGGGGCTCGCCATCCTCTGTATTTTTACCGAACTAACTTGCTTAATATTCTTTGTAATTCCTATTGAAGGACGTTCGGTAAGGATTTTACCAAGGGTTAAGGGCTCGCCAAATGGATGTTACCTTGAGGGACTGACTTGGCCGACTTGCATGTGAGAACTTGAATGAGTGATAAGGGCTCCCATGGCGAGCTTGGTAGGGGGTGGCCTTCATGGCGAATGAATCATTGGAAGAGGAAGTGGGCCGAACCCATGACTCGACCCTGTGATTTGCAAGCAGCCATTTCAGAGATGGGCCCCCTGGCAGGCAAATAGTTAGGAAGGGGAGTGGGCCGAACCCAAGATTCGATCCTGTGATTCACAATCAGCCATTTAGGGGATGGATCCTCTGGTGGGAAAATCGCTATGAAAGAGAGTGGGTCATACCCAAGACTCGACCCTATGATTCGCAAACAGCCATTTAGGGAGGTGGCCTTCATGGCGGACGAATCTTTTAGGAGGGGCAATGGGCCGGACCCACGACTCGACCCTGATTCGCAAACAGCCATGAAGGATTTTAGGGGTTTACGAGTGTGCCCAAGATAGTGCCCTTGAGCCTCATCCCTACGAGGAGGGAATTACTAGGAGGGGGAGTCGGCAGGACCCATGACTCGACCCCAAGATTTGCAAGCAATCATTTCAGAGATGGACTCCCTGGCAGGCAAACCGTTAGGAAGGAGAATTGGGCGGATCCAGGACTCAACCCTATGATTCTCAAGCAGCCATTTAAAGGGTGGTCTTCATGGCAGACGAATCGTTTGGGAGGGGGAGTGGACCAGACCCATGACTACGAGTGTGCTCGGACTGATGTCTTTGAGTCTCGACCCATGGCGGGCGAATCGCTAGGAGGGGGAATGGGTCAAACCCATGACTCGACCTTGCGATTTGCAGGTAGCCATTTCAAAGATGGACCCTCTGGCGGGTGAATCGTTAGGAAAAGGAGTGGGTTGGACCCAAGACTTGACCTTGCGATTCGCAAGCAGCCATTTAGGGGGGTGGCCTTCATGGTGAATGAAGTTATGCAAGGCATACCTTAGTCTTTTGATTGTGTTTTGATGACAACTCAGCCTTTTGAAGGAAGTGCTGCTGCCCAAGATATTCCTTTCAATTATAAACCTTTTTGGGTGGAAGTTCACAAATTACCACTGGCTGCTATGAACAATGTAAGAGTGCAGATTGGGAGGAAATTTGGTTCTATTCATGCAATGGATGTGGATCAAGAAGGAATTGGTTGTAGAAGGTGCCTGCACATTAAAGTGGGTGTTAATTTGTCACAACCTTTGCTTAGGGAGACCTTGTTGTGTTTGGATGGAAAGAAAACTTGGGTGTCATTCAAGTATGAGAGACTACAGAGTTTCTGCTTCGAGTGTGGAATCCTAAAACACAAAAGGGGTGAATGTTCATCAATTTCCATTGGTAATAGTAGAGGTCACAACTCAGATTAGCAGTTTGGTGCATCGCTTAATGCTCAGTCAACGAATGCTGCTTTATTTTCAACCAAAGAATATGGTGGAGCTACTGCTTTCGATCATCAGCAGCCACCAAGTTTAGGCAGTATGGGCAACAATGCAGTCAAGGTGAGTGGTGGGATCCCAAAAGAGGATTTTAAGGCTCAAATTTTGAATCTTAAAAAAAATGGTAGGTGAGTCAAATTCTTTCAATTTTGAGATAAAGGATTGAGCAGTTAATGGTTTCAATTTTCAAAACCCTGATAAGAGGGATAGATTTGTTACTCTTACTATTCACAAGACTCGATGGATAAGTTTTTAACTTATAACCAAATTGGCACTAAAGATGAGGAGGAGAATTTGATTTTTTATTAAATTTAAATGGAGAGAAGGATGAGAGGATTGAAGGCACAATTGAATTAAATGGGGGATAGCACTGGTCTTCAGGAGATTCAAACAAAAAAACATAAGGTTCAAGGCCATAGCAATGGTCGTGATATGAATGTTTCTAGGAAAACTAGTGTTGTCAACAAAATGCCACATGGAAGAGACAAGCTAGGGGCAAGCTAGGGAGCATTAAATCAGATTGTGATGCTAACAAGAAAGGAAAGAAGAGAGGGGCAGGTCGGTTGTGTACTGGGCAATTTATGGAAAGCAAGAAGAAATTCAACTTTGACTAACATCCTGAACAATGTTTTGACCAAGAAAAGTTGGTGGAGGCTGCTAAGCAGCTACGCCAACAGCCAGGAATTGGTTATGTTGGGATTATCGAGGGCTTGGGTGTAAACACCCCGATCTTGGAGGTATGGAGAGTTTACTTATATTACTTAATATCATCTCCAATAACAAAATAAATATATATTCCACAAAGCCTCCATAAAACTTCCAAAAATATCTACGTCTTATTATACTCAAAGTACATAAAATAATAAAATTTTCTTAACAAAACTCTCCAAATACCACTTGTACCTTTAGGAACTTATTCATCTATTATTTTCAAACCTTTGCAGTACTCCCTACTCTTGCTCTTCAGTTGTACTATCAAAATTATCTGAAAAATGTTATGGGAGTTATCAACAACTCAGTAAGCAGAGAACATATATTACTATGTAAACATGAGCATTTTTAGAACTAAAAATGCAAAACAAAATATTTACTTTCAGAATGTAGAATAAACATGTTTGCTTTCAAAATACAAAAACAAAATTTGGTACAAAAACATCAGAGCGAAACTTCAGAAATAATCAAAATCAAAATTCTTTTGGCATCACATAAATGAAATATCATATCAAAACAGAATATCACGTTTAACTCTTGTGGTAGGGTTGTGCCAATCGTAACAGTCAACCGAGCTAAAACAGAATGTAAATCTTTATCTTATTATTCTTGGAGCCTCGAGTGTACATACAAGAAAAATCTCATAGAAAATCATTTTGCTTCCAAAGTGGAAGCACCAAAAATAGAAGATTTTGTACCAACCCAAATAGAGACCAAAGTTTTAGACCCGTGGTAAATTCAGAGCAGAACAGAAACAGAATGTCATGTTAGAAGTTATTAAAAATCACATCGTATTATGTTAGAATGCAGAACATAAAAAAACCAAATAAAAAAATTATGCAGAAAATTCCATATTCTCTCTTTTAACAAAATTCAAAAACAAAATGTCAAAATAGCTTATGTCTTCACTAATCATATCAGAAAAATAATTTATTCAATTTCATGCATATGCAGAACAAATAATTGAAGTCATTTCAAAATTTATTTTCATGACCAAAACATGCATATTTTTTAAAATTGATCTCAGTTCATATTTTTTATGCAAAATTTAGTATAGGAAGTCTCTTTGCCTAGATTTCTTAACTTTTTCATAGATACTCGACAATAGTCGAATGAAATTCAATTGTCACCTATAAAAATAATCACGTACTTCCGTAAATGTCAATTGAACATGTACTTCGTAAATAAAACTAAGATATAAAATCCGATATTTTTCCTTAACGTATAAACATCATTGAAACTCTAAAATATCAATTCTTCCAAAAAGTTTTTGAATTTTCCCAAAAATTCTCCAAATGAATACTCGATTAAAAACTTATCATATTATTCCATAACTTGGTCTTACATTACTGTCTATGCAAACATGTGATCTCCACTTTAAAAATATACATAGACGATATACAGTACTAGTCCATTACAATTTGCACAACTCAACTCTAACACCAAAACAAAAGTTCAAAACACACGTGTTCAGACTGATGATTGGAAGGGCAAGCCTATAATTTTCTTTTTTTAACTAATCTTCCATCCTATGCACTCCAGGTGAATTAGAAAAACCATCACATGTGCTTGCAGAAAAACATGCACCAACTCTGTAATGCCCCGGTCCCGCAAGGGTCGGAGAGTTACTTCCTATTACAAAACTCACATTTCAGCACCATAATTAAAAACTACGAATTTCCAAATATCATATAAAACTTGGTTCCAAAATCACTTTCCTAAATATCATTAATTCCAGAAATGTTATGTCACAAAAATACAATAACATTCCTTACTAAAGCTTATCAATACTTATATAAACTCTCTATGATTAATCAACCATTCTTAGGTCATTTCATCCAATGTTTCATAAACTGATCCTCCACTGAAATATTCAAATTTATCTAAAAAAAATATTCAGAAATAAAGGGTGAGTTTAACCACAACTTAGTAAGCAAAGAACATATACTAGTATGCAAATATGAGCATTTACCAAATTCAGAATGCAGAACAAAAATATTTCTTCTTTTCAGAAATGCAGAAACAAATCATGTTATAAATAAATCAAAGTGAAGGTTTAGTATAAACATAAACAGAAAAATATCTTTGGCATAGCATAACTGAAACATTTTATCAAAACAGAAATACCATGTTTAACCCCCGTGGTAGGGTTGTGCAAATCTCGGCAACCAAATGAGCAGAAACAGAATGTGAATCTTCCCTTTATTATTCTCGGAACCCCGACTGTGCACACAGAAAATACCACGCAGAAAACCACTTTGAAACCGAAGTAGATGCACTGGAAACATAATAGTTGGAACCAACCTAGAACATAACAAAGTGGAACAGAATTAGAATGTCATGCCAGAGGTTTCAGAAATCATATCATATCATATCAGAGTACAAAAATTTTCCAAGATAAAACAGAATCAGATCAGAAATATCATTTATGCAGAAACTTCATATTCGCACTTTTTCAGTTAAGAAAACAAAATGCAATAAATTTAGCTCATGTCTACACCAGTCCATACCAAAAACACTTTATTCTTATACAGAATTTTATGCATATGCGAAACAAAACTGAGGTGATATCAAAATTTCTTTTCGTAACTAAAATATACATTTTTTTTCCAAAATAAATCTCAGTTCATATTTTTAATGCAAAGTCTAGCATAGAAATCCCGCTTACTTAAATTTCTTAGTTTTTCATAAATTTTTTCTGCACATAATCGAACAACATCAATCATCACCTATAAAAATATCATACACTTTCGTAAATTTCCAACTAATCACAAACTTTAGAAATAAGGCCAAAGATAATAAAATCATATCTTTCCTCAAAATCTAAACGTCTTCGGGATCCTATAATATTATCTCTCCAAAAATCCTTTGAATATACAGGATTTCTTCAAAACTCTAAAATATAATAAATCCTCCAATACTTCCATTTTCACAAATTATTCACTTAACCCAAACTTCAACACAAATCAAGTCTCTTTCTAAAAAAAAATGATCCATTGAAAAGTCGTTCCGACGACAATAATATCCAGCCCAAAAAAATAAATAATTGAATTTACCAACTGAGTCCCTCCCCAAAACATTTAACTTTAACTTTACAAATAAGATGAAATCATAGAAATCCTGTAAAAGGCCACTGAACTGCAACATTAAAACTCAAGTTTTGTTTCTAAAACTGGGGAAAACAGACACGTGATTTCCTCAAGAAAAACTCATACTTCACATAACCCACAAAAAGCAACAGAAAGTCGATTCTTAAATAAAGGTTAAATAGGTTAAATAAAAATAAAGTTATCTACGTAAACTATTTAAAGAAGCGCAACATCAAAACAAATGATTGCAAGGAGCTTAAGGGTATTTTAGAATTTAAAGGACCACTTCTAAACATATTGTGAAACACTGAAACGAAAACATTTGAGGGAAAGAAGAAACGTAAGCTTACAGAAGCTGACATTAACACTACGTGACGCGAGGGTAAACTCTCGAGTTCACCAAGAGAGGAGGTTGCGCGCGGAATAGCTAGGGATAGGCGGCTTGCGGCTGGGCGCAGTGGTTAGCGATGGCACTGCATATGATGGATGTCGAAAGGCCAAGGGGTGCATCACCAGCATTTTTCTGGTTTGTTCTTGGTGGTGTGATGCTCTATTTTTGGTGTGGTAAAACAGAGGACGACTCGGCAAAAGGGTGACTAGTTTTCGTTTGATCTTTTGGTGGCTAGGTACAGTGGTGCGAGGAAGGAGGTACGGGGCTAGGTTGACTCGGCTGAGTAGTGGAGGAGGCTATGGTGTAAGAGATTTCATGGAGATACTTGGCTCTCGGTGGAGAGTTCCTTTCCGTGAGGGTAGGTGTTTCGCGGCGGATATGTGCGATAGGAACCACTTAAATGTAGTGGCTGCGTTGTGGCTATCACGGGGTAGGGATGGTTTCTTATGGTTTTTGCCAAAGATCTCAACGTAGTAGTGGGGTTGCGGCAGTGATGTTTCTTAATGCACATGATGTATAAGTATATTTATAAGGGTGATACGAAAACCCTAGAGAAAGGAAGGGGAACGCGCGCATGAGCATGAAATTAAACATGCTTATCTATGGGAAACAAACCCTACGGATGGAGGCAGAAACGTAAGCGCATGGGAATATATGTATAGATAGAAATTTGTAAATCCGCATATGAGAAGGATCTTGGGTTTGAAAACTGTCCGGAACAGTCGCGAATGTAACATGCATGTAAGGTAAACGTGGGAGAGAGCAACTAGGAGCTAATCTCTTTTTTAAAAAAAAAAACTCTCACGAGCTGCGAAAATACATATATCTAGATATATAAATATAAATATATATAATAATAATGACAAATCAATAAAACATGGATTTTAGAATTTTAATAAAAAAAAGACTCTAAAATCGTAACCTAACCACTTGAGTTAGATAACAAATAATTAAAATAAATAAAAGGATAAGCTTGATCCTCATAAAGGAAAATAATAAAAGTAATTCAAAAACTCAAACGAACTCTTTATACATATAAAACTAATTTTTCTTTTATTTTGAACGGAAAAAAGTGTTGGAGCAGAGTGTTACAAACTCAACTAAACGGGCAATGGAGACTCACCGTGGAGGAGGCTATGAACTGGCAGAGGCACGGGCGGAGCTAGGCGGCAGAGTTGGAGAGTCAGCAAGCACTGTGGAAAGGAAAGATCGACATAAGTGATGAGACAGAGAGAGATAACAGGAAGGAAGCCTTCGGGCACATCGTGGATCTTACCAAGAGAGAGAGAGCCATGACTAGGGGTGGAATGTGGCACCTTCTGCATAGGCTGAGACAACGTGGAGGCTAGCAACGTCACCGAGCTTAATTTACCTTCACGTCACCAGGTTGAAAGCTGAAACATAGGGAGGTGTTTAACTTGCTCTGTTTTAGGGTATGAAACTAGAGTCTGGGGTGCTTCGGTGAGTTTGAGGGTGGTGTTTTCCAACGAAGGTTCACAGCTGGCTATGGTGGTGAGGTCTCATGTGGTTGAGCAGCGAAGGTGCAACAGCTGACTATGTTTGGAGACGTGTTTCTCGGTAGTTTGTTATGATGCAACTAGTGCTTGGTAGCTTAGGAGGTGCAAGAATTGTTGGGATGGTGGCTGACTGATTGATGCCATGTGCTTGGGTTGTGGAGGTGTGGATGGTTGGGCATGGAAAGGGCTACGTCACATCGGCTTGCAAGGGACGAGAACACCTATATGTGTTCATGGCGGCAGGGATCATCCAAGGGGAGCTTGGCAGAGATGTGTGGGATTTTTATTGTGGTGGCAACCCTAAACTCTAGATGAAAAGAAAAAAGGTGAAAGTGAAAATGGCGATGCGGGAATGTGTATATATATAGCAGTTAAAAACCCCTAGAAGAGGAGGAGACATGCATGACAAGTAAGTCGGTGTGATTAGGTTGAGCATGGAAAGGAAACAGACTTGGGGACCTGGTGCAATGGGCTTGTTTACACGGGTTTGATCTTTAGGCCCATTTGAATATTTTGGCCAAAAATAATAAGTAGGCTTTTCTTTACGTTTTAAATCTCAACTGAATCTCTAAAAATAATCCAACTTGTTTTAAAAAGATTATCTTTGTCCAAAAATATTTTTAACAAAATTATCTTAACCAATGAGAAAAACCATAGTCCATCAAAACAGAGATTTTAGGCCCTTAGACTATTTTAAATATATTCAGAAACTCAAAGGTTTTTTTCCCACAAATAAACCTAAAAGTATTTTAGAAAGCAAAGTGAAATTGGAGCCAGGTGTTACAATGGGAACTATCGGACAGTTCTTGAACTTCATCTTTGGAGGAAGACTAAGGTCCTAGATTTTGTTTTCTTAATAGAAACAAAATGAAAAGATAAGATGGAATTAATAAGGAATAGATTGGGTTTTAACTGCAGTTTTATTTGTGGACTATAAAGCTCAGTGATATTTAGCATTTTTTTAGGCACAACTCTAAGCATCTGGAATGAAAGTCCTATTCAAGGTCTTGCATTTCAATGGTGCTTAAGGACATTGATTCTAACAAGGAGATGTTATTGACAAGTTTCTATGGGAGTCCTTAGGTGGACCAGAGAGAGCTCAATTGGAGATTGTTGAGAGAGCTACAGCCAAGTGAAGATAAAGCTTGGATCATTGTTAGTGACTTTAATAAGATCCTCCATCAACATGAGAAGGTAGGTGCTGCCATAAGATCCTACTATCAGATAGAGAATTTTTTAAAAGCAATGGAAGATTGTGGTCTCAATGATTTAGGATTTAAAGGCAACAAGTTCACATGGAACAATAATAGGGAAAATAGCTTTTTTACTAAAGAAAGGTTGGAAAGGGGACTGGTTAATTCTCAGTTTTCACTAATGTTTGTCAACATAGAAGTTTCCATCCTACTTGCTCAAACCTTAGATCACTCTCCAATTATTATTGCTATGAACAATAACTCAAAAAACAATAATAGAAGTTGAAGACTGTTTAGGTATGAATCTTCTTGGGATAAAAATGAGGATTGTAGGAAGGTGATTGAGGATGAATGGAAGCTAAAGGGTGACAGTATAAGTAATTTGAACTCGATTTCAAAGGGTTTGCATTATGTATAAATGCTCTCATAAGGTGGAATAGAACATGCAGCAATAACAACAAAGGTCTTGTTCTAAGCAAACTGAAGGATATTCCAAGACTATAAGAGGAGAACAATGGGAACCATGTGAATGTGATTAAGAGAAAACAGAGAGAAAATAGAAAGAAGTTAACCAGATGTTAGAAGAGGACAATCTAAAGTGGAAATAAAGAGCCAAGCATAAATGGTTACAAGAATATGACGAAAACACAAGATTCTTTCATATGTGTGCAAGTCAAAGAAGTAAAACTAACAGGATTAATAAAGTGGAAAATGAGGATGGCACTATTTTCACCAATGCAACACAGATAACAGGTATGTTTCAAGAATTCTATAAGAACTTATTCACTTCTTCTGAACCTTCAGAGTTAAACCACTCTTTACAACACCTTATGCCTAAGGTCTCGGAGGAACTGAATGCTCTTTTAGGTAAAGAATTTGTGGCAAATGAAGTCAGGATGAGAGTATTCCAAATGAACCCATTGAGTTCACCTGGGCCAGAAGACTTTAGTGCTGATTTTTATCAAGCACACTAGAAGGTTGTTGGGGAGGATGTGTGTAGAGCGATGCTTGATTTCTTGAATTTTGGTATAGGAGACTTGAATGTTATTAATGACACATTCATTGTGTTAATTCCAAAAGAGAAAAATCATGTTAAAGTGATTGATTATAGGCCTATTTCTCTATGTTATGTGATTTACAAAGTTATATCTGAAGTGATAGGCAAATATGTTGAAGAAAGTTTTACCTAATCTAGTGTTTCAAAACCAAAGTTCATTTATTCCTAGTAGATTAATTATTGACAATGTGATGGTTACTTACGAAGTAATGCACTCTATGAATACTAGGTTGAAGGGTAAAACTGGCTTTACGGCATTGAAGTTGGATATAGTAAGACATATAATAGGGTGGAATGAGAATTTTTGCTAGCTGTTTTAACTAAGTTGGGTCTTACTCATATCCAAGAGAAATTCACAGCAACTAGAGGGCTAAGGCAAGGTGACCCCTTGTCACCTTACCTTTTCATAATTTGTTCTAATGTATTGAGTAGTATGTTGAATCAAATAGGACTTACTAGAGCTATAATAGGAGTACCTATTGCTCGAGGATAGATTTGTGTTAGCCATTTGTATTTTTACAAATGATAGTCTATTATTTTGCAAAACTTTATTTGTTGAATGGAATAATCTGATTTATTTATTGGAATGCAACATGCTTCTAGTCAAAGGTTGAACAAGGAAAGAACCTTTATACATTTTAGTAAGAATACTCCAACAAATACTAAGGAGATCATCTTGAGCATAGTTGGGATCAGATCCTCATCTACTTATGATAAGTATTAGGGCTACTTGCTCTCATTGAAAGGTTCAGATTTAAAACTTTCAGCACCATATTGGATTAGAGTCAACGGCAACGTCAGTAATTGAAAGAATAAATTTCTTTCTGAAGCTGGGAATGAAGTGTTATTAAAGGCAGTGATTCAAGCTTTACCAACAAACTGTATGGGGGTATTTAAGTTGCCTAAATCCTTAGTTGGTAAGATGAGCAACATGATGAGAAAGTTTTGGTGGAGTCAGCAACATTGTGAGAAGAAGATAAATTGGATTTTATGAAGACAAATGGGAAAGTTTAAAGCAGATGGGAGGGGTTAGATTTTAGGGAATTCAAAAGTTTCAATATTGCTTTACTAACTAAACAATGTTGAAGGTTGCTTCAATTTCTAGATTCTTTAGTTAGCAAAGTCTTCAAGAGTAAATATTTCCCTAACAGTTCATTAGTTGAAGCTAAGATTGGTACTAATCCCTCCTATTTATGGAGAAGTTTGTGTGAAGCAATAAAACTGGTGGAAAAATGGTCCTTATGGAGAATAGGGGATGGAGCTCAGGTAAGAATATGGAAGGATCGATGGATTCCACAACCAGATTCATTTAGGATTCAAAGTACTCTTATATTTTGGATCTAGATGAGAAAGTTGCCGGCCTTATTGATCCAATTACAAAGAACTAGAATATAGATTTAATTAAAAGGTGTTTTTCTGACAGAGAATTGGATTTGATCACTCAATTGCCAATTAGCATAGCAGAATGTCCAAATAAATTAGGTTGGAGATGCATTCAGAATGGTATTTTTACGGTAAGAAGTGCCTATCATCTTTAGATGGAATTGATTGAGAAGGCTAAAGGGCAGGGGTCTAACACAAATTCTGATAGACATATGTGGTTATCAATCTAGAAATTCAATGTGCCTAGATCTATCAAATTTTTTATTTGAAGGACTTTCTTGGAATCTTTACCAACTAAGCTTAACTTATATAGAATAAAGGTAGTGAACTCCCCACTGTGTCTTGTATGCTAGCAAGCAAAAGAATCGGGTCTTCAGGTCATTTGGAACTACATTGCTGCAAAAGATGTGTGGTGCTTAGGGTATAAGAAGCTACATAAGTCTATTTTCGATGTTTTCACCTTTAAAGACCTTTTAATAGCTTGTATTAACTCTTTTGAGCAAGATCAAGTGGAGGAAATTATCATCACAACTCAGAAGATATGGTAAAGGAGAAATAATTTTCTGTTTGAAGGAGACTTTCTTCCCCGTACTAAACTATTGCAAAGGAGTTCAAAGGCACTTGGCGAATTCAAGAAGCTACTGCAAAAGGAAGAGATCCCCAACCAAAACTTCTCTTCTAGTGTTGCTAAATGGAAAGCATTGCCTGATGGCTTCTATAAGGTAAATTGTAGTGCTTCATGTAAAAGCAGCAACTTGGTGGAATTGGGATCATAATTAGGGACCACGAAGTGCAAGTTATTGCTGCTAAGAGGACGAGAATAATTTTTGCCCATGACCCCCATTTAGCATAATCATTTGGTGCCTTTCAAGTTGGATAGTTTGCTCATGAAATCGGACTTAGAGAATTACACTAGAAGGTGATTCTTTAGCAGTGATCAAGAGCATCAATCAAGAAGAAAATAGCTACAATAAAACTAGGCCTCTAATATGGGATACCAAAGTTCTATTGTCAACAATGGAAGTTTGGAAAGGATTTCACACGAGAAGAGAGGCCAATTTTGTTCTTGATATAGCAGTGATCAAGAGCATCAATCAAGAAAAAAATAGTTGCAATAAAATTAGGCCTCTAATATGGGATACCAAAGTTCTATTGTCAACAATGGAAGTTTGGAAAGGAGTTCACATGAGAAGAGAGGCCAATTTTGTTGTTGATATATTAGTTAAAAATGTTCTAGTAGCTAGTGACGATATTGTGGATATGGAATGTTGTCCATCATTTATTGTTTCCCTCTCTTGAGGTTTTTAATGAAGTGATTCATTTTTCAAAAAAAAAAACTAGTTCACTATGCCCTAATGGAAAGCCCAATGACATGGCCTATACTCCAAAAAAACTAGCCAATAATACAATTTGAGTCCCCTAAGAACCTTATAGAGAGCAAGAATTTCTCTTTCTCAAATAATATAAAATCTCATACACCACCTACCCTTATCCTTATAATATAGAATATCACAATATATTTCCTTAAATTCCCGACGTCCTCATCAGGTCAGTCCATCAAAGGTGACATAATTCAAGTCCCACATTTTTTGTTGAGATAAACACTTATACCATTTGTAACACTCTAATGAAAGGTTCAAACCACATAACCTATCTTCCAAAAAGACTAATCAATGATATAATTGGAGTCTCATTGGAACCTTATAAAAATCAAGAACTTCTCCATCCCATGCAATATGGAATCTCATATATCACCTACTATTATCATCTCATCTCACTATCCGAATGAGACCTAAGTGACATATAATGATGAATGAGAGTGATTACATTAAAATGGTAGGAAATCACAGTATTGAAATTGTTCAAATTGTAACATTAGGGAGTAATCTCACACATAAACTCACTGGAACTAAATTGTTATTTGGCCTTTTTCTTTTGTAGATACTGAAATATGATTATGTCTAAGGTACTTCAAATCTTGTGGACCAAAAGTCTATATGCCACTGAAATTGAATTATGTAGAATTACATTTTTGTGCCATGAATCATTGTGAACCGTGAAGAACTCAATGCTCTTTTCTACATAGATAACCTCAATGACAGTGAAAGAATTTAAAAAGAAAGTTTGCTCTTTACCTATTATGTAACACCCCGCTCCAATGCCATTTTGCTTTCCAAAGATTTTGGTTTTATATGCGTAAAAGAGTCCATTTAAATTTTGTAATATTTGTTTGAAATACATTACAGGCCCAAGATTTTTTGAGGATACAGCTTATCATTTTTATTTTTATTTTCATTTTTAATGTTGGTTCTCTATTTCAAATGACCAGGGTTACAACCCTAGTGTCTCTTTTCCCTTCAAAATTCTAAAACTCCTGTTTTATTGATTTGTTTATTATTATTTATATATTTAGATATATGTATTTACAGCTATTATTTTTTAGAAAATCTAAAATTTTTAAACCTTAGTCAATTACTAGTTGCCCTCCCTCATGTTTACCAAACCATACATTTCAAGTCTCCATATCTTGGTTCACAATTATGTTTAGTTACAGACTCTCCACAATGCACATCTCCTATGCAATTTGTTTCTCTAAATTTTATCTAGGGTTTTCAACAGCTTTATCTACCACTGCTTTGGTCAAACAACCATATCTCTTGCATTCCAATTTTTCTCTCCATTTGAATTTCTAACTCCCAATGATTTCTACGGTTTTCCATTTTAGTTTCTCACACAAAATCTTCCGCTCAACAATTTAGATACTAAGAATCTCTCTCTCTTTTTACTAGGGTTTCGGTCGCCTATATTCATCTTGTTTGCACGCCTCTTGCCTTAGCTAGGGTTTATCACAGCACTACCTATATATATATATATTCACACGTAAAACTCATAGTGTCTCACAGCCTCAATCTTAAGTATATCGATCACCTTCAACCCTAGTCTAAACTACAAGCCGCCACCCTCCCCAACCTCCGTCGTTGTTCCTACACTAACCCAACCCACTCCCTGAATCAACAAAAATTGACTTACTCAAAAATGAGCAGTACAAAGACTATCCCAAGTGTAAGAGGGTGCCATGTAATAATTAGAATTAAATTCCTAAATCCTCTCCTCAAAAATAGTTGTTTTAAAATCAAACTCGTATAAAGTATTAGAGATATTTATAAAGAGAAAATAAAAATGGTGATATGTGCAATAGATAGAAGAGTGCAACAAAAACAAAGAGGTTGTGGGCCAGGTTCATGATTTTAGAGTTGAATGTTGTGAGGAAATGTGAAATATTTAAATGCAAAACAGTATATCAAATTTGTTGAAATTAATTAACAGAAATTTAAAGGAGCAAGAAAAGTAAATGACATTAAATTAAATAAAAAAGGAATTAAAAGTTGGAGATGGAGACAATAAATGAAGGAAGAAAGCTGGGTAGCAGTTGGGCTTGAGGACTCTGCAACCTTGTTGCCATGCTCTCTTTCCCCATTTGAATTCACTCCAAAAATTACAAAAAAGTAAAACTAAACAAGAATTAAATTACACTAAATGAAAATTAAAAGTGAAGGAGAAAAGTCAAGCAGTAATTGGGCTTGAGGGCTCTACAACTTGCTGACATTCTCTTTCTCCACTTGAGTTCACTACAAAAATTATAAAAAAAAATAATATTGGATGAAAAATTAAGATACACTACTCCTATTCCTACTCTAAACATAAAATGAAGAAAAAACAGATAAATGGAAATAGGGAAGGCAAGTGAAGATTGTAGTAACAACAATTTGGGCTCCGTAAGAGCTAAGCATCCAATACAAGGTCATTGCACGAATGAATAGTCAAGTATTGAAGATTCTAATCCTAAAACCCTTCATAGCCAATATATATATATATATATATATCCTCTAGGAAAAACTTTATCAACCAAAAACCCTATCATGATTCTACATGCATTAGCCACCAACCACAACATAATCTTAGATTTCCTTTCCAACGAAAACAACTACTTCCACCAACACATTATAAATTGCAAGCCTAGAATAATATCTTAATCAAGTATGGAGTATATAGATAGATATACAAAGAAACTCTTCAAATAAACTAACCTAGTATCACCAAACATCCAATAATCATCATAACAATACATTCACTT
The DNA here is from genome assembly GCA_036898215.1 of Platycarya strobilacea. Classification (NCBI taxonomy): domain Eukaryota; kingdom Viridiplantae; phylum Streptophyta; class Magnoliopsida; order Fagales; family Juglandaceae; genus Platycarya; species Platycarya strobilacea. The sequence continues at coordinate 18,791,732 of CM072551.1, read as the reverse complement.
CAAACATATACATCGAATGCTAGGATTAGGTTAAAGATGTACTTATAAAAATCTAAGTGTAGAGAAATGATAAATCTGAGAAATGAGTATGAAAATAGCAATACTAAATCCATAATCAAAAGCATGTAGGCATGAGAAAATAAAAATAAAAAAAATGTAGGGTTCCATGTGTAGGAAGAAAAACCTAAGAATTATGCATGAAAAGATGAAATGAGCTCAAAGACTTGGTTACCTTTCCAAGTGATGCTTCTACTCAAGGAAACCTTGAACAAACTCAAGTTTAGCTTAGGAAAGAAGTGCTTGAATGGTGAGAAAACTCAAAAGAAAATGATGGGAGTTGAGAGAGAGATGTGGCTGAGAGTTTGAGAATGGGAGGAAGACAAGCATATAGTGAAATGGCCAAGCCATATTTGGCCATGAGGTGCTCTCTCTATGGTCCTAGGGAACTCCACTCTTCCTAGGGTTGAATGACACATGGTGTACAAGTAAGGTTGATTGATGGAAGAAGCAATGATGGGGTTAAACATAGCCGGCTAGCACTAGGAATAGGGTTATCGAGATACATGGGAGGGAAACCAAAAGTGTGTAGCTCCAAGTCACCCCCAAATGATGTCCCTATACACTAGGTTCCAATCATGCCTATCCTACTAAAATATTCTATCCCTTGTTGTGAAAATACCAAGCAAAAAGGGGCTGGTTAAAGCACACGGATCCAAGCCCTCCAAATATGTCCAGCCGAACACTCCCATAGCCAACCACTTCCTCACTTGTCACTCAATCACACTTCCACTCACAAGTCACTCTTCACATCACTATTTACTCACTTAGATTGGGAAAAACACATGAGGAAATCCAAATGAAGGAGTCGACTATACCTCCCCCTTGCATCACCTGAATCCTTGCTTCCCAATGATGGCAAATCTTCTCTTGTCTCCATCACAATCTTTCCCAAGAAATCAACTAGTCAAACTTTCTATTCACAAGTTTTTCTCCCATAAACCTACCAGTATTTGAAGACTAAAGAAGACTCTTCTAAGTGTGCCAAATGTCCCTATCATTGAAAATGTCCCAAGCCTCAATTCCATTGGGCATGGCCTACCACTCTCATTTCCTATGGACCTATGGGCCTTGCCACACCATCTTCGACCAATTCACAAGTCATACATCCAAGATTAAAGCTCAAGTCCAACCCAAATATTCATAATTAAAATAAGGTACCAAAATTACCCTTATTATAAATAAAATAATATAGGATGAAAATTCCGGGTTGTCACACCCTAGGAATGGACCTATAATAATATTTTGATAGTGCTATCCAATCACTCAAATAGTTTGTTTTTTCCATTGAACCTTCTTCTTGGGATCTCCAGTCAAGAAGGTTGGGTTGCGGCTACCAGTGACCTAATTAATGGAGTTTAGTCCCATCTTCCTCGATGTACGTATAACCTTTGACCTTGCTAGTCCTTTCATCAAAGAATCTGCTAGATTATCTTCTGACCTTACATATTCCTAAGTCAGGTATCCATTCTTTATTAGGTATCTTATTGTAGAATACCTAATACTCAAATGTCTCCTCTTATTATTAAAGTTTTTATTATTGCAAGCACTTATCACAGCCTAATTATCACAAAGAACAGAAATAGCTGGCATTGGTTTTTTAACTAGTAGAATTTTTTCTAATAAATTTTTAAACCACTCTACCTCATGTCCAATAGTATCTAAGGCTATTAGTTCAGCCTCCATAGTAGATCATGAAATCACAATTTGCTTGAAAGATTTACAAGCCACAACTACTCCATCGAGAGTGAAAATATATCCGCTCGTTCCCTTACGATTTACAGTGTTAGTTATCCAACTAACATCATTGTATGCTTCTAATATAGTGAGATATCCAAAATAATGGATACCATATGTTATTGTTCCTCTCAAATATTTAAGAAATCTGTCCAATGTCTTCCAATAAGAATCATCAGGCTTACTATTATATCTACTAAGTCTACTCATAGCACATGAAATATTAGGTCTAGTAGAATTAGCAATATACATCAACGTACCAATAATCTAGGAATATCTAAGTTGTGATACAGGATCTCCAAGATTTTTACTTAAATGCAAACACGGATCAAGAGGGGTACTAATAGGTTTGCATTCGAATGTCTCAAACTTGTTAAGAATTTTTTCAATATAATGAGATTGTTTATGCTAATACCATCATGAGATCTCATTAATTTAATACCAAGAATTACCAGTGCCTCTCTCATGTCTATCATGTCAAATTTCTTAGATAAAAACTCGAGAAGAGAGGATCCGCGCGGTCCCCCCCACATCAAGAACAATATCTATATTGGTACCAAATATGAGAATATCATCAATGTAAAAACATAGCATTACACATGCACCATCAATGATTTTAGTGTATAAACACTTATCGGATTCGCTTATCTTAAAATCATAAGATAAAATTATTTCATCAAATTTCTGGTGCCATTATTTAGGGGCTTGCTTTAAACCATATAGAGATTTAATAAGTCTACAAACTTTTATTTCCTACCCTGAAACTACAAACCCTTCCGGTTGATCCATGTATATCTCTTCTTCTAGATCACCATTAAAAAATGCGGTCTTTACATCCATTTGGTGAACCTCAAGTTTATGGATCACTACTAAGCAATTAGAACACAAATTGTGATTATTCTGGTAATAGAAGAATACGTATCAAAATAATTGAAACCCTCTCTTTGTATAAAACTCTTTTCCACCAGCCTAACTTTAAATTTATCATTAGTACCATTAAGTTTCAATTTCTTTTTAAAAATCCACTTACATCTAATGATTTTACATCCAGGAGGAAGATCACATTAGTTTAAGTGGTATTAGGCTTAAGAGATTCCATCCCATTATTTGCTACTTCTTTCCAAAAAGTAAAGTCAATGGAAAGCATGGCATCCTTGAAAGTCAATGGGTCTTCCTCTATAGAATAAGAATAAAAATCATGTTCAAATTATTTTTCCTTTCTTACTCGTTTTCCTCTGCCAAGTTCATTGTCTAATCCAGATATATCCTCGGGATTAAATATAATGGTAGGTTGACTATTGGTAGAAAGAAAACTTACCATAGTTGAAGCTCTTTCTAATTTATTTTTGAAAGGAAATAGATCTTCAAAGAATGTTGCATCCCTAGATTCCATGATGGTGTTGGGATCAATACCTTGAACATCTAATTTGATAATCAAAAACCTATATACAGAACTATGTCTAGCATAACCAATGAATATTGCATCTACTATTTTGGGACTTAATTTTCTTTTCTTAATTTTTGGAATATTAACCTTTGCAAGACAACCCCAAACTCTAAAGAAATTAACATTGGGTATTCTACCCTTCCAGAGTTCGTAAGGTGTCTTGTTACATCCTTTAAATGGTACTCTATTCAAAATAAAACATGATGCAAATATTGCTTCCCCCTACCATTACTTAGGTAGGCTAGAACTAGAGAGCATGCATTTGACCATATCTACCAACGTTATGTTTTTCCTTTCAAAAACACCATTGGATTAAGGAGAATATGGAGTGGTCTCTTCATGTATAATATCATTCTCCTCACAATATTGAATCAATTGATTAGAAGAATATTTACCTCATCTATCAAACTTGATAATTTTAATTTTTCTCTCCAATTGGTTTTCAACTTCATTTTTATAGATGACAAATTTACTAAAAAATTCATCTTTTGTTTTCATCAAATAAACATAACAAAATTTAGACATATCATCTATAAAAGTAATGAAGTATTTATTGCCACCTAGAGAAGAGCCACCATTTAAATAGCATCCACCACTATGGATTAATTCAAGAAGTGACAAATTTCTTATAATAAATTTAAATGGCTTTCTAGGTTGTTTTGATTGAACACATATTAAACATTGATTTCTTCTATATTAGAATAGCTATGTTTGCTTGGGAATTTTTATTTAGCTTATTGTTAAAATTTATTGGAAATATATTTTTATGCATATTTGGATTTTTTTTTTTTTTTTAGTATTATAAAAAAGAAATAGAAACCATGGAATCCTTTGGAGAGATCTGGTTATAGGAAAATTACATTTAGGTAAGATAAGTGGTTTTTGCTTGAAAAATATAGTGACATGTCAATATAAGAGCTACGATTGGGAACTTAGGAAGATTAGGATTTTCATCTAGAAAGGTTCTTAGGAACAAAAACTTATAGATGACAATTGATAATTAGATGAATGGAGAAAGAAAAAATCATTTGGAAGTCCTTTTCATGAAATCGATTATGGTAGGTTAAAAAAGGAAATTTGGTTCATTTCAAACCAAAAAGGAGACACGTGGCATGATGGGAGGATATGACCTTGTGAACTTAAGGAAATATTATATAAAAATTCGAGTAAGAAGAAGGCAAGTGGTATAAAGAAAGAATATTTCATATGATGAAATCGGATTCAATAGATTCCAGGCAATTTCATTGTCTTTTCGTATTCTGAGCATAACTCTCTCATTTGAAGAACAAATGAGATCATTCAAGATTCTATAGAACCCTAAGACAAAGATCTACAACTTTCATTTTTTTTATTTTTAAGAGATATTGATTAGATCAAGGACTAAATTGGCTGAGAAGTAGATGCACCTAAAATTGATCTATTTGGAAATTGTCTTAGACATTTGTAACCGATCTTGTGCCTTATGCTCTTGAGATTTTGCCAAGTATAGGAACAAGTGGTTCTATAACTTAAGACAAATATTGACACTTTGCTTGCCAACCAAGTCTATTAGAAAGGAAAAGGATGGCCTAAAATCAATAGTGCACAAGTGGCACATGACAATAGATCCATATGGCTTTCTAGGGATTTTTCTATTCCAATATATAAGGGATGGTTGACCAAGGCATTAGAGTTTTCCTCCCTTCTCCTACTTCAAAATAAACGGTCATATCAAAAGGAAAAAGCTCTTTTTACACTCTCATACCTCACTTAGTATAATAACCCAATTTCAAGGTCTTTAGGTAAGAATCAAGGAGCTTTAAGGTAAAAGTAAGATCTTTTATTAAGTTGGAGATTTTGGAGGAAATTAATAAGTGCATCTTTAACATAATTTTAGCGACTATTTATGTATTTGATGTAGTATGAAATAAATTGATTTATTGAATGAATATCTAGCCTATTGATAGGTTAGTCTAGTGAAATAAGTCACAATATAGGAAGATATTGCAATACTTGGAGGAAATTTTAAGTTAAGCTTGATCAAATTCTTGAGAATTTGAGCAAGGTATCAATTAGATAATTTTAGTTCAGACTTAGGAAGATATGATTTTTGGAAGTTCAAGGAGATGCTGTAGAGAAATTGGAGTTAGAAGAGTTGAACACATGGTGTGCTCGGATTGGCTACTCTCGGGCAATTTCGTCGTATTTTAGTAAATTAAGCATAACTTTCTCATCTGATCTCCAAATAAGGTGATTCAAAGTTTTATAGAACACCAAGATAAATATATAGAACTTTCATGTTTTGAGTGTTTAGAGATACTAGTTGGATCAAGGATTTAATCGGGTGTGAAATGAACGGGCATAAAGGATCTAAGTGAAACTAACTTCAACTCTAGCACCGACTTAGGCATAGGATTAAAATCTGATATGTTTTTACAAGTATCTTGACATCATTACATGTGTATATGTATGTGTGGCAAGAAGGGAGGAATTTATCTAGAAGGTTTTAGCTAGCAAATCTTGGGAGGAACCAAAAAGATTGATTTGAATAAGATATGAAGTTAAACTTAAATGGTTGGTTATTGAGTTTCAGTTAGGGTAATTTTTCCTTAGCTCTAATTTTTAAGGTATAATAATAATAAAGTAATAGGATTTTAAGGAATTGAAAGGAAATTGGTGTGCTATAAAAGTATTTGGCCCTATATATATGTTGAGGTGAAGGTTGTTTAATTTCTTGAAACTCTTATGCTTTGATTTAATAAGAAAGAATTGAAAAAAGATAAGTTAAGAAAAAAATGTGTGGCTTGACTATGGCTTATTCAGCTTATGTATGAAATTCCATGAATTGTTAAAGAAAAAATAAGTTGATTTTAAGAAAATGTAGATAAGAAATTTAAATGAGTATATAAGATGATATTCGGCCTTGTACTATTTTGGGTTAAAGATGAATGTTTCCTTTAGAAAAATATGTATATGATTCAAGTGATTAAGTTGAGATGTTTATAAGCTATTATATGCACAACCTATATGATTGAGACATGTTGGTATGTCGTATGGCTCATATATTCATATATCGGGTATGAAAGGTCTAATGGTTCATGTGTGTTTAAGTTACGTCATAAGATCTTATGCCTTGAGTCATGCTGAGTTTTCAAGAAATAAGATTACTATAGTTTTTATAAGAATAAGAAATAAACAACTAAGAATAGGAAATTTATAAAGTCACGTCATAATGGAGAAAGCAATACGTAACTCCTTTATGACTGATATATCGACAGTAAAGGCGATACTTAACTACCGTCGAATAATAAGAAGTCGTGTCATAATGGAGAGAACGATACGTAACTGCCGTATGACTAAAATTTTGACGGCGAAGGCAATACGTAACTGCCGTCAAACGATAAGAAGTAGTATCGTAATGGCGAAGGCAATACGTAACTGTTGCCATAATATGATAAGTTTTGTCACGACGGTGAAGGTGACTCGATCTGCCGTCATGCTAAGAAATACGACAATGAAGGTGATTCAATCTGCCGTCGTGAATTTAAGAAATCCGACAATGAAGGCGACGCGATCTGCCGTCGAGGTTAATGCTAAGATCTATATGAATAGGAACTAAGTCCTCTTCCGAAAAAATGCAGGTTTTATAAGAAGCTGCCTAAGTAGTTTATAAATTATGTATAAGTTGTGTATAAGTCATGAACAGTAGGTGTCATGATCAGATTATATGCATTTACGTGCTATGTGTGTTTACTCTTTTGGTTTCAGTTATGTTAATAATGCACTTACTGGGATTTCTTAAAATCTCATTCTTTGATTTTATTTATCGTTCCTTTCAAAACAATAGACATTGTTGCAGGTAGATATGACAGATCAGAAGACCCAGACTCATCAAGAGATTTCGGCGAACCCTGAGAGACCCACCGAATACTCTCCTCTTGATGAACTACACTTTGATAACTATGTGTCTTCAGTTTTTAACCACATGTTGGAGGAAAGAAGACTTAAATATATGTATTTTGGGATATCTAGTTTATGTATGACTTGATATTTGATGTTATTGTAAATATTAATCTATGGATATGTTTAAGGCTTACCATGTGATCAATGTGCAAAGTTAGTTTTCCTTTGCATACTTTAAAGTTTAACCATATTCTGTTGCGCTTCCCACTGCATTTTGCTAGTAAATTTAGGTATATGCATATTATTGATTATATGTACGAAGGGTAGGTAGTCTTGTATTACTTATCCTGACTTTTCAATTTACGTTAAATCTTAAACGTAAATTGGGGGCGTCACAAAAATCAATAGGAACTTTAAGAATTATCTCTAAATCCATCATTCTTTTAACATTATGATAATTAATGTAGCCTAATCTAGCATGCCATATAGAAGAAGAACATGTAGAATATGCAAGTTTATTATTAAAATCAAATTTGTCTATTACATTGTTTTGAACATTAATTATAAACAAACCACCACTTACATAACCTTTCCCAATAAAGGACCCATATTTAGTTACAATAACTTTATTGGATTGAAATAACAATGTGTAGCGTGTAGCTTGACCCACTAAGTAAAGATCCACTAATTAGGTTCATCCTCACTTATGGCACATATGACACTTCTTCTAAGGGAAGAGTAATCCTAGACGTTAATTTAAGTTCAATTCTTCCTACGCCAAATACTTGTGCAGAAGTATAGTTACCCATCATCACTTTCATATCGCTTGTATCCTGGTATATTGGGAAAATATTACGATTAGAAGTGACATATACATTGACTTCTGTGTTTACTATCCAATCAGTAGTAATACAAGCCAGATAAACTTAAGGACTTATAGTTACATACCATTCATTGTTTCCAACGAAGTCGGTCCCGAAAAGCATCATCTGAGCTTGTGGGTTAGGTTATCTTGGTTGTTCGTTGCCTTGAGCTTTCCTCTTCTTATAGCGACAATTTTTGAGTAAGTGACCCAGTTTTTTACAGTTAAAACAAATGGGTCTCTTATCATCTTTTTCAATGTAGGATTTTGGTTTTAAATTATTTCCATAACTAGTTTTACCCTTAGGGTTATACTAGGGATAAACCACACTCAGCACACTCTATCTCACATGTTACTGTTCATATGAACAGTAACATGTGAGATAGAGTGTGCTGAGTGTGGTTTATCCAAATCATTTTTCTTTACCCTTATTGAATTTGGACTTCCAATTTAATAGGTTCTTATGTGTTCCTTGTCGTTCTACAATATTTGTTTTAGACTGAAAATCAGAAACCAATAGTTGAACAGAATAATTTTCCAAGTGTTGTTCTTGAATCCTAATAGCAGAGATCAAGGTTTCCATGGTCATATCTTCAATCTTATGTTTAAGTAGGGCGTAATCAAACCGAGTTTTGACTTGCCTAACTCAAGCTCAACTCAAAATACTCGAGCTTGGCCCCGAGCTTGGGTTTTTATTTATTGTTTGTTCAAACTCGACTCAATAAACTAAACTTCTAACTTGAACTTGAGCTCAAGCTTGTCTCACAAACAAATTCGAGTCGAGCCAAATTCAAACTTGAGCTCAAATTTTTTTTTTTAATTTTTTGAACAAAATCTAAAACTAAATAACCTATAAAAAATTAATATTTAATATCTAACTAGTTGATATTTATTCATCATAATAATATATTATATACTTATATATATTATTAATAAATATACGTATTATAATAATATATTCGTATTTCACATGCTTCCAATGTACTAATATATGAAATTATTGCATTTTATAGATCAATTATTGTAAAAATTATAAAACATAACTATGAAGTACATTCATTATATAGATATAAGTAATAAAATTACATATTACATATTTAATTATAAAAATGTTATACTTATATTATTAGCAATACATATATATAACATATATATGTGTATATATTTATCAATATATAAATGAATTTTAATCGAGTCGAGCTAACAAGTCGACTTGAGTATAAACGAACGAGCCTTATCAAGTCAAGTCAAGTTTTGTCAGGTATATGTCATTTACTAATCGAGCGTATATCTACTTTTAAAAGCGATTTTTTTTTTTACGAGTCGAGATTTATAGTCCTATGTTTAAGAGATAAGTCAAGATTCTTCCATGAATAGAACAACTTGTCTATTGTATAAATACCCATTCCCCGTTGACCCAATTCATGGTAAATGATAGTTAACTCATGGGCTTACTCTACCACAAACAGATTTGAAATCATCCATCTTAAAGTCAAGAAATTGGTTTGCGGTGTACTTATCCATTTCAATATCTTGTACACCATACTTCTTGTTAAGAACACTCCAAATATCTTTACTAGATTGAATGTGTAGGTAAACATTAAATGGTGTATCACTTAAATGATTTAAAATCTTACATTTATACAAATTATCTTTTTCGGCATATGTTTGCAACTCAACAATACGTACACGCTCATGTGAATCATCATAAGGAGAATTATTTTCAATAACAAAATATAATCCAAGCATTGTAAGATAGATTTTCATCTTTTCTTGCCAACAATAAAAATTTGCTTTAAGGCGCATTATAAATATCATTTTCCTTATGACAATATTCGCCTTTACTAATAACAATATCCATATGAGTTACAAATAAATTTACCTCTAAAATACAATGAAATCCAAAACAAGTCCGTTTATCTAATTGTATTATGTACAAATAAAATTAGATTTCGAATATTTTTAGACTTTATTATTCAACTAAGATATTAGAAATCTATTATTTGCCAAATAATATATTCTAATAAAAAAATTTGAAAAAATAAAAACTTTTAAGAGAGAAAATTTTGAAATTGTTATAAACAAAACGTCGGCCGCCGCCCCTATGGCCCACCACTAAATTATGTGAATGACCCCACCACTATTATTTTAAATCTGCATAGTGACTTGCATAGTAACTTGCATAGTAACTTGCATAGTAATTTCAACGCCTATAAATATGGGTTTCAGTTGTAATGAAATTCATAAGAAAATATAGAGAGAGAAAGAAAGTTTCAGTTCTTAAGAGTTTCTTTTCTCTTATAATAGTAGTAGTTTTATTTTTAGTTTTATAACACGTTATCAGCACGAGGTTCTACCGATACTGAAGCTAATGGTCTTCTACTTCAAGTAAGTTTTTCAATATATTATTTGCAGTCATTGAGATAAATATTAAAGGTAATATTGCTGAATATTACTTGATAAAATTTTATTTTTATTCTCATAATAATGTGAATATATTTATTAAATTCACAGATTTATTTTTGTAATATAATGTCAAATATTGAGATTTATTACTATTGACATTTCTGAAAAATATTATTTATCCAGATCCTTGATGAGATCTATTTGGATATGATGATGAACTTGAAAGATACAATCATAGAAGGAATTCATGTGTCCCTGAAGGACCGTGCTGTGTATCTCATGATGAAAGATCATCATACTGTGTGAAATAAATTAAGAGAGTGATATAAGCACCAGAAGATGTAATCCTCTCAAAAGATCATTATGATTTATTGCACCTGAAGTTGCAAGATTTTAAGAGTGGTATTGAATATTCTGCACTCTTTAAAACCAGCTCAATATTAAAATTATACAGTGAAAATGTCACTGATGATGATATATAAAAGAAGACATTATTTTTCATATCTCGAATGTGCTCCTGCAGTAGCAATATCGAGAGTGAAAGTTCAACAAATATTCTGAACTTTTATTTTGTCTTCCAGTGATTGAGCTAAATAATGAGTTTTTGTTACACCAGTTACGTCCTATTAATGATATCAAATTTACACAATTCCCAGAAGTGAATGGAAACTAAGGGCGTAGACGTGGTAGAAAAATTATAGAAGTGTTGGTCCCAAAAGCGACAACACTAAAGATGATAAAAATATATCGTATCACCAGAAGTGATCAAACTCAGAGAAGGGTAAAGGCCCTCAGAATAATTCTTCATAAAAAAATGAAGATGTTTGTCATAAATGTAATATGACTAAATAGTAGTCACGTACCTGTTGTACGGCCAAGCACTTGATTTACTTATACTAAGTTTTTATATATAAGCTTATTAATATTTCATCATGTTTTGAAATAATGAAATATCGGTGCCTGAAGCACGACAATAAATTACTTGGGATAATAAAGTCCTGTTTAAATTTGATCCTCTTACAAATAAATGTGAACCAGAAGTTCAGAAGATTATTTATCTGCAAAGTGTTGCAAATCAATTACATGATGTATTTACTAACACTAAAGGTGTTGTAAAATCATATATTACTGCTGTTAATGCTTAAGCAGGAATTACTGTTGTAAAATATAATCCTCCTGAAGAGGAAACCTCCTGAAGAGGTAACTCCTGAAGAGGTAACTCCTGAAGAGTGTAACTCCTGAAGAGTATAACTCCTGAAGAGAAAACTCCTGAAGAGTATAAACCTCCTGAAGAGGAACCTCCTGTAGAGGTGTTTCATGAAATGTTTTCCCCTGGAGAGGAACAAAGAAATCTCAATACATTTCATGAGTACTGGAAAATTTATGGATAGAAATAAAACTGTTGTCGACAACATATATGATAACACTTGATATTACCAGAAGTAATGAGCCAAAAACCGTCGAAGAATGTCGACGTAGAAATGATTGGCCAAAATGGAAAGCAGTTATTAAAACTGAATTAAACTCGCTAGTGAAGCGAGATGCATTTGGACCTGTTGTCCAAACACCAAATGGTGTAATATTTGTCAGATATAAGTGAGTATTTATACGAAAGCATAATGCGAAATGAAATTATGCGGTATAATTTGTCGCACAAGGTTTCCTGTAGAAACCCGAGAGCAATTATGAGGAAACATATTTCCTTGTTATGAATGCAATCACATTCATATTTTTAATCGATTTGGTTATTGCAAAAGGATTAGATATGCAGTTAATGAATGTGGTCACTGCATATTTATAAGCATCATTAGATTATTACGATACTTGAAGCATCTAATCCAAGTACATTTAGGAGTATGTACTTTATAAAGCTTCAAAGATCTTTATATGGATTAAAGCAATCCGGACACATGTTGTATAATTGAATCAACGAGTATTTATTGAAAGAAGGATTTAAGAATAATCCTATATGTTCATGTGTTTTATCAGAATCTGGATTCGTCATTATTGCAGTTTACGTTGATGATTTACCTTATTAGAACTCTTGAAAAGATCACAAGAGTTGCTATAAATTCAAGGAATCCATTTGAAAAGGAAAAATCTTATTATTCAATTCATAAATGAGTTACAAGAATTTGAGACTTCTAGCCTCATCTCTCAAATGCATTTGCTTTTCATAAAGCAACGTACCATCCTTATCTAAAGGATTAGGCAGTCGAAATGAAGAGGCAAGTAAGGATTTTAAATCCTTATTCTCCTGCTTTAAGTCTGCAATTTTTTTGTCAGACTCTTGAACGAGTCGTTGAAGTACAGAAACCTTCTCGTTAAGCTCCTCAATCTCACGATTTTTGGATTGTAATCGGTTGGAAAATCCAACAATAGAGGAGGAGTATCGGGTGCCGAGAGTCACCAGCTCATAAACAGCTTCACGATCTGACTTATTAGCCAGATCATTTGCTTGCTGCAACATTACACCTGCGGAAGATGCAGGATCAACTTGTAATTGAGGTGAAGGATACCTCATATGTTGATTGTGAGAAATAGTAAAAGGAAATTGATGAGCCATTGGAAATTTGTAGAATAAGAATACAAATACAGATGAATTATAGATATGAGAAGAAGATTTGATGCGTACTAAATGAAACTAAAGACGGTTCTTATAGAATTGGAAATAAGAACAAGACAAACCATCATCTCTTCAAATCTCACTTTACAAGATATGCTGGATGCATAATTTCAAAAGCCAGCGAGATTAATTACAGCTATCCCTATTTTCTTGTAAACGCTGAACCTCTGCCGTTAGCTGCTGTTGTTGACTTTGTATCTGAGCTCTTTCTCGTTCCAGCTCTTCTACTCGTGTTTTCAGGTCAAGAGAATACCAGTCTACAAGTTTCTTCAGCTCCTTGTTATCTTGTTTTAAATCTTTATTTTTTCTATCTTTAGTTGCAAGCGTTTGATGCAACTCAGATATTTGATTTTTAAGATGATCGACCTCACTCGTTCTCACCAATAGCCTCTGAGACATGGTTGTAAGAGAGGCAGCATATTGAGCACTGAGGGTTCTTGATGCTGCAACAATTTCAGGATCAGATTTACTAGATAGATATATCTCTGCTCCTATCATGGTGTTTACAGCCTCAGGAGAAAATATAAGTGGTTGAGGTATAAAAGGTTCATGGTTTAAATCTGGGACATTAGAATTTCTATCAGACATAATATTGTTCTGGATGAACAACAACTGAATCTATGAGGAATGCGAGATCTTTTTGCTGGAGTAAACTAATGGTAAAATTGGTTATATTTAAAACAACAACCCGAAGCCTTCAAATCTCTTCAAGATCTCGTTTGTCCACAATGTCAAGCGGATTTGATTTTCCGCCGAACCGATAATATTAAATCTCAAAGCTTTTATAGCTTTTATCATACATATATGGTTTCCAATATTATTTCCGCCGTATATAAACAAGTTCTTCCTAATAACGCCGAATGAGGGGGAGAAAATTTTAGATGAAAATATTATCATACTCTCTCTAATGCATTATTTAGTTGGAGATCATGTTTGAATTCTTAACTTGTTATATATACTGAAATCATATTTGCTTATTACTTGAAACACTAACGCATATTATCAAGGGGGAATTTAAGTATTACTGCAGGTATCAGATTTCTATTAAGTTTGTCAACCAGATATTATTTTTCATCTTCAAATCACTCAGAGATTATTGCAATTCATGAAACAAGTCAAGAGTATATTTGGCTGAGATCAATGACTCAATAATTTTATATGAAGATAATGCTACTTGTATCGCTCAAATCAAAGGAGGATATATCAAATATACGATCAAGTGATAATCTGGCAGATTTATTCATGAAGACATCACCAACTGCGACATTCAAGAAAATTGTGCAGAATATTAAAATGTGAAGACTCAAAAACTATTGTCATGCACTTTCCAGGGGGAGTAAAAGTCCTGAAGACTTATGCTGATTGTACTCTTTTTCCTTCGCTAAGGTTTTATCCCATTGGGTTTTCCTTTGCAAGGTTTTAATGAGGCAATCTTAAAGCACTTGTGGATACATAAAGAGACTGTACTCTTTTTCCTTCGCCATTGGTTTTTCTTCCCACTGGGTTTTTCCTTGGCAAGGTTTTAACGAGGCAGATTCTTTATGGGTGGTCATTCAAGGGGGAGTGTTATAAACAAAACGTCGGCCGCCGCCCCTATGGCCCACCACTAAATTATGTGAATGACCCCACCACTATTATTTTAAATCTGCATAGTAACTTGCATAGTAACTTGCATAGTAACTTGCATAGTAATTTCAACGCCTATAAATATGGGCTTCAGTTGTAATGAAATTCATAAGAAAATATAGAAAGAGAAAGAAAATTTCAGTTCTTAAGAGTTTCTTTTCTCTTATAATAGTAGTAGTTTTATTTTTAGTTTTATAACAGAAATTGACTTTTAAATATTAGAGTAGACTGACAAGAAACCTAATTAAATTTAGAGGCGATAAAATCTACTCTAAAAAACAGTGTCCATCACAACGTTGCTTGTTTCTCTCTTTCCAATTGTTCTTATTTCTTGACCTATTCTCTAGTTTACAAAACGTTTGGACATAAATAATTTATTATTCGAAATATTTTTTTCCAACAAACCGAAGACCTATCTTCTGCACCTTCACAAGCCGCCAGCCGTATCGGAGCAAACCAAGAGGAAGAAACCAACCCCGTGAGACCTCTCTACCACGAAAACAGAACCTGTGTACAACTACCATACGGAACCACCATGATCAACTCCACGTCGCAGCCCAAGTGCACGTCCAAGAAACTTTCACCGCGAACCACCATAGCAAGTCCCCAAACACCACTGTTTTTTGCAGCTCAAAACAGAGCAACTTTTATGCTCTCAGCCCATATTTTTTCACCGCCGTACACCACCATTCTTACTCCCCCACTGCACTTCCGTGCCCACTGCTCAGCCATTGAAAATCACTGCAAGTAAATACTCTGATTTTGCACCACCGAAACAGGGGAACAGTTTCCCATCTTGAACCACGTCGCCACCCCACCCCGTCTCCACCACCTGCACAGACAGCACCACCGGACACTTCTCATCGCTCCAAGTCCGTCATCCTCTTCCGGTAAGCCACTCCGATCCTCCCCAAAATTTCACCTCCGTCTTTAACGTTTTCTAGCCATTCTCAGACTCCCTCTCCGTTCTTTCTCTCTTTCTTCAGCTGGTCTCTCTCTCATCACTTTCTCACTCTCAGTGAAGCGCTGCCGCGTGACCACCTTCGACCGTTGCCCGCCTCCCATCTCTTCGAGCCGCTACTCCTCTCTAGGTGAGTGACTATCCCGCTACATGGTTAGACCAGTGTAAAACTTCCTAGTTCCGTCTGTTTATTTTCGTGATTGATGTTTTCCTAGAGTCCATGCAACTTATTTATTTATTTACCAAAATACTTTAAGTGGGTTTTATTTTAAGTCTAGTTTTTATTTTGTGGAGGTTTTATTTTAAATAAATAAAGATGTGAATTCCATTATTTAGTAATGATATATATTCTAAGGTATGAATTTTAGAGGTATATAGTAGGCACAAATTTTGTTTTCGAAACCTTTAACAGAAACAATTTGAGTCTATTTTCAAGTTAGCGAAAATTATGATTTCTACTTTAATAGATTTTGATATAAAAATGTTATTCATTTCTTACTTTTTATTACTGAATTTCGGACGCGTTTAACCATGTAGCTTTTATAGTTTCTAACATTTTTAAAAGTCCCTTATTAAGTTTTGTCAGATTTTCTGTTAATGTTTAAGTCGGAGATATTGTATGGATATCGAGGAGTTTGGTAATCAATGGTAGTTCAGAGTTATGAGAACTTTAGGTTGTTTAAGGAATTAAAATAGGTTAATGTTGGGATTTTGGGTTGAATTATCAATATTTAAGAAGTTAAGTTTGACTATTTTATAAGTAATCATCGGATTTTTATTTGCCTTATTAGGAGGATCTTTTAAAAAGTTAAGAAATTTAAGGAAGTGAGCTTCATATATTAATTTTGTATAAAAAAAAATGAAATGAAGTTGATTTTAAAAATATGCATTTTATTTTTAAAAATAAAATTAAAATGACTTTAGATGTTTGTTCTGCATATATATAAAAAGCTGTAAAAGAGAATATTTTTCTTACATGACTAGTGTAAATATGAGCTAAATTTTGTGCATTATTTTCTAATTGAAAAATAACAAATATGAGTATGTTGAAAAAGTATTGTTTTGGCAAAATAAAAATGTTTTGATTTATGACATCTAAAAATTTTACTGTGAATAAATGAAGAAGTTTTGATTTTAATTTCGAACATGTAAAATGATATAAAATTGTTCAATATTTTATTTTGATAAAATGTATCATTTGAAAACTTTGGTATGAGATTCTATATATGTATTCTAGAAAAAAAAAATTTGAGTTCTGTTTTATTTTTTATATTGCAATACTACGAGTAAGAATATTGGATACAACTCAACCACATGTAAGAATAGTGATTACGGCCCTACTATGAGTGAGAATAATGGATACAGCCCTACCATAAGTAAAAATAGTGAATACGATCCAACAACAAATAAGAATAGTGGATATGTAACCTGAGCACGAGTTATAAATATGGCACAACCCTACCACGAGGGTTAAACATGGTACTATGTAGGCTGACCACAGATTATAAAAGTAGAACAACCCTACCACGAAAGTTAAGCATGGTATTATGTTTGAATGTGATATTTCAGATTTGTTATATGCCAAATAATTTTTGGAATAAGAATAATTTTCTGAAAGCTTCGCTTTGACGTTTTATAACAAGTTATTTTTGCATTTTGAAAGTAAAAATTTAGTTTTTTGTACTCTAAAAATAAATGTTTTGTTCTATATGACAAAGTTATAAATGTTCATGTTCAGATACTAGTATATGCTTACTACTTATGGAATTGATAGTTCACCTCTTATCTTCACACTATTTTTCAGATATTTTGATCGTTCAATTGGAGAGCAACTATAAGATTTGTTAGCAATGTTGCTGATCGTAGAGGAATAAGTGTCCCGGGGTACAAGCGGGTATTGGGGAGTATTGATAAGTAAATTTATTACTTTATGTGTTTTGAGTATTCCAAGACATAGATATTTGGGAGTTTTTTATGGAGACTTTGTGAAGTACATATATTTATTGTGTTATTGGAGATATTGTAAGTAGAAAGTAACTCTCTGACCCCTGCAAAAATGAGGCGTTACATATTACGTTTGTTTTGAATGATTATGCTTCTTTAATCCTTTCCTAACAATCATATTTTTTTAATTCTAATGTTAAATGTGAATATGTCATTATAAGTAAATATTCAAAAGTATGGGCAGAACTAGGAAATTTGGTTTGGGGGTTCAAGTTATAAAAAAATAATTTCAGGGAGTCAAATACTAATTTCTAATATAATATACTTTATAAAAAATTTGAAATTTTTGTGACGCTCCTTGTCCAGAGGAATTGCCAGAGTATCTTATCCACCTGCTATTTTAACCATCTTGAGGCCATCAAAGCAAAATTGGTCAAACCATGATAACCTCTTGATAAATAGTCAATTATGTCATATTAATACTCTTAATATCTTGGGTTAAATGAGATTTATGTGACAAATTAAGAGTATTAATTAAATAATGAATTAATTGTATTTGGCATATGAAATAATATTTTACCTCTAATTAAATATAGATGAGTTTATGTTTTTGGGTTGGTTAATATTTAATTGAATTTAGACCTGATTTATTTTCAGAGATGAAATGAGATAAAAGTTAAAAAAAGAATAAAATATTATTATAATATTTTTTTTTTAATATTAGTTTTGTTTTAAGATTTAAAAAATGTATTTTGGAATTTAAAACAATTAAATTTTTTATTATATTTTTAATAAAATTTTAAAAAGTGTAATAATTAATTTGAGATTAATTTTGAGTTTTTAATTTTATCTCCATAAGCAAACTAGGCCATTATATATGGCCCATAAATATGAATGTGCATAGAAGAGCTAAGGAAGTTCGAGCTTTTAACTGAGGCTAAGAAAAATATGTGAAGAGATCCCATGAGCGTGACTCCCATGTGATGAAAATTGAAGAAATTAAAGTTGAGAAAAATGAAAGCCAGTAGGGGGGAGATTGGTTCGGTCCGGTCAGTCTTAGAGGGCTTTGATGGACCGGACCGGACACATTTAGTCCAGGCCTTTCCAAGCTTGGACCAGACTGAATTGTAAATGGGACTGGACCAGATCGGTCCCTTTCGAGTTAGTCCGGTCCGATGCAGTCCATTCAATCCTGGCCATGCACTTAAAATTTTTTTTTTTGCAAAAAAATATTTAATCTGTAAAACTAAATCATTTATGTTATGAATTATTAGGGGCGGTCCCCGCCCCCTTAATTATTTTGTGAATGACTCCACCACCATTATTTTAAGTCTTGCATAGTAATTTCAACGCCTATAAATATGGGTTTCAGTTTTTATGAAATTCATAAAAAAAATATAGACAGAGAAAGAAAGTTTCAGCTCTTAAGAGTTTCAAAGAGTTTCTTATATATTTCTCTCTTGCAATAGTAGTTTTTTTCTTTAGTTTTATAACACGTTATCAGCACGAGGTTCTACCGATACTGAAACTAGTGGTCTCCTACTTCAAGTAAGTTTTTCAATATATTATTTGCAGTCCTCGAGATAAATATTAAAGGTAATATTGCTGAATATTACTTGATAAAATTATACTTTTATTCTTATGATAATGTGAATATATTTCTTAAATTTACAGATTTATTTTTGTGATATAATATCAAATATTGAAATTTATTACTATTGACATTTCTGAAAAAAGTTATATATTCAGGATCCTTGATGAGATTCATTTGGATATGATGATGAACTTGGGAGATACAATCATAGAAGAAAATCATGTATCCTTGAAGGACCGTATTGTGTATCTCATGATGAAAAATCATCTTACTGTGTGAAATGAATTAAGAGAGAGATATGAACACCAGAAGATGTAATCCTCTCAAAAGATCATTATGATTTATTACACCTGAAATTGCAAGATTTTAAAAGTGGTATTGAATATTCTGCACTCTTTAAAATCAGCTCAATATTAAAATTATGCAGTGAAAAGGTCACTGATGATAATATATAAAAGAAGACATATTATTTTTCATACCTCGAATGTGCTCCTACAGTAGCAATATCGAGAGTGAAAGTTCAATAAATATTTTGAATTTTTATTTTGTCTTCCAGTGATTAAGCTAAATAATGAGTTTTTGTTAATAAATCACCAGTTACGTCCTATTAATGATATTGAATTTACATCATTCTCATAAGTAAACGGTACATCCTTTCAAAGAAATTAAGAGCGTAGACGTGGTAGAAAAACTATAGAAGTGTTGGTCCCAAAAGCGACAATACTAAAAATAATAAAAATATATCATATCACCAAAAGTGATCCAACTCAGAGAAGGGTAAAGGCCCTCAGAATAATTCTTCATAGAAATATGAAGATATTTGTCATAGATATGGTATGACTGAACAGTGGTCACGTACCTATTGTATGGCCAATCACTTGATAAGCTTTTATATATAAGCTTATTAATATTTCATCATGTTTTGAAATAATGAAATATCGGTACCTGAAGCACGATAGAAATTATTTAGGATAATAAAACCCTGTCTAACAAGAAGTTCAGAGGATTATCTATCTGTAAAATGTTGCAAATCAATTACATGATGAATTTACTGATACTAAAAGTGTTGTAAAATCATATATTACTATTGTTAATGCTTAAGCAATAATTAAAATCTCCGAATGACGAGTTGTTAAAACAGCAATAAATGAGTCTAAGATACGCCTCAAGCGTTGAAGACCTATTGATGCATAAAAGAAGAAAAAAAAATCGGTGCTCATGAAGAGACCGTATTTTCTGTATAAAATATAATCCTCCTAAAGAGGAAATCTCCTAAAGAGGTAACTCCTGAAGAGTATAACTCCTGAAGAGTGTAACTCCTGAAGAGAAAACTACTGAAGAGTACAAACCTCCTGAAAAGGAACCTCCTAAAGAGGTGTTTCATGAAATGTTTTCTCCTGAAGAAGAATAATGAGATCTCAATACATTTCTGAGTACTAGAAAATTTATGGATAGAAATAAAACTGTTGTCGACAACATATATGATAACACTTGACATTACCAGAAATAATGAAGAAAGTGAGCCAAAAACAGTCGAAAAATGTCGACGTAGAAATGATTGGCCAAAATAGAAAGCAGTTATTGAAACTGAATTAAAATCGCTAGCAAAGCGAGACGTATTTGGACCTATTCTCCAAACAACAAAAGGTGTAATGCCTATAAAATATAAGTGAGTATTTATACGAAAGTATAATGCGAAATGAAATTGTGCGATATAATTTGTCGCACAAGATTTCCTGCAGAAACCCGAAAGCAGTTATGAGGAAACATATTTCCTTGTTATGAATGCAATCACATTCATATTTTTAATCGATCTGGTTATTACAAAAGGATTAAATATGCAGTTAATGAATGTGGTTACTGCATATCTATAAGGATCATTAGATCATTACATATATAAAGATATATGATACTTGAAGCATCTAATCCAAGTACATTTAGGAGTATGTACTTTATAAAACTTTAAAGATCTTTATATGGGTTAAAGCAATCCGGACGCATGTGGTATAATTGAATCAATGAGTATCTATTGAAAGAAGGATTTAAGAATAATCCTATATGCCCATGTGTTTTATCAGAATTCGGATTTGTCATTATTGCAGTTTATGTTGATGATTTACCTTATTAGAACTCCTGAAGAGTTCACAAGGGCTGCTATAAATTCAAGGAATACATTTGAAAAGAAAAGATTTTATTATTCAATTGATAGATGAGTTACAAGAATTTGAGACTTCTATCCTCATCTCTCAAATGCATTTGCTTTTCATAAAACAACATATCATCCTTATCTACAGGATTAGGCAGTCGAAATAAAGAGGCAAGTAAGGATTTTAAATCCTTATTCTCTTGCTTTAAGTCTGTAATTTTTCTGTCAGACTCTTGAACGAGTCGTTGAAGTACGGAAACCTTCTCATTAAGCTCCTCAATCTCACGATTTTTAGATTGTAATCGGTTGTAAAATCCAACAATAGAGGAGGAGTATCAGGTGCCGAGAGTCACCAACTCATAAACGGCTTCACGATTTGACTTATTAGCCAGATCATTCGCTTGCTACAACATGGTACCTGCAGAAGATGCGGAATAATTTGTAATTGAGGTGAATGACACCTCATATGTTGATCGTGAGAAATAGTAAAAGGAAATTGATAAGCCATTGAAAATTTGTAGAATAAGAATACAAATACAGATAAATTATAGATATGAGAAGAAAATTTGATGCGTACTAAATGAAACTAAAGACAGTTCTTATAAAAATGAAAATAAGAACAAGACAAACCATCATCTCTTCAAATTTTACTTTACAAGATATGCTGGATGCATAATTTCAAAAGCCAGTGAGATTAATTACAGCTATCCCTATTTTCTTATAAACGTTGAACCTCTGCCGTTAGCTGTTGTTGTTGACTTTGTATCTGAGCTCTCTCTCGTTCTAACTCTTCTACTCGTGTTTTCAGGTCACGAGAATACCAGTCTACAAGTTTCTTCAGCTCCTTGTTTTCTTGTCTTAAATTTTTATTTTTTCTATCTTTAGTTGCAAGCGTTTGATGCAACTCAGATATTTGAGTTTTAAGATGATCAACCTCACTCGTTCTCGCCAATAGCCTCTGAGACATGATTGTAAGAGAGATGGCATATTGAACACTGAGGGTTCTTGATGCTGCAACAATTTCAGAATCAGATTTACTAGAAAGATATATCTCTGTTCCTATCATGGTGTTTACAGCCTCAGGAGAAAATATAAGTGGTTGAGGTATAAAAAGTTCATGGTTTAAATCTGAGACATTAGAATTTCTATCAGACATAATATCGTTCTGGATGAACAACAACTGAATTTATGAGGAATGTGAGATCTTTTTGCTGGAGTAAACCAATGGTAAAATTGGTTAATATTTAAACAACCCGAAACCTTCAAATCTCTTCAAGATCTCGTTTGTCCACAATGTCAAGAGGATTTGATTTTCCGTCGAACTGATAATATTAGAATTCAAAGCTTTTACAGCTTTTATCATACATGAATGATTTCCAATGTTATTTCTGGTGTATATAAACAAGTTCTCCCTAATAACGTCGAATGAGAATGAGAAAATTTTAGATGAAAATATTATCATATTCTCTCTAATGCATTATTTAGATGGAAATCATGTTTGAATTCGTAATCTGTTATATATATTGAAATAATGTTTGCTTATTACTTGAAACACTAATGCATATTATCAGTTTGAGTTTAAGTATTACTGCAGGTATCAAATTTCTATTAAGTCTGTCAACCAGATATTATTTTTCATCTTCAAATCACTCAGAAATTATTGCAATTCATGAAACAAGTCGAGAGTATATTTGGCTGAGATCAATAACTCAACATATCCAAGAAAAGTCTAGTATTTCATAATCAATGATAGCTCAATAATTTTATACGAAGATAATATTGCTTGTATCATTCAAATCAAAGGAGGATATATCAAAGATACGATCAAGTGATAATCTGACAAATTTATTCACGAAGGCACCACCAACTGTGACATTCAAGAAAATTGTGCAGAATATTAAAATGTGAAGACTCAAAAATCTATCGTCATGCACTTTCTAGGGGAAGTAAAAGTCCTGAAGACTTGTGCTAATTGTACTCTTTTTCCTTCGCTAAGGTTTTGTCCCACTGTATTTTCCTTTGCAAGGTTTTAATGAGACAATCTTAAAGCACTTATGGATACATAAGCAGACTGTACTCTTTTTCCTTCGTCATAAGTTTTTTTTTCCACTGGATTTTTCCTTGGCAAGGTTTTAACGAGACAGATTTTTTATGAATGGTCATTCAAGGGGGAGTGTTATGAATTATTAGGGGCGGTCTCCGCCCCCTTAATTATTTTGTGAATAACTCCACCACTATTATTTTAAGTCTTACACAGTAACTTGTATAGTAATTTCAACGTCTATAAATATGGGTTTCAGTTGTTATGAAATTCATAAGAAAATATAGAAAGAGAAAGAAAGTTTCAGTTCTTAAGAGTTTTAAAGAGTTTCTTATATATTTCTCTCTTGTAATAATAGTTTCTTTCTTTAGTTTTATAACAATTTACTGCTATTTATTTCAATTTTACAAAAATATAATCAAAGTTGTACACTTGTAAAACTAAATAATTTAGTATAAGTTAAAAAAACATAACCTAAATCATTCAGTACAAATTAAACAAGCATAAGCTGCATAAGCATAACCAAATGGTCCAAATCTGTGACCTATGACCTGTGTCATCAACTCATCATTAGAGGCCAAATCTTAAAAAAAAAAAAAAGAGAAAGTCAACGATCTGTCACAATGATTACACAATAGAGTCCAAATTTCAAAGAATCCAAATAAAAGGAAAAAGAAACTAAAAAACTAAAAAACGGAAAAGAAAAAAACATCAGTTACATCACACAAGAGTTATTACAAATCATTGATTCACTCTCTACGTCTAACTTTCTAACAAAATCATAATTTCAAAAACACTAAAATCAGACATCAATGCAGCTTTATGTCCATTGTTCACATATAGAAGTTGGAATTACTCCAATTATCTACAGAAAACAAAACTATAAGTTAAATATGATTATATGCATGCAGAGCAGCAGGATAATATTTAGATTGGGCAGCAAGGTGGATTACTTGAGAATGAGGATGGTCCATGAATAATATGCATGTACATATTCCAAAAAACAAGCATGCACAAATTCAGCAAAATATGCATGCAGGATGAATAAATCATAATCTACAAAATATGCATGTAGGATAGACAATATGCATGCACAAAAATCCTAATTTTATATTTTAACCAAAAAATAGCAAAAGCAAACTATTCCAACCAAGTATCAATATTCTAAGTCTCACCTCGTTAATCTTTAATCACCATTGATTATAGGGTCGGTAAAAATTGAAATTGAATTTGATGGCTCCGCAAATTCAACAAAATCCCCTTTAAATTTTATACATAAAAGTTTGAAATGAAAAAAATTAAATAAACTTACATAACATAGAAGAAAAAACAAATAAACCATTAAAAGATATGAAAAGTAAATTAATTACACACCCATATTCATATGCTTCTCAAATTTCTCAACTTCATCCATTAAATTCCTAAGGCTTATTGGAGTAGAAGACGAACGGAGCCAATTTTGCGCACATATGAGACCTTCAACCATTATTGGACTTAAACTACTTCGGAAATGATCAAGTACACAACCCACAGTACTAAATGTAAATTTAGATGCTACACTAGATACCGATATTGCAAGTACATCCCGTGCAACTCTTGAAAGAACGCAATATCTAACTGCATTCACCTTCCACCAATTTAGAAGGTTAAAACCATCATCTTGATCCTCACATTTTTCAGCTAGATATCTTTCAACCTCTGACTTGCTTTCCAAAAAGTCATCTGATTGTAGCTCGGATTTAAATTGGGCCATCAACTTTGCCTTCCTAGATGCAAACTTACCAACCGAAGGACTTGCATCTTTATGTGAGGAACTCGCCCATTGTGGAGAAGTAGAACTCCCAAATTCATTTTCGTATACCTCATACATGCAGGTAAATGCATTTTTCACCTTCCAACTCAAATCAATGACTTTTACAGGATCATGTGCACACATTGGTCACAATCCAAAATCAAGATATCGCATCTTATAACGAGGATCAAGAACCCCAACATACAGCAACATGTTCTGATTATCCAGGTTATCCAAATACTTTTCAAATTTTTTCTTCATATTTGTGGCCATTGACCTCACCACGGTGCTACTGCTTCCTTCTTCACACTCCATATTAATGTCATCAGCTATACTAACTAACTCCGAAAAAAAAGATTGCAAGTTACATATTCACCTCCCGAAAAGCGTAAAGTTGCATCATAAAATATTTGAAGAAACCTAACAAACAACTTTACAGTTTCCCAGTCAAATGCATTGAGAGACCCTAACTTCTTTGACTTCTTCTTATTCCCCACATCATTTTCATCAAGAATACTACTAAGGAAGCTTGGATCTTCTTCCTCTAACCGATCAAAAGCTTTTACAAATTTTGAGGCTCTCTCCAACATAAGATAGGTGGAGTTCCACCTAGTCGATACATCTAGGCAAACATAATTTTTTGAACGAATCTCTTCAAATTGGACACATTAATTAATGTACTCCATCTTTAAGGGGAGGATTTAACATACTTCACAACACCTCTCACTTTCGCAATAGAATCCTCATATTCTTTCAAGCCTTCACGGACAACTAAATTCAAAATGTGAGCAGAACATCAAACATGCAAGATTCATGTTCCAAGATTGTGTCCTTCCTATACTTCAATTTTTTTTAAAAAATAAGTAACGACCCCACTATTAGACTTTGCATTATCAAGAGTGATTGCAAGTAATTCTGGTCGCCTCCAATCAGTCAAACAAGACTCTATGCCCTTACCAAGTGTTTCACCCTTATGATTTTCAACCAAAGTAAAAGAGAGAATCCTTTTGTATAGTTTCCAGTCATTATCAATAAAATGTGCTGTGAGACACATATAGTTAAGGTTTTGTACAAATGTCCATGTATCTATGGTGAGGGACAGTCGTTGCCCTCGAAGAGCATTTCTCAATTTATTTTTTTCCCTATTAAAGATGCTAATGCGATCTTTTGGAACGGTCCAACGGAATGGAATTTCAACCCATTTAGGGCAAACCACAAGCATAAACTTCTTAAAGCCCTCTCCCTCAACAAACCTAAAGGGCAACTCATCAAGGATAAGCATATCCACTAAGGCTTATCAGCAAGCCTCAATACTAAATGCAATGGGCACTACTCCCCCCGCCTTCCAACCTAGAATCTTCTAGGACTTATTTGTCATCCTACCCAGATATTTCTCACATTGCTTGTCAATGTGATTCCTCATTTTTGTCGTACTATTTTTAATGGTATCACATGCATATGTCTGCCCACAACAGTTACACGCAGTCCTAGGTTTATTTGGATCACCACCTGGTACTCTTATAAAGTGATCCCAAACCATTGACTTAACTCTACCACTTTATGACCCACCAACAAAGGTACTTGTATCGGATATGGGTGGGGCTGGAGGTATGTCTTGACATTGAGTTGTGTCTTGCACATCATTTAGACTGATAACATCGTGGTTATTGTCTATTGTAGAGTCCATCTAGTAAAATATGCAATTATCAATTTTATTAAATTATCAACTGTTTGTGCATCCACCACCAACTTAATAAAATAGAAAACAACATTTTGAAACCCTATGTTTTCAAGCTTATATACATTAAAAAAAATTATATTAGGAATATCAAAGATGCTAACAAATCCCTCTGTTATAGAATTTATAAGATTCAATATTTAAAAACTATATACCCTAATTAAACCCCAATCAAAAGAACACCATGAGACTGCAACTGATGGAACCGAAATGCCTGGATATATACCCTAATCAAACCCCAATCAAACCTTAGCTAAATGCCCTAATCAAATATACTAATGCCCTAGTGAAATGCCCTAATCAAACCCCAACATATACTAATCAAAGTTATCAAACCCTAGCGAAACAACCTAATCAGACCCTAGAGAAAATCTCTAATCAAACCTTAGCAAAATGCCCTAATCAAACCCCAAAGAAAAGTCCTAATCAAACCCTAGAGAAATGTTGAGGAAGTCAAATGAATCAAACCAAAACGTACACCTGTAGCCTGTAGGGCTGAATCAACTGTAACTTGCGAAGGAGAATCGAAGATTGTAGGGCTACGAATCGACGGAGAGGAGAAGCTGAAGGGCTACGGTTTCGTGGAGGCACCGAGACGTTGATGTTGCAAAGATGAAATCAACTAGGGACCTAAGATTTCGGTTTCGACTTTGGAGAGAAGAAGAAGAACTAAAGAGTGAAATAATGACTGAAGAGAACGAGATTCGTGAAGGCTCAAATATGAGCCCTGTATAATTCAAAAATGGCGCCGTTTGGATTGAAATTGGCTCCAAACGGTGCCGTTTTTAAATTAAGAAATTAAAAAAATAATATTAAATAGTCAGAAAACGTTGTTTATCCAGGTTCCAAATGGCGCCGTTTAGGTCCAAATATGCACTAAACGACGCCGTTACCCTTATATTGATATTTGTTATTTGTTTTTTTAGGGGATTTCTTCTTTGTTAATTATAATGTTAATTGTTAATTAAAAATAAATTACAAAAATATTCAAACCCCTAAATATACTTTTAGACTTATACGTTAATTAACTTAATTTAACTATACTAATAAATTATAAACTTAGTTACTTGATACCTAGTATCA
The DNA here is from genome assembly GCA_036898215.1 of Platycarya strobilacea. Taxonomy (NCBI): domain Eukaryota; kingdom Viridiplantae; phylum Streptophyta; class Magnoliopsida; order Fagales; family Juglandaceae; genus Platycarya; species Platycarya strobilacea. The sequence goes on along the minus strand of CM072551.1, from coordinate 18,763,790 downwards.
ATAGTCTAATACCATAAGAATAGTCTATACTCTATAGACTCTATACTAAGTTTTCAGGTTAATATATTTATATATCCTAGTGCTATAAATTATAGTTGATAGTTATTACTTATTAGTTACACATTAATGAATATAATAATAAATTGATATTTTATATATATTTAATATAGTTACAGACTTGCTACCATGTACTATGTACCATTTACCTATAGTCTAATGCTATAAGTATAGTCTATGACTCTATACTCTATAAACTTTATACTAATATTAGTATAGTCTAAAGGCTCTGTCACTCTATAGTCTATACTAGACTACTAGTGTTATACATTTATACTATTCACTAACAAATCTAAAGACTAATATACTAGATGTAATTTGAATTCTAACATGTTAATTTAACTATATTAATACATTATAATATTATAAATTTATATATATACTATAATTTACACTACATCTCTTATTAAGATTCTTAATATATGTTAATATATTTATATATACTAACAGTATAAATTATAATTAATAGTTATACATTAAAGAATATAATAATACATTAATATTATATATATATATAATATAGTTATAGACTTACTACCATGTACCAAGGTCCAATAGTCTAATACTATAAGTATAGTTTAGACTCCAGAGACTCTATACTAGACTACTAGTATTAGTTTTATTTACTAATACACTAATCTACAGACTACTAGATGTTATTTTAATTTTTAATACTAACATGTTGATTTTACTATACCAATACATACATTATCATTTATACTATTATAAACTTATACATATATTATAATTTATACTACAACTCCTATAATATTTTTACTTTTTAAGTGTTGATATTAAATTATTAATATATATTTGTACTATATATTATAATTATACATTAAAAAATATAATAACATATTGAATCTAATTTACTAAATATATAAAGTTATAAACTTTAGACTTAGTAATGGTACTATTTAGTATTTACTAATATTATTATATTGTCTATTTACTATGATATTAGATATATAGTAAATAATTATACATCAAAAATATAATAATACTTTAATACTAAATAATATACATAAATAATAAATAATATATTATATAATTAATTTATAATTATAGCTTATATAATATATATAAAATTATAAAAATATATAGTATATTATATAATCGGTCTAGTCTGGTTCAGTCTAGGTCTAAAAATACCCGAACCGGGACGGGACCGAACCTATTTCAGCCCTAAATTATGGACCGGGACTGGACAAAGGCATATTTGGTCCCGTCACGGTCCGGTCCGAACCGGAAAATGCTCCCCCTAGTAGCCAGCATGCATTAGTGTGAATCACGTTGCAATTGAAGCCACACGTCCGTGAACAAAAGTCCACCCTTGACTCTCATGTGAAAACATGTGATTTATCATCATGTGATTCCCACGTCCATAGTTCAAGCCATGACTTATCATGAACTGAGGCTCGTAAATGATAAATACTTGAAACCCATTTCTCATAATTGAAGCATTCCCAATATTTCAACTTTACCAATCCTAATTGTAGTCTATCTCTTTGATGTAATGAACAAGTTTTTTAAAGCACTCCTAGTATTTAGCATTTAGCATGATAGAAGTTAGAATGTGTGATTCATTGAAATTCTAAGTGTTCATCTGCAAAATAAAAGCTAAGAACACCATCTAAGTTTTGGGTTGCGATATTTGATGTTGTGTTGTGTTGGTTAATTCATATGACGAAAAAATGAGCATGATGGATATAAATTTAGTGACTTAACATGTTACTAAGCTTGGGTTTAGAATGTAGTTAAGTGCTAAATCCAGTTAAGTCTACATTGGTATGCAATTAGGCCAAAAATCACCCTTAGTGAAACTTGGGGTTTTAGGTATTTCGATCATACTGGATTTCTTATATGAGTTGCATGATTTATTAAATTCTAAGTTCAAAAATGGTTTTAGGATAGAAAATACACGATTTTTGTGAAGTTTGGAGCCGAATTGCAATTATTAAAAATATAAAGATCTATTTGCAAATTTCAAATATTAAGGAACAATTTTGCACATAATGTCATAAGAGTGTTAGATTCCGAACTACCATAAGGTAAGACCTTGATAATGTATTCATTGGTGGTGGATGAACCTGTGATATAATGTGATAACCAGTAGGAGTACACAATTTATGGAGAAGTGTAAGGCATTCACCCTTCACCCTATTTAAGAACATGAATAACAATGAACAAAATCTTTTTATGATTGCAAGCATGTTGTAAACCTTGAAACACTGATGTCGATGATGTTATTTTTCTTATAAAAACAAGGTCATGTTAATGATGCATACAAGCCATGTTTATTATCATACATGCTTGTAAACTAAGGGTATATTAGATTCATAACTCATTGAGATTTATAAAAATCTTATTTTAGCAGTCTCAACTATCATTCCCACATGGGATGATAGGAGCTATTCTAGGTGACTATGAAGATAGATGAACCAGCCTTGACAAAATCAATTAGAAAAAGGCTAAGTTTGGAAGACCTAGTGGTGACCATCTTCTCCTATTTATGTATTAATGTTATAAAAGGTATTTTGGGATTTAGTCTATTTTGGTGCAACTATTGATTGACCTAAAAAAAAAAAATCGATGTGAATATTGCATATTGCTATAAACATACAAGTGCATTGCATATAATTTATCATGGACAAGGATATATAACCTTGTGTTGCATGTACTGACGTTTCAATCTCTGTCAAATTCCAAGCGAAAGTTAGAATGTAACGTCTATCTATTTTATCTAGTTATTTAGGTAAACCAATGACTCATTATTGTAATAGATAGCAATAACCATTTTATTCGATATTTGTATTCTTTTATTTTTCAATAGATTTTCATCTTTCATTAATGAAAATCTCTGATGTTGTGAGTAATATCTCTAGTTGCTTGTTATTCAATAATTCTTGTTTAGGTAATTATAATTTGGTATCATCCATACATAATTTTTTTAATCTAATATTTCAATTCTTTCATATTTCAACAATAGGTATATTGTTTCACAAAACTAAGGTCCAAAACGTATAAGAAATAGGTCTTTCCAAGACTTTATTTTGTTTTGCTTAATCCTTATTTTATCGCCGCATATTTATGCGATTAAAGAATAGGAAATCTTTACCTTATTATATGCATCAAATTTTCATTTCATCTCAGGAAACCCATCTTTTTCTAAATAATATGTTTGTCACTTAAACCAATTACATTCCGTTAGATAGGTGCATATTTCATTTTAATAGAACGTGAACATGGGAGAGCTCGCAGGAATTAGAATTGCTATTTTAAAAATAAATCAAAACAATAATTATTGTTTGGCTTTGAGTCATAATCATGAGAACTTTTTGGTGTCATTAGAATGTCAAAATTAGATTGAATGGCCCACGTGTACAGAGATTAGTGGAGAGAAAAAATTAAAATTGAATTGCCCTTGTGCGCAGAGATTAGTGGAGAGAGAAAGAGGACCACACCGAACGGAATTGAAAATACATCCTAATCGAAGCCTCTGTGAGTGTTACAGTAAATGGTTGCAGTCATTGTGAATTGTGACGGTGACCGGCGACTTTCCCTGCGACAGGACTCGTTGGCCGACCCAAAAAGTTTTTTTTTCTTTATTAAATATTGGGGAGGGGGGATGAATCATGATCTCCATTTTGGAGACGTGGGAATTCAACCATTAACACAAACTTTTGCTAAAAAAAAAATAAAAAAAATTGAGAATTTAGAGAGAGACAATTGGGGGTGATTGTTCAAATATAAAACATTCTTATCTTATTTTATCTTATTTTATTTTATTTTATTTTATCATATTTTTATTATTTTTTTAAATTCTCATATAAAATAAAATAAGCAATTTAATTTTTTAAATTTAAAAACAATTTTCAAATTTAAAAATAAAATTAATATTATTTGAGGATTTAAAGAGAGACAATTGGGACTAATAGTTTAAACGACTTAAACAAAAAATGCCTCATTTATTTTCATAAATATTCTTATCTGATTTCATCTCATCTCATGTTATCTCATCTCATTTATACTACTTTCTTAAATTTTCATATTAAATAAAATAAACAATTTAACTTTTCCAAATTTTAAAAAAACTTTTTCAAATTTAAAAATAAAATTATTATTATTATTATTATTCTTGAAAATGGCATATTCTTAAGACATTTCATTCCATCAAATAATAAATATAAGGAGGACCATCCTCCATGATTACAAGAGTCTCAAAAATGGATGGGGAATCTCTTACAAGCAGATGGGTTCGTTTCTTATAATTTAAGAAATTGGCAACTCTACAAAACTATTTAAATAAATTCTAGTCTCACTAATAAATAAACTAGCACTACACCAAGCTTTTCAATCTGTTTGTAGGGCTTTTGTAACTTAGATTGAGTCACCTTCCATGATGATTTGGCACAATCCTAACTCAGAAGCAAATTGTGCTGTCGTGAAAGCTCTATAGGTTTCAGCTAGTAACACGTCAGGATATATGGGTTGTGGTTTCCTCAATGTTGCAATTATCTATCCCTGACAGTCTCCAATGACCACACCAATTCCTATCATGCATTTTCATTTGTTAATGACTCCATCATAATTGACTTTATACCATCCCAAGAGGGGAGATTGCCACTCATTATTGGAAGTGCAATCTTGATTGCTTAGGCTCCTTCTAGGAAACATTGTCATGCATCATTGATATCTTGGTCTAGAGTTGTACAAATAACCTGTTTTCTGACATGATCCGTTATCCCGATTAATTCCAACCCGATAAGAGTTAGAATTGGAAACATGTATGCCCATTACCAATTAAAACACCTTCCGTTTGAACCATTTTCCTTCTCATTCAATCCCATCTCTCTCTTTTCTCTCTCGTTCTCTCTTGATAGCAATGTTGTCGCCGTTGCCGGATAACATTTCGACAATTATGGAAGATGACCACGAAGCTTCTGGTAGTAAAAAAAATGCATCGGCAAGGCCACTAGAGCACGATGTTGGGCTTTGAGCAACGTTCCTATCGGCGAAGGTTGCCAGAAAAAAGAAGGTGAAATCATCTTGATTAATTGATTTTCGTTAATCAAGTCTGGTTAATCGATTTTCGTTAATCAAGTTCATCCGATTATTTAGTTCCTTCTTAGATTTAGGGTTTATCTCTTATTTTTCTTGGATTCTAGTTATTAGGGTTTTGTGTTCTTGGATTCTAGTATTAGGGTTGGTGTTCTTGGATTCTGTTGCTCGTTTCCAAAAAATTATTGGGCAATCAGGCTAAGGTTTGGTGTTCTTGAATTCTGATATTAGGTCTGATGTTCTTTTTTATTTTTTTATTTTTTGGTTATCGACACCTGAAATTCGAAGGGAGGGCTGGTGTTTTTGCTTGTTTGTTTACTGAAAAAATGAAATCTCTTTGAATTTTAGGTGTCGATAACCAACCAACAAAATGTTTGTTTACTGAGAAAATAAAACCATCCTTCGAATTTCAGGCGAAAAAAAATTATTGGGTAATCGGGCAAGCAGTTAACGGAAGAGCGAAATTGCACCAAAAACGGTTTGAATATGCTCGATAACATTTTGGGTCGAGTCAGAGAACAACCCTATCTTGGTCCTTACATCTCTCGTCAGAGTTTGTGGAGAAATAAAAATTGGTTGAAGATGAATGCATTTCTCCTCTCCCATATTTGTCTTCCTGTCACCACAAATTCGATCATAGCTGATTCTTCTAGGGTAGCTGACATAGTTTCAAAACGGATCATCATAGGTGGGTGGGATGCAAGATATTTTTGAAGCTGTTTAGAGCATAGACTCCACACATCACGCGTTGCTTCACACGACCATAGTGTATGTGTTGTGGTTTCAACTTCTCTACTACACAGAGGACAAGGTGGGGTGTCTTGGCATGCTCACCATAGGAACATTCGATCAACAGGGGCAACTGGGAGTTTCCATAACTTATACCACACTAAACTAGTCTTGTTGCTAGTAGATGCTTCACCCAACTCTGCCATCTCCTAACTCTTCAGCATGTGATAAGCATTGTGTATTGAAAATATCTCCTTCTTAGTCCCTTGCCAAAAAGTCTTGTTTTTGGGATGTAAGGAGCTATGAGGTGTTCTCAATATGGCAATTGCTTCATTCTCCTCAAAAATGGCTGCAACTAATCCTGAGTTCCAGTCTTTGGTGATAGGATTCAGAAGCTCAGAGACAGTAGCATTGGTGCCAAGCAATTTAGGAAGGCTGGTAAGCTTTGTGGGAGAGGGTCTAGCTACCTATTCATCTTTCCATATATAAGTTTGTTCCCCTGAGCCAATTCTCGAATATGATCCAACTTTCACCATTGGTCTGGTAGCCAACAAGCTTCTCTAAATATAGGATGGTCTCGACCCTATTTTAGCTGACTGGAAGGAAAAGTGGGGAAAATACTTGGCTTTTGAAACTCGAGCAGCCATTGAATGAGGGTCTTGAATGATCCGCCAGTATTGTTTAGAGAGCATGACGTTGTTGAATAGGTCCAATCCCTTAAAGCCTTAGCCACCCCCCTCTCTCCTCCTCCTCCTCCTCCTCCTCCTCTCAGAGCTTTGGACTGCCCCATTTTCTTCCATGATGTCCAACAAATTTTGTGCTCATTACCTGTTGATTCCACCAGTAGTTCCTCATCACGCTATTTATTGATTGAAGTAGGTTAAGAAAAATACACTCATAGTGTAAGTGGGAAAAACTTGAATGACTGCCTTGATGTATGTTTCTTTGCCTACAAGGGATAAGGTTTTAATATTCTGACTGCTCAGTCAAGACCTTATACTATCAAGGATGGTATGGAAAGTTTTAAACCTATTCTTGCCCACAACATATGGAAGTTTCAGATTTTTTTATAAAGCATTGTTGTCCTCAGGCCTGCAATGGATAAGAGGTAGTTCTATGTAGGCTTGCCATCATTTCTACTAAATATGATAGAGGTCTTTTCTATATTTAATCTCTGGCCAGATGCATCCTCATAAGTTTTTAAGATAGATATTAACCTACTCCATTCCATATCATTAGCTTTACAAAAAAAAAACAAAAAACAAAAAAAAAGATTACCATTGGCAAAAAATAAATGGAAAACCTTCAATTGACCCTGAGCAATTGGAATGCCATTTATGAGCTCCATCTCCTCAACTTTGACAAAAGGTTGCTCAATATTTCTCCACACAAAATGAAAACATAAAGTGATAAAGAATCACAGAATTAAATTGTAAATATCGAATAAATATCCAAAATCAGCATACCCAACCCGTTGCACCTAGGTTGGAGCAAAGAGAATATTTGAAGAGTAATATAAATATTACATATAATTAGAGAATGTGACTTAGCAGAAACGTACAAAAATAAGAAAATCTAAAAATAGTTGTGTCTTCTTCAAATAACGAGTCCCAAGTTTATTGATAAACTCTGTAATGCTTACAATATTCAAAGATGATAACTAATCTCCCATTCCCATACAAAGAAAACCAAGGAAACTTATTTGCAAAAAGGAAAGATATTGCTAACACACTATCATTCCCATACAAAGAAAACCAAGGAAACTTATTTGCAAAAAGGAAAGATATTGGTGACACACTATCAGCTAAGAAAAACTCATTAAAATGGAAACATTTAAAATAGTAATGAAATCTGCACTAATTTGGGGAGTTGTTGAGACTTCTCTGTTTACAGCAATATCTTATCTGCCACATCAGTCTCACATGCTGCATTAAAATATATAAATATGGTATAATTATTTATAAAAAAATAATTTATATTATTAAAAAAAATATATTTTTTTATAAATCTCGTAATCTTATTTTTTTTAATTATTTCTTTTATATAACCCTCCCTCGTATTCTTATTCATTTCTTTAAAAAAAAAACGGGATGAGAATCCAACCGAATTCATCCGAATTCATCCGAATATCCCCACACAATCACATTCCACATTCCATAGTGTCCAGAGCCAGAATTGAAAGGGACACCTGAGCCGCACTACAGCAATAAAAGAACAGTTCACACGTCCCATTGTCCGCTTCGTCTCCCCATGCACACTCTCTACCTACCACCGCATCTCCAAATGATAAGTTATTGTATTTGAAAAATAATATTTACAATCATAAATATATAAATATTATATAATTATTTTTAAAAAATAAATACAAATTTTATATAAAAAATTTAATTTTTTTGTAGTAATTATAACGTTGATATAAGATAAAATAAAATAAAATAATAATACTTTATTTAATTTTTAATTTTTATTTATAATTATTTTATTTCATCTCATTATCTAAACGAAACCTTAATTTATATTTTATTATTTTAGTTGTATTATATCTTACGCTATTATTATTTAAATAATTGATATGTGAAATCTTAAACAAAGATTAACGCTTTTCTTATACTTTAATAATGGATTCGAATATAATGAAAAAGAAAAACACTTTTGTCATCCAAATTACTAGCCCTTTGGAATTGACCATAGTGATATATAATAAGATGGCAAGTATTTGAATTCGAAAGTTATCGGATTGACATTATTTTTTTAGACTAAACTTGAAAACAATGGTTGAGATTTAAGAAAAATCTCTTATTAGTACAAACAGGTGAAATGAGCAGTTAAGACTTAAGATATTCTAGATTTCATATGGAATTAAATTCTGCATATATAAAAGTAATGGATAAATCCTATTCTCGTACGGGTGTGTAGAATACATATAGTAAAATATTTACGTGACATTATTTGGTTTGAAAAATTAATTTTACAATTTAAATTTTATAAACCAAATATTTTCATTTAAATAGTACAAATAATGTGTTCTATAAAAATAAAATATAGTGAAAGAATTCCTTTTGAAAGTGTGGAAAACAAAAGGTATCAATTTTGCCAGATTTATTTTTTTATTTTATTAAGAGACAATTGTTGTATAACATGTGGATGATTACTATAAGATTGCACATGTTTTGTTATAAACCTAACTTTCAAGAATGTGGATAATCACCCCACCTCCCAACTACCCCCTAAATTTCAACAATTATGTCTTAGACTTCTAAGCTCAATTGCCTATAAATATGAGCATTACTCAAATTATATGTAAGCATGTGAAAGAGAAAAACTTTAATTCTTAAGTAATAAAATTTCTAAGTATTTTCTCTTGCAAATTTTCTTGTAATATTATTTTCTTTTTAGTTTTATAACATGTTATTAGCATGAAGTTTTGCCGATACTGAAACTCGTGGTCTTCTACTTTAAGTAAATTTTTCAATATATTAATTGCAGTCTTCGAGATATATGTAAAAGGTAATATTACTGAATTTTACTTGATAAAATTTTACTTTTATTCTCATAATCATAAGAATATATTTCTTAGATTTACATATTTATTTTCGTGATTCATATATGTAAAAAATATCAAATCTTACAAAATTAAAATTTATTACTATTAATATTACTGAAAAAAATAATTTATCCTAGATCCTTGATGAGATCCATTTGGATATGATGAATTTCAGAGATACAATCAAAAAAGAAAATCATATATTCTTGCAGAGATCATGCTATATATCTCATGGTGAATTTTTTTAATATTTTTTAAAATAATTTAAGAGAGAGATATGAGCACCAGAAGATATAATCCTCCCAAAAGCTCGTTATGACTTATAAAATTGCAAGATTTCAAAAGTGGTAGTGACTATAACTCTGTACTCTTTAAAATCAGCTCAATATTAAAATTATGTAATGAGAAAGTCACTGACGATGACATGTTAGAGACGACATATATTATTTTTCATGTCTCGAATATGCTCCTGTAGCAGCAGTATCTAGAGTGAAAGTTTAACAAACATTCTAAACTTTTATCTTATCTTCTAGTGATTGAGCTAAATAATGAGTTTTTGTTAATAAATCATCAGTTATGTCCTATTAGTTTCACATCATTTCCTAAAGTGAATGATACTAGATTTACACCATTCCTAGAAATGAACGGTGCATCCTTTCAAAGAAACCAAGGACGTAGACGTGGTAAAAAATTATAGAAGTGTGAGTTCCAGAAGCGACAACACTAAAAGGGATAATAATAGAAATACATTGTATCACCAGAAGTGATCCGATTAAGAAAATGGTAAAGTCCCTCAGAATAATTATTCATAGAAAGATGAAGATATTTGCCATAGATGTGGTATGACTGAACATTGACCACGTGCCTGTTGAACGACCAAGCACTTGATTCACTTATATTAAACTTTTATATATTATAGTAAGACTTTCTAATATTTTATTATGTTTTAAAATAACAAAAAATCGATGTGTGAAGCACAACAAGAAATTATTTGGGAAAATAAAGTCCTATTTGAATCTGATCCTCTTACAAATGAATGTAAACCAAAAGTTCAAAAAATTATCCATTTGTAAAGTGTTGCAAATTAATTATCGAATGTATTTACTAACACTAAAAGTATTGTAAATTCATATATTACTGCTGTTAATGTTCAAGTAAGAATTGAAGTCCCTGAAAGATAAGTTGTCAAAATAGCAATAGATAAGTCTAAAATACGCCTGAAGTGTTGAAAACCTATTGGTACAAAAGAAAAAAGCAAAAAGAAAATAAATCAGTGCTCTTGAAGAGACCGTACTCACAAAACAAATAATAAAATATATCCAAACTTTCTATACAAAATAGAAACTCCTGAAAAGTATAATCTTCCTGAAGAGGAAACTCCTGAAGAGTACAAACCTCCTGAAGAGAAAATTCTTGAAGAATACAAACTTTCTGAAGAGGAAAATCCTTAAGAGTACCTCCTGAAGAGACTTTTCATGAAATGTTTTCACCTAAAAAAGAATAGATACTTGAAAATTATGAGATCTCAATACATTTCATGAGTACTGAATAAATTCTTGATAGAAACAAAACTGTTGTTAACAACATATTTTCATATAAGATAGCCATTGACATTATCAAAAATAATGAAGCAAGTGAGCCAAAAACCGTCAAAAAATGTCGACATAGAAATGATTGGCCAAAATGGAAAACAGCTAATGAAGCTGAGTTAAACTCGTTAGTGAAGCAAGATATATTTAAACTTGTTGTCCAAATATCAAAGGGTGTAATACCTATTGGATATAAATGGGTATTTGTACGAAAATGTAATGAGAAAAATAAAATTGTGTGGTTTAAAACACTAATTGTAGCACAAGGTTTCCTGCAGAAACCTAAGATTAATTATGAGGAAACATATTCCCTCATTATGAATGCAATCATATTTAAATTTTTAATTAGTTTGGTTATTACAAAAGAATTAGATATTCGATTGATGGATGTGGTCACTGCATATTTATATGAATTATTAGATCATGATATATATGAAAATCTCTGAAGGATATACAATGTTTGAAACATTTAATCTAAGCACATCTAGGAGTATGTACTTTATCAAGTTTCTAAATATATTTATATGAGTTAAAGCAATCCAAACGTATGTGGTATAATTAACTCAGTGAGTATCTATAGAAAGAAAGATTTGAGAATAATCCTTTATGTCCATGTGTTTTTATCAGAATCTGAATTTGTCATTATTGTAGTTTATGTTGATGATTTACCTTGTTAGAACTTCTGGAGAGATCACAAGAACTGCTATATATTTAAAGAATGAATTTGAAAAAAAAATATTATTCAAATACTAGATGCCTTAAAAAAACTTAAAACTTTTAACCTCATCTCTCAGATGCATTTGCTCTTCATAAATCAATATGCCATCATTATCTAAATGATTAGGTAGTTGAAATGAAGAGGCAATCAAGAATTTTAAATCCATATTTTGTTGTTTTAACTTCTCAACTTTGTTGTTAGACTCTTGAACAAGTCGTTGAAGTACATTGATCTTCTTATTAAGTTTTTCAATCTCAAGAATTTTGGACTGCAACAGAAAAGAAAAATGAAACAATGGATAATGAGTATTGAACACCGAGACTCACAAATTCATATATGGCATCATGATTTTACTTATTAGCTAGATCATTTTCTTACTATATCATGGCACCTGCAATAGATGCAAAAATAGTTTGGGACTGAGGTGAATAATATCTAATATATTGATCATAAGAAATATTGAAAGGAAACTGGTGAGTTATTGAAAACTTGTAGAATGAGAATGCAGATAAATTACAGACATAAGAAGAAGATTTGATGCGAATTAGATAAAACTGAAAACTACTCTTATAGAGATGAAAATAAGAACAAGAATCATCTTTTCAAATCTCACTTAGTCAAGATTACAAGATATGTTGGTGCATATTTTTAAAAGCTAGCAGGATTAGTTGCAGCTATTCCTATTTTTCTCGTAAACGTTGAACCTCTGTTGTCAGCTGCTATTGTTGACTTTGTATTTGAGCTATCTCTCATTCCAGCTCTTCTATCGTGGTTTCAGGTCAAGAGAATATCAGTCTGTAAATTTCTTCAGCTCCTTGTTTTCTTATCTTAATTTTTTATTCTTTCTATCTTTAGTTGCAAGAGTATGTATCTCTGCTCCTATCATGGTGTTGACAATTTCAAGAATAAAGATGAGTGGTTGATTTGTAAAATGTTCTTGGTTCAAATCTCAAATATTAACAAAAGAATTTCTCTCAACCATAGTATCGTTCTAGATGAACAATAATTAAATCAATGAATAATATATGATCTTGCATGAGTATCCAATAAGTAAAAATGATCATCTTTAAACAGCAATCCAGAGATTTTAAATCTCTGCAAAGATCTCATTTATCAACAATATCAAGAGGATTTAAATTTCTGCCAAACCTATAGAACTAGGCCTCAAGCTTTTGTAATTTTTGTCAAACATGAGTGGTTTCCAATATTATTTTCGTTGTGCATAAATATGTTCTCCTTAATAATGCTGAAATTGTGAGAGATTTTAAATGAGAATATTAATATGTTCCATCTAATATATTATTTAGATGAAAATCATGTTTAATTTCTTAACCCAGTTATATATGTTGAAATTATGTTTATTTATTACTTAAAAAACTAACGCATATTCTAACAGGGAGTTTAAATATTATTGCAGGTTCCATATTTCTACTAAATCTATCAAGAAAACACTATATGTCACATTTTCAAATCACTCAGAGATAATTGCAATTCATGAAACAAGTTTAGAGTATATTTGACTGAGATAAATCATTATACATATTCAAGAAAAATGCGGTCTTCTCATGATCAATAATAGTCCAATAATTTTATACGAAAATAATACTGCTTGTATCATTCAAATCAAAGGAGAATATATCAAAGATATGATCAAGTAATAATCTGAAAGATTTATTCATGAAGACATTAACAACTCTGACATTCAAGAAAATTGTGCAGAATATTGGAATGTGAAAATTTAAAGATCTATCGTCATACACTTTTCAGGGAGAGTAAATATCTTGAAGACTTGTGCTGATTGTACTCTTTTTCCTTTGCTGAGATTTTGTCCCATTAGGTTTTTCTTTGCAAGATTTTAATAAGCCAATTTTAAAGCATTTGGCAGTACATAAGAATACTATATTCTTTTTCCTTCGCCATTAGTTTTTTCTCCCACTAGGTTTTTCCTTGATAAGGTTTTAACGAGACACATTTTTTATGAATGGTCATCCAAGGGAGAGTATTATATAACTGGTAGATAACCACCATTGGATTGCACATGGTTTGTTGTAAACCTAACCTTCTCCACTTCCCAACTACCTTCTAAATTTCAACAATTACGTCTCAGACTTCTAAAATCAATTGCCTATAAATATGAGCATTGCTCGAGTTAGATGTAAGTATGTGAAAGTGAAAAGCTTTAATTCTTAAGTAATAAAAATTCTAAGTATTTTCTCTCATAAATTTTCTTGCAATATTATTTTCTTTTTAGTTTTATAACAACAACCAATTTATAATGTCATAGCTTTTTCCTTGCCCCATTCATATGATTAGATTGATAATATTATGTCACGTCATCATACTTTGACGACGATACATGATACCATTTTAATTTAAATTTGGAATGCCAATTGATAACTTCCATAATGAGAAGGTTACATGGTAAAATATATACATTTTAATTTAAACATGGAATGCCAATTTTAATGGATTGATGAACAAGTTTTTTCATGTATATATCAGTTTGTAGATATACATTACATTAAATAACAATAAACATTATGAACTTTTATGTCATTTGTATAATTATTTTAGGGCTGTGCTAAACGTCCCGATTTGGGATCTTGATTTAGGGTTCTAGTTTATACTTTTTTTAGTTTATAATTAAGTGTTTTTAAATAATGTTGTGATTTTTTATATTTTTGAAAAATATTTTAAGTTGTTAAAAAAATCATGTAAAAAAATGATTTGTTTACTTGATTTTTTTAACATCTTCAAACATAACATAATATTATTTAAAAATACTTATTTACAAATTATGTAAAAAATTAAAAAATAAAATGCAAATCGAGATCCTAAACCGAAACTTAAGTAGAAATAAATAGGATTTTCTATTATTTTATGTGATGTATTTTTGTAGATAATTTGTCAAATAATAACTAATTATATATGAGAGATCTTGCTGAACGGTCGGGTTACTTTCTTGAGAATAGTAGCCCACTAATTACAATATGCCACATTAAATATTTTACAATACTCTCCATAGTCTCATCTACACAAAATAACTTGCAAAAAGAAAACGTGTGAGACGAGCCCTCTATTTCATCTTTTCTCTCTCTATCGAGATTCTGTGTTTTGAGAATGCAAGCAAGGGCATGGATTTTCAGATTTTTATTAACCTACACTAAATCAAATGGCGTCCCCTCACCAAAATTTTTCCCCTCCCCCTGCATTTTTGATAGTACCCCATTAAAAACTGCCATAGATCATGCATTGATACCGTTATTGGAGGGTCAGGACAGTCACTTAGCTAGTCTGCATGCATGTTTTGGCTTAGGCCTTGACACACAGCAAACAAATATGGAGGCTACTGGCCGCGTGCAGCCTATGCGCACAGCCAGGCATGCGCCCTTGTGCGCATCATTGCACACACACTTGCATGTGCACCTGCACACTATGACCCGCGCACCCCAGTGCACCCTAGCACCACCTAGCATGGTTAGTGGCGTGCCCTCACAGGCACACCATCCAGTGCTTGGCGCCAGCCTGCGCCTTGCAGTGTAGGCTAGTGGCATGCCCACAAGGCATGCCATCCAGCGCGTGGCTCCAGCCCATGCCTTGCAGAGCAAGTCAGTGGCATGCACACCATGCATGCCATCCAGAGCGCGGCACCAGCTCGTGCCTTGTAGCCCACAACGCCCATACTACCAGCTTGGGTCATGCATGACCATCACCCCGGCACTCAGCCTGGGCCATGCAAGACCACCGCCCAAGCTACCTAATTGGGCCATACTACCATAGTACAACATCACCTTGGACACATTATCAGGTCTAGGTATGTCGCCATGCCATATACACCATCAGAGGCCACACAGCCAAAGGCCATGCAGACAAATGCCATGCAACTTAGTCTTGTCATGGACCATGCCACATCATAGCCATCATGGACCTAGCATGCCACAGCCACACATTCATTTGGGTGCCTCTCACTTATGTTTATTTACTTTATTTATTTATTTAATTGCATTTGGTTATTTCAATAATTATCTTATTTTGCTAGGGACCCATTGGAGGTTTCCAATTTATTAGACTCTATAAATAGAACCTCTAGGTTTTCATTTCACATCTTTTGGAGAATTGAGAATTGGAGTGACTTCCTAAGAGCTTAGGCCGGCCACCTAGTGTGGTTTGGATTTTCGGTACTTAGACAATTGGACTTCAAAAGGTGCAATTCGTAAATCCCTTTGGAGAGAAATACATCGTGCAATTTGTGAATTGATGTGTTTCACATCTATCCTTTATTTATCAAAGTATTTGAGGTATTTCTTTCATTTTGGCGTTCTTGTTAATTTAGTGTTGTTCTTGAGTCTTTGGAGTTTGTTGGTTTGTTCTTTTGTTAGTGGAGTTATTTGAAGTTCATTTCTATTTGTTTGTTTATTGAAAAATTACAAAAAGAGTGTTTGAGTGTCTTGTGAGAGTGTCAAATTCACACTACTTGCGAATTTGAGAATTGTAGTGTGAGTGTTCATGAGTTTGGTGACTGATGATTGTGTTCTTGATTTCATTTGTGTTGGTGAGGCCACTGTGTGGATTTGAGGAAGCGTGTGTGTGTTTCCTAGAGGATTTCGAAACCTACAACCATTGTGAGTTTCGGATTGTTCAAGTGTGAGTGAATGTGAGTGTTGTTGATTGGAGAAGTGTGGAAGTGTTGGAAGAATTGAAGTTGTTGAACCCTTGGTGGCTTTGGAGGAATTGGCGTGTTCTTCATTGTTTGAGTGTTTAATTTTCATTTGGTTGTTCACTTGATCAATTGGTATTTGTTGTAGCCACATAAAACCCTAGCCTACCCCACGACAACACCATTCCAAAACCCTAACCTACTACTCGGCTATAAGCCATGAAACCCTAGTTTATCACTTGACAATTTCGCCCCTCACCTCTCCAACCTTAGCCGGCCATCAACCACCCAATCATTTCCTATTTTATCTCACATTCAAACCTAAATTCTTTATCTAAAAATAGCCAAAGTCGACCCCCATCCCTATCTCCATAACCGGCCACTCCCTTCCCTTTGAATTCAAAATCATTCAAATTCAAATCAAACCACTTTCCTAATTTATCTCATTCGGCTATCACCCTTTTGTCATTATCGAAACCCACCTTTGACACATTATCATTCCTCATTTGATTGATCATTAATCAAATATTGATCCAATCAAATCTTCCCTCCACATCACTCTATATACTCGGCCAAACCACTTGACATAACCGAACTTCACTTGCCACCTTATCCATCATAACCTCCCATATTTCTCTCAACCAAATCAAATTAAATTCAAAACTCTATCCTATCAACCAAGTCCAGTCCATAACCAACCACTACCATAATCCCAACATCCGGCCATATACATCTTACCATTTCAAATCATTTTAAATTTCAACCATTTCAAAATCAAACCTCTCACCTTCCTTATCTAGCATACTCAGCTACAACCACCTTACCCTAACCGAGATTCACCCATTGCCACATCACCAAATTATCTCTTAATTCTCTCGAGTGATTGATCAATTAACCAATTGATTGAATCAATCAAATCTTATCCCAAAATAAAAGCAATACTCGGCCAACAACCCTACCTCATTAATGCCCACTCATCTTGTCAAAACCCTAATTCCTACATTCTAGGAATTATCCAAATCATTTCAAAATCTTATCCCACTTAACTCTAACTATCTTGGCCGAAATCCATCTTCCCAAACCCTAGTCAATTGACTTCCAAACTATAACCTAATCTCAATCTTGAAATTCTCCTTAACCTCCACTAAAACCCTAACCCTATTACACCATATGACCCATAATCCTTACCAAAGAGACCCCAATACATAGGCCTACCCAAATGACCTTACCCTAAACCTTTTTTACCCCAATCTACCACTTAGACCACCACATCTCCCTTTCCATTACCATAACCAAGACTACCATAGCCTAAACACTATCTTATTGCTCCATACACTTAACTCTCAAACTTCATTGTTGTGCACCACTCTACCCTACCTTAGCCAAGACGAACTCAATCCATTGTCCTTAACCACCTTAACCTCATATCACCCCTTCATCTATTGTTAGTGCACGCGAACCATCACCAAATAAAAGGAGCCTTACTCGATCATTAAGGAGTAACAAGGCGAGGAGGACCGACTTAGTTGAGTGGGGACATGACCGAGGTCCTTATCAATTCTCCCTTCCGCAATGTTCCTAACTGCCGAAGCAAGTTTGCTCTTACCTTTGGTGTGTGCGTGCCAAATGAATTTTCTTAGAAAGTAGAGTTTCCTGAGAAGAATTCTAAAGCAAAGAGGCAAAGAGGCAAAGAGGATTCTTGAATTAACTCAAAATCTAGACTCAGAACCTACAACCAAAGGAGATCTTCAAATGCAAATTATAATCCACATGAATTTCGTGCTAAACATAGGGTTCCTGATTAATATATATATATATATATAGGGTTTTTAAAAAATCAACATGAATTTCGTACTAAACATGGAAAAATTCTGAAGTCGGTTCTGTTTCCTTCTCCACTCTATTCTTGCTCTACTTTTCTTGTCAGTCCAAAGCCCGCAATTTTGATGGCTTCATTGCTGAACACTGAGATATTCTAAAGCTTTATGTTGTAATGAACGAACCCTCTCGCGTGAACATCACGAAACCCTTTATGGATATTATCATTAGCAACAACAAAGGGATAATCCAAGAGCATTTGTTGAACGGTTGCGAAAAATTTCTGTAAATCTCACCTAAATAAAAAAAGAGGAATATTTATGGAGATCTTCATTCTCTCTCTTTCTGGTCTCCAATGTTGATAAGCTTCCATGCTTATACCATCAAAGTTTAATAATTTGTCGCTAGGTCGAAGAAAGCATAAGCCTTCGACAATCGGTTGGATGAACTTTGAAGGAGAGATAGAGATAGGGTGGAGGGAGAGAAGGCTACATGGGTCTCTGACTCTCTGATCATATATATCCAAGTGCAGACTAAACACTCTTAAACTATCTATGTGACACATAATCATTTGAGGACTGTTTAATGAGAAGGAGCGGTCCAACCGCTCCCCAGATTTTCTCATCATATAGAGATATATATATATATATATATTATAAGTGATATGATAATCTAATAATGTATAGAACACACTATTTATATCATTTAAATATTTGATTTATAAAAGAGTAAAGCTTTGGTCCGGACCATCTACAAAAAACTAATTTTGCAGATAGCCATTCACATCTTGACATGTACGCATCTTCCAAATTCTACAATAAACCCGCATGCAGTCGATTTCTGACGCAAACTTGTTGAGAATCCAAACTCAAGCTAGCGTGAATCATCTGGAAACCCAAACTCAACCCAACAAACCATCTGGATGATGACAAATGAAAATCAAATCCAACAAGTGCAAACGAATCATCCACAAATTTTTAAAAGGAAAAACACCAGAACCCGAACAAGTATCCAGTAAGCATCTCGGGAAATAGTGGGTGTGCTATTAATCACTATTTTAATGTGTTGCTTTATTAAATAAATTGAATTTTCTAGAACGATTGGAAGTTCGAAAAACTAATGATTCTTGATTAGAGTGACTGGAGGGATGTGGTCCGGTATAACTTAGTATATAAAGTTTAAAGGTGGTTCAGATATTTGATCAGCCAGGAATTCGAAGAGGTTGGAAAGAAGTTTCAGAGGATATAAAGAAAGAAGTCTTTAATTTTTCTTAGCAACCAAACATAAAGTAAGTGGTAGAGGAGAAATAGAACGAAAACTCTGGAACCTTAAAAAAATTGATTAAAGATGTGAAATCTTCATAAAAAATCACGTTATCAATTTTCCAGTACTTCAAGAAGTTCTTCGTTCACGTTGGCTTGAGTTTGCGTTCTCAGCAAGATTGTGTGAAAAATCGATTACATGCGATTTTACGATAGAATTTGAGGGAATACATACGTGGCAATATGTGAGTGACTCTCTGTAAAATTAGTTTTTGTAGATGGCCGATCGAAGCTTTACTCTTTATAAAATTTAAAATATATTATTCAAATTATATAATTATTTCAAATTTATAATAACAATAATAATAAAATTATTCTATTTCTAAAACGATGTATAAAATAAATCATATTAACTTGTATAATTTAAAATTTATTATTTAAATCAAATTATTTTATTAAGAAAAAATATGGAGAACATTTAATACTCATCATACTTATTTATATAAACAGTATAATATATATTATTTATGTAAATAAGTATGTGTTATAAAACTAAAAAGAAAACTACTACTATTGCAAGAGAAATATAAAAGAAACCCTCTGAAACTTTCTTCCTTCTCTATATTTTCTTATGAATTTCATTACAACTGAATCCCATATTTATGAGCGTTGAAATTACTATGCAAGTTACTATGCAAGTCACTATGCAAGTCACTATGCAGATTTTAAAATAATAGTGGTGGGGTCATTCACATAATTTTTAGTGGTGGGACAGGGGGCGGCTGCCGGCGTTCGTTTATAACATCCCCCCTTGAATGACCACCCATAAAGAATCTGCCTCGTTAAAATCTTGCCAAGGAAAAATCCAGTGGGAAGAAAAACCAATGGCGAAAGGAAAAAGAGTAGAGTCTCTTTATGTATCCACATATGCTTTAAGATTGTCTCATTAAAACCTTGCAAAGGAAAACCCAATGGGATAAAACTTTAGCGAAGGAAAAAGAGTACAATCAGCACAAGTCTTCAGGACTTTTACTCCCCCTGGAAAGTGTATGACAATAGTTTTTGAGTCTTCATATTTTAATATTCTGCACAATTTTCTTGAATGTCGTAGTTGGTGATGTCTTCGTGAATAAATCTGCCAGATTATCACTTGATCGTATATTTGATATATCCTCCCTTGATTTGAGTGATACAAGCAGCATTATCTTCGTATAAAATTGTTGAGCTATCAAAATACCACACTTTTCTTGGATATGTTGAGTCATTGTTCTCAGCCAAATATACTCTCGACTTGTTTCATGAATTGCAATAATCTCTGAGTGATTTGAAGATAAAAAATAATATCTGGTTGACAAACTTAATAGAAATCTGATACCTGCAGTAATACTTAAACTCCCCCTGATAATATGCGTTAGTATTTCAAGTAATAAGCAAATATGATTTCAGTATATATAACAAGTTAAGAATTCAAACACGATCTCCAACTAAATAATGCATTAGAGAGAGTATGATAATATTTTCATCTAAAATTTTCTCCCCCTCATTCGGCGTTATTAGGAAGAACTTGTTTATATACGGTGGAAATAACATTGGAAACCATCTATGTATGATAAAAGCTGTAAAAGCTTTGAGGTTTAATATTATCGGTTCGGCGGAAAATCAAATCCGCTTGACATTGTGGACAAACGAGATCTTGAAGAGATTTGAAGGTTTCGGGTTGTTGTTTAAATATAACCAATTTTACCATTAGTTTACTCCAGCAAAAAGATCTCGCATTCCTCATAGATTCAGTTGTTGTTCATCCAGAACGATATTATGTCTGATAGAATTTCTAATGTCCCAGATTTAAACCATGAACCTTTTATACCTCAACCACTTATATTTTCTCCTGAAATTGTAAACATCATGATAGGAGCAGAGATATATTTTTCTAGTAAATCTGATCCTGAAATTGTTGCAGCATCAAGAACCCTCAGTGCTCAATATGCTGCCTCTCTTACAACCATGTCTCAGAGGTTATTGGCGAGAACGAGTGAGGTTGATCATCTTAAAACTCAAATATTTGAGTTGCATCAAACGCTTGCAACTAAAGATAGTAAAAATAAAGATTTAAAACAAGAAAACAAGGAGCTGAAGAAACTTGTAGACTGGTATTCTCTTGACCTGAAAACACGAGTAGAAGAGCTGGAACGAGAAAGAGCTCAGATACAAAGTCAACAACAGCAGCTAACGGCAGAGGTTCAGCGTTTACAAGAAAATAGGGATAGCTGTAATTAATCTCGCTGGCTTTTGAAATTATGCATCTAGCATATCTTGTAAAGTGAGATTTGAAGAGATGATGGTTTGTCTTGTTCTTATTTCCATTTCTATAAGAACCGTCTTTAGCTTCATGTAGTACGCATCAAATCTTCTTCTCATATCTATAATTCATCTGTATTTGTATTCTTATTCTACAAATTTTCAATGGCTCATCAATTTCCTTTTACTATTTCTCACAATCAACATATGAGGTATCATTCACCTCAATTACAAGTTGATCCTGCATCTTCCGCAGGTGTAATGTTGCAGCAAGCAAATGATCTGGCTAATAAGTCAGATCGTGAAGCTGTTTATGAGCTGGTGACTCTCGGCACCCGATACTCCTCCTCTATTGTTGGATTTTCCAACCGATTACAATCCAAAAATCGTGGGATTGAGGAGCTTAACGAGAAGGTTTCTGTACTTCAACGACTCGTTCAAGAGTCTGACAGAAAAATTGCAGACTTAAAGCAAGAAAATAAGAATTTAAAATTCTTACTTGTCTCTTCATTTCGACTGCCTAATCCTTTAGATAAGGATGATATTTTGCTTTATGAAGAGCAAATGCATTTGAGAGATGAGGTTAGAAGTCTCAAATTCTTGTAACTCATCTATGAATTGAATAATAAGATCTTTTCTTTTCAAATGCATTCCTTGAATTTATAGCAATCCTTGTAATTTTTTCAAGAGTTCTAACAAGGTAAATCAACAACGTAAACTGCAATAATGGCAAATCCGAATTTTGATAAAACATATGGACATATATGATTATTCTTAAATCCTTCTTTTAATAGATACTTGTTGATTCAATTATACCACATGCGTCCGGCTTGCTTTAACCCATATAAAGATTTTTGAAACTTTATAAAGTACATACTCCTAAATGTACTTGGATTAGATGCTTCAAGTATCGTAAATCTTTATATATGTAATGATCTAATGATCCTTATAAATTTGTAGGGACCACATTCATTAACTGCATATCTAATCCTTTTGTAATAGCCAAATCGATTAAAAATATGAATGTGATTGCATTCATAATAAGGAAATATGTTTCCTCATAATTGCTCTCGGGTTTCTACAGGAAACCTTGTGCGACAAATTATACCGCACAATTTCATTTCGCATTACGCTTTCGTATAAATACTCATTTATATCTGACAAATATTACACCCTTTGGTGTTTGGACAACAGGTCCAAATGCATATCGCTTCACTAGCAAGTTTAATTCAATTTTAATAACTGCTTTCCATTTTGGCCAATCATTTCTACGTCGACATTCTTCGACAGTTTTTGGCTCACTTTCTTCATTACTTCTGGTAATGTCAAGTGTTATCATATATGTTGTCGACAACAGTTTTATTTCTATCCATAAATTTTCCAGTACTCATGAAATGTATTGAGATCTCATTGTTCCTCTCCAAGGGAAAACATTTCATGAAACACCTCTACAAGAGGTTCCTCTTCAGGAGGTTTATACTCTTCAGGAGTTTTCTCTTCAGGAGTTACACTCTTCAGGAGTTACCTTTTCAGGAAGTTTCCTCTTCAGGAGGATTATATTTTATACAGAAAATATGGTCTCTTCATGAGTACCGATTTTTATTTTTCTTGTGCACCAATAGGTCTTCAACGCTTCAGGTGTATCTTAGACTCATTTATTGCTGTTTTAACAACTCGTCCTTCAGGGACTTCAATTCTTGCTTAAGCATTAACAGCAGTAATATATGATTTTACAACACCTTTAGTGTCAGTAAATACATCATGTAATTGATTTGCAATACTTTGCAGATAAATAATCCTCTGAACTTCTGGTTCACATTTATTTGTAAGAGGATCAAATTTAAACAGGGCTTTATTATCCCAAGTAATTTCTTGTCGTGCTTCAGGCACTGATATTTCATTATTTCAAAATATGTTGAAATATTAATAAGTTTATATATAAAAACTTAGTATAAGTAAATCAAGTGCTTGGCCGTACAACAGGTACGTGACTACTGTTTAGTCATATTACATCTATGACAAACATCTTCATCTTTTTATGAAGAAATATTCTGAGGGTTTTTATCCTTCTCTGAGTTTGATCACTTCTGGTGATACGATATATTTTTATCATCTTTAGTGTTGTCGCTTTTGGGACCAACACTTCTATAATTTTTCTACCACGTCTACGCCCTTAGTTCCCGTTCACTTCTGGGAATTGTGTAAATTCGATATCATTAATAGGACGTAACTGGTGTAACAAAAACTCATTATTTAGCTCAATTACTGGAAGACAAAACAAAAGTTCAGAATATTTGTTGAACTTTCACTCTCGATATTGCTACTGCAGGAGCACATTCGAGGTATGAAAAATAATGTCTTCTTTTATATATCATCATCAGTGACATTTTCACTACATAATTTTAATATTGAGCTAATTTTAAAGAGTGCAGAATATTCAATACCACTCTTAAAATCTTGCAACTTCAGGTGCAATAAATCATAATGATCTTTTGAGAGGATTACATCTTCTGGTGCTTATATCGCTCTCTTAATTTATTTCACATAGTAAGATGATTTTTCATCATGAGATACACAGCACGGTCTTTCAGGGACACATGGTTTTCTTCTATGATTGTATCTTTCAAGTTCATCATCATATCCAAATAGATCTCATCAAGGGTTTGGATAAATAACATTTTTCAGAAATGTCAATAGTAATAAATCTCAATATTTGACATTATATTACAAAAATAAATCTGTGAATTTAAGAAATATATTCACATTATCATGAGAATAAAAATAAAATTTTATCAAGTAATATTCAGAAATATTACCTTTAATATTTATCTCAATGACTGTAAATAATATATTGAAAAACTTACTTGAAGTAGAAGACCACTAGCTTCAGTATCGGTAGAGCATCGTGCTGATAACGTGTTATAAAACTAAAAAGAAAACTACCACTATTGCAAGAGAAATATAAAAGAAACTCTCTGAAATTTTTTTCCTTTTTTATATTTTTTTATGAATTTCATTACAACTGAAGCCATATTTATAGGCGTTGAAATTACTATGCAAGTTACTATGCAAGTCACTATACAAATCACTATGTAGATTTTAAAATAATAGTGATAGAGTCATTCACATAATTTTTAGTGATGGGACAGGGAACGACTACCGACGTTCGTTTATAACAGGATGATGAACATTGAATGTATTCTTTCATTAATTCTAGTTTTATAATGTATTGAATTGTTTTATAATAATAATATTATTATTTGAGTGGTAGGAGGGACCCCGTTGGTAGGGGCCATTCTATCTTCTGAAGCATGCCTTTTGGTCCTCGGCTCATTCCTCTGATTCCGTGTTGTTAATGGCGCATCTTCATAATAAACAAAGCCAGGTGCTCCAATGTCGAAATTCCCGCACTTCTAAAACCGACTGTTCCCCATAGAGAAGGACAAGAAAATCTGGGCTTGTTTTCGTTTCTCTAAACGAGAAAACCTCCGTTTGGCTATCGAGAAAATTAAAGCTTTGTGATTCTGTGAACCTTTTGAGAGAGGATATCCGGAAGGTTCGAAAAGGCCGGGGGTTCAGGTGGGGCCCCATTGATCGCGAGGGGTGCCCGTTTGAGCCCCAACATAGCTTGGGGTTTTATGAGCACGAGATCCCGAAAATCGGTACAGGTAGGCCCATTCGAATTCTGTTCCCTCCTCTTTTTTGGCGATTAATGCTTGTCTCGGTTCCTCGAGTCTACGTGTTTGAATTTCGTCTCTGTCGTTGTCGTTTGGTTCTGTTAGGGTTTTGTTTTCTGTGCGTTTCGTGGACTCTATATTAATCGATGCTCAGCTTTTCCTAGTTCTGGTTCACAAGCTCGAAAAATTCTGGTCGGTGTGTTTTTTAGCATTTTCCATATTTCTCTCTGCTTATTTGATTCTTTCGACAAATAAACTACGCGCTTGTGTTTATTTGGAAGGAAAATAATTCGAGGACTAGTTCGCTCTAGAGGGAAAATGTAAATTTGTTTTGGTCTTATTAGCTCTTCACGTTACTGTTTCTTTAAGTTTTTCTTTTATGCAAGCTTTTCATTAATGATAAGTTTTGATATTTGTTTTAATTATGGGCATTGTGGCTTTAGTTTTTTGGTTGGCAGTGGTTGGAGTAAGATGAGGTGGGTGGCTTGTATTCTAAGATGCTCCATGTTGCTGATGCTTCTGGGTTTGGGTATGTATCGCCACAATTCGATTTCAATATTCCTGTTTTTCCGCATTTAAAAAAAAAAAATCTCTGCTTCTTATATCATTCTTTTGCTGGAACTTTATGCTAAGAAGTGTGTTTTTTTGGGGTTTCTATCCTTTACTCATTTCGCATGCCAGACTCAGAAAGTTGTGATTACAAAGTAATTCCTTTAGCACGGATGTTTGTGATGTTCGTGGGTATGGTTTGAAGATGAAATTAATCCACAAGTGAATTTTAAAATTTGGCTTATTACTATTATAGGCGTTTCCTCCTTCTTTATGTATATACTCTAATCTTTAATAGGTTAAAAATGCTTTGTTCTTATATTTCCCTTTATAATTTTTTCGATGTTTTTATTTTTCACTTGGCTATCGATTCTCTGCTGGTTTGTCACTGATTTTTCTAACATTTATCAGATTCAATACTTGCAAATGCCTCTCCCATCAAGAATGATTTTGGGCATTGTGAAAGAGTTGTAAAAAAGTGGGCATTTTCTTCCCTTGATCAAGAAGTCAAAGAAGATAGACACACCTTGCGGGATTTACTGTTTTTTCTCCATGTCCCCAGAACAGGTGGCAGAACATATTTCCATTGGTAATTCATATACAATAATGAAGTCACCTAAAGGTTGGTCGCTTGCCTTCTAACCGCAAACAGCATATTAATTTTTGCTTCTGGATATATGTTATTCCTGCAGCTTCTTGAAAAAGTTGTACTCTAAATCTTTGGAATGCCCCCGTTCTTATGATAAGCTCCGGTTTGATCCGAGGTACCATCTTTCTTTCTGTTATCATTAGAAAATCTGGACAAGTGTTACTTAAAAAAAAAGAAAAAAAAGAAAATCTGGACAAGTGTTGCTTATCAACCTGCTCTTAGTCTGAATATTTACTTTTCAGTCCATTGTTGTGCCTTCAATGGCAGACAATATTGGTTTGTTGTGTTTGCTAAGTAAGCTATAGGTACAAGGACTTGATAAATGAGCCGGTTGAAGGATTTTTGTTTACAACAACTTGTAGAATGGTGGTGGGATACAATGTAGAGAAGGGGAAAGCTGAACTACTCTTGTGCAAAAATTCAATATTTTAGTCTAATATGGATTTTTTTGTGTGGAAACAAATTAATTTGAATGAGAGGTGTCTTTAAAAGAGTTGGTAAAAGTGCTCTTGAGCAGAGCACTTTCACTTAAGCCCATAGGGGTTGGTTCAAGTGGCAAAGGCCTTGGTTTAGGGGTAGGCTCCCCCTAGGTCTAAGGTTCAAAACCCCTTGGGTGCAAACAATCTCAAGGATTTTGCTAATATAATTGAGGTGCACTTATGGGAAACTCTTTGTCAAGGGCCTGTGCACTCCCGGGATTAGTCGGCCTGTTGTTCCAGACACCTGGTGTCAATAAAAAAAAGTGCTTTCACTTAACAAAATAGAAGTTCATTTACAAAAGCGTGCTTGATGCTTTTTGTGCGAGCTTAAAGTTTAGAAAAATGCTCTTTTTGTTATCTGTTAAAAAAGAATTATAAAAATCAGTTCAAGGCCAAGAAAATGATGTTAACAAATATTCTTATGTATTTGATTGATATGGCAGATCATTAACGTGTCATGGTACTACATGTTGTCATATGTGATGTATATGCTTTGGAGTATATTTTTATTCTAACTCTTGGAATCATTAAACCTATTGCTTGGGTGCTTTTCACTAGTTCAATGTGTTGTCAACTATGTTCTTCCTAAATATTGGGAATGAAACAAATAAGTTTTACCAAAGTGATTCAAATGGTTGTACCATAAAACTATCACCTGGTTTGTTTGCAGAAATGAGATGAGATAAAAGTTTAAAAAATAAAATAAAATATTGTTGTAATATATTTTTTTAATATTAGTTTGTTTTGAGATTTGAAAAAGTTGTTTTAGAATTTGAAAAAATTGAATTGTTTATTTATTTTGTATGAGAATTTGAAAAAGTGTAATGATGAGTTTGAGATGAGATGAGATGAGATGTGAGATGTGATAGTTTGGGAAAACAAACAAGGCCTATAATTTTTGGTTATCCGCCAACTATTTTACTTACAGATATGTATTCCTTTGTATCCTGTGCAGCAAGCCAAAGTGCAGGTTGTTGGTTACTCATGATGACTATAGCATGATGTCCAAACTTCCCAATCATAGAACTTCTGTGGTGACAATACTTAGGAATCCAATTGACCGTGTTTTCAGTACTTATGAATTTTCAGTTGAGGTGGCTGCTAGATTTTTGGTCCATCCTAACTTAACGTCTGCAACACAAATGGCTGGGCGTTTACGGGCTAAGATGAGAGGAGTTAGCACGCTGGATATATGGCCATGGAAGTATTTGGTTCCATGGATGAGAGAAGACCTCTTTGCTCGGGTGAGTTTTTTTTTCCTTTTTCCAAACTTTGTCATTTGTCATTTTTTATTCTCTTAATTTCATTTTACACTTTACTGCTTTATGTTCTT
The DNA here is from genome assembly GCA_036898215.1 of Platycarya strobilacea. Taxonomy (NCBI): domain Eukaryota; kingdom Viridiplantae; phylum Streptophyta; class Magnoliopsida; order Fagales; family Juglandaceae; genus Platycarya; species Platycarya strobilacea. Next base: position 18,735,370 of record CM072551.1, on the reverse strand, counting down.
TGTTGCCATTTAGTACTTATTTTTACTTTCTAAAGGCTTCAATCAATGGCAGTGAGAACACCACACTTAATTGAATTTATGCTTTTAGGGAGTAGGCGCAAAAATATTTACTCATTTCCTTTTAATTTTTCGCGGATTTTCTGATGAGGATTTCTTTGGACTGCTGTATAGTTATCGATCATTTGTTATCCTTACAATACTTGAATGGCTGCATTATTTCTTACAATTTTTAGAATCCATATGTATTATGTATTTATACTCTTTTGGATAGAGAGATGCTAGAAGGCAAAGAGGCTCAGATGACACTAAGAGCAGTGGTTCATATGACATTAATGAGATTTTTATGCCGTTGCATGAATACATCAACACCCCTATAGCGCATGAAATTGTTCACAATGGAGCCACTTTCCAGGTACTTCAGCATATCGTCTTACTAGTGATATTGAGCTCTTGTATCTTTCATTTTTTGTTCCTGAAAAACAATATTTGTGGTGAGATTTGTATTTTCAGCATTTTTGCACTAGTCTGTCCATGTGTCTGTCTATGCCAAACAGATTAAGCCCAAAAAAGGTCAATTGAACCAATATATATTGGGCTGTCAGGAATTGGTCTGGTAACTCCTAGATTTTGGTTCCGTGGCTATAAATCATCAAATTTATGTAATTTTTATGTTTAATTGACAGGTTGCAGGATTGACAAACAACTCTTATCTAGCAGAATCACATGAGGTGCGCCATTGTGTACAGAAGTATAAGATTCTTGGTGAACATGTGCTTCAAGTTGCAAAGGTGAGACACAGGTTCTATAGGGTGTGAATAATCTCAAGTTTTAGTGCTGTTTTTCTGATATTTTCTCCTTATGGTTGCATATCATGGTAGATACTTGTAAATCTTGCAGAAGAGGTTGGACAATATGTTATATGTTGGTCTCACTGAGGAGCACAAAGAATCTGCAACAATGTTTGCAAATGTGGTTGGTGCACAGGTGATTTCCCAGCAGAGAGCATCAGCCATGAGCATGGAGAATGTAGCTAATGAAAATTCAGGTTAGTGTGGTGGCAAAATAAATTTGTGAGGAGCAAATCCAAACGGACAAATTAATTCACTGTGGCTTTTTTAGTGGTGGTGTGTATGAATTTGCTAACATGATTCTCTTGATGGTATTTTGAATGATTATGATTTTTGATTGCAAGGGCCTCTCCATTCTGCTTCTTTGTTCTTGGACTAAATGTTTGCACTATTTAATAAATCTTTTTATTACCTACTTATAAAAATAAAATAAAATTTTTATTACCTATTAAAAAAAAGAGGGCCTCTCTGTTATGCTGCTGCTTCCCATGGAAGGAGGCTGAATATGTGCATGTGAATAAATACTATGCATTCATTTTAGTGATTTTCCTTTCCTTTGTGCTTTCCCACTTCATTCAGTTTAGCTACTTGTTCTAATTCTCTAAGCTTAATTATTGTGCACCAGAACACAAGAGGATTGACACACTGAAAATATAATAGGATAAGAGGATGACAACTGTTTTAGACATTAAGAAAGTTCTCTTGGTCATAGAACTTCACAATCACCTTCAACATTTTTGTTTTGCATTCTGGGTTTATGCAGCTTTCCATTTTCGTCTTGGGTATGCACACTTGCTTTTTATCTTTAAGAAGAACTTTAGTAATGAGAGATACAGGCATAGCCCATGTACATATCGTTATCTAGAGAAACAAGAAAGTGATGGCTATTCCCGTAGCTCCTTTGGCTCTATAGAGCTATATTCAATTGAACAAGGGAATAAAGTATTAACAATGGAATAGAGCTATATACAATTGAACAATTGAAGGCTCTGCTTCTTTGTTTCGAAGCAGTGTTAGGCTTGAAAGTGAACTATGATAAATGTAGATGGTGCCAGTTGGTGCTGTTCGTGACGTGCTTGAGTTGGCAAGAACTTTGGGGTGCGAGATTTCTTTCCTTCCTATAACATACTTGGGACTACCGCTAGGTATAGCATCGAGGACGTTAGCAATTTGGGACACGATGATTGAAAAAATGGAGAGGAAATTAGCAGTGTGGAAGAGAATGTATTTGTCCATAGGGGGCCATATTACTTAGATTAAAAGTACACTCTTGAATCTACTCACTTATTTCTTATCTCTATTTCATATACCGGCAAGTGTGGCAGTTTGTATCAAGAAGCTACAACATGATTTCTTGGTGGGAGGCATGGGGGAGGTGTAAGTTCCATTTAGTCAAGTGAGAGACAATTTGTTATCCTATCTCGAATGGCGGGTTGGATATTCGAAATTTGAGGATGTTAAATCGGGCATTATTTGGCAAATGGTTGTGGAGGTATAACAATGAATTAGACGTTTTATGGAAAACTATGATTGTAAGCAAATATGGGAGAATTGATGTACTAGTGAATTTAGGGGGGCTTTTAGAGTGGGGTTGTGGAAAAACATAAGATACGGGGGTGGGGTTTTTCATCGACACACTAGGTTACATTTGGGTGTAGGAATGAGGATGAGATTTTGGAAAGATGTTTGGTGTGGTAATGGTGCACTACAAGATTTATTTTCCTTTTCTAAATTGTAAGTGCCAAAGATACCACTGCAGCGGAGGTTATAAGGTTTGCGGGATGGCGGATCCATTGGAATATTAATTTCAATCGGGCGGCTCAAGAGTGGGAGATGAATAGTTCGTGGAGTTCTATAGCCTCATATGCTTCCTAAGATCGAATATCCAGCATGAAGATGGTTTGTGGTGGATGCTTGCAAGGAAAGGGGTTTTTATGGTTCGTTCATTTTATAAGGCCCTAACACAAGAACCCGGATACACATTTTCCATGAAGGAAGATTTGGTGACCTAAGGCACTCTCAAAGCAGCATTTTTTGTGTGGACAACTTCCTTAAGGCAAGATTCTCACTACAGACAATTTGAAAAAAAGGAGGGTTATCATAGTAGACTGGTATTGCATGTGTCGAAGAGGGGGTGAGACAATGAATCACCTACTTATACATTGTGAGATTGCCAGATTATTCTGGAATGAGGTGTTTAGTAGACTAGACTTAGCATGAGTTATGCCAAAGACTATGGTGGCAGCAACGGTGTGTTGGACTCCGATCCAAGGCATGTGACAGGTCAAAGCAGTTTGGAAGATGATTCATATATGTATTATGTGGTGCTTGTGGCAGGAGCGTAACGAGCGGACAATTGGGCCATTGTTGTGGACTTTAATGGCATGGGCCTTCATGATTTTTTTTTGGTTTCTAATGCACCTACTTGATAGGACATGAGAGTTATGTAATTGGCATTTATGCCCATTCTTTGTTTAATAATACATGTTTACTTATCAAGAAGAAAAAGTTAATAACATAAAACATGCTAAACTCGTCCATTGTCTGCATGCTTATGATGTTCTAGTGACCGAAATGCAAGTCCATTGTCATCGTCATTATGAATGTATGGTATATCATTACTTGTATTCTCATGCTCTAGGATTTGAGCTGGTCAAAAGAAGTTGATAATCTTAGCTGATTTTTATCTGTTGAGCACTACTTGTTGCTCAGTAGTTCATATATCTTGATGACACTTGCCTTAAGCATTTGTTCTTTTAGTTACTCCTTATCATTGTAGACTTGTCGTCTGCTTTTATAATCCAAAGAACTCTATCGAGCTCATTTTCTTTTGGAATTTTTTCTTATATGTCTTTTCCTTGCGGAGTGTTTCATGCTATGGATGTGTTCTGTTTTTTGGATCACGAGTGTTTCATATTTGGAGATTTTGCTCTAGAGTCCTGCATTGGTTGGCTTTGGATTATGATTTGGCTTTATATCACAAAGTTGGATCTCTCTATCTTACAGCTTTAAAAGCTTCTTTTTTTCTCATGCTGTCTTTCCAATTAATCGCTTAAGATGTTGGTGGATGCTGTAACATGGTATAGATTACAGTTTACTGGGCTCAATATACTAGGTCCATTACATCTGTATTCCCGAATTTGGAGTCTGAAGTTTTTTCTTTTGGTATTCTGGATAACAGTAATATTGCTTTTGCTCTTCTTTCCGTTTAAATGTGAAGAATTTCTGTAGGGTTCCAATAATTTTATATTAGCACAAAGCGGGATATGCAGCTCTTGTATTAACTTAATAAGAGTATAGTTATGTTAGATTTTGTGTCCTTAATAAATCACTTTTAGGCCCTGTTTGGATAGTGAGATGAGATAGATGATTTTAGATGAAAGTTTAAAATTGAATAAAATATTGTTAGAATATGTTTTTATGTGTTCGAATATGTAAATAAATTGCAAATACTGTCCAAGTACTAAATGCCCAAGTTTCGAATATGAGCCCTATGCCTTATTTGTCCATACTGCTCTCAAAAGAAAACCTATGGTTAAAAAGATAAAACCTATCCAATAATACGATAACTCCAATAATCCAATTGTTGACTCAATTGAGACCTATAATAATTCCTAGAAGAAATTAAGGAAGTGTTCCATAAAACATTGAACTTGGTACAATGAAATGGTTGAATAATTGAAAAATTAGATTATTCAAGAATACACATTAAATGCTAAGATTACGGATTCAGTTTCTGGTAGTAGATTCATTATAAAAAAAAAGTATCTGTGATTGTTCCAAAAGAAATGAAACAAAAGATATGGTAGAGCTAGTACAGTTATTGTATGAGGTCTACCCAATGCTAGATGTAGAGGCGCATAACAGATCAATATGAACATTATGAGCAGTCCCGTAATAAAACCAGTTGTTGCTAATACTTTCTTCTCGAGCCTTTCTATATTCTGAGCTTGGAGAAGGAAGAGATAAGAGGGCCCCATGGAAAATGTGGTAAAAAATCCATAATAGAATCTGATCACAACTAAGGAATTGATTATCTTCATGCATAAGGATACTAGATTACCTAGTATAAAATATTGAAAAATCATCACTAACCCCCCTTTTTCTTTTCCATTGCAATTCTTATATGATGATTTTTCAACTTTCCATATATATAAAAATAGAAACAAATAGACTAGAAACAACATCTCTTATCTCAATGACACTAAAGGGATATTAAATGAATGGAATTGAGACATGGATGAAATGTAATGAAATAGAGCTGCTTTGAGGTTTCCTATGAAATGAGGCATGGAACAGAGTCACTACGAAGAAGTTCCCGGAGTTAGAAAGGAAACTTTGAGCTCATATTGGTCATGGATTGAGAACGGGAATTGAATATTTTTTAATATTATTATTGTGTTGGGATTTGAAAAAATTGAATTATTTATTATATTTTGTATAAAAATGTGAGAAAGTTATAATGGTGAGATAAGATGAGATGAAACCATTTCTGTATCTAAACGGGGTTTGCATTTGGGAGACTTTACACTCATCAGGCAAGCATCTTTCTTAGTTTGAAAATCACTGCTGAACTTGATAGAAAAATATAGAGTAGAAAGTGGCACTATTATTCTTTTATAAACACCCAGTCCTAACTTTTAGTCCTAACTTTTAACCCATTGAGTCTTGCATTTCATGTTGGTCTGTAGCCTGAATTAGAAAATCTTGGTCTTATTCGAAGAATGTGGCTATTATCTCTTACTATAGTTGAAACTTTATGACCAGATGCATTGTAAATCCTAGATAGGTGTTTTGCTCTTGTATTCATCCTATGTACTTGGGCTACGCCCGATTGCTTTCTATCAATAAGACCGATTGATTACTTATCAGAAAGAAGAAAAAGTTATGTATAGTGAATTATGGATAAATGCCTGAATTTATTATGTTATTGCAATGACTATGATTTAGATGACTTTGTACATAGCACTAGTCATTTTTATCTTCTTGTGCTGCAGAGCAGAGCTCTTTGTTGTCAGATTCTGAGCTTGAAAATGATGACCGCCAGGTTAGCTGCAGAAGACCCTTGCTTATTGTTAGTGAAATGCGTGGTGGTTGGAATGCAATTACAGTAGGTTCCTTACTGCATTTTTCTTGCATGCAGAATAGCAGTGTTGACCACAATGCAAGTCAGGTTGCTTCCACTGAAAATGGTGAAGCAACGAACCAAAATGTAAGTTACTTTGCATACCATCCACAAATCAAGATGTGATCATTTACACATTTACTTAGATCTCTTTCACTATCTTAGATGACTGTGGAAAAACTTATGGAAGCTTATGAAGTCTGCATCTCAAGTCTAAGGAAGGAGCAAGGGCGCCGGCGCACTGCTTCTTTGAAGAGAATCTCTCCTGCAAATTTTTCAAAGGAGGTATATTTATGTCTATTCGATGCCAATGATGTATATACTGCTACATGTAGGATCAAGCCATCAGGATATAGTATGTTATGAGTCTTTTCATTTACTTATCAAAATAAAAATATAGTATGTTATGATTCCTATCTTATTCTTATTGTTCTTATTTTACTTCTATGCTACCATAAGGGATTCCTCTTTTGTTAGTTAAAAAATAAAAATTGTAATATGAGTTTGTGTCATGAAAGAGTTGGTGAGGTGTAAACTTTGAATCTTTGTTGTGATATATTGAATGATAAGTGATAAAGGTAGATGATGTATGAGATCCTATCTTGCTTGGGAAGAAGAATTTCTTACTTATTATAATGGTTCCAATGAGACTCTAATTGTATTATTGACTAGTCCTTTTAGAGTATAGTATCAAATGTGGCTTGGGTCTCCTTGGGCTGTTACATTTATCATTTGGTTGAATTATTTATGATTCAATTGCTTGAATATATACATACACAAACATTTTATATTTCTGAATGGTCACTATATTTTTCTACTGCTACCCACTCCTCATTATCCCATTCCTTTTAATGCCTAATGAAAGTGAGATGCCTTTCCATAGTTTTAAGGTATTACGTGTATGCTGCTTTAGTTTTGGTGGTTGGGTAGAAAAAGTAGATGGAAGTTCCTAAGCTTTGGTAATTATTTTATCAGTATCAAGTTCCAATGTATATCTACAAGATTCTGTAGACATTTTTGTTTGGAAAGCATGGCTATGTTGAGTTTCTCTTTAATGTCAGATTTCAGCTCAAATGTAATGGTGTCTATTTATCCTTCTCTCTCATCCTAAGATTTTAAATCTTGCTTAGTCTATTGTACTTCTCTTTCATTCTATTAGGTTAGATTTATGCCCATTTGTTTATGTTCTAAATTTTGAAGGGTTTGCTATGTTGTTACTTCTGCTTTTTTAATCCAAGCTGCTTTTTGCAAGTTTTCATTTTATGCTTCTAGAATGTAATTAGGTGTTTCTTTTGTATACTTGTATACATGGACTTCACCTATTTCATTCGATGAATAAAAACGTTTCTCTTATTAAAAAAATTATTAAATATTTACATATCACTTAGTTGAGTTGAAACTTAGTCTATATATATATATATGTGTGTGTGTGTGGAGAGAGCGGGGTGCTATATTTTTGGGGAGGGGGGGGGTTAAATTTTTAATCAAAATTCTAAATTCTCATATGAATGCTCCTTGTATCAAGGCTTACACCTTCATTGCCCATGCCTTAAGACAGATTAATTTTACTTGCTATCTCAGTGTTGGGAGTCGCTGTCACTAACATGCTAGGTTTTAAAAATCTTCTGTCCTTCCCTATTGCTAACCTTTTGACCCTTCAAATTTTACAGGGACGTCGTCAGGTTCCTGAAGTGGTTCTCCAGCAGATAACATCACTGAACAGCCTTGATTTGGAGCTATACAAGTATGCTCAAGACATTTTTGCAAAGCAACACAAACATACAATGGAGAAGCTTTTTGCCATAGTAAGCCTCCCGTCCTGGTTTTTACTAATGAGTTATGACCATGACGTTTTTCTTGGTAGGGTTGTGTTATTAAATATTATTGCACCAGAATATCTTTCAACTGGTGGTTACATGTTTGCAATTTGACTCTCTGTTTAGTTTGTTACAAAAACTGAAACCATAATTTCTGGGAGAAAAAGTTATTGCTTGTTAGATCTCAAGTCTGTCCTTGGCCATTCATGTTTGGTAGTGTTCAGTTGACTTCAACAAGGTCAACCAATAATTTTTAAATGGTTCATTAAATGGATTTGTATTATGTTTTTTTTTTCTTGGCTGACTAAACTCGTCTATAGTTGGGAAATATATAGGAATCATAGTAACTTAGACCATTTTATAGATTTTGTTTTAGTACTCTAGAGTCCTAACTGCACATGCACTGACTCCACTTCAATCTGATTTTGTTCCCATCAGAGTCTGAGTCTTCAGAGTCAAAACTCCATTTTCACATTTGTCCAAATTCGGAGTTGGAGTGCCAAACCATTGAATGCCTTGTCTGTTGCTTGTGGCTGTGTTCGTCTGTTATGATCCCACATTGACTAATTATGGGATTGGTTGGTGGTTTATAAGCCCCTAGGCACCCTCCCCTCGTAAGTCGGTTTTCAAGAGTGAATTCTACCTGGTGGGTTCATAACATCTTCATTTTCCTACACACTTCATTTGCTTGTCCAAACTTGGATTGGTATGGTTGATGCATTACCAATTCCTAATGAATCACCAGAGTTAATAGTTCCTTTGTGTATGATTGGTGAAGATTAATGAGGTTTTGAAATTTTTGACAAAGTGTGTAACGCCCCAATGAAAGGTTCAAATTACATGGCTTATACTCTAAAAAGACTAGTTAATGATACAATTGGGGCTTCCTATCAAGAGAGAACTTTTCATTTTCAAGCAATGCGAGATCTCATATATTACCTATCGTAATTCTTATTATATGGGCAGCGCCTTAATGATTCGACGGTATGGGCCATTGAGAAGAAAAGAAGTGGATTTGCTGCTATCACCCAATCACTATTCATATTGATTTCCAATGGCCTGTTGTATCATAATCTCCCCTTTTAAATTCCCGATGTCCTCGTCGGGCCAATCTATCATAGGTGGCATGACTGAAGTCTCACATTTCTGGTGGGATAGACTATTCCATTTTTAACGTCCAATGAAATGTCCAAACCACATGATCTATACTCCAAAAGGACTAGTCAATGATACAATTATATAGCCCCATTGAAATCTTATAAAGAGCAATAATTTATTCTTCTGAAGTAATGTGAGATCCCATACACCATCTACCCTTATTTTTATCATATGGGATATCATAAAATGACGAGTCTAACCAGTTTTGTTAAATCAAATGTTGGTGTCTTGAGTCTTTTATTTATTATTACGTTATTATTATTATTATTATTTTAAAATTATAGAAGCGGTGTTTGTATCCCATTTGGTTAGGCCATTTGTTTGATGAGCCAAAAGTTGCAGGTTGATGCCCCGTCAGACCATATATCCTTCTAAATTGGCTTTAGATTTTACTAAAACGTTACCTAGGGCTGACTCGGAGTCAAATTCAGAGTCCAAGTTCTATGCAAATTCCCATATATCTCTGTGGGATCTTAATTATCATCTTAGGTAAAATATTCTTGAAAAAAGAGAAATGATACACACAACACTTTTTACAACACATGATATAAATGAGGGTATTTTTGTTAAGTGCTGTTACTTTTATATGATATTTTACAATAATACCCCTAATTTAAAAACATGTATTGTGAAAAGTATCGTGAAGAGTGTTGTGTGTATCATTTTTCAATGGATTATGTTATGCTCCAAGTTCTCTCTATATGAGATCATTTGCATTCTCTAGCAACTAGCTACTTATTATGGGTACTGGCTTTTGTATCATTGGCTGCCGATAGAGTATCTGTTTACTTGATGTTCCTGGTAATGTTCAGATCACTTCATGATCAAGTGGCATACTTACGATTTTCGATTAATTTAGTAATATTGTGAATTGCAGGAGAAGTGGGAGAGTATGTTTAACAACTCGGATGGAGCTGTGCTATGGAAAGTCTTCGCATTGGCCACGACCCTGATCTTACTCTTTCTTTTTGTAAATTCAAGAAGAAGAACCTCCAAAATTAAGATATAAACGTTATTTAATCACAAATCGTAGGGGTTGCAGGGCTTACAAAAATCGAGAGATGCCACAAAGTTGTTTTCATTTTAGTGTCCATGCTTGGCTCGAGCCACGTATAGTAGAAGCTCAACCATGGACCAATTATTTTGTTCAAAGTGAAAGTTTTATGATATTGCTTTTCAACATTGTCCTCATGATGTAATGCACAGAAAATGATTGGTCAAGGCACTTATGCAATTGGGTTTTCCTCTTAAATTATCAATGCTGTGAAGCGAGCAGTTCAAACTTCAACAAAATCGTGCTGGAGTGTTGTGGCTGTTTCTAGCTGTTTTTATATATATATATATATATATATTTAACCTTCAGATGACTTTGGAAGTGCATCTTGGACTTCATTTTTTTTTTTAATTTTCTTATGGGTCGGATGGAATTCAATACATTAACATATCTTTGATTAAGATAACAAGTAAGATCGAAGGACATTTTGTTGGCAATTTATTTGAGAAATTGCTTAATATATTTGAGGTATCTGCTCTGCCTACTCCAATTGATTGGTTTCTGGTGGCCAAGATTTCCCTTTAAAGATGTCTGTTGTAGCCTGCTGCTTACCCAAATGGGCGAAATCCGTTGGCTTTTCTCTGGCTAATAGGATTTACCTACGAAAATTGTTATCCCACATCCCTTCTAAGAAACAATGGACACAAACTAGGCATCTGTTGTTCCTAAGTGAAATAGATGGTACTTCTGTAAAATTGAAAATTCTTTTTAGTGATGTGGTATGATTGAAATGATTGCTTGTAAAATAGTTTAAAAATGAGATGTTTTGATCATCATCTTATTTCTCAAAAGGAAGGATTGGATTAAGAATAAAATGATCTTTAATGGAGGTTCTGGGATCTATCCATTATACTTGTATTTTGAGCAAAAAGCAAACAAGTAGTCAAACTTATCATAATTTTTATTTTTTTCAATAATATATATATTTTAAAAAAAAAAATAAGAGAGGAAAAAGAAAGGGACAAAATGCAGAGCATGCAAAATGACTATGGAGCATGTGAATGTCCCACTAAACAATGAATGATTTGAAGGCATGTAGCAACTGTCGGTGATCTCACTAATCACGCCGCGTTCAAATGATTCTAAATTATTCAGATCCACATCCTCTCCTCTTCCCCAACCCCCCCATCCACTCCCTTTATATTATAAGAATAATTATTCTTGTACTCTACATTTATGGATTACATTGCAAACATAAATGGAAGACTCTTGTTTTATGGCTAAATATATAAGGATATTTTGAGAATATTTGATTTGTAAATAAGAATATTTTGATCAAATTTATTCTAAAGAGCGGTACTCCTCTACCGTTTGAGTAACATCGCTTAATGTAATGGTTAGTATAAAATTTATTGTTTATTTTTTTCAATTTCTTTTTTCATATTTTTTATCATTTTAAAATATAAAGAAATATATCAATATACTAATAATTACTTTCTTAACCATTAATTAAAAAAATCAAAATAAAAATAAAATATATCAAAATAGGTGAATATAATAGCATTTCTCTATTTTAAAATGAGAGCCTTTCAATCTTTCCTATCCTTATAGACTGTTATATAGCACTGTCCATATTATAATTATCACAACTTCTCTATGAATCAATCTCTACAATTCTCTGCAATTAGAAAATGGAAATAATTTGTGTAGACTTAGGTATACAAGTCTCGTACACTCTTTAAAAAAAAAAATGTTTTATATGAAAAAAAATCTATTTTTAATATAATGTCTTAAAAGATAATGCGAAACTTGCATACTTTAACTTTTACAAAAATGATAATTAGAATTATTGCTTGATTTGCTACCTTATTCGTAATCAACTCAAATAGCTTATATTCACTAGAATTTAAAAGAAAATTATGAGTGAACCCCATCTGAAGAATTTTTACGAAAATGATAGGAATTTCTTGTAAAAATATGTGGAAAGTTGAATTTCTAATATTTTATTTTTGAGAAATCTAAATCCTAAATTTAGAATATAGATAATAAATGATATTTCTAGTTTTAAAATAGATATATTTTTACAAAAGTTAAATAATTTAAAAATCCATATAAAAAATTATTTTCTATACATTTTGGGAATACACCAAATTGGCAAATTTAGGCTCTATTTGAATTCAAAATTAAGATAAATTCATCTCATTTCAAACTCATCAGTATATTTTCTCAAATTCTTACAAAATATAATAAATAATTTATTTATTTTTAATCTTAATTTATCTTTCTTAAATTCTAAAATAATAATAATATAAAAAATTACTATAATTATATATTTTATTTAATTTTTAAAATTTATTTCATTTTAATTTATCTCCTCTCATAGTTAATATGTAATATTCTGTAGGCGGTAGGAGTAGACTAGAGCTGACTGTTCTCCAAGCTGTTGATTCTGATTACCATTGGCCATTCCTTGATAAAATTATATTTAAGTGAGAGACAACTTAGATATTGAAATCCATCCATGCATTGACACGACGTGTTATATATATATATATATGTACATACATATATATATATATATATCTATATAATTTTTATTTTTATTTTTAAAATATTACTATATTTATAAAAAAATTACATAAGAATTCATATAAACAGATATAATTTTATTTAATCAATCAGATCTATTTTATAATAAAATTAATTTATTTGACAGACAACATCAATTTATAAAATTATTTTTATATAATTATTTTATCATTAGAATATTTCCTTATTATAAATTGTAAAATTTTAGCCAGCAAATTTAGGAGCAGGAAATTTATTCATCATCTTATATTATATATTTTACATATTTTAATATTATTTAATATTATTTTATTTTATTCCTTGTTAAACTAATTAAAATTTTTAATTTATTATCTATATATATATCATATATTTATAATAAAAAATGAAAATAAATATACTTTATGGTATATAAGAATGATAAGTAAAATTATTTAAAAATATTAATTATCTTCTTCATAGAAAGGAAACCGTAGATATTTTTATTTTATTTTAATTTATTTTATGGAAGAAGATGTGGATAATTGAAAAAAGACCTCACATCAACCCTAATGAGGCCGCCTCCATTGAAACCTTACTCCTATTCATAAACCTAAAAATGCGGTAAGTACCTCCGTTTCCAAATCCAAATCTCTCTCTCTCTCTCTCTCTTTCGGACACCCTCACGCTGATTGATTCCGCGGAACAAATTCCATTCTTCTCTCTCTCTCTCTCTCTCCGTGCAACTTGTCAATCGCTCAGCAATGTCGGAAACGTCAGGTTTGCAGAAAATACGCTCTCCTTTCCTTCCTCTCACGCCACATTCCGGTGAACTGTAAAAAGCAGATAATGCCGGAGCTTCAATCCTCGGCAATCTCTCTCTCTCGTCTTCTCTCCTGACGTCTCCTCATTTCATGGACTCGTTTTCATTTTAGAAATTCTTACAGGTTTGATTCCGTCTTCGACCCCCTCCCCCTCCTCCATTTGCTCGCATTTTGTTCCAACTTTTTCTTGGATTGCAGTTATGCCTTTTCACTTTCCTTCTGTTTGTTCCGTGAGAAAGTTGAGCAACTGTAAGCCTTTTTTCCAAAATATTATGCTCTGTTTTTTTGTGCGAGAATTTATTGAATTGGGCTGAATCAAATGCAGGTTTGAGTCGGAGTAAAAAAAAATTATAAATCTAAGAAATAAAGAAGGTTTTCGTTTTGAATCATTTTACACCATTTTCTCACATCCCAAACGGCCTCTTATGATACACTTTTAATTTATTTTTAGGAAAATGCTAATTATTTTTATTTATGTTGCTGTTATTGCAAATTTTTATATTTTTCCACCGGTTACTTTGCCAAGATACTTAACGCTCATTCTATAGAACAAAATTATAAGATTTAGTCAACCGTGCTAAATTGAAGACTTAGCTGGTTTTACGGAGGTTCACGTGGAAATGTGTCCTTGCTTCGACCTTGTTTCCAGTTTTGGTTGTAGTTGGCAAATTAATAAATATGATAATATTCTCAGATTCTATTTTTCTTCAGGATTCCTTTCCCGAGTATCTGACTGTGAGATTTATACCCCCGAGAAATATTTAACAGAATTCTCAAACCCACAAGATAATTTTCCTTTTCGGACGACTTTTTGGGCAATTTCGTATTGTCGAAGGTAAACTAATTTATTCACCGTTTAGTGCATGTAGCTTGTGTACGAGTATAAATGTAGTTTTTCATGTAGCGGACCAAGCAAATGAAATCGAATAACGTTGCTCTTTTTGTTGATCTTATCCACTGTGATAATATGAAAGGCAGAGAGTATTTATGAAAATGAACGGTTCTTTCCTATTGAACGAGAATTTCAATGGCGTTTCTGATGAATGCTTGGATGACATCATCAAATTCTTTGATTTTCCGTTGGAAGATGTGGAAGGAAATGTGGGAGAAGATTGGAGTGGTAACTTGGAATGGCTTGATCCACCGTCAATGGATGTTTTGGCGGGTTTAGCACCTGAGTTTTCTGGTAAAAATTGCGATGATGCTTCAAAATGTCCTGAAAGTCTATTAGCTCCGGTGAGTTTTTCCCAATACATATTATTTAATGTATTTGCAGTCTCCAGTATTGGCTCGTATAAGATATCCAATACTATAGCTTTTGTTTTGATGTGGTAGTAGTATTAAAGTTACTCAAAAACTCCTTTGCAGTAACTCAGTACAGGGAAGTCAAGTTGTAATCTGTTGTTGAATACTATTGGTATATGTGTAGCCTCCCCTGCCTTTTAAGTTCAGGTTAAACTTTATAAGTTGATTGCGCCGAGATATAATAGGAACTTTCTAGTTGAAAACTGAGATGGAAGAACTCATGCATGATTAATGTTAACTCTTTGCTTGTTGGTTGCTCAAAAAATGTTATGTTTCCTATTGTATACTTTCTGTATACTTAGGCTAATTATTTTGACTTCTTCTGAATAAGTTATTTTCTTTAGTAATTTACAATTAAACAAAAACCCTTGTTTATTGGGACTTATTGATACGACTGGTCTAGGTGGGATACTGACGTGTTGTGTACCTTCTTTTATAAACACTTGCTTTTGGTTTTTGGTACACAAAATCCTTCGGAGTTGTTTCTGTTGAAAATTGCAATCATTATCCCCTTTGTGTACGTAGCCAATTGCTCAGTTTTACTGTAGTTAAATGTTAAGCAGAATTAAAACTAAGGGGAACAAAAATGAACTTTGTAAGTCCATTGTGCCAGAACGTATGTGGATCTTGAGATTCAATTTTTTTATATACTTTTTGTCTTTTCCTTGTGTAACCATCCATATTGCATAAACTACAGTAATTTAAATAAAGTGGAGTTTAAACGGAAGGCTGTTTTGCACACTTTTGCTTGTCAGACGCAAAAATTTGCATAATTTGATATTCCTCTAGTCCCATGATTGAACTGCATTTGGCCATTCAGATGAGAGGCCTAGGTTTAGTCCTCCGTTAATAAATGGATGATTAAAAGTCAATGCACCATTGTCGTGTTTCTAGCAACACAATCAACAATAAAGGTAAAAAATTAGACATTCAATGGGGACCACACCTTTTCTTTTCTGGTGAGTTTCAGTTCAACTGTCACTTCCTCTACGAGAAAGTGGTTGCGTTCATGGGTTTAAGACTCAGTTGTGTATGCCCAACTTAAACCATTAAAAAAAGGTCCGCACGTGAAATGATTGTGGAAGAGTAAATACATATATGAAAAAATATTAATGACTTGTGTTTTGGAAGTCTACAAAATTAGCATTGATTTAATTTAGGAAAGAAAATAGGCAATGTAGTGTTCAAAGCAAGAGTGTGTGAACTGTCCAGGACTACATAGAACTGGTGCAAAATGGATATGCGAGAGCACAGAAGTGTACGGTTCCCTCACTAATCTGACTGACACTGACTGATGATTGAGGCTTTTGCCTAATATGAGTTCACTGGGCTCACAAAAGTAATTTTACCCAAGAGAATGTGAGGGATTATTATGATGTTCCCAAGAGAAATGGTGAGATTGTTATGATGAACCAATTAAACAAGTGAAGTTATATCAACGTTTAGGAGTGTACAGTGCATAACCCGCTTCTTTGATATAACAATTGGTTATAAATTTGCATTCATTTCCATTTAGGACCCGTTTGGATATAGAGGTGATATGAAACCATCTCATCTCAACTCATTTCAACTAACAAGCTCAATACCATTCACAAACCATCTCAACTCATTTAATCTAATCTCTATCTAAAGGCCCTTGTGTCGTGGTGCTTCTTACAGTTTATATAACTGCTGATTACAAATCTCAATATATGCCATCATGTTCAATCTGCATGCCTTTCTTAGACTGAACAAGGTAGTAGTTTCCTTATCTTGTATATATTTTGTTCTTTTAAGTTGATGTGATGGGGATTTTAAACATGCATTTGTCAAGATAGCCTGTTTCTTGGAATATGTAACAAAGTTATTCCTGTAATCTTATCTTTAGTTTGTTAATCTGGCCTTCAGCATGACAAAACTTCTCCAGTAAAGCAGCTACCAGTCACTGCTGAAGTCACCTCTAGTGGAAGTGTACTTCACAAATCTTCTAATGGCAAAGGTTTGCGTGTCTTCCAAACCTCCAGTCCCATTTCTGTTCTTGAAAGCAGCAGTTCTTGCTCGGTTGAAAATCCCACAACCATTGACCACAAAATTATCATTCCCGTGAAGCGTGCTAGAAGCAAGCGTACATGCCGACCAAACTTCAATCTGGGATTCATGATTCCTCGTGTTTCCTCCACTCCCAAAGTATCCAATCCTCAAGCTGATTTTGAATCAGTTTCAGAAACCAATTTTACCGAGGCAGTACCAAACCATTGGAAGAGAAAAATGAGGAAGGAAAAGAACCTGCGAATGCTCTCAGGTGCCACAGAGACGAGAAGTTATTCCTCACAGGGACCAGGTTCTACTACTAGAAAATGTATGCACTGCGAGGTGACAAAGACCCCACAATGGCGGGAGGGGCCAATGGGACCAAAAACCCTTTGTAACGCATGTGGTGTTCGTTACAGGTCTGGACGCCTCTTTCCGGAGTACCGTCCCATGGCAAGTCCCACCTTTGTTGAGTCATTGCACTCTAACTCCCACAAGAAGGTGGTTGAGATGAGAAGCAAGGCTAGTACGGATACGGGCGCAAAAATGGCAGAGATGGAAACTTTGTCATCGTCCTGTGTGGGAAGCTCTACAATTGAATAGGAATTTGTTAGGTCTTATTGGAAATGAAGAAAAACACTCCTAGTTGGGAGTTATTTTGTTTTGTCACTTAGCTGTTTTTATAATATTTGTATTGGTTAATTTGTTTTCTGTACATCAATGGAATAAGAGGTAGGAGTTCCTATATGGCATATGTTTTCGGATGGGGAAAAAGATAAAAGACTGACAGGAATAATGAAATAGGGGTGGAGAACAGGAGAGCGTTTTGTAATGGACCCTTCTTGCTAAGACTTACCTCGAGATGATAAATTCTAAATGCAAACAATATTGGGGACCTATATGTTTACCAATATTGAGGTAAAAAGATGGATTTAATAAAATATTTAAATTTACAATGAAAAATATGAAAGCAACCAATTCAAATATACACGTATGCGTATGGATGCATAATATTGCTTCTATGTAGTATTTACTCGTTCGAGATAGTTAATCTCCAATAAATGAGTACGCGAGAGAATTTAGAGAAAAGAGAAGGAATGAAATTGAGAGTTGTTGATTGTAATTTTGCTGCTTTGCATACCTCCATTCTTCATTTTGTTGTGTTTTATACAACTTACAGATGCCAAGCAAGTTAATGTATACCAAGTCATTAAACTCAACTAAGCTAAATGACAGTGTATTACTTCTATCATATACAAATCTATAGTATTATTGAAACAACGTAATTCCACTAAATGACAAACCTCATGAATTAACAGAATTAACTGTCATCTATTCGACTTATTCTTCACACATAACATTATCCTACATCTTCCTTCAAAGCCTTCCAAAATCAATCCATCCTTTTTGCTCCATGACACACCCTTCCCTTTTAAATCACCTTACTCACAAGGTGGGGAAATTTCTCTTTAAACTACTGGTAGGATTCCTAAGTAGAATTGTACCTTACCATTGAACCAGCACTTCCACCATAAGCTTATTATGGACTTTCTTATTTCTTTTCTACCAAATAGCTTGAGGTTGAGGAGCTATTTCACCATGCTTATCTAGTGGAGTTAGAGTAGAGATGGGTGATACATGCTGATCCATTTTTTTCTTCAAACACAAGATATGAAAAACTAGATGTAATTGTGAACTAGGAGGTAAACTCAACTTGTAAGCCACTTGACCAATTCTATGCACAATCTAAAATGGTCCAAAAAAATCTTGGAGACAACTTGAAGTTTCTTTTTACTACCAAGGATCTCTGTATATAAGGCTGAAGCCTTAAATAAACCCATTATCCCATATCAAAAAGTCCTCTCAATATGCTATTTGTTAAATTGTATCTTCATTCTCTCATGTGCACCCATCATATTATGCTTCAAAGTCTCTAAAATTTGTTTTCTGGTCTTCAAAACTTCTTCAACAACTTGATTAGAAGAAAGTACAGGAACGTGTGCCTGCAGTTTGGTAGGTGGTACACCATACACAGCCTCATATGGTGCATATGGTGTCAACTTAGTGGACTCATGGAATGTGGTATTATACCACCATTCTACTAAAGGAAGTCACTCAATCCACAATCTAGGTTTATCACCCGAAAAGCATCTCAGAAAATGCTTCACACACTTGTTAACAGCCTCAGTTTGTCTATCACTTTAAGAATGGTAAGCCGAGAAATAAGAGAGATTAACCCCTTGTAACTTGAAGAACTCTCTCTAAAAAGATTGTAAAGGTAGACCCCATCTTAAAAACTATAATTTTAAACATACCATGTAGGCAAAAGATATTATCCATAAACAAGGAAGCCACTTTGAAAGCTGTAAAAGGGTGTTTTAGTGCTAAAAAATGTACATATTTAGACAACATATCCACTACCACGATAATAACATAATATCCTTTTGATAGAGGCAAACTTTCCACAAAATTCATCGATATGTTTGTCCAAATCTGTTGAGGACCTGGTAATGATTGTAATTACCCAGGTGGATGCACATTTTCTATCTTGGTCTTTTGACAAACCTCACATTCTTTGATAAATCTCCTGATTTCCAGCTTCATACTAGGGTAATAAAAGTCTGCTCGAACTCTATGTAAGGACTTGTACAGTTCTGAATGACCTGCAACAGGACTTGCATGAATAAAGTGTAGGATCTTAGTTTTCAATTCTACTAAGTAAGGAAAGTAAATCATGTCCTTCTTGAACAAAATACCATATCTCACTGTAAAATCCTTATTACCTTTAGGATTTTGTTGTGTTGTTAAAAATTGATGAGCTGATTGATCCCCTTCATAGGCCTTCTTAATTTCTTCGAGCCAAGTGGGACTTGGCACTGTAATGGTAGACAACATACCCACTTCATCTTCTATATCCTTTCAAGACAAAGCATCTACAACTTTGTTCTCTGCCTCTTGCCTATACTCAATACAAAAGTCATATCCCAAAAGCTTCGAAAGCCATTTTTGTTGAGCAAGTGTAGCAGCAAGGGCGGAATTAAGATTTGGTGCATGAAGGGCGATTAGCAAAGTGTGTCGTATGTATGGGTGAACAGTAACTAAGATTTAAGGTAGCAAAGTTTTTCACCGACATTGACAATAACCATATAAGGAAGTTATCTAGGGACAACTAAATTATTAAAGCCACCAATTTGAACCTCTCACTTGAGCTCCATCAAACTAAGTAAACAATAAAAATTATGATAGAAACAATTTTGTGAGACTTATTGAAATAAACAATAAAAACTAATTGTTAATGTGATGGTAGTACATATATACTTATTAACAAAACTAATCCAAATTAATAAATTAGTTAGTAGAATGCAATGATAAAATCAAATAGTTTAGTGTAAATAAATATAAAAAGGAGGTTGTAAATTTACCAAATAGCTTATAAAAAGAGACCAAGATCTTTTCTTGTTTCTTATGAAATGTGAAAAAAATGAGAATGTGATATCTTATTAATGACAAAAAATAGGTGTATGGAAAATTGTTGAAAAACTAAAAAAAAAAAAACCTAGACAACTAAGTACTAAGTACGATTTTTGAAAATGTTTTGGGGGAAAAATTATCTTTATATTATGAAGTTTTTAAAAAACTATATACTAAAATAAATTTTTAATTTTTTTTGAGGGAGGGGGGGAGATAGCCACCTAAGCATTAATGTAGGTCCGCCTTTGTGTAGTAGTTTTTTGCTCCAGTAAGTACCTCAAACTGTAGTGATTAGTCCTCACCACAAAAGAACTCCCGAATAGATAAGGCGTCCACTTTTTAACTACTATCACCAAGGCCATAAATTCATTTTCATAAGTTGACAACTACAACTTTTTTCCCTTCAATGCTTGACTTAGAAAAGCCATAGGTCTTTGTCCTTGCATTAACACAGCTCCCACACCATTAAGACAAGCATCACACTTAATTATAAATTTTTTAGAGAGGTCAGGCAAGAATAAAATTGATGAACTTCTCACAGTTTGCTTGAGCTCCTCAAATGCTCTAGTTGCTTCAGCATTCTATACGAAAGCATCTTTTTTTAATAATGCTGTTAATGGGGTAGCCACCATACCATAATTCTTAATGAACTTTTTGTAGTAACGAGTTAGTCCCAAAAATCCTCTTAAATCTTTGAGAGATTTGGGAATTGGCCAACTAACCATAGAACTCAACTTCTTTGGATAAACTTTTATACCTTCTTTGGAAATAAGATGACCTAAGTATTCAATTTCTCCACAAGCAAAGTGACATTTAGATTTCTTAGCAAATAAATGTTGACTCTCGAAGGTTTTCAAAATAGCAGCCAAATGATACAAATGAGACTGAAAATCCTTGTTGTACATTAATAATGAAAATCAAAGAACATAATGACAAACTTCCTAAGAAAAGGTCTGAATACATCATTCATAGGATCTTGAAAAGTTGAGGGCGCATTAGTCAGTCCAATAGACATTATAAGGAACTCATAATGATCCTTATATGTTTTGAATGTTGTTTTAACAATGCCTTCATCTTTCATTCTTATATGATGGTAGCCTAATATAAGGTCAAGTTTAGAAAAAACAGTTGAACTAAATAGTTCATCAAGTAGCTCATCCACTATAGGTATAGGGTACTTGTCTTCATTGTAGCTTCATTAAGTATCCTATAGTCTATATACATCCTCTAAGAACCATCTGCTTTCTTACTAAAAGCATTGGTGAAGAGAAAGGAGACTGATTGGCTCAAATAATACCAGATTGCAACAATTTCTTGACTATTTTTTCAATCTCAATCTTTTCATAGTATGGATATCTATATGGCCGAACACTCACAGGCATGGTTTCCTTTTTTTTTTTTTTTTAACAAAACTTGATTATTATGAGACCTCTTTTGAGGTAAGCCTATTGGCAGATCAAAAACTATTTTAAATCTATCAAATAGATTCGAAAGATTCTAAAGTACTTCTTACTTTTCCTCTTGAGATTGAACAACCATCACTTGTAAAAATAATCCTTTATGCTTCATAGAAGAGAACTTAGCAACTTCTACATCATCAATTAAGCTGGTAGAAATGGAGGAAATTGATTGCAAACATTCCCAATTGCTCTTATAGGTAAACTGCATTTACAATTTTTTCAAATTCCATAAAATAGGACCTAATGTCAACAACTATTGAACTCCCAGTACTATGTCATATCCACCCAAATTTGAAGCCAATAATTTGTGACAAAAGTTATACCTTGAATGAGCAAATTAACATTGCTACATTTGCCTTCACTGCTAATGATGTCACCATTAACAATTCTAACTTACATAAACTAAAGCTTCTTCACAAGCAACCCACGTTTGAGTGCAACTGTAGTGTCCACAAAGTTGTGGATACTACCAATATCCACCAAAACTACCACCACTTTCTTCTTTAGATGGCCACTAATTCTCATAGTCCTAAGACTTAGAGTCCCTACCAAGGCTTGAACTTATATTGCTACCACACTAGCTTGTTCTTGCACAATAGACTCATCAAAATGCTCTAACTCCCTACCATCATCCAAATCAAATGACTCCCTAGTGACCTCCATACCTTCAAGAAAATACAACTTAGACTTGCTGCAAAGATGACTTTGATGCCACTTTTTATCACAAAAGTAACAAAGTCCTTTTTTCTTCTTTCTTGCATCTATGTTTATGAAATTCTTTGTTAAGGAACCTTGGTCACAGGTTGTGCCTTAGTAGTGCCTAGAATATAAGGCATTTGAGTAATTCTATTAAAGTTAGCCCTAAAGATTGATAACATGATCAAGTAGACCCACTCTCCCAAGCTTTTTATGGTACTGGAGACATATTGTTCCTGGATCTTAGCCAATCTAAATGCATTATTCAAGTTTGTGGGAGTCAACATCCTTATAGGAAGTCTTATCTCGTCTTTCAAGTCACTCAAGAAACAAGTTAACTTGTTCTTCTCAGATAAGACACAGATTCTATTAGAAAGTAACTTAAACTTAGCCTTATAAGCAGTTACGGACCCCACCTATTGAAGCCTCATAATTTCTTCCATAGGATCATCATATGGAGTTTACCCAAATCTAACTTGAACCACTTGAACAAACTTTTCCCATGAATGAAAAGAACTAGCCTTACTAGCATATTGAAACCATACAAGTGCTTCATCATCCATGTGGAATGAAGCAATAAAAATTCTCTACCCAGGAAGAACTTGGTGATACATAAATATTGATTTGGTCGATAGATCCAAATTATTTGATTTCTAGCAACAAATCTAGGAAGTTCCAGTTTAATGCCTTTAACAAAGCCTCTGCAAGCTCACGATTACGAGCTTCACCCACTACTTCATTTACATCCATATCACGGTTTTCTTGGAAATTCCTTTGACCCAGATCATTGCCCAATGAATCATCCAAAGAGATTCTTAAAATCTGATTCACAACCTCATTAAATCTTCTTTCTTGATTCTCCCAATCCACACGAGCACTTTCTTGTTGCTGTATCAAAATTGCAATATACCCTTCTCGTTAAGACTTATTCTTCACACATAACATCATTCTGCATCTTCCTTCAAGGCCTTCCATAATCAAGCTATCATTTTTGCCCCCATGACACATTTAAAGTAGGATTGGTGATAGTGATGATGTTGTTGTTGTCGTTGATCGCTTTCTCCATTGTTAAAGCCAAAGGGCCTATCTCAGGCCTTGTTTGGATTGCAAGATGGTTTCATCTCATTTTATCTTATCTCAATATCTAAATATTATTCAAATATAAATATTTTTAATTTCAAATTTTCATCTAATCCAAAGTTCGAAAAACAATTTGATTTAAATCGATTCAAATTCATTCAATAAGAAATCAAACTGATTTTAATGAGTTTTTTAATCATTTATTAAATTGTTTCAATCAATCGATTTAGATTGATTATAGTTTTTTTTAGATTGATTCTCTCGATTCAAAGCTGTATTTATTTTTATACTAACAATTGATTTTTTTTAATTTCTTGTACAAAATATTATAGAAATAAACATATATATTTTTTTTTTTTATCATTCTATTAAATAAGAATTGAAAAAAATTCGAAATATAAAACATGTGGTTTTTTTATTTTCTTTAGTTGAACAAAAAAAGTAGGAGATAAATGAGGATTTTAGATTAAATTTGTCTTTGTGCATAAAATACTATATTTTCATATGCTTATAAGTTAATGGTCTTTATCTTCCTTGTATTCGAGACAAAAAAAAAAGTGACCAATGAGT
Source organism: Platycarya strobilacea (assembly GCA_036898215.1). Lineage (NCBI taxonomy): Eukaryota > Viridiplantae > Streptophyta > Magnoliopsida > Fagales > Juglandaceae > Platycarya > Platycarya strobilacea. The sequence goes on along the minus strand of CM072551.1, from coordinate 18,711,465 downwards.
TCAAATACATGATGTAAAATGGTTGAATTGAATTATATATAATTTTAATACATTTTATCAATATTGAAATAATTGATTCAAAATTGTCATGAATCACTTGATTAATTAAATTAGTTCTTATCCAACTCGAATAGGATTATGATTTCTTGAGCCTTAGTCTAATCATTGTTTAATCATTACAACTCTTTCAAATTTTAAAATAAAATACAAAAAAATAAGTCAACTATTTTAGGTCCTAAAATAAAAATTATATTCTATTATTACTTTTAACTTTATAATATTTTTTTTCTCTTTTTTCAAAACTCCTCAAAATATTTTAATTTAAACTATTTTAATACTATTTATATTTTATTTAATTATTATTATAAATTTTTAATTATTTTATTTAATCTCATCTTAACATCTAAACTAGGTAATCTAAACCTTAGTTAAAAAGAGGAGTTTTTTATTTTTTAGTAAAAAGTAGACGGACAGAGGAGGGTTTCAGTAATGGGCTTTGCTGAGGACCATTGTTCGGACCTCCTTCAAGACCAAAACCAAGCCCAAAGATAATAAAACAAAAAACAAAGATCAGGACAACTGAGCATCCTCGTTTTGAAGCTGGGTAGAGAGACAAGACCAGGCTGTTCACATGCGCTACAAGTAGCACAAAAAAAAAAAAAAAAAAAAAGGTGAGGGTGTTGGTCCATCTTCTTGTTGTGACCATTCTACCATTGCCGCACTTATCTTGCTCCCTCCCTCCCTTCACCAACTACTACTATCTGTTCTGATCCAATGCCGTTGCCCACCATTCTGCCTAAGCTAGCACGCCTCACGCCTCAGCCTCAGCCTCAGCCTCAGACACTCTTTTTAGAATTTTTCCTTGTATTATTTGATATACCCTCGTTGAAATCTTCTTTTAAAAAGTGGGAGATTACATATACAATTCTATTGAAGTATGAAAGCAGAAAGAAAAAAATATTTTTTTAATTTTTTTAAAAAATATAATTGTATTAGTTTGCATGAATAGTCCTCATTTAAAACTGTATGCAGAATAATTCAAAAACAAATGACTCTCTTTAACTGTTTTTCTTAAATTCTCTTTACACAACGGTCAGATTAAACATGAGTTAAAAAGAAGAGTAATATTGGATACATTTTAAGATGTTTAAATCTCCTATATTTCTTTTAAAGAATAAAAATAGAGTCCATTATTAATATATATATATATATAAGATATGATCATTTAAATAAAAGAAAAAAAAAATCAAAACCAGGAGGCCGTGTCGCTTTAACGTAGTTACGTAACCCAGAAAACGCTTCTTGCCTTCTGCCCTATTGTTTGCCCTCCCTCAACTTCAAGGCTTCAACATGACGTCCATCCAACACGTACACATGGTTTCAGATCTTGCCTTCACGGGAACGACTTAAGACAGCTGGACCGTCCGACAGAGATTTCCCGAGATTGCTATCATCGCCGTGTGATGGTAACACGTGGAACCATCGTTCCGCCAGATCACCCTTGGGTCAACCTGTACAACTACAACCACCAACTGTTGCCTAGCTGTCGAAAGCACTTCAGATTTTTTTTTTTTTTAAAAAACAACAAATTGATGATATGGCCTCAGCTATAGAGAGTAACGCATATGTCCTGCAAATTCATTTTAAAAGAGATAAAGTTTTATTATTAAAATATTATTTTTTTGAATGTAAATATCATATTAATTTAATCTTTGAAAAAATGATTATATAGCATTTAGATATTATATGATTAGAAATATCATTTCTCTTCTATTGATAAAAAATAAGTTTTTAAGTGATGATGCTACTCCCATAAATATGAATTGAATTTGTAGGTTAATAATAATGTGAGGCTTTTAGGGTTGGGTTTGTTAATGGTTTGGCAAAGAAAATTACAGGCACCAAAGTTGGGAGTTAGGAGTAGCAAATTAGCAATCATTGTGAAAAGAGAAAAAAAAAAATTGGAGGTTTTAAGAGTACTAACTTTATAGATACCCTTTGTCTATATATTGTCATCCACTATGACAATGAATGAGACAGTCCATCTAACATTTTCATTTCACATTCATGATATTAATGGGTGTATAACTTTTAGGGTATCTAGTTGGACAAGCTACCTTGGGAACTCATCCTTAACCCTTGAATAACCAGCCAGCACAACAACTTTATATTTATATATTTTTTTAATTTATTAATTTATGTAATTTGATATGATATATTATATTAAAATTTTCTAAAAAAAATATATGAAATAGAGTATCTAATCATTTCAATTTATAAACATTTTTTAACATCTTAATCTTGACATTTTTTTTTTCGTAATTTTGGCTATTGGGGGTTTCATTCAAATGTTTCCATGAGTTGTGTTGAAATTAATAACAAAAGTAAACACATGTGTTCTGTCTGTTTCATAAGTAGAACCTGAACATTAATGAACAATGGTAAATGTTAAGTAGAGAAAATGCCAAGTGATTAAGGATGAGTTTGCATCCCAATTTTGCCAACTATACCTTTTAACCTACCACATAGTCTAATCTCAATGAAGTAAAATTCAATTGATGGATCGGTAAGTTGTTTACTTCAAGCCAACCCATTTCAAAGACACAAAGAAGAAATGTAATACTTATACATTTTTTTTTATATAAAAATAAGTTTATAAATGGATCTAAGAATGTTCAACCGGGCAAGGTTTTACTTGGTCCGATTTTGAAACTGTATTTATTTTTCAATAATTTTGACATTTTTATTTAAAAAGTTTAAGAAAGTTCTGGATCTAAAACTCGGATTCCTAAATTCGAAATTCAAATAAACATCCCTAAAATGATCCAAATTTATATAATATATAAAATTTATTTTATAATAAAAATAATTTTATAATCTACCATATTCTATCAAATTAATATAGGACAAAGGCAAACTGTCCGCCGTCAAAGTTGCTGTCATTCAAAAAAAAAAAAACAATTAGGGAAGGACCACCTTTCCTTTTTTCATAAAAAAGAAGAAGCAAAACACAGCCCAACAAATCTACCCAATTAAGATCCCCCACCCAATGCCTGGGGTTCACCTCAGCCTGGCAATGGGAGGGCAAAGGGGACCCTAAATTAATGAGATGGAGATGTGAAGAGAGTTTAGGTTGGAGATAAGAATGGTAGAAAAGGCAACTCCAATTAATATTCATTTTGGTCGCATTTATTATGATTGCAAATGTCGTGTCTAAACTGGGTCGATGTTGTTTGTCGGTTTTGGAAGTTGAATCTTTCCCTATCTTTCTTCTCAAGGAGGTAGGGTTTTTTGCTTGCTTGCGGTTTAAAACAAGCAGGCTTTGGAGGGTCCCTTTTTTTATTGATTCCTTCTTTGTTCCGATGAAGTTCTTATGTTTAAATTTGTCCATTTATTTGGATTGATGTTGTTGTTTGTCAGGAGAAGTGATGTCCTTGTTTCACCTAAAGCTTTCAGCTGCTTCTTTATGGGACTTGCCCTGCAGTTTAAAGTTGACCCTCATTCTTTCAAGGCCAAGAGTTTTAGAATGAAAAAATTTACATAATTTCTTACTATTTACATAAGCTCTCCACACTAAATTATTATTATTATTTTTTTTTATCATGGTTTTTCTATATCTATACATAAAATCACATCTTTTTAAAGATCGATTTTGCATATTAAAAAAAAGTCTCGTATTAGATTATGCATATTTGGATCAAATAATAATAATAAAAATTTACCCTAAGTTATTATTTTTTATATTATGTATTTTTCTAAAGTTTTTTTTTTCTTTATCTTTAAACCGAGGCCTAAGCCGCCAAGGCTGCTATTAAGAGACACAACGTGTAGGAGAAATATAAATTGGTAAAATAATATTTGAAGAGTGAATTTTTGAAGAAATATTATTCATAACTATACAAAATTTTGAAGATGCATAATTTAATATAGACCAATTTAGAGATATATTATGTAAATTTGAAGATGAATAAGCCATTGTTAATGTTCTAAGAGCTTGTTTAAGATTGTGTATGAATTTAAAAAAATAAATTTAAAAGCTCTTTAATAAAAAAAATAAGATTTTAATTAAAGTCAAAAGTATTAGAGATATCAATTCATATTAAATTATTCATCTCAAGTCAAAATAATAATATAATATTAGATATTTTAATAATATTTTTTAATAATTTCTAAATACACTCTATATATTAATTAATAATTTAAATTTTACTTAGAAGGATTACTTTCGAACTATTTTTTTTCCTCAACCTAAATATCTTACAAACATATTTTTTCAATCCTTCTCACACCCAACAATTACATATATATATTTTTAGAGTAAATATTATTTTGGATATGAACAGTAACTAGGTAATTAGGAGAAAGAAATCACTTTACTATCGCTCAAAAAGAAGTTTATAAATTGATGTGAGATGATATAAAATGATTTGGTCTAGTTTATATTTATATTAGTGTAAAAGTAGTTAAAATTTGATGTAATTGAGTTATGGCCCGTTTGAGTTGAGTTTAGCTAAATATCGGTTAAAGTCGCCGTAATTCCGCAAGACTCACATGAGATACATGGTCGGCCAAGAATCACACAGAATATTTCACTACACATCTGGCAAGACCTTTTGATTTACTCAAGTCTAGTAACTGAGAAATGTTACACTGAAAACTACTAAAAATTAAAACTTATAAATAAATGTTGTTTCACTTTATATATAAACTTTACTTCATGTTAATAAAAAAAATACAGTAGACTTCAATGACAAATTAGAATAATTGAACTATGCCAAAGTGTCGAGTCTTTTCTCAACCGCTTTTCCCTCTTTGAAAACGCGACTTGAGAATAAGCTTGAAGTCTTCTTCTTCGACTAAAGAAAGAAGATTTTCTTTGCTCGTAGAGTAATACAATAGAGGAAATAGAGGAAGTTCGGAGGACATTAAAGTTGAACGATGAGGAAGATTTGTGCGATCGAGATTCGGCAAGAGATGCTTGGTTCGATGAAATCGAAGGGAGAACAAAGTTTGGTGAGAAAAGTTGTTTTGGATCGAAGGATTGGAAAATAAGTACTCTATAATGGAGAATGTATGGAAGGTTGGAAAACCGCTAAAATGTCAAGAAATAGGAGGCAGCTACTTTGTTATCTCTTCTATCAATCGAAAGGACAAGCTAAGGTTTCTTGATGGCTTTCCTTGATTGTTTGATACCTATTTGCTTGTGTTGAAAGATTTTGATGGTGATACGAAATCGAGCCTTATTGACTCGATCATACCTGGCCATGGGTGCAAATGTTGAATTTGCCCTTGAATTACATGAATAAGAGAATGAGAGAACTAATTGGGAGGTCAATGGGGGAGGTTATGGAGGTTGATGTGACGGAAGATGGGTCTGCGTGAGTAGGTGTCTAAGAGTGAAAGTTGAATGTGATTTAAGAAAGCCTATTGCTTGAGGCAAAAATATAAGTGTGGATGGACAAAAACTTTGGGTATCTTTTCAGTATGAGAAGTTGCTTAAGTTATATTTTAATTGTGGAAGAATAGTTTAAGGAAGAGATTGATGCAAAGAATCTAAAGTGAATGTTGGTTAGTATGGTTTGTGGTTTTGAGCCTTGTCTTAAACCATAAGTGGATCAATGAAAGGGGGGAGCAGAGAGTGAGGGAGAAAAATGAGGAATAGTACCAAAGGAAATGTAGAAGGGGGAGAGGAGTGCAATAGGGAGGGAATAGAACAAGAGGTTGCTAAGGTGGGGGAGGAGATGAGTGGTAATAATTCTTATATGTTAGTACTAAAAGAGTTAGGGGTGAAGTCTGCCGAACAAAATAATGAGGGATCTAGTTCAAGGCTTGATATAAATGTGAGCATGTCTAATGTTCTGAGAGTTGTTATGGAGAGTAATCTGCTGGTGGAATGATTGGTTTTATCTAAGGTGGAGCAGATTCAAGAAACTAAAAAATCCTCAAGGTAGAAGAGAAGAGCTAAAGTTAGGCCTAAGTCAGGTAGGCTTTTTAGTTCTTATTCTATGCTGAAAAGAAATCATGAGATTGTGGAAGATGACTATGAAATGTCAGTGGAAGGGAAGATGTCTCAAGGCTGTGATGAATTGGATTGTTGTGATGATAGACTAGGGGTGGTGGCACCTAGCTTTATGAAAATCATATGTTGCATTTGTTGAGGGCTTGACAACCTTTAGACAGTTCAAGATCTTTTGCCTCACGATTAAGGAAAGTAGGCCTATTCTAGTTTTTGTGTATGAAACAAAAGCTAGATCTTGTAAAATTGAAGGTTTGCGGAGAAAGTTAGGAATGGAAGGCTGTCTTGTGGTGGGCTCAGTTGGGAAGAGGGGTAGACTTGTGATGTTGTGGAGGGATGAAAAACCAGTGGGAGTAGTGAACTACTCAAGTTGGCATATCAGTGTGCTAGTTAAAGGGGAGAACGAAGGTAGGGGACTAGCTTTTTGTTGATTTCTATGGTCATCTTGAGATTGAAAAAAAATATATGTCTTGAAATTTATTGAGGAGGCTACTGCCTATTAATTCTGAAACTTGGTGTGTGGGGATTCACTTCAATGAGTTATTGAGGCATAGTGAGAAGGTGGGTAGAAAAAAGAGAGCTGGATGTCAACTGTTATGTTTAGAGGTGTGTTGGAAGAATGTGGACTTCATGATATCAACTATCAAGGGAATTGTTTCACCTAGTCAAATAAGCATTCTGATTAGTCTTTTACAAAAGAGAGACTGGACAGGTTTGTGGTGAATGAAAAATGGAGGTTGTTGTTTGAGGAGTTGAGGGTGGAAACTTTACTTGGAAGATGTACTGACCATTTGCCTATTCTACCCTCTTTAAATGAGGGTGCACAAAGAGGAAGGAGGAAATCTTTTCCTTTCAGGTTTAAGGAATGTGTGAATGTAATAAAGAGGGGATGAGAGAAGGGTCAGCTTATCTCAAAACATTTCAAAAGGGTCTAGGCCAGTTTACAGTATTGTAGTAGTTATTTGATTAACTGCTTCAAAGAGAAGGATAAGGAGGGGGTGGAAATTGAACCGCTTACAAAGAAGATAAAGGAGGCACAAGGAGTTCTACGCTAGAATAATATGGGAGAACTGAAGAATTTGCAAGAAAAAATTGGTTTGTTGCTTAAGCAAGAAGATGTGAAATGAAAGCAGTGTGCAAAAAGTAATTGGTATAACTTGGGAGATAAGAACACTCGATTACTTCTAGAGTGTTCTAATCAAAGAAGGAGAAGAAACAAAATTACCTTCATTCAAGATAGTTAGGCAATCTTAAGGGAGGATGAGGGGGAAATTGTAATGACTTTAACTAACAGGCTGAAAAGGGTGCTGGATGAGGTTATTTCCAAAAGTCAAAGTGCATTTATGACTCACTTAAAAATAAGTAGCACAAAAGTTATCCCAAATATAGTAGTATGTCTTGTAAAAATTAGGAATAAATTCCTGAATTGTCTCCTCAAGAAAAATCACTTAAATTAAATTTGTACAAAAATTGTAAAAATATTTACACAAATAAAATAAAAAAACACTGATCATGAACTATATTCATATTTTTAAATTTTTTGATTGACGGAGTGAAAAAAAAAACTAAGATGCAAGACAATAAATTAATAATTAAATTAGACTTGCTAAATCAATTAACCAAGAATAAACTCACTAAATTAATTTAATTAATCAACATATAAAACATAAAATCTGAAATTAAATAAATACTAAATTATAAAGCAAGCAAAATAAAAGCATTAACCAATTAATAATCAAACAGAAAATTAAATTAAAATACCAAAGTTTAAAGTGTTGCAAATAAAATATCAAAATAAAATAATGCTAAATTAATAATCTTAAAGAAATCCAATGTAAACTATAAACTGAAATTAAATAAAAACTAGAGAATAAAAAAAAAAACAAGCTAAATGAATGAAGATGAAGATTGCAAAGAGATGAAATCCTTTATTGTGTTCTTGAAGCCTCCTATTGTGCGTGCTGCCGTGTAAAATAAATTGAAGATACATGTCAAAGTGCGGTCTCCTATTGAGATTTCTACCCAAGTGCAACTCCCCAAAATTCGAAAACGAATTGCGGTTCAGAATAAAGTAAACTCAAGTTTGCGACGCCGTTCATGTATGAAATATATATATATGTGTGTGTGTATCGCTGATTGTGAGGATCTTATTATGAATTGAAGTGTGGCTCTAGAGGAACAGAGGTCAAAACTCCTGCTGCCCAGATGGAAGTGAAATTGCAACTCAAAAAGAAAAGTCATGTGGTTGCAGGTCACAAATAAAATACCAAGTGCGTGGGGCTCTTGAAGTGATGCAGCTCGAAGTATAAAAATGAGCCTAAGAAAAACTAAAGCGCGTGGCCCCTTTTGAAGTGAGGTCCGAATGTCCCCTTGTCTTGAAGTGCAAAATGCAGCCTAGAGTAAAACCCGAATAATAATGCTACCGTGTGGTGCCCCCCTCACTTGTCTGAAGTGTGAAGCCTGAAAATGCCCAGGAAAATCTCTTGTGAGGCATCTCCTCTTGTTTCTCCTTTTTTTTTTTTTGTTAGATATTGGTCCCATTAAAAATAATATATATGTAGTGCATGTATATAAATATTTTTCAATTAAATCGCAAGTTACAAAATTAAGTATAAATCATGTTGCTAATCAATTTAAATAACAACTTGGATTTATACCTTTTAACCATTTTTTCATATCAAATCAATGATAATGTAATGCAATAATAAAAATATATTGATTTTATATGTATAAAATATATAATAATTCAGCTCAATCATGCCCCCCATCCAACTAACATTTTGCTAACCCTGAACAAAATGATGAAAATTAATTGAGATGAATATTGCATAAAGATCAAAATCTAAACAAGAGCAATCAAACACAATTTTGAATTCTCATAAAAAGTGACACATTGCTACTCAACCCCCTGGAGCTATATCCATCAAGATTATCTTAACAATCTTTCACATAGAATTTGAGCAAATGTCTTAAAACTCAGGTGTGTGTAGCTAAACTATCTGTGTATTCCTCATTACTAGCCATGAATTGCCATAGGATTTTCAACATTAAGATTAATCATTGATGATTCTAACTACCTATAAGTTTAAAGGACTAGCAGTTTTTATGCCAGCTCTGTTTTTAAAGGTTGAACATGTTCAATTCTCAAAGTCTTGAATAACTGTTTCTAGCCATTAATTTAGGAAAGCTTCATAGATCGCTTTCGTCTTTATTTCTTTGATCATTTTTTTTTCAATTTTTCACTTTATATTTTTTTTTCTTTTTGTCTTCTCCTTTTTTATTTATTTTTTCTGAAAAAAAAAAGCTCGGTATTCCTACAGTTTAATTCTCCTATGTTAAGTAAATGGACTGTAAATAAGGAACACGACAATTGTAAGCATGTGCAAAATGTCTTTCAAAATTTGTCCTTCGTTTTACAAAAATCTTACCAAGTTTTATCTCAATGAGTATAGCATCATGGTGTTTCAAGTCACTAATAAATAAAATATGATGCATTAAAAATCATGCTCTATGCTCAAATTTTTGAAAATAAATATTTACAAATTAATTTTGCTCAACTATTCCACCAAGATATTCAGATTTTACAAAATACTAGAAATAGAGTGTATGCCAATCATTTGTGTATCAATGCACATCACATTCATGCATTTTTTTTTAAATATTGTGCACACATGCTGCCTACCCCCAACTAGTGAGAGACATGGTTCTTAATGAATCGAACGATGAAAAATAAAGTGCACAGAAATAAGCAAGCAAAATAAACAACCAAACATGAAATATAAATTCAAATCAAAACAACAAATAAAAATAAATACAAAACAAAAAATAATTAAAAAAAGTAATAAAAGGGGAGAAGGTCAGAAAACTTCCTTGGGGTTGTGCACAAGGACAATCTCTTCATTGGGCTCAAAGTGGGTCCTAAAAAGTTTGAGATTTTGTCTATTGACAATAAAGCTATTGCCATTCTTCAGATTGACAATATCTACCATGCCATGAGAGTGAACCCCATTCCTTGCTTCATTAAGTTTTGAAATCTGCAACTTTCTCAAATTTTTGACAGCATCAATTGAAAATTTAATCACTGTGAGAAACTTACGCTTGTCCTGAGTTGCCCAATGCTCTGGCATCCGATTAGTGACAAGGTATTTTACACTATCTGTGAACCATGGTGGCTTCAACTCCATTGTTAGGATTTCTTCTTCTGATGACTTCATCACTTTCGGCAAATCAAGAACTTCAAAGATTGGCCTATTCCAACTACTCGTGTGACTCACATCTGATAACTGAGGGGACCCATCTGTTTCTATCAACTGCCTCTTTGAATCTGTCAACTCCACTAATGAATGAACTATCTTAATAAGAGTCTCGGACTGCTCGGGAGAGTCATCCTCAAATGCACTCTCGAAATCATATATGGATAATAGCCTCAAAATGTCGTCTCATCCACTAAGCATCTTGTTGAACGCATTCTTCTCCAGCATTATGTTCCCGAATGTGAGATTCAGTACTCTACTTCAAAAATTAATCAATGTATTGGAGGTAGCAAGGAATGGACATCCAAGAATAATAGGTGCATGATAAGTAATAGAGATTGACTGCTGCATATCTAGAACTACAAAAGCTATTGGATAATAAAATTTGTTGATTTGAACCAACACGTCCTCAATAACACTCTTCGGCACCTTAACTAATCTGTCAGCCAACTGTAGCACAATAAAGGTTTTTTTCAGCTCACCCAATCCCAATTTCTCATACATTGAAAATGGTAGTAAGTTCCCACTGCTCCCCAAATCAAGTGGGGCTCTCCCAATGCATAACTCACCGATCATAATGGAAATGGTGGGAGAGTTGAGATCTCCGGACTTCTGAGGAGTCTCGCTCAATATCAGTGCACTCACTTGCTCTGTTAGAAACACTTTCTTCCTCACATTCACCTTCCTCTTTACTATACACACGTCTTTAAAATTTTTTACATACGCGGGGATTTGTTGTATGGCATCCAAGAGCGGAATGAGAAATGACTGATTTGAAGGATGTTTAAGTGGTTAGAGGGGGGATTAAATTGACTCACTTCTTATTTGTTGATGGTTGTTTAACTTTTGGGAGAGCCACTTGGAATGAATAGTAGAAAATGAATGGGATTTTGGGGACCTATGAAAGGGCATCTGGTCAAAGTTTAAATAAGCATAAAACTACACTTCTCTTCAGTCCAATGGTTGGTGCAGAAGTGAGGGATTGTATTGTGAAGGATTGTGGGGCTCGAGTATAGAATAATTGTGAAAAGTATATTGGGCTTCCAATCATGGTGGGTAGATCCATATACTAGTCCTTTTGTAGCATCAAAGATCGAGTATGGAAGAAGATAAGCAATTGGAACAACCTTTTTTATTTATTTTTATTTTTATTTGTCTCCTTTAGGTAAGGAGGTGCTCTTAAAGGCAGTAATACAAGTCATCCCCACTTATTATATGAGTGTCTTTCGATTGCCTAGAAAGCTTTGCAATGAATTATCATCTCAAATGGCAAGGTTCCGGTGGGGTTTTAAATAGAAAGAAAACAGAATCCAGTGGATGAGTTAGGCCAAAATGGGGTTGTCAAAAGCTAAAGGTGGTATGGGGTTAAGAGACTTAAAAGGATTTTAATCAAACTCTCCTTACAAAACAATGTTGAAGGGTGATGATGAATCCAAACTCCATGGCTACAGTGATTCTTAAGCAGAAGTATTCCAAGAATACTGATAGACTGCACTTTTCATTAAGCACCTTTTGCTATATGGAGAAGTCATTGGGATTCACATGTTCTGTTAAAGAGTGGGTTGGTGTGAAGAGTTGAGGATGGTAAGAACATCAAAATTTCGAAGGACAGGTGGGTTCCTCAAGCCTCAACTTTTAAAATTTAGTCCACTTAAATGTACTGTCTATTGATGCAAAGGTAGAGAATCTTCTTGACAATGGAAACAGGGGATGGGATGTAGATTTGGTTCAGAAAGTTCTATAGAAGAAGCAAGTTGAGATGGTGTGTAAGTTGCCTATGATTCTCTTTGGTCTCCCTTACAAACAAATTTCAGCATTCACAAAAAATGCCAGTGCAATGTGAGGAGTGCTTGCTATGTTGAAGCCAACAGGAAAAGGAAGGAAAATGGGGAATGTCTTGGTAAATGTGAGGAGGGATGGAAGAAGTTATGGAGGCTAAATGTTCAACGACTTGTTCAGGTCTTTGTGTGGAAGGCCATCACAAATTGTCTCCCAACAAAGATAAACTTGCTGAAAAGAAAAGTGATTATTTGTGCGGATGCTCGATGTCTAGTATGTAAAAGCTCTAATGAAACAATATGCCATGCATTATGGAGTTGTAGAGGGGCAAGTGATGTTTGGGAATGTGAAAATAGTCTAGTGCAAAAGTGGTCAAGCAGTGAGAAAAATTTCTTTGACCTTTGGAATGGGTGGATTTCAAAGCTTTCTCAAGATCAATTGGAAGTGATGGCTGTGGTGTTAAGAAGAGTGTGGCTGAGGAGAAATGGCCTAGTTTTTAATAAGAGGTTTGATGGACCTAATGAGGTTTTTAATCAAGGTGTTGAGTACTTGAACGAGTACCAATAGGCACAAACTCCATGCGAGAAGATTCAGTTGATCAATATTTAGTGGTACAGGATGAATTATTGGAAACCACCTGGAATTGGGGTAGTGAAGGTTACTTGGGATGCGACTTTGATGAAGAATGAGAATAGAGGTAACTTTGGGGTGGTCATTAGAGACGATGATGGTGAAGTTTTGGTACATTGTCTAGTCCCAAATCGAGTAATTCTGATCCTGTTATGGCTAAAACTTTTGCATTATGGAGAGCTATGAAGTTGTGTGATAATTGTGCTTCAATGATGTTCGGTTAGAAGGTGATGCTCTAACTATGGTTAAAGGTGCTAACAACAAAGAGGAATGTTGGGAATGGCATGGCCAAATGATAGAGGATATGAAAGAAGTACTAAAGAATAGAAGAAAGTGGAAAGTTGTATACGCTTATAGAACCTGTAATTGTGTAGCATTTAGTCTAGCAAAATTTGCTTTACATGTAAATGAGGAAATAGTAGGGATGTTGGATTGTATTACCCAGATGACTAACATAAGAAGGGGAGTGAATTGAGTTATATTAAAAAAATTAGCACTTATAAACCAAATACACAATATAAAATATAAACAAAATATGAAGTAGCAGGAAATATAAAAAGTAAGAGCAAGAAGAAGCAAACTCAGTATTTTAACGAGAGTCAGCCCTACTGCCTACGCCCTCGCTTCGAGCTACTCCTTGATGATCCCAAATTCACTATTCAATCTCTTTCAGATGGAGATAAAAAACCTATTACACCTGTGAGCAACACTGCTACAAAGAATCCATGTAGAACACCCTCTATACTTGCAATCACCTCACACTTGGTAATTCAACTATTCCTTGTATAGAACATTTTTTACACACACAAGAGTTATACACACCCTCTTACAAATACAAAAGTTGATAATTGGTAGGTTATCAAAATACATTCTTCAATGAGTGAGATAAAAATAATACAATGCAACTTATATCTCTCTCAAAATGAATGATGATTAAGGAACAAAACTTAGAAAAGAGAGACTGTGGATTTTGAAAGAATGATGCAAAATTTAGCAATTGATGTGTAAACTCTTGTTGTAATTTTTACAAAACTCAAGTGAGCTATTTATAGGCATATGAGTATTCATATTCAAATTTAAAAATGTTCACATGTTAAATATAAGCACTATTTATTTTTCAAAAGATTCAAATAAAAACATCTCATTTTTTTATTTGTCAAAGACAACTCCATTCATTTTTTTAAAGAAATCAAATCAAAGTTTTTACTTTTCATATATGACAAAATGAGTATAATTTATTTTTTAAACCAAATCATCTTCTTTTTGTATATGTAAAAAAAATACACAACCACCCTTTAAGATTTTCAAACAAAATCATCTATCTTTTGCATTTGTAAAAAAAAATATACAACCACCCTTCAAAATTTTCAAACAACACATGCACATGTTAAAGATGACAGTCAATCATCTTACAAATTCAAATTTTTATGCATATGTGAAAAAAAAATTCGAAATTAAATATTTTAATAAAGTTATGCAAATGTAAAAAATACAATTTGATACTTTATGAGAAAATATTAATTTTGAGTTTTAATCTAATTTCAAATTTTAAGAGATGTACAAAATTATTCTATGAGTTTCATTTGTAGATTTATTCTTCTTTTTGCTCATGCTTGATTTTTTGATGTGCTTAACTCTCTTCATGCGTAGACAACTTAAACTTGAATCTTGAATTTTTTGTTATCATCAAAATCTATACGTAGATACGATACTTGAAATTTTGGATTCTACAATCTCCCCATTTTGATGATGACAAATACTTAGTAGAAATCTGTGACTTGCAGTAATACTTAAGCTCCCCTTAAAAATATGCGTTAGTTTTTTAAGTAAATTATAAACATGATTCTAGCATATATAATAGGATAGTATAATAATACTACTATAAGACTTTTCTCCATTTTGGCATCATTAAAAAGGAACCGTAATTGGTTTCAGTAAGATTTCTTTCTGCAGTAACCAATAACTAAATAAAACGGTGCATTAGTAGAAACTATAGAGAGTTGAATAATTGGAGCTACCTATTTCCGACAAAAGCTGCAAAAGCTGAGGCCTAACTTTATCGTCTCGGTGTGAAAAGAGATTCAAAACTGTTTGATGTTGTTGACGAATTAGATGTTATAGAGATTTGAAATTGAATAAGTGGAGTCATTCGTGTCCGACAAAGGCTGCAAAAGCTGCAGGCCTAGCTCTGGAAATTCGGTGCGGAAGGAGATTCAAATCCACATGACGTTGTTGACAAATGAGATTTTGTAGAGATTTAAAAGTTTTCGATATCTGTTTAAATGACCATTTTCACCCATCGAATACTCACAAGAAAAATCTCTCATTCCTCATTAATCAAGTGTCTGTTTATCCAAAATGACAAAATGAAGAAGAAAATTTCTTCTAGTAATCTTCCGGATCTGAACTAAGAACCGTCTCAATCAGTTATCTCTCACGTCTCATCCAGCATATCTTGTAAGTTTGACTAAATAATATTTAAAAAGATGATAGTGTGCCTTGTTCTTATTTCTATTTTTATAAAAGTAATCTTTAACTTTATCTAATTTGTATCAAATATTCTTCTCATCTTTGCAATTCGCCTACATTCTCATTGTACAAATTTTTAATGGCTCGTCAATTTCTCTTTAGTATTTCTCATGATCAATCTATTTCTGCTTCTATTGTAGGTGTCATGAAGTAACAAGAGACTGATTTAGCTAATAAATCAGATCATGACGCCATTTATAAGCTTGTGGGTCTCGAGATTCAATACTCATCATCTATTATTTTTTTTTCGCTCGGTTGCAGTCTAAAACTCACAAAATTGAGAAATTTAGCGAGACTGTCTCTGTACTTCAATTACTTGTTTATGAGTCAAACAAAAAAATAGTAGAGTTAAAATAATAGAATAAGAATTTAAAATCTTTGTTGATCTCTTCATTTCGATTGCTTAATCTTTTAGATGAGAATAACATGTCGATTGATGAAGAGTAAATACAGTTGAAAGATGAGGCTAGAAGTCTCAAGTTTTTGTAAGTCATTTAAGATAATGGAATAAAAATGTTTAACAGATATTTATGACATGTATAATTCTTATTTCTCTTCTAATCATGCATGATCTATTTTCTGGTAGGGGTTTTGTGAAAATGTCCACCAATTATTCGTGTGTGTTTGTGAATTCTAACACAATATCCCCCTTCTCCACATGATCTCTAAGAAAATGATATCTAATTTCAATATACTTAATTCTAGAATATTGTATAGGGTTCTTTGAAAGACTTATAGCACTTGTATTATCACATTTGATTGCAATGTGACTATACATAAGTTTAAAATCCTCAAGCCATTGTTTCATATAGAGAATTTGAGCATAACAACTACCTGCAGCAATATAATCTATTTCAGCAGTAAATAATG
Organism: Platycarya strobilacea; assembly: GCA_036898215.1. Lineage (NCBI taxonomy): Eukaryota > Viridiplantae > Streptophyta > Magnoliopsida > Fagales > Juglandaceae > Platycarya > Platycarya strobilacea. The sequence continues at coordinate 18,695,388 of CM072551.1, read as the reverse complement.
CAATAGAATTTTTTTTTTTTACTAAACCATGAAACAAGTGTATGACCTAAGAAATGACATGTTCCACTAGTGTTTTTTAGATCAATTTTGCAACTAACATAATCTGCATTTGAATAACTTATAAGATTGAAAAAAGTATGTTTAAAATACCATAACTTTAGGTCAATTGTACCGACAAGATATCTAAGAATGTGCTTAACAACAATCAAATGAGATTGTTTCGGAGATGTTTGAAAGCGTGCACATAAATATACACTAAACGTAATATTTGATCTACTAGCTGTCAAATATAATAAACTAACAATCATACCTCGATATACTTTTGAGTCAACTGGCTTACCGCTTTCATTTTTATCAAGTTTGGTGGTTGAACTCATTGGTGTCCCAATTTTTTTCGCACTTTTCATTTCAAACTTTTTGAGTAATTCTTTAATATATTTTGATATATTAATAAATGTTTCACTTTTTGCTTGTTTAATTTGCAATCCAATAAAGAAATTAAGTTCTCCCATCATACTTATTTCAAATTCTTCCTACATATTCTTAGCAAAATCTTGGCACATATTCTCATTAGTAGCACCAAATATTATATCATCCACATAAATTTGAATTAGAAGAATATCATTCTGTTCATATTTAATGAAAAGAGTTGTATCGATTTTTCTTCTTGAAAAATCTTTTTCAATAAAAAAAAAAACCACTAAGCATCTTTTACCAAGCTCTAGGAACTTGTTTGAATCCATATAATACTTTTGTAAACTTAAAAACATGATTATGAGATATATAATTTTCAAAACCTGGAGGTTACTCAACATATACCTTTTCATTTATAAAATCATTTAAGAAAGCATTTTTAACATCTATTTGAAAAAGTTTGAAATCTTTATAACATGCATATGCAAGTAACATTCGAATAGTTTCTAATTTTGCAACAAGTGCGTACATCTTATCATAATCAATTCCTTCCTCTTGATTGAAACATTGGGATACAAGTTGAGTCTTATTTCTAGTAATGATTCCGGACTCATCTTTCTTATTTCTAAAAACTCATTTTGTTCCAATAATAGCGTGATCTTTAGGTCTAAGAACAAGTGTCTAAACATCATTTCTTTCAAATTAATTTAGCTCTTATTGTATAGCTAGAATCCATGATTCATCAAGCAATGTTTCGTCAATATTTTTGGATTCAATATGAGATAGAAAAACATGTGATTGTAAATATTTCTAAGAGATGATCGGGTACTTACACCTCGTGAAGATTCTCCTAAAATTTGTTCCACTGGATGATCTTTCACGTATTTCCACTGTTTGGTTGCATCTTGTACTAAGTCTTGATGATTCTTTCCTAATGTCTCTATATTGGATTTCTTCTATTGTATTCTCTTTGTTGAGATTGAGACTATTTGTATTATTTATCCCTTCTGATTCTTCATCAATAAATTTCTTGGAGAGAATAGGGTTAAATTCATCAAATACAACTTTTTCTATTCTCATGATCTTTCATTTTGAATTGTTTCCAAATGTTACGTGTCTTTCTCTTTAGAAGTGGGTTCAATGAATTTAGTTTTGTCTCTTATCATGTATCTTGAGCATCCACTGTCTAAAAGTCATTTACTTTTACCTATGGAGGACTTCATGCATACCTACAAAAGCAATTAAAATAATTTTTCTTAGTACCTAAATTTTTTGCGTCCTTTATTTATTAGTATTAAAAAAAATAAGATTTTTTGGTACTCATATGACCCTAATAGTCATTACATGTCTTCTTCTAATAGGACAAGTATGATAGTTATAACCATTTTTATTGCAAAAATTACAAATAACATGTGACATATTTGAAAACCTTGAGTGATTGTAATAATGTTTTTCTTTTAAAAAATTTATTTTTATAAAAATAATTTTAAAAATCTGATTTTGATTTAGTCGGTTTATCAAAAAAATAATTATAGGATTTAAGTTTTTCTTTTGGCATGTATCATAGGGTTACCTTATCAAAAACAAATATTTGACTACCAAAAAATTTTTCAAATTTTTTTTTTCTATTTGTAAAGTTTTCAATAATATTTTCTAAATCAATCACTTTTTTTTTTCAATTTATGATTTTCATTTTTCAAAATAACATTTTATTTTCTTAAAACATCATTTTCATTTATTAAAAAAGAATTTTTCTTTTTCAAAGTGGTATACTTAATATCCAATTTTTTAAATTTCTCATATACCTCTTCCAAAACATTTTGCAATTATTCATAAGAATGATTTTCAATATTTTTAAAATTTGTTACTTCAAGATCATCTTTAGCCATGAGACAAAAATTTGCAGATTCTTCATTTTTTGCATCACTGTCTGAGTTACTTGAATCATCATCCCATGTAATTTTCATTGCTTTCTTGTTTTTGTATCGGTCTTTCTTTAGCAAGGGACAATCTGCCTTAATATGTCCTGACTTTTTGCATTTATAACAAATTAACAAGTCATTTTTACCTGTATCTTTATTAGAAAACTTTTTGAAATATTTCATTGGATGAGCTTTATTTTTCTTTAAAAATTTCTGAAATCTTCTTGTGATCATTACAATTTCTTCATCTTTGTTATTGTTTTCCTCGTCTTCATTGTTTTCACTTTCACAAGGAATAGTTTTGAGTGTCAAGCTCTTCTTTTGTTTTCCTTCTTCTTCTTCTTTTTTCAATGTGTACTCATGAGTAATAAACGATCTAATGAGTTCATTTAGTTCGAGTTTTTTTGAGATCTTTAGTTTCAAGAATCGTCGTCACTTTTGATTCCCAACTTTTTGACAAAGAGTTGAGAATTTTTTTATTATCCCCAAATTAGAATAAATTTTTCAAAAGCTGTCAAACTATTTATGATATTAATAAAACGAGTATACATAGAAGAAATAGATTCATCATCAATCATTTTAAACATTTCATATTCATATATAAGAATATAAATTTTTGATTTTTTGATTTGTGAAATTCTTTCGTAAGTCACTTCCAAGTTATCCTAGATTTTCTTTGTTGTCCTGCAAATCATTATTCTATTAAATTCATTACCATTGAGAGCATTATACAGAAAATTCATAGTCATTAATTTTACTGTATAAAGTTTATCATTTTCACGATCAAACTCTTCTTCTTCCTTGTTGACCTTTACTCCATCAACAATTTTTGTTAGAATATAAGACTCATTTACAATACATTTCCATATTTCTCGACCTTGAAACTAAATAAATATTCTCATTTTAGTTTTCTAGAAAGTATAATTGTCTCCACAAAATAGCGGAGGCCGACTACTGGATTGACTTTCAGCAAATGTAACTGCAATGTTAGTCATATGATCTTAACTCAACAGATAATTAATCTTATAATAGAGCCCTTGCTCTGATACCAATTGTTGCCCAAATGACTAACACAAGAGGGGGGTGAATTGAGTTATATTAACAAAAATTAACACTTATAAACTAAATATACAATATAAAATATAAACAAAATACAAAGTAGCAGGAAATATAAAGAGTAAGGGTAAGAAGAAGCAAACTTAGTATTTTAACGAGGTTCAGCCCCACTGCCTACGCTCTCGCCTCAAACTACCCCTTGAGGATTCTAAATTCACTATTCAATATCTTTCAGGTGGAGATAGAAACCTATTACACTTTTGAGCAACACCGCTACAAAAAATCTGTGTAGAACATCCTCTATACTTACAATCACCTCACACTTAGTAATTCAACTATTCTCTGTGTAGAACATTTTCTACACACATAAAGGTTATACGCACTCTCTTACAAATACAAAAGCTGATAATGGGTAGGTTATCAAAATACACTCCTCAATGAGTGAGATAAAAATAATACAACGCAACTTATATATCTCTCAAAATGAATAAAGATTAAGGTACAAAACTTAGAGAAGAGAGAATGTGGGTTTTGAAAGAATGATGCAAAATCTAACAATTGATGTGTAAGCTCTTGTTGTAATTTTTGCAAAACTCAAGTGAGCTATTTATAAGCAAATAAATCTTCATATTCAAATTTGAAAATGTTCACATGTCAAATAAAATCACTATTCACTTTTCAAAAGATTAAAATAAAAACATCTCCTTTTTATATTTGTCAAAAACAACTTAATTCATTTTTTAAAGCAATCAAATCAAATCTTACTTTTCATATATGATAAAATGAACATGATTTATTTTTTCAAACCAAATCATTTTCTTTTTGCATATGTAAAAAAAATACACAACCACTATTCAAGATTTTCAAACAAAATCATCTATCTTTCGCATTTGTCAAAAAAACATATAACCACCTTTTAAGATTTTTAAACAACACATGCACATGTTAAAAATGATAATCAATTATCGTACAAATTCAAATTTTTATGCATATGTGAAAAATAATAATAATTTTTGAAATTAAATATTTTAATAAAGTTATGCAAATGTCAAAAATATAATTTGATGTTTTATGAGAAAATATTTATTTTGAACTTTAATCCAATTTCAAATTTTAAGTGATGTACAAAATTACTCTATGAGTTTCATTTGTAGACTTGTTCTTCTTTTTGCTCATACTTGATTTCTTGATGTGTTTAGCTCTGTTCATGCGTAGACAACTTGAGTTTGAGTTTTGAATTTATTTGTTATTATCAAAATCTATACGTAGATACGAGATTTGAAACTTTGAGTTCTACAGATTGTCCTCAGGAGGTAATTGGTTTGGATGTTGAATTGAGTTGAGGAAATAGAAAAATTGAACTGTAATTGGTTTGGGTTGAGTTTAGCTCAAATTGAATAAAAAGTTGTCTCGCTGGAGTAAGGTGAAATGCATAGTTGATGGTTGCAAAGGGATCTCGGATGACATTTCATGGATGTTTAATTAAGCAAGAGGTGAAATTTGAGTCTCACTAGAAATGTGTGAGATATTCTGATCGAGCAAATTAACTCAAGAAACATGCATGAGACATCACAGTCAAGCCAACTTATTCAAGTTTGAGTTTAATCTTGGCTCAAATCTAGATTAAGTTATAAATTATAAACATGTTTTGTGTGTAGAAAACAGATTTTCATATATTACTATTTGTTGCATGTGAGAGAGTTTCTTGTATGACACTGTTATATCTTGCATTTTTAGATGAGATAAGTTAAAATGATTGGTGAATCACTAAATAATTATAGTGAGATTCTTAATTGAAATGAGTTGAGATGAATTAAGATAAGATGAAATAATTTTATCTTATCTTTATATTCAAACGGGCCATTAAAATAAAACATTTTCAAGTTTCTATGGACAAACATCACCCTAATGCTCTTTTGACCATTACATTTTTCAAAATTGTCAATGAGTTGGTTCATTAGTTGTGATAGAGTTGCAAGAAACTGAATGGGATTTGTTCGCTTGGAAAGTTATGGTAAAATCTTAAAACTCTAGAACTACAACTGATAAAACACTTGTCTTGTTTGTTTTCGTATATAAGATGAGATAAAATGAGATAAAATGAGATGAGTTGAATTAATATAAAAGTTGATATAAAAGTTGAAAATTAAATAAAATATTATTAAAATAATTTTTATTTTAGAATTTAAAAAAATAAAATTATTTATATTATTTTATATAAAAATTTAAGAAATTTATAATAATCAAATAAAATGAAATAAAATGAATTGATAAAATTTTGTGAAAACAAACTAGAGATTTAAGACAAGCATAATTGGAAAAGTAGGGCTTAATAACTACTAAAGTGGATGGGTCGAAGGATATGATAAACAATATTTTATTATCTTACACGCATTCATGAAGATAACCTAACAAAGTAATGATTAACTGATCATATATGTTAAATTAAGAAGGAAAGTGACTTAAAAAATAGGAATTTTAGCCCATAAGCTAAGCTAAGCTAAGTAGGTTAAGGATTAGACATTAAGTGTTTAAATTTTGAATTTCAATAAATTAATTACCTACTCATTGTTGCTCCAATTAACCAAAATTAATATTGTTACTTTATTAATTGGCCCCTTACAAGTAGAGTTTCCCTTCCGAATGAATAATAAATTCGATTTTCAAAGGTTTTTCATTTTTGTAGAAGAGTTAATTATTTTGTCATAAGTATGGTGTGTATCTATAACCATATATAATGTTAACGGAAACTACAAGTTATTGACATCAAATTCTTCAACACAAAGATATGAAGTTTGGAAATGGATTGTAAAATGAATCATCGCAACTATATTTGCTAGTTGTAAAATGAATTTTAAAATAATTATAGAATGTTAAAATATTATCTTATTATAATATTAAATATAGGGTTAATTGCAAAATTCAGTATTTCGGTTTTCGGTTTTGTAATTCAAGGTCTCAATTTTAAAATCACGCCAAATTAATAGATTATTTTTCTTATTTTTGCAATCGACATTCCATTAGAAAATTAATGAGAGGCCAAATGTTAGATCCCGTTTGAATATTGAGATAAGATTAAATAATTTATGTAAAAGTTAAAAATTAAATAAAATCATATTTTTTAATATAATTATTATTTTGAAATTTTTAAAAAAAATTAAGTTATTTTTTATATTTTTTACAATAATTTTAAAAATTATAATGATAAGCTAAAATCATATCTAAATAGTCTTATCTTTAATAAATTGACATGTGGCATCAATATCCACGTTAACCAATTGAAAATTGACACATGACAATGTTATTAATTTTCTGAGAGATTCATGGAGATAATATAATCACAAAAAATCCTATATTAAATATATGTTTATATGATATATTAGATTATTTTATAATAAAAACAATTTTATAATATAATATATTATATAAAATAATATCATTTTATAAGTTTATTTGCATAAAATCTCTTTGTGGTTAAATAATTTATCATTTAGATATTAATTTTGCAAAAGTTTAAATATGAAGTATCAAATTGCAAAATTTTATATTGGTTTTACAATTAACTCGAAAATATACGATGAAATAATTTCATCCTTTGCAAACAAATATCCTCGAAATGAACAAAATCGTGATATTTTCGTCGAATCGCGATATGACAACGAGGTTTAATTTCTACGACAGTAATGAATTAAGGTTTCCAAATTCTAATTATTATTTGGTTTGAATTAAGATTTCGCTTCTGTTCCATGAGAGAGACTGATTTTTTGAGATCCGAAATGGATAGTAGATAAGAACAAAATTCGCTGTTAGACAGAGAGAGATCCTCATTTTTTTAAGCATTTTTCATCGGAGAGATATAAAATCTGTCGCTCCGCACTGTATGGTGGCTGCTACAAATACGATCGATGACATTAATGCATTCATGTCTCTTTTCCGTGCATGAAGTCAGTGAATCATTGCCTGAAGATTTTGAATGAAAAAACAAGAACAGAAAGAATTAAAAGCTCACTCAAATCTCTGCAAAATTTGTTGTGATTCACTGTTTTCGGCGAACAATTAAATAAAGGTTTACCGTTCCCAAAGTTCTTCGTTTCCTGGTGAGTCGTCTGTTGTTTTAAAGAAATTGTGTCTGCTCTCTGAGGTTTCGCCGTGAAACTGCTCGGAAACGGAGGAATGGTCTTAGGCCTCCGCCTCAAGACAAATTGAGCAGTTTCAGAACTTCTTTTTTCGTTTCGAAGCTCTTTGAAGAGTCTCCGGCCGCATGTCTTTGATTTTAATGCTTCAAAGTTCAGAAGGAGAGGTAAGAGGGAGCGGCTCCTATCTGTCAGTCTATTATGTGAATTTAATGAAGTGGCTAACTGTATTCACCTATTCTGCACGTTTAACTTGTTTTGCTTCTTTCTTTTTGTTCTGTTTATGGTTACTTACAGCGTTTACAGAGATAGCCTGAAGTCAGGTTTCTTCCAGCGCTGTGAAGTAGAATCCTTGAGACTTTTGAAAATAAAAGGGATTTGCACTTTGAAGACCACTGTTTGATTGCTCATTTTCATATTCCGAAAATTGGCATTCGAACAATGGAGGCGGAGAAATGCTTGGATTCTCAACTATGGCACGCCTGTGCCGGAGGCATGGTCCAGATGCCTCCGGTTAACTCCAAGGTCTTCTACTTCCCTCAGGGCCACGCTGAGCACGCCCAGGCCCGCGTCGATTTCGCCTCCTTCCCCAGAACCCCTGCTCTCATTCCTTGCCGAGTTAGGGCCGTGAAGTTCTTAGCTGACCCTGAAACCGACGAGGTTTTCGCCAAGATTAGATTGGCTCCAACGGGAAACACTGAGCTTGATTTTGGTGATGATCAGCTTTTGGGGGCAAATGGGTCTGAGAATCCAGAGAAACCCGCTTCCTTCGCCAAGACATTGACCCAATCCGACGCCAACAATGGTGGCGGATTCTCCGTTCCGAGGTACTGTGCCGAGACAATCTTCCCGCGGTTGGATTACAAGGCGGATCCGCCGGTTCAGACCGTGATTGCTAAGGATGTTCACGGCGAGGTCTGGAAATTTAGGCATATTTACAGGGGGACGCCGCGCCGGCATTTATTGACGACTGGGTGGAGCACCTTCGTAAACCACAAGAAGCTGGTTGCAGGGGATTCCATTGTTTTCCTGAGAGCTGAAAACGGTGTTCTCTGTGTCGGTATTCGACGATCCAAGAGGGGAAATGGCGGTGCACCGGAGTTCCTATCGGGGTGGAACCCCGGTGCCGGCCATTCTGATTCGCCATACGGAGGGTTTTCGGTGCTTTGGAGGGAGGAGGAAAACAAAGTAATGCGAAATGGTTGTGGGAATTCCAGCCCTGGTGGCAATATGAGAGGAAAGGGAAGGGTGAGGCCTGAATCGGTTGCTGAAGCTGTGGCCCTTGCTGCTGGTGGGCAGCCATTTGAGGTTGTTTATTATCCCAGGGCAGGCACACCGGAGTTTTGCGTTAAGGCTTCAGCTCTGAAGGCCGCGATGTGCATTCGTTGGTGCTCTGGGATGAGGTTTAAAATGGCATTTGAAACAGAGGATTCTTCCCGGATAAGCTGGTTTATGGGAACCGTAGCTTCCGTTCAGGTTGCTGATCCCCTCCGTTGGCCTAATTCCCCGTGGCGGCTTCTTCAGGTGTTGTATTCATCTGCTCTTTTTATAGCTTTGTGCAAGAGTTTGGAATATGTTAGTTGCTGAATATATGTTTTTTGAGAAATATGCTAGATTATCTGTGTTCATTTGGCACTCAGTTTCCTATTAAATTTGCTGGTAGGGTGAATGCAATTTATCTGATGTTACTTGGCTTGCATCAGTGT